>JAVGWX010000015.1:29775100-30495100 GCA_036924085.1 Ariolimax columbianus
AATTTTGCCTGACCCTGGCTAACATTTCTGATCAGTAAATTTTGCCTGACCCTGGCTAACATTTCTGATCAGTAAATTTTGCCTGACCCTGGCTAACATTTCTGATCAGTAAATTTTGCCTGACCTTGGCTAACATTTCTGATCAGTAAATTTTGCCTGACCCTGGCTAACATTTCTGATCAGTAAATTTTGCCTGACCAGACGTTAGTCTTCCTCCTCTAGTAATAGTATGAGGCGTGTTCAAATTAAATCGGACCAAACTGCAACAAATAACTAAACATACGCACGATGTGCATGATGACGTCACGTCTGGTGTAAACATCACATACCAACCGTCAAGTTTGCCAAATTGAATTGTTATCCGACTCATAGTTGCCTCAGGAGACCGTTGAAAACATGCGGGTGTGATATGGAATCCGACCAGAGATGATCAGCGAGCGGTGATTCTGTTTCTAACAGCTGAAGGATGTCCACCAGTTGACATTCATCGCAGAATGCAGGCATTGTATGGTGACAACAATGTAAACAGTGAAGAACTGGACAACGATGTTTAAAGAAGGACGTGAGTTAACGAAAGATCTTCAGAGACCAGGTCAGGCGCATATTTGTGCATTAACTCATGTCCTTCTTTAAACATCATTGTCCAGTTCTTCACTGTTGTCTTCGACACACTTTTGTCACCTTACACTGCCTGCATTATGCGATGAATGTCAACTGGTCGACCTTCTTCAGCTGTTAAAAACCGAATCACCGCTTCCTGATCAACTCTGGACGGATTCCGTATCACAACCACCATGTTTCCAACGGTTCTGTTGAGGAAACTTTCAAACTGGGCTAGTAAGTAAGAAGAAATATAATAGTCCACGGACTACTGCAAAAATGGGATGCAGGTCCTGAAATAGATTAATGCGGCTTAACTGTGGAGATCTCCTTGAGGTAATCTGTCAGTGGTTTTCAACCGCCGGACAGCGGACCGCTCCCGGTCCGTAGAAATGCCCTGCCAGTCCACGAAAAAAAACAATAAATAGAACTTCGAACTGACGTATTACGATATAGATAGAACATAAATGTCTCTCAGGCGCGATACGTGTGACTGCTGTGTGGTACAAGATCCAAGCCATCTGATGATTTGTCCCAACCTTCCGGATACATGTGACGAGAGCGACATCCTGAAAGCGAATGATAGGGCACTTCAAGTCACTGAATGAAGGCTATATGAAGATTGGAGTACTGTGTACAGGTGTGGAGTACTTATCATAGAGGAGATATAAACATGCTGGAAATAATTCAACAAAAGAGCGACAAAGATGATAGTGGGATTCCAGAATTACTGTTATGAGGAAAGACTCAGAAAAACCGTCCTACAGTGTCTAGAAGAGAGAAGAATTCGTGGTGTCTTAATACAGGTTTATAAGATGATCAGAGGAATGGATAAATTAGGCTCTAAAAAGGTTGTTTTTTTAATACAGCCACCCACAAGAACAAGAGGGCATAGCTACAAATTAACTAAAGAGAGGTCCAGATTAAATTTTAGGAAATATTTTTTTAGTCGGAGAGTGGAGAATGCTTGGAATGCATTGCCACGAGAGTTAGTGGAGGCAGAGACAGTTAATGCATTTAAGAATAAATTGGATGAGCATAGCTTTTAGAGCAGGGTGATGAACATGAAACTGGTTGTATACAGACTCAGCAGAGTCTTCTAAACCAGTATAAAGACGTTTAGTTATGTTTAGATAAGTTAAGTTAAGTTAAGTTAAGGAAAGAAGAACTACAGAGTCAGCTTTGAGGTGAACAAAATTCTATTCAATGGTTGGTTGATTATTCAACTACTGATGTGGGGTGTGAGAAGACTTTTGTCAGCCATGTCTGTCATCAAAACCCTAATTGGATTTCAATGGATTGATTCGTCTCTCAGAAACAACACTACAGCCAGGGTTACCAAATATTCTCGCAAAGAAGCAGTAACAGATTGTACACTAACTTGAATGAAATATTTAAATTAACATACTTCGGCCACATCAAACGCCACAATGGCTTTTCGCATTGTCGGCCTGGTGAGTCTGTTGATTTTCGTCTCATTCCAAGCAGAAGCCATCAATGTACTGTCCTGACATTAAGTAATTGAGAGCGTGCATTTGCAAGGCTTCAAGTTACCGGTAGGGTTAGCTGTGTTCATAACCCGCCTCAAATTGTCTACAGGTTAGGCCGGGTTCTCCTAGGCTCTAGACCTGTGACAAAAAGTTCTAGACAATTGGATGGTCACGTTCTGAGCCACTGTGCCTTTACGATTGGCCTCGAGTGTCATGGGTCAGTGAATGTAGGTTCTCTTTTTCCCAGTTCTGTTCAGTATACTGCTGGTTCCTTCCTAACCACAGAGGGTACATGCGTGTTATCCAATATGAGACATATTTGTACAGATAGATAACTGGTAAAGTTTTAAGAAATAAATCTTTGTTATATAGTACTTCATCTATTAAGTAATACTGTAGCATAGTGTTAGGTCTGATAGGTCATATGAGAGGTCATCAGAGCTGACATGCTGAAATGACTTAGGAATAACTCTACTGGAGAGTATGGTACCTGGCAAAAAAGGCAGACGCAGACCGTAGAGAAGATGGACAAGGAAGATTACAGAGGCTCTGGGAGTGACAGTGGCGGAGGCGAGAAAATGGGCTACGGATTGAGTGTCTTATAGATCGGCTGTCATGAGAGCGACGTTTTCAAAGGACATGCTGCATGATGATGATGATTGCTTTCTCAAAAGTTCAAATCGTTCTATTATTACCATTTGTATTTACTGCTCGGTTTCTGGTTATTTTAAATAGCTTTACAATTTTCATTGTATAATATAAGAGTTTTGTATAAATACACAAAATACTATACAGGGAGTTTTGTTTCATTCTGTCTGAGTGGTCTGTGAAAAAGAATGTTCCTATTTTCACTTGTCCTCACGTGCAGAAAGGTCAGGAAACACTTATCTAAGCTCTGATTGGCTAGTTTTAAATGACGTCGGTTACACAACTATCTGTACTTCTCGGACACAAGAACTGATCTTAATTTTGTGCTTTCATCAAACGACTTAGTGGCAGCGCGTGAGCTGCGGTGGTCAGCGCCAGGGCCAGCAAACTAGAGCTGCTAAGACTCTTCTACTCTTCCACACGGTGATCCTGGATAACAGACTCCAGAAGAGCAGACAGACTGGCTAAGGAGAAGGGATCGAATAGTGTAGGCTAACCCGGTACTCAAAAAAATGCCTGTTGAAGTCAGATGTTTCGGACCGAAAGGTGTAAATATTGCATTCAAGCTGTAAACTAGCGACACAACGTAGTTTCCGGACTATATCCTGCTTTTTGTAATTGGTAGAGGGAGTTTGAGAACGAACGAAGTCAAACCAAATGACTAAGCCTCCACATATGGGCAGGCCTAAAATTCGTCAATCGGAAATTGTAAGACAAGTTTTCGAAGTGACTTTTACTGCCAATGACGGATGTGTCGGACCGAAAGGTGAAAATATCGCAGTCAAGCTTTAAACTAGCGACTCAGCACATTCCATTCTCTGAACTACATCCTGCTACTTGCAAAGCCCAGTTTAGGACTTGGTAACGGGAGATTGAGAACGAACGCAGAAGAAGATGAAGAAGAGATGGGTTCATCTGCTAATACCATGTTGTGGTATTTGGGTAGACAATATATTTCTAGAAATGGTTTTTTTTATTTCTGTCTGCGCCGAAGAAGACGAAAAATAATAATAATAATAATAATAATAATAATAATAATAATAATAAGAAGAAGAAGAAGAAGAAGAAGAATATTAAAAATAAGTAAAATGAAGCAGACGGACAAGAAGAAGAAGAAAAAGCAGAAGAAGAAAAAAAAGAAGAAGAACATGAAACAGTAGAAGAAAAGAAGATGGTGATGGTGGAATGGATTATGATGATGATGATGATGATGAAGATGATGAAACTACAGCTACAACAGCATCCTGAGATATAAGAAGTCTTTCCTTTCTCTTGTGGCTTATAAAATATACATGACACATCTTGTCCAACCTTCCTTATTGGAATCTGGTTTCATGCCATGTACCTCACGGCTTTATAGTTTCATATCTAAAGATAAACATTCCTCACGATCTTTATTCCCATTTCTGGCGCCCAAAGAAAGAATTTATAGTGCTAAGGAATGAAGGTTGCTTGTCCTTGCTCTTTCCGTGCCCTGTGCATACAAAGTTTTAATTTCACCTCTGATACCACAAAAAAAAAAACAACATGCATTACTGTACTGTGTGACAAATTGTTTAGGATCTAGGAGTTAGCATTTTGTTAAACATAGGAGCCTTTCGTAGTTCTGGATTAAAAGATTATGCCGAAGGCTATACGTGATTTGTTCTAGAAAATATAAATTCAAGATGTGGAAAATTAATTTTATTTTCAAAATAACATCTGTTTCTGCTATTCCTTATTTGTTTTCTGTCTTATTTGTTTTCTGTCTTATTTGTAAATGTCTTATTTATGTTCTGTCTTATTTGTAAATGTCTTATTTGTATTATGTCTTATTTGTACATGTCTTATTTGTATTCTGTTATTTGTATATGTCTTATTTGTATTCTGTCTTATTTGTAAATGTCTTATTTATGTTCTGTCTTATTTGTAAATGTCTTATTTGTATTATGTCTTATTTGTACATGTCTTATTTGTATTCTGTTATTTGTATATGTCTTATTTGTATTCTGTCTTATTTGTAAATGTCTTATTTATGTTCTGTCTTATTTGTAAATGTCTTATTTGTATTATGTCTTATTTGTACATGTCTTATTTGTATTCTGTTATTTGTATATGTCTTATTTGTATTCTGTCTTATTTGTAAATGTCTTATTTATGTTCTGTCTTATTTGTAAATGTCTTATTTGTATTATGTCTTATTTGTACATGTCTTATTTGTATTCTGTTATTTGTATATGTCTTATTTGTATTCTGTCTTATTTGTAAATGTCTTATTTATGTTCTGTCTTATTTGTAAATGTCTTATTTGTATTATGTCTTATTTGTATATGTCTTATTTATATTGTGTCTTATTTGTATGTCTTATTTGCATTCTGTCTGAGCTGCTGTGTAACACGTTGTAAGCAGTTTAACATTGAACGTCCGCTGAAAGAGAGAAAATAGCGCAGGAAAATATATTTTGTGTCCTTTAATACTGACGGGGGATGTACACTATGGTTGACATTATCACCATGTAGTATGTCTTTTATAGATCGTTGCTCCCATCACAGTCTGGCTGAAAGAAACTCTTTCTCTTGCAAAATTTCTAGCCTTCGCCACTGTCAGACCCGGACATTCCTGGATATCTTGTTACCATCGTCTTCTTGGTCTACCCGTCTCTTTTACCTGGCACTATCCTTCCATCCCCGTTCTCTCAAGACCGTTGTATCTCTTGATGTGACCAAAGTATTTATATTTTCTGGTAAAAATGGGATGGATAAACCAGTTTTCCTCTATGTTCCTCTTTCGGAATGTCTATATTTGTCTTTTTTCCATCCAGGGTATTCGATTCGATTCGATTCTTTGCCGGGAAGTTTTGGTAATCGTCCATCATTAGCAGCCATATTCTGCCACAGGAAGCCCATATGCTCTCAAGACTTTCACTTGCTTTCGTTTTGTTGGTGCTCTGCCATTATTTCTTCAGGCTGTTCAAACCTCTGCGTTGCCATGGCTAGTCTTCTTCTGATTTCTTTCGATAATCTGACCATTTTTGGCAATTCTGATGCCCAGATATTCAAAATGCGTGACCTGGTCAAGTTCTTCACCACCCACTGTAAATTTTATGTTGACAACGTATTTTGTCGGTGGTCATTATCTTTATTTTGTATATGTTTATAAACAGGTTTTGATCTATATCGTAGAAAGTTAGATGCTCTATCCCTTATGTACTTCTGGGCAGTATCACTATCCCATCTGCGTATCGTAACTAGATTCTTCTATGGGGAACACGCTCCAAGTAAACCCGACGCGTATCCTCAAAAATTAGGCGCCACGGGAACATTTCTTAGAGACCTAGAGCCCAACATTTGTTAGTCCCTGCTTTATCGAGGTTTTGAACGTTGGTGAAAGAACCAATGCCAAAACCGCTTGGCCAGTCGATCATATATAATTGTCTAATAACCTAGCAGCGCGTGATGTTGTGATAGAGCACTTGCTTTTCAAGGATAAGGTACATAGTTTAATTTCCCCTACCGGCCCACTTCAGTTGACCCAGCTGGTTATTGTTGTTGTTGTTGTTGTTGACTGCCCACAATAAGTAGGATTACTCTTTTGTGCGTTCTAGAATGGACGTTAAGTGGTAGGTTGTCGCAGCTTTCGTCACATCCCGAACCTGTTGTGTAAGGTGGACCGTGGTCCTACAGGCAGTTGCGCTACGCTTCGCTTCTCTGCGTGTCGCTGACTACTGCGGGGATCACGTTGATCCCACGCCTTGTTAGACAGGCTGTCATGAAAGAAACCCGTTTCCAGGAAGGGCTACGAGAAAGCCAAAGTGATGGTCTTGTCCAGTATATTTTGCCTGAACAGACGCTAGTCTTCCTTCCTTGACCCAGTCTTCTTTCTCTGACCCAGTCTTCCTTCTCTGACCCAGTCTTCCTTCCCTGACCCAGTCTTCCTTCTCTGACCCAGTCTTCCTTCTCTGACCCAGTCTTCCTTCTCTGACCCAGTCTTCCTTCTCTGACCCAGTCTTCCTTATCTGACCCAGTCTTCCTTCTCTGACCCAGTCTTCCTTCTCTGACCCAGTCTTCCTTCTCTGACCCAGTCTTCCTTCTCTGACCCAGTCTTCCTTATCTGACCCAGTCTTCCTTATCTGACCCAGTCTTCCTTCTCTGACCCAGTCTTCCTTATCTGACCCAGTCTTCCTTCTCTGACCCAGTCTTCCTTCTCTGACCCAGTCTTCCTTCCCTGACCCAGTCTTCCTTATCTGACCCAGTCTTCCTTCTCTGACCCAGTCTTCCTTCCCTGACCCAGTCTTCCTTATCTGACCTAGTCTTCCTTCTCTGACCCAGTCTTCCTTATCTGACCCAGTCTTCCTTCCCTGGCCCAGTTTTCCTTCCCTGACCCAGTCTTCCTTATCTGACCCAGTCTTCCTTCCCTGGCCCAGTTTTCTTTCCCTGACCCAGTCTTCCTTCCCTGGCCCAGTCTTCCTTCCCTGACCCAGTCTTCCGTCCCTGACCCAGTCTTCCTTCCCTGACCCAGTCTTCCGTCCCTGACCCAGTCTTCCTTCCCTGACCCAGTCTTCCGTCCCTGACCCAGTCTTCCTTCCCTGAACCAGATGTATTATGAAGTACATCTTTAAATTAGTACCTGTCCTACAGTTGCACCAAGTAAAACAGCGAGGAAGCCAACGGGCCACCCCACCTCCTACAAACTGTAGATGTGTACAATGAAATCTTTTAACACTTTATCCCCGACAACAGTTTCTGCTGTGGGACTTGAGAGTACACATAGTAAAATATAAGTTACAAGGCAATCACGACTAGTCCATTGTAAAGTCACAGGAGCACTAATTCACAATATTAATAACACACCTACCTGATAACACAATTGATATCACACAGTATGTTACAAATCCGTTTACGCAGGTGTACACATTGGCACGTGTGAGCAATACAATACTTGTAGCGACGTTTTAACTGAAACACTCAGGTGGTTGATATGATAACCGGCGTCATAAATCAACTGCGACACGAAAGCAGAATATCCCGCGTTCAAATACACAGCGTTAACTCGTTGCCATAGTGCGTGACCAACTCGGACCCTCCAGAGATTAGCATTTCAATTAGACTTAGTTTTTACATGTCTCGCAACAGCGAGTGGTCGGTGTCTCGGGCCTGCATCTCACTTGTAGCTGTGGGAATGCGTGTGCTAGGTCGTCTGGTACGGCGGACGAAACTGCGGGGCGGTGGCTGTGATGCTACGAGTTGAGAGAGAATGGAAACATAGAATTGAACGAACATCTTGAGTATATTTGTTGTTGTTGTTTTATTGTATTAATCGCGTGATCCAAGAGTGATTATCTCGTGTCGGATCTAGAAACAATTATATGTAAATATATAAATGATTTGCATAATGATGTCGGATCCATGATTGCAAGATTCGCGAATGACATAAAAGTATGCAGCAGTGTCTTTTCTCCGTCAGAGATCTATTGGGATCAGATTTAGCTACGATTCATAAATGGTTTGTGAACTGGTAAAGCATTACTGCAGTAGGGGTGTGAGGTGTTAGCGATCTCACACTTCAAAGGCCCATCTAAATGAGGGAGATAGCCATCTCCTCTCCCTCGCCGCTTTTACTTCCCGCACTGAACCGGTACCCATTTAAGGCTGGGTCGACCCGGGAGCCAGTGCGGTCTGAAAAAACAGTAACGTCTCAACTGGGGAATGAACCCAGGACCACTCAGATGCGAAGCCAGAGCGCTAACCACTGTGCTACGCAGCTCCCTGTGAACTGGTAAATGGAGTTTAATATAGAAAAATGTGCAGTCATTCACATGAGCAGGTCAAATATGGAACATAATTAGGTGATGGTAGTAGAGAATATTAGAAATATAGAACAGGAAAGGGATCTAGATATTCTAATAGATCATACGTTGTTTCGAATGCCCACAATGAGTAAGTTTACTCTTCTGTAAGCCCTGAAAAGGACGTTACATAACGGGTTGCAGTAGCTTGTCTCACATCCCGACCGTGCTGATGAAGGTGGACCGGGGTCCTCCAGGCGGTTGTGATATTCTCGGCTTCATCTGCGTGTCGCTCATTACTATGGGGATCACGTCGATGCCTCTCCATTAGCATGGATGCTATGAAAACAGCCCGCTGCTAGGGAAGGCTACTAGGTAGCCGAGGCTAGTATATTTTGCCTGACCATGACTAACATGTCTGATCAGTATGTTGTACCTGACCAGACGTTAGTCTCCCTCTCCAATAGATCGTACATGAAAGGTGCGGGAGCAAGTACAGATGGTTGTAAAAAAAGCTCTCTCATAGGGTGCCACTCGCATGGTTTGCAAAGACTGAGACGCCTATGAATATAGATATATTATCATCATCATCATCATCATCATCATCATCATCATCATGAACATGCAGCATTTGTTTTACAGAAGTTCTCTTCCATCACCGCTCGTCTCAAAGAAACTGGTTATCTTGCTAAATCTCCAGCATGCTCCAAAGTCAAGCCCAAGCATTCCTAGACGCCTTCGTAACATGGCCTTCTTGGTTTGCTTTTTGCATTTCATCTCTGTTTTGAGATTCACAGATTGTCTTTCCCCATTTCTTTGTATCTCTTTACCAATCATTAGTAATTTCCCCTTGTAAAAGCTTATAATGTTCCAATTGTCAATCATTAGTTGGTATTTTAGTCCTATTTCTATGAGTTTTCCACTGCAATACAGTCGGGCTATTGGCGTCATCTAATTTACTTGTACTAGCTCTGATATGGCCCTGCTCTCCAGTTTGCCTGACCTAAGGCCCTTTCCGTCAGATCTTTGAGCTTCTGTATTATCGACTGTCATGTGTTTGTTGGTCATTTTTCATTCAGTAGTTTGCCATTGCTATCTGATCGTTGTTCTGACCTTTCACTAGCCTTATTTCCTGATGCGGCCTTAACATGATACCAGGACTTTCCAACTGCTACCTTCAGAGTCAATATCGACTAGGTCGGGGGTACGCCTTTTCCACCAGTAGTTGCGTGTAGTAGTCAGAGCCTTTTCACTAACGTAGTTTAGCTGGTCATACAAAACCGTTTATAGATATATATTTATATATATATATATGCCTATGTACACACACACACACACGCACACGCACACGCACACAACCCCACATATCCCAACCGACCCACCCACAAACGTCACCACCCAAACTCATACATACGTCATCACCTACCAACCCACACACACCGAAGCAAACGTTCACACACACACACACCCAAACTATCTTACACACACACCCAAACAAACATTCACCCCACACACACTCAAACACAAATGCACCCACACACACACACACACACACACAGAAACATAGATCCACCCACACACACACAACACAAACACCAACTATAACACTCACACCTATCCACCCAAACCAACACACACACCACCCCACCAACAGACGAACCCAAAACGCACCCACCCATACACACACACAGCCACCCACCTACACACCTACACACACACCTACCCACACACATAAATTCACCAAACAAAAACCCACCCATATGTACACATACCCACGTAAATTCACCCATATACACACACACACCTACACACACCAACCCACTGGCCAACAATTCATCCACCCATAATCAATCCCCACATTCACACACACACCCACCCTCCTACACACACACCCACTAAAACTCAACTCTCCACCCATCCAAACCCACCCACATACACACCAACCCACCAACTCATTCACACAACCCCCCCCCCCCCCACATTCACACACACACCCGCCCTCCTACACATACACCCACCCTCCTACCCACACTCACCCACCAAAACTCAACCCTCCACCCATCCCCACCCACATCTACCCTTCCAAAATGGGCCTCACACCCACACACACACACACACAAACCCAACAACTCATTCACACAAAACCCTCCCACACATACACACCCGCGCCCACCCATCCACACACCCACCAAGAACACACTCTCCACCCACCCACATACATACCCACCCATCCAAACCCACCCACAAACCCATGCACACATCCACCTCCCACCCCCCGCCCCCACAGACACCCCCCCCCAATAACCCCCATACGCACACTATCCAAACACACACATCAATACCCCCCCCCCCCCCCACACCACACACACACACGTGAGTGAGACGCGAATATCATATTGTAACGCTGAATGCAGTATCTGCTTTTTCTAACTGTGTTAAAGTTTGATGAGAGTAACAGAAACAGAACACGTTGCACGATAACAACAACTTCCGCGTAGTTATCTCGCGCACTAATATCACAAGAACAGACAAGGGAAAATACACACACAAACAGGCGTTTTCATACATCCTCAATTGTTTCTGGTTGCTGTGAGAGTGTTATTGTTGTTGTTGTTATCATATAGCTGCTGAGCAAGACTGTTCTTAGCAGCTCAATGTCATTCTAATATATATATATATATATATATATATATATATAAATATATATATATATATATATATATATATATATATATATATATATATATATATATATATATATATTTATATATATATGTGTGTCTTCATCAGTTGTTTAACTGGTCCGTACGGTGTGTTGGTAATTGTCGGCAGTGCTTGTAAAAATCTTTTCCTCATGTCCGCAAGCGCCTTGCACTCAATGAGTAGACGTCGAACTGTTTCATAGGGGTGAGAGCAATGTCTTCACAAGGGCTGGTGTTGGAGATTGATGCGGTTCAAGTGGCTTTTGACTCTGGTGTGTCCTGTTCGGAAATGATAGATGAGACTTTGATCTCTTCTATGTAGTTTATTTATGTCATTGTTACTTTTTGGCTGGTACATTTCACTAAATACACTGCGACCTGTTGTTCCCGTAGCACATTTGTTCATCCAGATTTCCTGAGTTTTATTATAAATAATTCGTTCTACTGTGTGGTTATTGTGGGATCTTTTCAATTGTTGTTTCGAGGCTCCTGTTTTTGCCAATCTGTCGGCCAACTCATTCCCTAGTAGCCCACTATGTCTAGGCATCCATTGCAAGGTCACATTTATCCCGTGGGCTGTGATGATGTTGATCGTCTTCCCCACCAAGAATATCTCCTTTTCTGTGTATGAGGTGTTCTTCAGCGCCTCCAGAACCGACATGTGAGTCACTAAACATTACCAAATCCATCGACAACAAATTTCCCAGGTCAAACTGTTGGTGCAAAATCACAACTGCTTTTTTTAAAAATAGAATCGATCACCGCTTCATCGTTTGAACAATTTTTGCCGCATGAATCTCAAAACTCGTATATGGACCCATCCGGGTATTTCATATGGATAAAAAAAGAGGTAGATTTGAATGCCAATCCATCCGTGTAGACCAGGACTGCCGAGTTTCGGTAGCTAGAGACTGTCTCCAAGGCATATCTTCTTCTTCTTCTTCTTCGTACGCAGTCAGACAGTAACCATTATTTTTTCGAAAAAAGCGGCGGTCATCCTGAGGCTGTCGACACTGCCATAGAGCTTGTCTTGCAGTTCCACTGGTGATGGATACATCTGCTCTCTCTGATCCTCGTATGTCGGGCAGTTCTGCAGCAGATGATCAGCGGTCATTTTACCGGTACCGCACGGGCATTCGTCGGTACCACCTATCTTTAATTTGTTAAATAGGTGGTACCTCAGTCTATTGTGGCCAGTGCGAAGTCTGAAGACCACGACCTGCTCTATTCTGTTCAAATGGTAATAGGCATCGTTTTTGGTGTAACCAGTATGTTCGGTTTCCCATTTGGTCATGCATCTGGCTTTGATAAGCCGTTTTGGCTCTTCGTACGTCATACTAGTATCTGTTTGTGGTACTCTTGCACCTTCTTTTGCCAGTCTGTCTGCCTCCTCGTTGCCTTGGATGTTGCAGTGTGATGGGACCCACTGTACCACTACCCTTTTTGGTGCGGACTGCTGGCACAGTTGGCAGAGTGCTGCTCTTAAGTCATTAAGCTCAGTGTTTTTCTGGCTTTTTAGCGCTGTGACTACGGCGAGAGCATCTGTAAGCAGGACTATATGGCTTTCATTTTCTTTGTGTGTCACCATTTCTTCCACTGCCGCCCTCAGTGCCTCTGCCTCCGCTCTGAAATTGCTTGTGTACTTACCAGTAGCGAATGACAGTGTCATTTGTCTGCCATTTGGTAGGTTCAGGAATGCTCCTGCCCCTCCGTTCTGTGTAGTGTTTGTTACAGAACCGTCGGTGTATGCATGGGTCCAGTCCATGCTTGGGTAGCTTTTCGATATAAAGCTTAGGGTAGTATCTCTCCTTTCTTTTTCAGTCTGGCAGTTTTTGTTTCCAATACCTGGTATATTATCTATCACCTCTGGAAATATATCCACCCTCCAGGTAGGTTTTCGTACAGTAGTAATGGGTTTTGGTGTTGTTAGTGCGTTTATGGGATCTTCGTGCATCTTTGCTTTGGCTATTTCTGCAAAGTTTCTCCGCTTTAGTTTCCCATTTCCCAAATTGTTTAGTCTCTGGTGCATTGGATGGTCAGTCAGTCTTCAGAGTTTCTCTGACTGCAGCTGGGCTCTGCAGTCTCTTCTATCGATCATGGATTGCAGTTTTGTAATCTTTTGAAGTTCTACAATTGGCGTTGACTTCATGCCTCCTGTTATAACTCTCATGGCTTGGTTTTGAAGTTTGCTAACTTTATCGAAGTTTGCCTTTGCTGCTGTTGTCCATGCCGCAATGCCATACTCGAAAACTGGTCTCACTCTTCCAGTGTACAGTTTCTTTAGTATGCTTTCATCTGCTCCCCAGCTTGTGCCAGCAAGTTTCCTCATGATTGCCATTCTTTCTCTGGCTCTCATTCGGTTTCTCTCGATCTGACTTTTCCATGTCATGCGCCGATCAAATGTGACTCCCAGATAGTTTGGGTTGTCGTTTGGCTGCAGGAATTTGCCATTTAAACTTAATTTCGTATTTTGGGGTTTGATTGAAAGCGAGAATATTGTGCATGTGGTTTTCTCCTCGTTTATTTTGACCAGCCTTGAGTTCGCCCACTCTTCCAGCGATGTTAGGGCCTGCTGCATCCGATTTCTTGCTATGGTGAGATTCTTCTCCAAGGCATATGTCTTCAGGATATTATGTGTAGTCTCCTTTTCTGTCAGGTGTGTTTTTATGACTGGCAGGCAAAGATTTTCCCAAGGGGTTGGTCCAAAAAACCTATTTTCCGTTTCTCTCTCCTCTGACAGATGGTGAATACGGATTTCCTCTTCTGCTACATCCAGTGAGGACAATTGATTCAATCCTCTTTTGCTTCCAAGTGTCTATTTGTACTCTATTTGGATGGTCATTTTCGTATATCTGGTATCTCTCTACCGCTTCAGTCACTGCCCCCTTTCTCCTGATATCAATCTGTTCTATGTTGTTCTCACACGCCGCTGTTGATCTTATCCCCCCACAAATTAGTCTGGGAGCGTGATTCTGCACCCGGTCAAGACATGAGATGTTACGTGTACTCACAGTGGTCGGTATATGTAGGCTGTAGTCTATCACCGGTCGTACATAACCAAGAGATAGTTGCCGAAGAGTTTGTTTATCAGCTCCCCAATTTGTATTTGGGGAGAGTGCTGTTAGTTGGACGTTTCATTCAAATATGCTTTCACTAGCTATGTCGTAGATGTCTGGTTGATTTTGTGTTTCTGTGTTTATGTGCGCTAATCGAGTGCGTGTCCGAGTAGTGGGGTGTGTTCGTTTGAGTGTGTGGGTATGTGTGGGTATGGGTGTGTTTGTTGGAGTGTAGGTGTGTTCGTGGATACGTTGCTTTAATTGTGTGTACAATCACGTAATGTTTGAGTAGTAGTTTTGGCTGTATGTTTGCTTGTTTGAGCGTGGTTGTGTTCTTGTATGTTAGACTGTGTTTGTGATTTTAGAGCTGCAATAGTGAATATATCAATGTGTTTTGCCGTGTATGTGTGTTTGTTTGAGGATATATGTAAATGGGGTATCTTGTGTGTATGTTTGATTGAGTGTGTATGTAAATGTGTTTGTTTGTGTATGTGTGTGAGATGAGCTGCAGCAGTCAGCGACACAAAACTGACTGCTAGCATCACGGTCAGCGACCCAAAACTGACTGCTAGCATCAGGGTCAGCGACACAGACCTGACTGTGTGTGTGTGTCTGCGTGCATGCGTGCTTGCCTGCTTGCCTGCCTGCGTGCGTGCGTGCGTGGGTGCGTGTGTGTGTGTGTGTATGTGTGTGGTGTGTGTGTGTGTGTGCTTGTGTGTGTGTGCTTGTGTGTGTGTGCTTGTGCTTGTGTGTGTGTGCTTGTGCTTGAGCTTGCTTGCTTCAGAGCATACGTATTTTGCTTAGTGCATGTTTTCTTCTGCTGAAGACGGATGTGTCGGGCCGTAAGTTGGAATTATCGCAGCAGAAGGTGAAGGGAATGCGTTGTGCCGCTAGTTTACAGCTAGGCTTCGATATTTGAACTTTTCGGTCCGACATATCCGTCATCGGCCAATGCAAAGACTCGTTCAGGGCTTGGCAGCGGGGGACTGAGAAAGAACGCAGTAGAAGAAGAAGAACATGTTTGCTTTTGCGTTTGTTTGTTTCAAGAGTTTGTTCTCCGCATTCGTTTGTAAATGTGTTAGTAAGTGTTTATTATAGCTGTACAAGTGTGTATGTTTGTGTGTGTTTGTGAATATGGACGTTTAGGCTGCACAGTATGTCTGTTTTGTTTTCAGTGTGTGCATGTTTGTTTGTGGGTGAATCTGTTTGTGAGTACGATTCTTTGTTTGACTGCGTGTGACTGTTCGCATATTTCGATAATGGTGCTTTAAAACGACCAGATAAAAAATTCCTTGGATCTCGAAAACTGAAACCAAATCAATTAACGGCTATCTTCTGTAGACGATATAAGCACGTTTTGGCACAAACACACCTCGGTCATTACTATCATTACCATTACCCCATTTACCTTTACCTACATTACCTCTATCATCACGACCACATTTTTCTAATGGCTCATCTAAGTGGATCTACGTGTCCCGATGCTAAAAAGATGTTGAAGATGACAACATGACATTCTTTCAAGTTGTTAGAACCAATTGAGCCATTAACACAAAGTGGGCAATATTTGTTTCATGTATTTACTTCCACTTAACTGCGCTATTTATCATATCGGCGGCCAATTTTATGTTATATAACGAAGAACAAAGATAACTTTACTGCCGGCAGAGTGTTTTTAGATTTGTAATCTGTTCTCTCAGGTTCTGCACTTTCGTACAATTTCAAATTGTTGATCTAAGTCACGCATTGACAGCTTTTGTTTGGGCTTCTGATGTCCAGATCTAAGTCAGACATTAACAGTTTTTGTTGCGGTTTGTGATGTCAAGATCTAAGTCTGTTATTGACAGCTTTTGTTGGGGTTTGTGATGTCAAGATCTAAGTCTGTCATTGACAGCTTTTTGTTGGGGCTTCTGATGTCAAGATCTAAGTCTGTCATTGACAGCTTTTGTTGGGGTTTCTGATGTCCAGATCTAAGAAACGCATTGACAACTTTTGTTGGGGTTTGTAATGTCAAGATCTAACTCTGTCATTGACAGCTTTTGTTGGGGTTTGTGATGTCAAGATCTAAGTCTGTCATTGACAACTTTTGTTGGGGCTTGTGATGTCAAGATCTAATTATGTCATTGATAGCTTGTGTGGGGGTTTCTGATGTTCAGACATTGACAGCTTTTGTTGCAAATTCTGATGTCCACATCTAAATCAGGCATTGATAGCTTGCATTACGTACCCATTTATTCAAACATTTACGTAGGCGCAGCAGTATTTCAACATTTAAGTTGTGGAGCTGCTTAAGATTATAGGGATGACAGTATCAATCCCCACCTGGTCAGACAGGCTGCTGTGACACAGTGTGTGTCCCGCAGCACGAGCGAAGACATGAGTTGATGATTCGACCAGTATGTGTCACCTGACCATGATAATTCTTTGTGCACACATTAACAAAGCCACCGCCCCTAAACAATACTTCGTCATTTCATGCACTGGAATGCGCTGTTTTGCTTGTAACGGGAGATGTCTGGTGGGCGTATATAGAGCGCTAGCTTGGTTCGCAATCTTGACATACCGGGTCCGAAATTACTTCCTGTCCGGTTAAACTGGTCATGACGGGTTTTTTTTTCTCGGTATGACTTCTTCACCACGTACAGAAAGGATTGGCAAAACTACTGTACTTCAAAACTGCCATTTTGGTTTCTATTTCTAAGAATCGACGTCACTGCACTTCGGGCATTCCCATAGGTGTTCAGTCTCTCTCAGAAAAGGGCGCAGGGTATGGATGCTGATGGTACCTGTAGCTCGCTGGTTGTACACTCTCCTGCTCCGTCCTTTCCTGCGCCATACTCCGATCGAACCTCGTTTAATGTAAAAACTATGCAGCCTGTGGATTGCTGCTTCATCTATTGCGGTGTCCTCATCCAGCAGACGGTCATTGATTGATTTCAAAATGTCAATCCTTTCCATCACTAATGTGCCCATGACGGGGAGCCTGTGACGTCAAGTTGTCAGCTCTCTTTTACTGCCCTGAACACCAGCATGATCAAGGCAGTAGATCCACATAAACCCATGAAGGTTTGAGGCCTCAACAGTTGCTTCCCACTCGTACCTAAGCCATCACTTCTGTACCTTCTGAAGTACGGTTTGCACGTCTGTCACGATGACTGCCCTTGTTATAGAAGTCTCAAATATCCGTTTCAGTGCTGAGGACACTGCTTCTATCTCCATTCTCAAACTGTAGATCGTTAACAAGTATGCCCTACTACCCTCAGCAACGACGTGTCCTCTCACTCTAGCCGAGAAGACCCAGTCTGATGACCCGTTAAGCCGCACTGATCCGCCGGTGTACATGACAGCATCACCTTCCTGCGTGTTCGCAGTTATCAGCTGATTCACCTCGTGCTATGCTCTCCCGTTGTCCCATTCTCTGCATTCATTGCCTAAAGTTATGATGACTCTCGGGTACTCTAATCATTCTATCACCAGTGTAGACTCAGTCTTCCCCCTTAGCTATCGTCTCAGCTGTAATGACGTGTCCGATTGTTGTCTCTGCCTGTGCCATCAATGACGCTCCTCTCTTGATTCGTGATCGCTTGATGACTGAGATACTACTGTACAGAGGGGGTGCCGCACTGTGTATGTAGTGACACGCATATAGGCTTTGTCTTGTGTCCGTTTATGTATGAAGGGCATTGATAACAATCCCAACATGTACCGCATGATCACAAACGGGGTATCTCTAGTGCAGCCCAGAACATGTCGCGTACCTTCATTCTGGATGTGTTCCAACCTTTAACACTGTGTTTTTGATAGTGTGAGGATGCCAAATCCGTAATCGATAACCGAGCATCATAAAGAAACACATTACAAACAGATACACACACGCCTCCATACACTAGCCAATACACCCACATTACAAACAGATACACACACGCCGCCATGCACTGGCCAATACACCCACATTACAAACAGATACACACACGCCGCCATACACTGGCCAATACACCCACATTACAAACAGATGTACACACGTCCCCATGTACTTGTCAATACTTTCTGATATTACCCAAACGATTACCGTCTGGGGTGGAATGCGGCGTGCCATCACCAGTAGAATCCAGAAAGGCAAACTTTTAATCAAACCAACAAAATATTCTTATCGAAATAAGAAACAGTGACCTCTGTCAGGGTTTGGAACTTCCCCCGTGTCATCTGGCGTAGATCTGGAACTTTCCCTGTGCCATCTGGCGTAGATCTGTAACTTCCCCTGTGTCATCTGGCGTAAATCTGGAACTTCCTCTGTATCATCTTGCTAAAATGTAACTATTACAATGCTATCTGGCGTAGATCTGTAACTTTCCCTGTGTCATCTTTCGTAGATCTGTAACTTCCACTGTGCTATCTAGCATAGATATGTAACTTCCCCTATGTCATCTAGCGTAGATCTGTAACTTCCACTGTGTCATCTAACGTAGATCTGTAACTTCCCCTGTGTCATCTGGCGTAGATCTGTAGCTTCCACTGTGCCATATGGCGTAGATCTGTGGCAGATGGAAGGCTTCACAATTTCCTCAAACACATAAGTTTAAAATGTGTTTTTCTTGGAACGCTAAACATAAGAACAATTTAACCTGCATAAACATAAATACTTTATAACGTAGAAGGGTTGTGACGGAGCCGAAATAGCGCAACTGTCCCCAGTTGGTGTGAGATTTTTTTTGATCTTCTGGGGTCGATCCAGTCTCAAAGATTGCGTAGCAGATTAATCTGGGAAAGCAAAGGCGGCAGGTGTAATTATGACAACATCACCCTTAGTGTACCCGTGGTCAAGAAAAATATAGGCCTAACACCACATTTCCAGAATGCCTCAATGGCATGTTAGCGGCATCTTCACCTACTTATTTACTTAACTACTTATTTACTTACTGCTTGCTTGCTTGCCTGCCTGTCTGCTTGTATGCTTCCTTGCTTACTTGTCTGCCTGTCTGCGTGTATGTTTCATTGCCTGCTTGCCTGGCTATCTGCCTACTAACCTTCCTGCCTACCTGCTTAACTGTCTGCTTACTTGCTTGCTTGCCTGCCTGTTTGTCTGCTTGCCTGCCCGCCTAACTGCATGCCTGCTTGTCTGTCTACCTGTCTGGCTGATTGTCTGCCCCCCTGCCTGCTTAACCGACTGTTTCGCCGTCTTTCGGCTTACTTGCCTACTTGCCTACCATCCTGCCTACCTACGTACATGCCGGCCTACCTATCTACAGACATTCCTGCCTACCTTCATACCTACCTGGCTATCTACCTACTTGACTACTAGCCTACTTACTTGCCTCCTTGCTACCTACTTACTTACCTGCTAACCTACCTACCTGCCTACGTATCTACATAGTTACCTACTTACTTATCTTTCTTCCTAGTTACCTACCTATCTATCTAACTTTTAAATAAAGCCAATAATTTCTTTTCCAATGCCATTTGCTGATGTTGTTTATTCTGTTGCATTGTTGTACTATGAAGTATTTTGATTGTTTCCGCCTGGAATTTTATATCTGAACTGAACGATATCGTATTCAAGCTGCGCCAATAATTACCGAAGTTTTAGTTTTCGTATAACTGAACTTTCATTGTCCAAGCCCAAGTGTGTTAGCCGAGTGGGGGGGGGGGGGGGGGGGGGGGGGGGGGGGGGGGGGGGGGGGGGGGGGGGGGGGGGGGGGGGTCAGAAGTGTGCAATGGATAGTACCTTCACGGTGAGAGGCAGCCACATCCTTGATGGCCAGGATCCTATTTGGTTCCCCCACTTCTGTCTAACTCACGTATGGCTCCTAGAGTCTGCCTGTGTACGGTAGCGCCATCCCCCGGACAACGGTTTTGGCTGGCCGGCTAAACTACGTGAGTGAAACGACAAGAAGGGGAGTCCACCCCTGACAAGTACATACAGCTGCTGGTGGAAGAGGCGGAAGATCGACCTGTGCGACAACGACTCTGAAAGCGGGAGCTGGAAAGGCCTGGTATCGGGCTAAGGGTGCACCAGAGACCATAGTTGGTAAGCGGCAAGAACAACGTTCAGAAAACAATGGCAAACTACTGGATGTAAAATGCCAAGAAACTTATGACAGTCGAGAAAAACGAATTTCAAAGATCTGATGGTTAGTCCCTCAGGTCAGGCAGATCATCGACGCCAACTGGGGATGATGCCGATTTCAGAGTCAGTACAAGTAACAGAGATGATGGCCTAAAGCCTAGCTGCATTACAGTGGACAGCTCTGAAATGGAACTAAAAACAAAACTAAGAATAGGCACCTGGAACGTCAGGAGCCTATACCAGGGCAAATTGTTCATGATTAGAAGAGAAATGAAGAGAACCAAGATAGAAATTCTTGGAGTCTCTGAGCATAGATGGGCCGGTCAAGGGCACTGTACCAGCTCCTCAGGAGAAACATTCATATACTCTGGGATGGACAAGGGTGGAAAAAGCGGGGTCGGCTTTATTCTGTCAAAGAAGACAGCATCTTCACTACTCGGTTACAATCCAGTCAACGACCAAATAATTGTAATCAGACTAAAGAAAGAGACTAGAAATTTTACAAAAATTCAAGTGTTTGCACCAACATCAGCAGCAGACGATTGCGAAATAGATGATTTATATAACACCTTGCAAGAAACGATGGAACAAGTTGAAAAAAAAGATATCTTGATCATCAAGATTTCAATGCGAAAGTCGGAGAGGAAAAAGCCGAAGAGGAGAGAAGTGTTCGAGGCCCTTTCGGTTTGGGGCACAGAAATGAGCGAGGAGAAAAACTGGTTGAATTCTGCACGGAAAACAACCTTCAAATAACATCCACGTAGACTATACACGGGGACCTCCCCTGATGGCAACAGCAGAAACCAAATATATTTCATCCTAGTGCAACAAAGATGGAGATCAAATGTGCTGGCAACAAAAACGCTGCCAGGAGCAGACTGCGATACGGACCACGAATTACTGTTTGCAGTTTTCCAAACAAGACTACGTAGGATCAACAAAGGTTGCCAGCCAATACGCTTCGATGTATCAGCAATACCTACTGAATACAACATCAAAGTAGAAAACAAATTTGAGGCGTTGCTTGCGGTACAGGAAGAGATGACATCTGAGGTATTGGCATTGTACGCAAGGGATATTTTGATCTCGACAGCGAAAGAAATGATTCCCAAGATGTCGCACAAGACACAGAGATATAAAACAGAGGAAACACAGAAACTGATTGCAGAAAGGCAACAATTAAAACAAATGGGAAGTAAGGGGACCAACACAGCATATAAAAACTGCGCAAGAAAAGTTAGAAGAGAAGTAAGAAAATAAAAGAAGATACATAGTAGAAACGTGTAAGGATATAGAAAACCTACAGCAACAAGGCAGAGAGAGAGATGCATTCAAAGCAATAAGAACACTGACAAGGGAGTTCCTTGTCTGGTTCCACATGTCATAAATGAAAAAGATGATAACACATTAACAGAAACCAAAGACATACTGAACAGATGGAGAGAGTACTGCAGAACCATGTATGGAGATAGCCCAAAGAGCTCAGTTACAATCCTACCAAAGGAAGAAAAAGAACCTGAACCAACATTGGAAGAAGTACGCTCTGCAATTAAAAGCCTGAAAAAGGGAAAGTCCCCAGGACGCGATGATATCCCAGCAGAGCTAATACAAGCAGGAGGGGAGGCGTGTGCTCGAGTCTATCACAAGCTGTGTAAACAGATATGGCACAGTGCAGAGTGGCCAGAAGCATGGAAGAAATCAATTTATATTCCCCTCCCCCAAAAAGGCAACCTGAAGCGGTGCACGACATACCGAACTATCGTGCTGATCAGCCATGCTAGCAAGATACTCTTGCGAATCCTATTAAGAAGGATAGAGAAAAGATTTGAATCTGAAATTCACGTAGTCCAGGTAGGTTTTAGGAAAGACGGAGGGACCCAGGACCACATATTCAATTTAAGGAAAAACTATGAAAAATGTAGAGAGTTTAATGTAGACCTGTACACATGTTTCATTGATTACACTAAGGCCTTCGATAGGTCTTCGACATCAATATCTGTGAAGAATCATGAAGGAAATGGGGTTTCCTTTGCATATAGTCCATCTCATTGAAACATTATACCAAGATCAACAAGCCGCTATCCGAGTATCTGGGAAACATCGGAGTGGTTTGCAGTACAAAAAGGAGTCTGACAGGAATGTATCTTCTCACCTTATCTGTACAACATATATGCAGAATGCATAATGAGAAATGTTCGAGAAGATGTGAACATTGGAAGTTTCGACCCATTTACGATTGGGGGGTACGAGATTTCAGAGTTACGATACGCAGATGACATAGTGATACTATCAAGAAGTGCAGAAGGGCTAGAGCAGCTACTTTCAGCCGTTAATGGACAAAGTAAAGATCAAAACCTGTTCATAAACATAAATAAAACAAAAATAATGACCACCGACAAAACACAATGTCAACATAAATTTACAGTGGGTAGTGAGGAAATAGATCAGGTTACACATTTTGAATATCTGCGCTCCTGAATCCACAAAAATGGTGACTGCTCGAAAGAAATCAGAAGAAGACCAGCTATGGCAATGCAGAGACTGAACAGCCTGAAGAAATTATAAGCAGGGCACCAACAAAATGATAAAAGTAAAAGTCTTGAGAGCCTGTGTTTTTCCTGTGGCAGCTTATGGCTGTGACTCATGGACGATTACCAAAAGGTCTAGACAAAGAATCGAATCCTTTGAGTCAAAATGTTACAGAAAGATCCTCATAATACCCTGGACAGAGAAAAAAACAAATGTAGACATTCGGCAAGAGTTGAGCATAGAAGAGAACTGGTTTGTCAATTCCATTTTGGCTATAAAATGCAAATACTTTGGTACATCAAGAGACACAACGGTCTTGAGAGAACGGTGATGGAAGGTATGGTGCCAGGCAAATCAGGAAGGGGTAGACCAAGAAGACGATGGCACCAAGATATCCAGGAATGCCTGAGTATGACTGTGGCGGAGGCTGGTGTTTTGGCAAGGGAACGAGTTTCTTTCATACAGACTGTGATGGGAGCGACGTTCTACAAAGGACATGCTACATGATGATGAAGTGTTAGCCCTGGGTTATACAATTACAAATTGAGTTGGATTTGCTTGGCTTGGCTTGGCTTCGTTCGCTCTCAATCTCCTGCTACCAAACCCTGAAAGGTCTTAAGTAGCAGAATGTAGTCCAGAGAACGGAATGCGTTGTGTTGTAGTTTACAGCTTGACTTCGATATTTGCACCTTTCGGTCCAACACATCCGACTTCATGAAGCATTTTTTTAGTACGGATTAGCATTCTCTCTTCGATCCTTTCTCCTTGGTCAGTCTGCCCTGCTGCAGCCTGTGTAACAGATCCGAATGTTTGCCCTAGGGTTGTTCTAACTTAGAACATTATCACACTCATCTACATCATTCATGACCACACACTGCAAATAATATAGCACACAGCAGATAGCATATTTATTATATAATACTCATACCAGAAAAATTAGTAGTGAAATTACAAACACAATACAATACATATGATCTTAACTACATATTCCTATATTATATATATGTTGATATAAATATTAAGTAAACCGGAAATTTTAAGCATTGATGGAATTCCCAACTATCAAAAACCCAGTTCTATTGCCTACACACATCCCACACACACATCTCTTTAACTGCATCCTCAAATAACCTTATCAAAAACTACTCCTCACTCAAATCCACTCAGGCGGGCGATCAGGACATACCTCGTTCACAATGTGTCCTGCTTACAACACACAATCATATCTGCAACCTCGACACACCCTCAAAAACTCTGCGTCATTCGAATCCCCTCAGGCGGGCGATCTGGGCATACCTCGTTCACAATGTGTCCTGCTTACAACATACGTTCAGATTATCTATTAATACAAAACTCACACACCTATTTGAGCGATCCTGTTCTATCACTAATACTCGTACAACAGTCTATCAATCGCTCCTCTATCAAATCGGTGGGCTAAACGGACTTCTATCTACAGTCTCTCTCTCGCTCTCCTCCCCTCTCCATCCAGCTTCCTGAGCTAAACTTTGTCATGTGTTATATACACTCAAGCAGTATCAGAGCTGACCAATGGATCTCAAGGGGATGGCTCTATTCAGTCGTTATTGGAACGAATTATTCTGAACGCCTGTCATTCATCTATCGCAGCAATCTCCGCTGCCGTCCCGTCTGTCACTCCCCCCCCCCTCCCATTAACCAAATCGGAACGCCAGGGGCCAGTTCCTACCTGTCCACATTCTTCGCCCCCAACTCCGTTTTCCTTTGTTGAGACGGTGAGTGACCTTGGCACGCATTCAGGTACCTTTTTTCTGAGTCGTCAACCACATCACACCTGCCCTAAACTCTCTTGCTCCGGCTGGAACTGTTACACCTGTTATCCAGGATCACCGCGTGGAGGTGTAGAAGGGTCTTGGCAGCTTTGCTTCGCTGGCCCTGACACTAGCAGTCAGCTATGGGTCGCTGACCACTGCAGCTCATGCGCTGCTCAGCATCTGGATTTGCTTTAATATAAATTAACCTATAGTCACCATAATCATCAATTTTGAGACATAGGCCATTGACAACCCTTCTCCGGCAAGTTTGGTCTTCTTCGTTTCTCTTAAATATTCTCCATAAAAATATGGTGATATCTGTCTCTGTCACACTATATTTTATCTACGTATTTGAATAGCTGATTAGCGCAGTGGTAGAGCATTCGTTTTACATTGCAATGGTAAGGGGTTCAACTCCCACTACCAGCAGCTCCACTCAACCCAGCTTTAAATGGGCACCTGACTTACGGTTAGGGAAGGAAAAGGCAGCGAGAAGAGGAATTGTCCACCACCCCCCCCCCCCCCCCCCCTCTTCCTCCCTCCTACCTCACAAGCGGATGATTAGTATACTGAAGTATTTAACACTTCATTCCTGGTCAGCGGTTAAGCCTACTGAAAGGCTCCCTTTATAATTGTATATGTACTCTGGCAGCCTTTAAACATCAAGTATTATGATTCTCCCATTGCCATGTTGTCAAATAAAAGAATGGCTTCTTTTAAAGGAAGCCTGTCTCCTAAACATTTACTGTCATTTACTTTTTTGCTTCAAAATCAAGGATATTTTTAGTACCTTTTTTTAACAATTATAATTACATTTATTCCATTAGCTAACAAATAATTATTTTATTGTAAGCCTGTGATGTTAGTTACGATTAGAGAAATTTCAAAGCTGAGTCTGTAGTAGGTGTGATATATAAGACATATCAATCATACTTGACTCACACAAACATTGTGAAGGATTGAAATAAAAATTGTCTTTTGGTTTTAATTTACTAACGTAGCAAGGGACACAACCAATTACTTCACTAAAATAGAAAAGAGAAGAGTTATCTCCTTAAACAAAAGAGGATGACTTGAGGATTTCAACTTTATGTTCCCTCTTTCCTATGTGGGTATTTGCAGCGTAATTCACCACAAACAGAGTTTCCTGTGTTTCCATCGTATGTGACAGGACATTCCTGTTCGACATAAGGGTAGGACAGGTCGATATAATTTTATTTTAAATAAATAAATAAACACTTAGATAAAGAAAGAAGTGTAGAAAAGATGGTTATATTCAGCTTTGCGAGGGGTTAGGGTTTGGGTTATGGTTAGGGTTAAAGTTATAGTTTAGGTTTAGAGTTAGGTTTAGGATTAGGGTTGTGGTTAGTATTAGGATTATGGTTTGACTAATGGTTAGGTTCAGACTTTGGATTAGGGTTAGGATTAGGATTATGGTTAGGGTTAGGATTAGGATTATGGTTAGGATTAGGATTATCGTTAGAGTTAGGATTAGGGTTAGGGTTAGAGTTAGATAGCATGGCTGTTACTTCAACGTCTGGCCGCCCACATATATACTATCATGCTGCTGTAGAAACTTGATGCTACTTTCCTCATCATGGGCCACCGTTAACAAATTCAAGAAGTTCATTGCTAAGACGGCAGGAGAGATTATCGAACATTCTCGCAGAATGTTTGACACACCCAATAATTAAAAAGTGGACTATTCTTTGACGTCACTACCTCAAATTCATTGCTAAAAATACATTTTTCTTTTTGTTTGGGGTGAATTAGGACGCAAGTACCCCTAGACGATTTACTTAGAACTAGTGGTTTATGACCCACCATCGGAATGACATGGACATATACATATTGCAATCCGTAAACTAATGACGCAAGGTTATCCCACCAAATTCTTCTTCCGTGTCTATAGCCTCAGTGCTAGATATATCGTAGGGAATCTCTTCTCCAACCCCACCCATTTGTGTCGGAGAACACGCAGGCACAGATTAGACGAGTAACTAGCAGAACAGAAGATGGTATTGGCCTCTCCTGAAGCTAACACATTTGTTTGTTTTTGTGTTTATGGATTCTACTGGCAGGCCACTTTCCACCCCAGACTGTATTCCTTTGGGCGATATCATGACGTATTGATCAGTGTATGGATGCGTGTATGTATCTGTTTGTAATATAGGCATTCATACACTGCATGTTTGGAATCAGTCATTAACCGATGAAACTGGGACACCTCTAGTATCCTTATTCACGGCAGACGCCTCTATCACCTTCGATTTACCGATGAAATAGTGCTAATCACAGAGTCCGCAGCAGAAGCCAACCAAATGATGGAGCTACTCGATGGAAGCAAGAGAGCGGGTCTGGAACAGCAGAAGCCAACCAAATGATGCAGCTACTCAATGGAAGCAATGGAGCGGGTCTGGAGATGAATGTCTCGAAGACTAAAGTGTTGCGCAATCGCTTCGACACTTGTGATCCAGTCTTCGTTGGCGAGGTACGATTAGAGGATGTCAACGAGTACATCTATCTTGGACGTCTTTTTCAATATGGAGAATAACCTTGCACCTGAACTGACAAGACTTCGCCGGGCGGGCTAGGCAGCCTTCTCGTCTATTAACATGGTCATGTGCGGTTGTCATTACCAGGGCCTACGAGGTTCCCGCTTCAATTCCTCTGTACTCCCTGCAACGTGCTACGATGCCGAGACGTGGACACTAACAAAATCACTAGAGGACAAATTGAGAGTGACCCAGGCCTCACTTGAGAGACGCTTGGTCGGAATCACTCTCGGAAACCAACGTATGCAAAGTCTCCACAATTCTGACATAAGACGATTGTCCCTGTGAAGGATGCGGTAATCCATGCAGACAAGGCAAAACATAAATGGGCAGGTCATATGTTACGACGAAACGACGGTTGATGGAGCACAGCGACAGCAGTCTGGAACCCGCGAGGTAAGAAGTGATCGCGAGGAAGACCTCCAATGCGTTGGTCAGACTCCTTTGTTGTACGCTTTAACATCCGAGATGCCTCTAGAGGAGCACTTACCACGCACTGGACTTCCGTACCCCAAGACAGGGTCTGCTGGAGACTAAGTTGGGACCCGCAGCTATGCTGAGGAACGGGTCATCAAGATCAAGATACAGAGCAGATCAAAGCCTATTTATAAACATAACCAAAAGAAAGATAATGACCATCGACAAAACACGATGTCAACACCATGCACAACCTTTGTTAGCCGTTTCTTACGACATACAAAGAGGAAAACATTGGTCCTATTTTGTGTGCCTTCTGAACCACCAGGACTGTATCTATGAGCCTTCACAAACACCAATCAATCTAGAGACCATTCTCAGTCTAACCTAACTCTAATGTTGGTTGATTAGTTGTTTGACTGATTGGTTGATTGGTTGGTTAGTTTGTTATTAATCTAGCAGTCTGTGGGCTCCTGCCTTATGGCCCAATGCCAAATAGTGGAATCTGCAAGGGTTTGTGAGCTGCTGTTTAGTTTTGTACTCAGTTATCCATTTGTGCGGCGTGAGAGGAAGAAGATCTTTCCTAACACTGCAAGAGCCGAACATTCAAAAAGATGATGTTCAACAGTTTCATAGGGATGTGTGCACAGTCGGCACTCTGGAGTATGTTCTGCTTGGATTCTGTGCAAGTGACTGTTCAGTTGTATTATTTGAAAAATAATGCTTTGATCTCTCCGTTAAGTTAAATTAAGTAGGACGCTTTCTCTTTTGAAAAGAGATGTGAGCACGTTTTAAATCGTCTAGCGTTAACTGTTTGCCTAGTGTCAGCATGTCTTGGTCAATGTTCTAACGTTAACTGTTTGCCTAGTGTCAGCATGTCTTGGTCAATGTTCTAACGTTAACTGTTTGCCTAGTGTCAGCATGTCTTGGTCAATGTTCTAACGTTAACTGTTTGCCTAGTGTCAGCATGTCTTGGTCAATGTTCTAACGTTAACTGTTTGCCTAGTGTCAGCATGTCTTGGTCAATGTTTTAACGTTAACTGTTTGCCTAGTGTCAGCATGTCTTGGTCAATGTTCTAACGTTAACTGTTTGCCTAGTGTCAGCATGTCTTGGTCAATGTTCTAACGTTAACTGTTTGCCTAGTGTCAGCCTGTCTTGGTCAATGTTCTAACGTTAACTGTTTGCCTAGTGTCAGCATGTCTTGGTCAATGTTCTAACGTTAACTGTTTGCCTAGTGTCAGCCTGTCTTGGTCAATCAATCGATTTGTGAATGTTTCATGTGTTTCTGTTGTAGTGCTCTCCTTTGAGTACACGTATCTTCTCTGCCTTGAGTTTTTTCAAGACTTCAACATTTGTATTCACATCTTGTCAAGAAACTCGCCCAAGTCTTCTGAAGATGCACATTTCAAACGCGTCAATACTCTTCTCCATTTTCTTAGTCTAGCATAGGCATATTTTGAGGTTATATGAGCTGCGTTCTTGTCCACGTATTTATATAATCTTAAATTACAAATGATGCATATTACCAGTTGAACAGAAGAGAGCAGATGGCGGTCTTCAGACCTGCCCAGGCCACAGCAGACTGAGGTACCATCTATTCAATAAGCTGAAGATAGGTACTACTGACGAATGCACTTGTGGTACAGGGAAAATGACCCATGAATATCTGTTGCAGAATTGCCCGACATACGATGACCAGAGAAGGCACATGTGACCATCACCAGTGCCACCACAAGAGAAACTCTATGGCAATGTCGACAGCCTCAGGATGACCGCTGCTTTCTTCGAACACATTCAAGTTGAAGTTTGACAGCGTACGAAGAAGACGAAAAAACTACAGGTGAGTAGATTGGAGCGACCTTGGAGGCTTACAAATCAGCAAAAAGCTCAGTAGAGTCTGGCAAGGAAATGTGGAAATTACTTCTAGCTTCAACTCTGTAAGTCCAAACAGTCGGCAGCGGACACTGACAACATCAGGGCAATGTGAGAGGGCATACAAAAAATTATACAGCACCTCTGAAATCTGCGACAGGTGAGATTATTCTGGACAGTGATATGCAAATAAAGAGATGGGTCGAGCACTATTCAGTCTTGTACACCTGTAACAATATAGTGGCGGACTCCGCACTCAACGAAATTGAGGTTCTGCAGGTATTGCAGATTTGGAAAACGCTATCCATGGCATTCCAGTGGGAAAGGCACCCGATAGGAAAAGCATTCCAGCAGAAATCATCAAATGCGGAGGAAACGTACTTCTTCAATACCTGTACGAACATGTTTGCCAGTGTTGGAAGGAGGGGAGCCGTATAACAGGACATGAGAGACGCCAACATAACCACTTTTTATAATAGAAAGGGAGACGGAGGAGACTGCAACAATTACAGGGGAATATCGCTCCTCAATAATAATAATTAATCATTATTGCCCATCACGAAGCGATGATGGCCCGAACATCAGACTGGCTTGCCTTATTAATGTGATGTGCGCTGTATGAGGATTATAGTGAGGAAGAATATGCTCTGGTCATCAATCTCACTCTTATCCCGAGTCACCTTGGATCAGTGGCAAGACTATTGGTCGAGACGACTTGAGATAACTCGGGATCGCTCCTGAACACCCCTAGACAATGTTTTTGCTGGCATCATCCTGAGCAGGCTGAGGAAGCTGGCCCACCGTTTATATGGTCGTTTCACCGAGAGAGTTGCAAGAGAAATGCAGAGAACAACACAGACCACAACATAGACCACAACACAGACCACAGCACAGACCACAGCACAGAGCACTTTCTTTAGTTTGCCTTCATCGACCTCACCAAGGCATCCCACCTGGTAAACAGAGAAGGTCTTTTCAAAGTATTGTCCACAGTTGGCTGTCTACTTAAACAGCTGAGCATGATTAGGTCTTTTCATGTGGGCATGCAAAGTGTAGTGCTGCATGGCGGTCAGGAATCTGAGGCCTTTGACATTAACAGCGGAGTTAAATATTGTTATATCCTGGCACCGACTCTATTCGGTATTTTCTTTGCCATCGTGCTTAAATACGCCTTTGGAATTGTCATAAAGGGGGTATTTCTGCAGATTAGGTCAGATGGGAGACTATTCAATCTAACCAGACTGAGAGCAAAAGGTAGGAGAAGGGATACTATCATTCGGGATATGCCCTTCGCAGACGATGCTTCCCTTATCACCCATGCGGAAGTCTAATTACAGATCAATATTAATAGGTTGGCAAAATCGTTTGATCTGTTTGGATTCACCATAAGCGTACAAAAGATGAAAGTGATGGCTCAGAGTGCAGATCCTCCAGACATTGTCTTAAATTATAAAAATCTGGAGGTAGTAAATCACTCCAACTATCTCGGATAATTCATTACCGACAACCTTTCACTGCTTCACCATCATGGGGGCCACTCTTCCCTTCTCTCTCTTCTCACCTCACTCTGTTTCATTTGACTATCCCAGTCACACCCTAGCACAACTTTCACACGTGCCCTCGTAGTAAAGCCCTTCCATTGCACTTTGGTTGGGCTAGCTTAGGTACATACAGATGCACACATGCATCCAAGCACTGGTTTGTGCGTCCTGATTTCGCCCAATGGACTACGGTCTGGGGTGGAAAATGGCGCGCCTCCGCCAGTAGAAACTAGTGAGGCAAACATCTAAGCAACAACAAAAAAACTGCCATTTATGGCAGCATTATTGGCAATCCCTAGCTCTGATTTACAGAAAGCAATGCTAGTCATCTCTTTACTCAGTACATGAAGAGAATAATCTCCCTATAGGAGAGACGTGTGCCCTCTAACCATGTGCCAGAACGAACAGGAATGTCCTGCTGACATGTGCGACCATCTCTAACGATCTTAGTGTACTGTGAGAGACATTACAAGTCATGACACGTTGTTTAGTACACAGTCCGACGGTGCGTATAATTCGTCTTTCCTGCGAAAACTGCACACAAAAAGTTATTTTCTCTAGCATGAAGCTCATTGTCTCTCCAGACTGAAATGATGCCAAACTATTTATATAAAAATTAAGTAATTTTTCCACAGCCGTATGATGAGTGATGATGAGTGATGATGAGTGATCAAACGAAATGAACCATTGATGCCCATATATTATTGAGGGGATAATGCGAACTCAGTCGCCCTTACGCAATAATTACGCGCTCGAGTCGTCCACATTTCTCGTGCCAGGTAAGTATGCTTTAATTGACTTTTAAATTTCTGGGCCTATGCAAGAACATCTCATTTTGTTTTGGTTATTAATTATGTGTTCTGAAAAATGTGTTTCTTTAGTAATAAAATTCAATTCAATTGAAACCAATTTGTCGTAACAAATGGAAAGAGTATAAAAGACAAATAGTAGCAATGAGGAACATGTGCTTTTTAGAAAACCTAGTATATTTATTTGTACTCCTTTTGAAACAAAGGCAAGCTATTTTAAACTGAATGGCCTATTTTTAAGGTTATAAGACATTTGTGTGGACTTCTATTTCTTCTATTTTAACTAACATTCCCAAAACTCAAAGAGCTTTGTACACAATCTCTGCTAATGCGATCTAACAATCTATCCGATTTTGGCTGATCCTCACAAACAAATACACAAACAAACAAAAAAGATGAAATACACGCATTCACCAAATAAAAGTCAAAATACAACAACAACAAAAGTTACATTCCCGATGCCCATACAAATAAACAAAAAGTCTTAGCATAACTTAATTTAATGTCTTTACACTGGTTTGGAAGACTCTACAGAGTCTGTATACAACCAGTTTCCTTGAGGGTGGTTTTTACCGATGTGCGAGCCAATCTTAATAGACTCCACCACTAGAGCTAAGTAAACCCGCAGCCTGTTAGGCGCCATCTATAGCTGCTTTTAACAAAATCACCAGGGAAAAGGTACAAATAACTTGGGTAGATTTTTAATTTGGATTGCGTCCGGGCAGCGGTCGTTAAGCCTACTTTTTCCGATTTCCAACTGCCATGGGATTTTTAACGTCCTCGACACTGAACATCAGGGAAATGTTTACAAGAAGTTCCACGTGAAAAAAAATACCGGTCTCCACCATGATTCGAACACGCGACTTTCAGCACCCGAGGCGGACACCCTACTGAAAAAAAAGCTTGTGCGAAACGTAGTTTAAACAAAAAATGTTATTTGCTTAGAATTCATGTTTCAGAGCCAAGCAGTGTTGCGTGACAAAAATGCGTGTGATTATTCATTTACGCAACTGCATATTTATGTTACATAATGCAAAGAAGATTTGCTTTCTCTGGAATGTCTTTTTTGCTCTTGTATTCCTAGTTCTGATTTCCATTTTAGGACGCGTATTCTCTGTAATTTTGTTGACTCAAATGTGAAACCTAGCGAGAAGTGTTTGTCATGAAAATAGGAACATAACTGGATCGATATTTTGTCATATTGACAAAAGGATCCTAGCAAAATTACTGATGAAGCTTGACCTGGTGGTCCTCTTCCTATTGAATGTGTCGTTGGTAGTGATGATGGTGCTGTTGTTAATAGTGATGATGTTAGTGATTTTTAACAATGGTCTTACTTTATTTTTTTTTAATGTAATGTGTTTGCCTCACTAGTTTCTACTGGCGGAGGCGCGCCTGTTCCACCCTTGACCGTAGTGAACTGATCGATATTAAGACGCGTAAACCAGTGCTTGGATGTATGTGTGCGTCTGTGCTATTTGTGCGCTCTTGGAAGCCAGCCCAAACAAAGTACAATGGCAGGGACTCACCCTGAGGGCGCGTGTGAAAGTTATGCAAGGGTGTGATTGTAGGACAGTCAAATGAAACAGAGTGAGGTGAGAAGATAGCGGAACCAGAGTCTCAAATAGTGTATATGTTCATTGTATCACACAACGGTCTTACTATGTAATTAGTAGTCTCAATAATTTTTTTTTTTTTGCTTTCGCCTTATTTCTCTAATCTCCAAGGTGGTGTGCGTTGCACTGTGGTTTTTATTTTGCGCCTGTCGGCCCATTGCATCCGACTTCAGCATTCATTTCTATGTAAGGCTCTGCTTCCTCCTGCTTTTTTTAAGGGGCTGCTTCCCCAGGGTAACGGCCGGTGCTGTGATGGGGATCGAACCCAGCACCTTCTAGTTGTGAACCGTGTCACTTAACCACTAGCCCACGAGGCCTCACGTCTCAAATATGAAAACCTTTGCACTTATTCTATGGTTTTTTCACTTTGAAAAGACTTTCCGTAAAGAGCGGTGAAAGAAAAACTACCCTGATTGACTTTTGAAGCCTTTTTGAAGCCTTTTTGTTTTAACGAGAAACGTCTACTAGCAGTCATGAAAAACACATGACTTTATTTTATGAACCGCAACTCGTTGTTCCAAATTTAAAGAAACTGAAACTTCCGATTTTACATTTTTTATCGTTTTACTGATCCCAATTTATTGTATTCTTGTATTCCATGAGACAATTCAGAGGCGGCTCTAAGCAGTTGTTAATCCTAGGGGTAAAAACAGAAAGTCGTACTCATGAAGTCACGGCCATCATTAATACCGCGACTGACCATGGCAATCTTTACAATTGAAATGTTATACAAAGGTCCTCAAAATGCCATGGACCGAGACAAATGGAACGATGCAATCATTCGACAAGAGTTGGGCCTAGAGATAAACTGTTTAATAAATTCTATCAGGAACAGAAAATTGAAATACTTTGGCCACATCAAAAGACAAACGGTCTTGGGAGAACGGTAATATATGGTATATCCTTGGAATCCATTGCCACATAATATATTGGAGGCAGGGTCAGTTAATGCATTACAAAAGTGGTTTTTTTTTCAGTGGAGTGGAACAAACTGTTTGTATGCAGACTCTGTAAAGCCTTTTAAACCAGTGTACTATTAAGCTTAGTTCCTCTACCGGCAAGAGAGTGTGCAGAATAAAATGGTTTTATAGCGATCAAACACTCACAGTATGTACTCGCTGTTCAGCCAGCGACGTCTTCGATGGTTATGACATGTTTACCGCATGGAGGATGAGAGGCTGCCATATGGTATCCTCTGTGGACAACTGGTCATTGGAGTTAGAAAAATCGGCCACTCCACACTGCGATTCAAGGACGTATGCAGGATGGACACGCAGTCCTGAGACATCCCATCCGAGACCTGGAAAATAATTGCTCAGGATTCAGCTGTTTGGGGACAGTCAGTTTGAAGGGGCATATTATTTGCCGGCGCTCATATAGATCGTCTAGCTGCAGAGTAAAGAAAAAGACTGAAGAGATCGGGGGACACCTCGGCAAACCAGTCTCCTCATCATGGTTGTACGATCTGTAGCAGGGATTGTCATTTCCTGATCGGCCTTTATTATCATTGCAGACAGTTTCGAAAACTCACACACAACGCATTCCGGACTACATCCTGCTCCCTGCAAAACCCTATTCAGGGCTTGGTAGTACGAGATTGAAAACGAACGTAGAATGACAAGAAGATGAGTTCCTCCATCCTGACACATGAATCCCAAATTCTTTATCCTTGCCAGAGCCTCAGGTACCAACTGAAAAGAGAGTTCCTTCCCCTTTGTTGACCATTCGCACGGGAGTTTGAACAGCAGCCGGTCCCATCAAGAGTCACGATAAGTTTCACATCAAAGAGGTGAGTAAGTTATATTGCTGACGATCTGGGTAGTTTTACTAATAATTATGTTTCAGTACTTGAGAAAATATAGTCAGCAACATCTCTTTTTCATGTGCCATGCGTAGTTGATCGCTGCGCTATCGGATGTGGCTTGTCAAGGAAACCAAGCCCAAGACGCCCAAGTCAAGTGACAAGTACTTCAAGTAGTGTTCTCTCAGATTATTGAGTTCATAGTCTATCTATAACAAATAATAATCTGATCAATGGATTGAGCTCTTTTGGCAGGTTTTAGGACTCAAATTCCCGTTAGATCAGTGGGGATAAACCTATTAGAAATCACCGTCGAATTTGAAGACATATATATAATATATATGATATGAATTATGATATTCCGAATACTTCGCATAGTCAAGCAGCAGTGCATACAAAGATGAAAGTAAATCCAAATCGACCAAGTGTCCAAGTCATCTATACAACTTAAGCTCCAACTGTCAACACGCTTCTTACAACACAGAAACACAAATGTGTGTATAAAAACAATTGCAGTGTAATTCTTTGCTGTTCTATGCACTTTACTAGTACAAAATTATTCTTTTAATTTTTCGGCTTTAAAATATTAAATATTTCCTTTAAGATTACTGACTAGTTTCTGAATTCGACAATACAGTAATACCAATGAAGAAATGTTGTTAAATATCTACAATAAGTAAGTTTATTCTTTTGTGCGTCATGAAAAGGCTGTTAAGTGGTTGATTGTAGTAGCCTTCCTCACATACCAAGCTTGCTGATGAAGGTCCTCCAGACGGTTCTGCTGTGCTTGGCTTCATCTGCGAGACACTCACTACTGCGGTGATCATGTCAATCCACATCTCGGCAGCCAGACTTCCTTGAATACAGCCTGTTTCCAGAGAACGATACACAGAGGAGAGATAGTAGTTTTGGTCAGTATATTGTGCCTGATCCTACATAACATCCTGGTCAGTGTGTTGTGCCTAACCGAACTAGCTCTTATGAATTGTCTTTTCTAAAGTCATGGTGTTCCAGGCATACTTGTTATCTGTCTCTCTCAGTAAATAGGTCTGGATACTGATGGTTCATGTAGCTTGTTTGTTGAATACACTCCAGTTTTGTCCTCCCATTCGTCTCGCTCCTTAACTTAACATCTTTATGCTAGTTAAGAAGACTGCAGAGTTTGTATACAACCAGTTTCTTCTACTTCACTTGATCTAAAAACTATTCTTAAATGCATTAATCGACCCTGCTTCCATTATTTCTGTGGCAATGTATTTCAAGCATTCATCCTCTCTACCCTTATTTGATTTTAAAGTTCCGCAATCTGTGCATTGTTGATTAATCTATTGCACTGTCATCATTCAACAGGCAGCCATTAATAGACTTCAAAGAAGCATCGCCTCTTTACATATCAAATGTGCCAATAATGATTGCTTTAGAAGTCAGAATGTTATCTCTGCCCTTCAAGGTCTGGAAGATGGTGGTCATTGTGAGCCTGAACTTACCCAAATATCCCTAGATGCCAAACAACTTCTCACATCCCATGAAGTCAGAATAGTTATAATGGATACCTGGTCACTCAAATACACCTGGCAATGATAAGGCAGACAGACTGGCTAAGAAAGGATCAAGTCAAGAACACCAAAACACACCAACAACCATACAGACAGTCAAACAACTACTGAAAAGTCACTTGAACAGAATTCAACCAGAACATACTCCAGAGTGCCGGCTGTGCACACATCCCGATGAAAGTATTGAGCATCAACTTTTTGAATGTCCAGTACTTGCCGATGTTAGGAAAGAGCTTCTTCCTCTGAGGCCAGGCAAATGGAACACTTTGTACGGAACTAAACAACAGCTTACAAACACTTGCAGATACCACTATATGGCATTAGGCCAAAGAGCAGGAGCCTATAGGCAGCTGTCAGGGATCCTAACATGAACAGGATGATAGAGATTTCTGGCCTCCACTGCTGCTATGTTCTCATGTCATAGCCAGCTATTCTGTACCTTCTAAAGTAAAAGTTGGGAGACTGTTCTTAGAAGGCTGGGGGCAGCATGGGCTAGTTGTTAAGTGGCATGGCTCATAATGCGAAGGTACTGGGTTCTTCTTCTTCTTCATCGTACGCAGTCAGACAGTAACCATTATTTTTTCGAAAAAAGCAGCCGTTATCCTGGGGCTGTCGACACTGCCATAGAGCTTGTCTAGTGTTGCCACTGGTGATGGCCACATCTGCTCTCTCTGATCCTCGTATGTCGGGCAGTTTGCCAGCAAATGCTCAGCGGTCATTTTCCCGGTACCACACGGGCATTCGTCGGTGCCACCTATCTTCAATTTGTTGAATAGGTGGTACCTCAGTCTATTGTGGCCAGTGCGAAGTCTGAAGACCACGACCTGCTCTCTTCTATTCAACTGGTAATAGGCATCGTTTTTGGTGTAGCCAGTATGTTCGGTTTCCCATTTGGTCATGTATCTAGCTCTAATAAGCCGTTTTGACTCTTCGTATGTCATACTAGTATCTGGTTGTGGTAGTTTTGCACCTTCTTTTGCCAGTCTGTCTGCCTCCTCGTTGCCTTGGACGTTGTAGTGAGATGGAACCCACTGCACCACTACCCTTTTTGGTGCGGCCTTCTGGCATAGTTGACAGGTACTGGGTTCGATCCCCATCACATCACCGGCCGTAACCCCGGCGAAGCAAACCCTTAGAAAATGCAGGAGGAAGCAGATCCTTCCATAAAATGCATACTGAAGTCGGATGTGCTGGGACGACAGACGCAAAATAAAAACCACAGTGCAACGCACACCGCCTTGGGGATTAGAGAAATAAGACAAAGACCATAAAAAAAACAGAACGCTAAGATAGCCATCCCAGAACTGATTTCACTGCCATCACCTAATTTCTCATAATGGAAGTTGTTGCCCTGTATATCTCACCTCAGTTCAGCAACAACTTGATGTCTCATTCTAGCAGAGAAGCCCCTCTGTCTGCATAGTATCGAAGCATTGGTATATATGACAGCACAACTATCCTGCGTGTTAACACTTATCAGCTAGTTATCCTTGTGCTCAGCTTTTCCGTTACTCTACAAGAACAAGAGGGCCCAGCTATAAATTGTTTAAAGACAAGTCCAGATTAGGAGGTGTTTCTTTAGTAGAGAGTGGTGAATTCTTGGAATAAACTTAAACTTAACGTCTTTATACTGGTTTAGAAGACCCTGCAGAGTCTGTATACAACCACTTTCATTTACTTCATCTTGTTCTAAAAGCTATGCGCATCCAATTTATTCTAAACTGCATTAACTGTCCCTGCCTCCACTACCTCCCCTGGCAATGCATTCCAAGCATTCACCACTCTCTAACTAAAAAAATATTTCCTAATATCTAATCTGGACCTCTCTTTAGTCAACTTCTAGCTATGGCCTCTTGTTATTGTGGGTGGCTGTATTTTAAAAAAAACATGTTATAGTCTAATTTATCCATTCCTCTGATCATCTTATAAACCTGTGTTACCATAAATTCTTCTCTCTTCTAGACACTGTAGACTGGTTTTTCTGAGTCTTTCTTCATAACTGTAAATCTGGAATCCCACTATCAGCTTTGTCGCTCTTTTTTGTATTCTTTCCAGCATGTTTATATCCCCTCTATGATAAGGACTCCACACCTGTACACAATAATCCAATATAGGTCTAACTAATGCTTTATACAGTTTGACTATCACGTCCTTGCTCCTATGTTTAATATTTCTTTTTATCATACCTAACATTGCATTTGCCTTTTTCACTGCTACCTTAACTTGCTCACTCACCTTACCTGTATGATCTATTATAACATCTAGGCCCCTTTCCTTATCTATCTTTCTAATATTGTTCTCTCCCATTCTGTAATTATGTTCCATATTGGATCTACCCATGTGGATGACTGTACATTTATCTACATTAAACTCTATTTGCCAGCTTACAGACCATTCTTGGAATGTGTTGCTGCAGGATGTAGTGGAGGCAGAGTTAGTTGATGCATTAAAAAATAGATTGGATGCTCACAGTATTTTGAGTATTGGTGCAGTGGGAATAAACTGGTTGTATACAGCCCCTGAAGAGCCTTCTAATCCAGTATAATGTAATTAAGTTAAGTTACTCTCTGCATTCCTTGCCTGAGGTTAAGTTGACTTTGTGGTAATGTGTCACTCTATCACCGGTGTGGACCGATTCTTCTTCCTTTACTAATTCTTCAACTATAGACATCTCTTCAATCGTTCTCTCTGCCAGTGCCATCCATGACATTCCTCTATTGATTCTTGTTTCCTTGATGTCTGCGGTGCTATTGTACAGCCCATTATGGTCGTTTGGGTGGGATGGCACAGTAGAAACATCAACACAAAATGCCTTCCATGTTTCTACGAGGCATGCTCAAATGAAACCGGACCTAACTGCACCAAGTACACATACATACGATGCGCGCGATGATATCACTACTAGTGTAATCAGCACATACCAACCATCAAGTTTGCAAAATTGTTTTAGATGGAGTCATGTCTCATTACATGCCAAAACCATTCAAGTTTTCAACGGTTCACTACTGATGGTTTTTTTCTGTTGATCTGCCGGAGATTTATTATTATTTCTCTCACATAATCATTTGCTTTATGTTTACTATAAGAGATGCAGAAAATTCTTCTGTGGCATTTATATTCAAAAGCTTGTATCCATCTTTCCATATCAGCATTTAGTGTCCAGATCTCACATTTATTCAAAACAATAGACGGCATTAATGATTCATATTAAAATATGGAATCAAGATGCTGAGCAGCGCATGAGCTGCAGTGATCAGCGACCCATGGCTGACTGCTAGCGTCATCATCATGTAGCATGTCCTTTGTAGAACGTCGCTCCCATCACAGTCTGTCTGAAAGAAACTTGTTCTCTTGCCAAAACTTCAGCCTCCGCCACAGTCATACCCAGGCATTCCTGGATATCTTGGTCCCATTGTCTTCTTGGTCTATCCCTTCCTCTTTTGCCTGGCACCATACCTTCCATCACTGTTCTCTCGAGACCGTTGTGTCTCTTGATGTGACCAAAGTATTTGCATTTTCTAGCCAAAATGGAATTAATAAACTAGTTCTCCTCTATGCTCAACTCTTGCCGAATGTCTACATTTGTTTTTTTCTCTGTCCAGGGTATTTTGAGAATCTTTCTGTAACATTTTGACTCGAAGGATTTTATTCTTTATCTAGAAGTTTTGGTAATCGTCCATGATTCGCAGCCATAAGCTGCCACAGGAAAAACATAGGCTCTCAAGACTTTTACTTTAATCATTTTGTTGCGGCTCTGCCATAATTTCTTCAGGCTGTTCAGTCTCTGCATTGCCATAGCTAGTCTTCTTCCGATTTCTTTCGAGCAGTCGCCATTTTTGTCAATTCTAGAGCCCAGATATTCAAAATGTGTCACCTGATCTATTTCCTCACCACACACTGTAAATTTATGTTGACATTGTGTTTTGTCGGTGGTCATTATCTTTGTTTTGTTTATGTTTACGATGTTTAGGTTTTGATCTTTACTATGTCCATTAACGGCTGAAAGTAGCTGCTCTAGCCCTTCTGCACTTCTTGATAGTATCACTGTGTCATCTGCGTATCGTAACTCTGGAATCTCGTACCCTAGCGTCAAGGCCAGCAAACCAGAGCTGCCAAGACCCTTCTACACCTAAACACGCTGATCCTGGAAAATAGGCTCCAGCATAGCAGACTGGCTAATGAGAAGGGTTCAAATATAGAAAACTAACCTGGTACTAAAAAATGCCTGCTGAAGTCAGATGTGTAGGACTGAAAGGTGCAAATATTACAGTCGAGCTGTAAACTATGACACAATGCATTCCGTTCTCTAGACTTCATCCTGCTACTTGCAAATTCCTTTTCAGAACTTGGTAGCGGAAGTTTGAGAACGAAAGACGAAGAAGTATGCTTGCTATAATAAAGTGTGTGTTTTTTTTAAATGTCGCTCTAGTTTACCTTTTGGATAATCATGTCTCCACGTAAAGTCCAGTTCACAGGAAAAACATTTGCTGGGGTGGAGAGTCAGTCAAGGCTCCCAAAGAATTTTGTGTGTATGTTCATCTCTGTGGGCCCGCATTCAATACGCAACTGTCTAAGCAAATACGTCTTGCAGGATATGTTCAGCTGTCTGTGCTGTTGGTATGCAATGGTGATGGAACCAGTCTCAGTCAGAATAAGTGGCTTTCCAATGGTATGTCCTGCTCTTGTTCAGAACAGAATTACTTGTAATGATCAAGGTAATGATAGTTGTCTATTTTTGGTCGACTTTCCTAATTGCTTGGAATACTGTTATTCTTTTCCTGGAAGATCTTCTTCGTCGTACATTCTCAAACTCACGCTACCGAGCCCCGGAAACGACTTTGCAAATAGCAGGATATCGTCTGGAGAACAAAATATGTTGTGTTGTAGTTTACTGCTTAACTCAGATATTTGCGCTTTCGGTACAACACATCTGACTTCAGCAGGTATTTTTGGATATCGAGTTAACCTTCCCTCTTGGATCCCTTCTCCTAAGCCAGGTTGCCCTGTTGCAGCCTGTTGTCCAGGATCACCACAAGGAGGTGTAGAAGATTCTTGGCAGCTCTGGGTCACTGACCGCTACAGCTCATCCATTGCTTAGCATCTTGATCCCTTTTCCTGGAAGATGGTCTGTTCCCATATTGCTTCCTCTTTTGTGAACTTGTTTGCTGTCTCGTTTCCTGGTATGTCACTACAGCACTACCCTTATTTGGCTTTTACTTTATCGAAGGCTTTTTTGTGCTTTGAGAGTTTACCATTGAGGGCTTGTAGAACTGACATTGCACCCGTACAGGAGTATAATCTGCTGAGATTGGCATGTTATGTTGTTTATTATTTTTGTAGCAATGCTTTCTGCTGTTTAAGATTTACATGGACCAAATGGCCTCAAAGACCAGTCAAATTGAGACCTCAGAAGCAGAACAGAACTCTACATGAATTACTTTTTACAGATGATCAGTGTCTGCTGTATGACGATAAAAACAAAATGCAAAATCACAAGAATGCGCTTATGATTCATTAGACATCATGGAGGAGGGGTTGTGTGACCTCCTTTGTTTCATATTTTTGGCAGGCAAAAATCCGCTGGTGATTTGACAGGTCAATCCCAGTATTTGTGTTTCTGTTACCAACCATTTGGTTGATAGCCCATGGAATGAATGATCACCTTTTTTAAACTGGTGGTGGTGGAAGCGTAAATTAGAGCAAGGTAGACCCGCAGCCTATCAGGCGCCATCTATGCTGCTCCACTAACCACATAGCCAAACCCTATTGTTATAACAATAGCCACACAATCCCCTTTTTTGCGACATATGCTCTGTCGGGGAGGATCCATAGAATAATTTGAGTAGATTTTTAACTTGAATTTTGCCAATCAGCAGCGGTTAGGCCTGCTTTTTTCGATTTCCAACTGCCAAGGGATTTATAACTTGCACACCACTGCATACGGGTGTCTGATCGTACTACTCAGAGATCTGGGTACATTTTTACAGGATGATCTACATGAGCAAATCGCGGTCTCCACCATGATTTGAACCCGCGACCTCCAGCACCCAAGTTAACAAGAAGAAAACAGAAACTATGTATTATATCGGTAGATGGTAGGCTTAACAGGGAAATCAATACTATGTGTCAGAAAGCATCTGCAGTAACTTATCAGCTGTCACCACTGCTTAGACACCCGAGCATTAGTTTGGCAACAAAACAACAGCTGATAAACAGTATATTTATGCCGACTCTATGCTACCAGTACCAAACATGGCCTCTGTCCAGTGCAAGTGAGATAGAATTTTGGCTTGCGAAATAAAGTCTTTGAGGTAGGTCATCAGTGTTACCAGGCAAGACGACATTCTCAGTATGGTCGGCATTATATCTTGTGCATAAAGAATGTTCACACACAAAATGCGCCAGTTTGGTCACTTCATGAGAATGCACCGTCACCAACTTCCACTGGTTGCTCTCAACTCTGATAAATCTGGATCCAGAGTAAGGGGGCGACCGCGATGCAGGTGGATAGATGACAAAGTGATTGTGCAGCGGCACCACGCTCACATTGACTGAAGTAACCCACTTGGCGCAGGACAGACAATGATGCTTAATGTCAAAAATGGAAAGAAAATGAACTAACTATGCTTTAGTGCCTATAATTTGAACAGAATTTTCCAGAGGGTTAACCGGTGATTTTAATTTCTTGATATGGGCAAGCAGCGTTAATTTCTGCACCTCCATTTTTCACTGATCTGGTTGCTGATAAATCAAAAAAATATAACTACTTCTATAATACACAAAACAAAACAGATATATTGCTTTGAGAAGAAAGATGAACAATAACATTCGAACGACATGAAATCTTTTCATTTAATTACTCCTCTTCTACCTCTATAGGGATTCAGAGGTTGTTTTTTGTTGTTGTTGATACTAACAAGTGTGCAGAGGAACAGATGATTAACCTGTTTTGTCTTTCCATGATGGAGGCTGCCTATTCTTGACTTTCATGCAGGTTACAATATAGTATGAATTATCATTACCATAAGCACTTTTCCCATGGATAGTGGCTAACCGACTAATCTTATCCTTTTTCAGCTGTCAAGAATTTTATTGACAGAGTGTACACAGGATCTCTGAGTTTTTCGTCCATCTCTCATAGGATTAGATGCTGGTCCCCACCTCCTTTGAGACGAGGATTCTTGAAATTTGCAGGATTTGAAACCTAACCATTTCTCGTTTCTTTTCTTGGAAACAAAGTGACTTACGTCTCATGGTTTGAATCCAGCAAATGACATCTCTGACCCGCCATAAGAATAAATATTTCCAAAATGACATCTCTGTCCCACCATCAGATGAAACATTGTCCAAATGACATCTATGCCCCACCATACATAACATTGCTCAAATGACATATTTGCCCCCACTATAAAATTCAACATTGCGCAAATGACAACTCTGTCCTACCATGAGAAGAAACATTGCCCAAATGACAAATCTGCCTCACGATAACAAGAAACATTGCCGAAATGACATCTTTGCCCCATCATCATAATTAGAAGCATTGCTCAAATGACATCTCTGCCCCACTATAAAATTCAACATTGAGCAAATGACAACTCTGTCCTACCATGAGAAGAAACATTGCCCAAATGACAAATCTGCCTCACGATAACAAGAAACATTGCCGAAATGACATCTTTGCCCCATCATCATAATTAGAAGCATTGCTCAAATGACATCTCTGCCCCACTATAAAATTCAACATTGAGCAAATGACAACTCTGTCCTACCATGAGAAGAAACATTGCCCAAATGACAAATCTGCCTCACGATAACAAGAAACATTGCCCAAATGACATCTTTGCCCCATCATCATAATTAGAAGCATTGCTCAAATGACATCTCTGCCCCACTATAAAATTCAACATTGAGCAAATGACAACTCTGTCCTACCATGAGAAGAAACATTGCCCAAATGACAAATCTGCCTCACGATAACAAGAAACATTGCCGAAATGACATCTTTGCCCCATCATCATAATTAGAAGCATTGCTCAAATGACATCTCTGCCCCACTATAAAATTCAACATTGAGCAAATGACAACTCTGTCCTACCATGAGAAGAAACATTGCCCAAATGACAAATCTGCCTCACGATAACAAGAAACATTGCCGAAATGACATCTTTGCCCCATCATCATAATTAGAAGCATTGCTCAAATGACATCTCTGCCCCACTATAGTAATAAACATTGCAAAATGTTATCTCTGTCCCATGTTAGAAGAAACATCGCCCAAATGTCATCTCTGTCCTACCAAAACAACAAACATTGTGATGCTAACAAACCCTCTACTTCATAATAGTTTCCAGGATGATTGACTCCTCTCCTCTTTACCTTTCAGCTCCCTGTGAAGGATAAAACTGCAACATATTTGAAACATGCACACTTAACCAGGTGCTTTGAACATCGGCCCTGAGACCACCTTGACGAGCTCTAGCACATCTCGACAGGCAAAGGCCGCCGTCCATCGTAGGCGACGATGACATAATTAATTTTGCTAGCACTATTTTTAGTAAGGATTAACTGCGCTACTTTTTATCCTCACTCTCTAGTCTCGTGCCACCCGACCCTAGTGGCAAGTCAAGGACAAGACGACTAGGGGGCGACTACGAGATACAGGGGACTCTGCATCAAGCACCCGTAAAAAAGACGGAGTTCAGAGTAGAACCCACACCACCTGATCACGAGGCCGACGGCTTAACTACTTTGCCACGGACTCCCCAATCTTGACAAAGACATAGACAATATCATCAAACTGAAGCTACATACTTCATTGAACTTAATCCTTCTGACTTCTCTTGGAGAATTGATCTACCATGGATGCTCTATTTGATTCTTTATTGTGTTTGCATTATTGAGCTTCGTCCATGAGACCTCAGCTGCCTTGGTCTCCTATTCCACCTGAAGGTAAGATAATTCTTTTCTTCTTTCTTTCTTTCTTTCTTTCTTTTCGCTTATCCTTTCAGCGTCAGGTTATGAAGAGATCTTTAGAACGAGCCTGACTGTGTGCCTCATGCACAGTGGTATTCACCACCTAAGATATTTTTGTAAGCCACCTTCTTTGGCCTTGAATCCGTAATATCTAAATTACATTGCTTGTTGGGGGTTGCTGAGTGGTGGTAGTCTTGCTACATGGCCAAACTATTATAGCTGCTGTCATTTGATGTAGTCTAATACTGGTGTTGTTCCCACCAGTCTCCTGATGTCATCATTTCTGATTCTGTCTCTCCTTGTTACATCCAATATTTTTTGCAGGCATTTAATTTCCGCTGTTACAATTTGTTGTTTTTCATTTGGCTTGGCTTGGATTTGTTCATTCTCAATCTTCTGCTACCAAGCCCCGAAAAGGACTTTGCAAGTAGCAGAATGTAGTCTAGAGGACAGAATGTAGTCTAGAGGACAGAATGTAGTCTAGAGGACAGAATGTAGTCTAGAGGACAGAATGTATTGTGTTGTAGTGTACAGCCTGAGTGCGTTATTTGCACCGCACCTTTTGGCCAGACACATCCAATTTCAACATGCTTTAGGTAGTTATTATCACTTGCTTACAATTAAGTATTGCAGTTAATTCTCCAATGATCTGATTTGCCTTATTCCATCTTTGTTGGATTTCCGCTAGATTTCTTGTGATCATTTTGTTTCCTTAATTTGGGAATACACGAGAAAAAGGAAAAACTGACTTCATTTGATCAGGACTCTTTTTCCTAAATTTTGGTGACCTGGAAAAGACAGTCTTAGCATGAACAAACTGGGTCAACTGGGAGAGACATAGCATGAAAAACTTGGTCAACTGGGAGAGACCATCATAGCATGAAAAATCTGGGTCAACTGGGAGAGTCATATCATGAAAAAAAATGGGCCAACTGGAAGAGACAGCCATAGCATGAAAAAAATCTGGATTAACTGGGAGAGTCGTGTCATGAAAAAAAACTGGGTCAACTCGGAGAGATAAGAGTACACTGGAGATCAATTGCAGCGGACTTTCCATGTGGAAATGGCACTTGATCTGAATAATGTGTAGTCTGACCAAGAGAACTAATCAGAGAGGGCACTTGACCTGACCAAGAGAACAATTGGAGATGGCACTTGACCTGACCAAGAGAACCAATCGGAGATGGCACTTGACCTGACCAAGAGAACCAATCGGAGATGGCACTTGACCTGACCAAGAGAACCAATCGGAGATGGCACTTGACCTGAACCAAGTGTGGTCTGGCCAAGAGAATCGAGATCGCAGTTGGAAGAAAACCCTTGTACAAAAAAAAAAGCATGCTAAAATCGGATGTGTCAGATCAAAAGGTGCAGATATTGCAGCCTCCCTGTAAACTACAACACAATGTCCTTTCCAGAACGAACGTAGAAGTATGAGAAGACTATATTCAACACATATGCTGCGTCTGTCATTCTACCTTAACACAGAAGATCAGTTGATCTGTTCTTCCACAAGGTAGATAACAGCCATGTATCAAGTCGTGTAGTTTTACCATAAAGTGACCAGTGGACGATTGGATTGTTTATGCTCACGTAGGTCACCCCTGCATGGTCATGATGGAACTGTAAGGTTCTGGACTGTTGATTCTTGGGTTGGTATTTATATCAAGTTTCAATTTGAAGTTGGTTATATAAAGAGTATCTCTAGCTATATGCCCAAGTAGTTTCACTGAGGGCTTTATGTGTGATCATCACCAGGTTAGTCAATCCGGGGACAGGTGTTGAAGTCTTCTGATCATGCCACGCTACTGTCCTCTGTTAGTCAGTCCAGAGACTGGTGTTGAAGTCATCTGATCATGTCACGCCACTGTCCTCTGTTAGTCAGTCCGGGGACTGATGTTAAAGCCTTCTCATCATGCCATACCACTGTCCCCTGTTCCAAGCAGATATCTTCAGCTCTGTATAAGTCTGAAATCCTACGGTCGCGCAAGCCTGTGTGATGTAATTGTTTCTTATAAGTCCCCTTTCTATTTTCCCCTTAATTATTTTTTCTAGTATTTTCAATAAAATACTTCCATGTCTCATGTTCCATGACCAAGTCAAGACTTCCATGTCTCATGTTCCATGACCAAGTCAAGACCTCAATGTCTCATGTCATGACCAAGTCAAGACATCCATATCTCATGTCATAACTAAGTCAAGACCTCCATGTATCATGGCATGACCAAGTCAAGACCTCCAAGACCTCCATGTCATGACCAAATCAAGACAATCTAACTTTCAATATACTCATTAGTTGTCTATGTGACCCTATATCTTTAAGTACTTGTAGCATTGTGCCTCTTCTGTCAAGCTCACTTTACATCCTGCGATAGCACCACGCCTCAAAGTTTCTGATGTTTGTTCAAATTCTTTGTTTAAAGTCCTTGTTTCAAAGCCGATCAATGCGATGGGCCAGATATGTGTAGTTATTATTATTTTTCGAAGCTCAGTATTGATGTTATTTGTTGTTAGAAGTTTTTGTTTCTCACGGAATGCCTTTTTTTTTTTATCTCGAAGCTCAGTGTTGATGTTATTTGTTGTTAGAAGTTTTTGTTTCTCACGGAATGCCTTTTTTTGTATCTCGAAGCTCAGTGTTGATGTTATTTGTTGTTAGAAGTTTTTGTTTCTCACGGAATGCCTTTTTTTTTTTATCTCGAAGCTCAGTGTTGATGTTATTTGTTGTTAGAAGTTTTTGTTTCTCACGGAATGCCTTTTTTGTATCACTGCCACACTGAAAATACGTTAGAGGCGACTATCATTGTTGTTTGTTTATTTTGGCTTAGAAAAGTGATTCCCAAACATTTCCGATTCACAGCGCCCTTGGTGTAAAATGGATTTTCCCGCCCAAACTCAGATCAAGATTACCTAACAGTCGCAGTGCAATGCGGTTACGTTGGTTAACATTTAATGGAACATGATTTTTTTAATTCACAAACAATTTGTATAAAAAAGTATTAAATAAGTACATATTTTGAACAATCATATAATTGAATAAAAAAATTTGTAATTCATGGGACGGGTGAACCTTTAGTTCACTTCACATCTTCTCAAATCTTGGAATGAAAAAAGATGCGGTGATCCTGGATAACAGGCTGCAGCAGGGAAGACTGGCTAAGGAGAAGGGATCGAAGAGGGAAGGCTAACCCGGTACTAAAAAAATGCTTGCTGAAGTCGGATGTGTTGGACCGAAAGGTGCAAATATCGCAGTCAAGCTATAAACTACGACACAGCGCATTCCGTTCTCTGGACTACATTCTGCTACTTAAGCCCTTTCAGGGTTTGGTAGTGGGAGATTGAGAACGAACCAGCCCAAATCTTGGAATCAATCTCCAGACCGCCGCCCTCATGTCCCTGTTCCACGTTGACATTCGCACGATACCTCACACCGACGGCCGATAACCCAGTTCCCCACAAATATGACGTTGTAAATGGAATTAAGATTCTCTGAGATAGACCACTTAGCAGCTGATACGAATCTTTCACTGATATCCAAAAGTCAGTTTCATGCTGCCAAATTTTCTCTTCAGCGGGTTGTCGCTGAATTGGCTTCTTCTGTAGAAGTTAATTCAGGTGTAGCTTCAGTCCTGAATGGGTCTTGAATCCTTGCGAACATGTCGGCATTAATGTTCTTGAAAGCAGTTCTCAAACAAGGCTGTGATAGGTGCTCTTCAAAAACAGATTTTATGTTGTGGGAGAAATAAACATCTTTGGTGGGATCAAGATGTTGAGCAGCGCATGAGCTGCAGCGGCCAGCGATCCACTGCTAGCGGCAGGGCCAGCAAACCAGAGCTGCCAAGTCCTTTCTACACCTCCACGTGGTGATCCTGAAAAACAGACTGCAATAGAGCAGACTAGCTAAGTAGAAGGGATTGTAGAAAGAAGGCTAACCCTGTACTAAAAAATTTCTGCTGAAGTCGGATGTGTTGGACCGAAAGGTGCAAATATTGCAGTCAAGCTGTAAACTGCGACACAATGCATTCCATTCTCCGGACAACATCCTGCTGCTTGTTAAGTTCTTTTCATGGCTTGATAGCCGGAGATTGAGAACGTTCAGGGCGTGGTAGCGGGAGATTGAGAACGTTCCGGGCTTGGTAGCGGGAGATTGAGAACGTTCAGGGCTTGGTAGCGGGAGATTGAGAACGTTTAGGGCTTGGTAGCGGGAGACTGAGAACGTTCAGGGCTTGGTAGCGGGAGACTGAGAACGTTCAGCGCTTGGTAGCGGGAGATTGAGAACGTTCAGGGCTTGGTAGCGGGAGATTGAGAACGTTCAGCGCTTGGTAGCGGGAGATTGAGAACGTTCAGGGCTTGGTAGCGAGAGATTGAGAACGTTCAGGGCTTGGTAGCGGGAGATTGAGAACGTTCAGCGCTTGGTAGCGGGAGACTGAGAACGTTCAGAGCTTGGTAGCGGGAGACTGAGAACGTTCAGGGCTTGGTAGCGGGAGACTGAGAACGTGCAGGGCTTGGTAGCGGGAGACTGAGAACGTTCAGGGCTTGGTAGCGGGAGACTGAGAACGTTCAGCGCTTGGTAGCGGGAGACTGAGAACGTTCAGGGCTTGGTAGCGGGAGATTGAGAACGTTCAGGGCTTGGTAGCGGGAGATTGAGAACGTTCAGCGCTTGGTAGCGGGAGACTGAGAACGTTCAGGGCTTTGTAGCGGGAGATTGAGAACAAATGGAGAAGAGGAATGTTCCTGGGTGATCACAACTTGATACGCCCAAGGGGAAACAATATGGGCCACCATCTTCATCCATTTTACTTCTCAACAACTGCACCACAAGCGCTAAGTGTCATTTCAGTGAACATATTGTTACATCTTACGGGACCCATATAAACAATCCACGGCGCCTTGTGGCCCTGTTGCGTACAGTTTGGGAACCAAGGGTTTAGAAGACTATTTGCATTGCTGCATTCCCAGCCATTCTCTCTCTCTCTCTTCTTGTCTCACACTCTTGTTTCAGTTAACTCCTGTCCAGCAATCACGCGCCCTCAGGATGAGGACCTTTTATTGCATTTCGGTTGGGATTGACCTCTAAGAGCGCCCTAACTACCATACGTACATACAGACACATACATGCATCTGAGGATTGGTTAATACGTCCTGAGATCATCTAAAAGGCTGCGCCGGGGGTGGAAAGCGTCATGCATCCGACAGGAGAATACAGAGAGGCAAAAACCTTACCAACAAAAAACAATACTGCCAGGTAGCCAAAGGTTATCCTTAGCAGGCTCTCTCTCTCTCTCTGTCTCTCTCTCTGTCTATGTCTCTCTCTCTCTTTTTTTTGTTGTTGCGATTTTAATTTTTGCATTGTACCAAGCATGATTCACGGATCTGAATAGGGACTTGGCTATTTAACCAAACAAAAAAATACTTGCCTGGACAAAGGCCAACATTCAGCTGTTTTCAATTTGTAACTGCCAGCCAAGTGCTCTATTACATTCACAGCGAGTTTATGTCCGTTTCTGATATGACGACCTGAAGTGTATGATGGTATCAGTTTTATCTCCCTTGAGGCCAGGGGGTTCAAGAAACTTGCCGGGTTTCCAGGGCTTACGTTTCTTGCTTTCGATCGTTTTCTGAGAGGGGCGCCTCTCTGCTAAAGCGGTCCCCTGGGTTTGAAAGAAAGATCTCGAAGTAGTAGATTGTATATGCCACACGAATTCGTGGTCTTCTTGTTGTTCTCATCACCTTTTATTTTTCGTCTTATCTTTCTTCTTCCCGTCCTTCTCTTTCGTCTCCTCTTTTTTTTCTTCTCCTTCTCTTTCTTCTTCTCATCTTTCTTTTTCGTCTCCTCTTTCTTCATCTTCTCTTTCTTCTCCTCCTCCTTCTTCTTCTCCTCCTTATCTTTTTTTCTCCTCTCTTCTTCTTCTTCTTATTCTTCTTCTTCTTATTCTTCTTCTCCTCTTTCTTCTTCTTCTCCTCTTTCTTCTTCTCCCCCTCCTTCTCCATCTCATTCTCTTTCTTTTAATTTTTCTTCTGCAATCATCCTGAAAAGGATTGTAACGTATTTTTTCAGAGAGACTGATATATGCGCCTTTCAGCAGCCCGACATATCCGATTTCACCACGGCATTTTTGGGGACCTGGTTTCCCTTCCCTCTGCGATCCCTAATCTCTTAACCAAACATCATGGCTGTAGTGTGGTATTTAGGCCCACCACGTGACGGCGCAATAGGATGTTTGTCGCTGCCCCTTATTCTGCGTTCGTTCTCAATCTCCTGCTACCAAGGCCTGAACATGGCTTTGCAAGTAGCAGGATGTAGTGTGGAGAACGGAGTGCGTTGTGTCGCTAGCTTACAGATTGACTGCGATATACGCATCTTTCGGTTCGACACATCCGTCTTCGGCAGATCGCTGTCCCCGATGCAAGCATTCATCTTTTAGTCGCCGACTGCTGTCAGCTCATTCACAGCCGCATCTTCGTCCTCGAGTCAGCATTTTGCTTTAGAGCACACTATTAGGGCGCTAACATTTCTTGTAATCTACACGTAATGCCAGCTTTCCCACCGCTAAAACTACTCAGGCATATCAGAGCCCCTCCTCATTTACGTCAAAAACTTTGCTCAGCCCAGAGCAAATCAACCCGCCACCATCACATAAGTAGGTCACTCTTACGTGTCATGGCCGCCAGGACGTCAGATGTGATGCCTCATTTATGAGATTACAAGCGCAGCGAAATGGATGATGAAAAGGTCGCAGGCTGAACCTTCTCAATTTCAGACGTCTCAAACTGGTGACTTAGCTGCCCATCTGCTGTGGCTCGTTCTTCTTTGCCGTTGGTTCTCAAGTTTCCGCTACTAAGCCCCGCACAGGGGCTTTGCAAGTAATAGGATGTAGTCTGGAGAACATAATGCATTGTGGATCGTAGTTTGTAAATTGTAATTCGACTGAAGAATAACGTCTGGTCATTCAAAATATACTGATCAGACATGTTAGTCAGGGTCAAGCAAAACATACTGGCCAAGACCCTCACCTCGGCTTCCTAGTAGCACTCCCTGAAAACGGGTTGTTTTCATGGCGGCCTCGATAACGAGCTGAGGATCGATGTGATCCCCGTAGTAGTAAGTTACACGCAGATAAATTCAAGCATAGCACAACCGCCCGATGGACCCCGATCCGCCTTAATCAGCACGCTCGGGATGTGAGGAAAGCTACTGCAACCCACCACTTAACGTCCTTTTCAGGGCGCACAAAAGAGTAACCTACTCATTGTGGGCATTTGCAAACAATAACAACTGTTGCGATATTTGCACCTTTCGGTTCGGCACATCCGACATCAGCATGACTTTTTGGGGGAACCGGGTTATACAGTCCTTAGCCAGTCTGACTTGCTGCAGCCGGTTACACGTTCATACAAGGCTTCTCTCCATCTCTCTTCTTGTCTCACACTCTTGTTTCACTTTCATACAAGGCTTCTCTTGTCTCACACTCTTGTTTCACGTTCATACAAGGCTTCTCTCCATCTCTCTTCTTGTCCCGCACTCGTGATTCACGTTCATACAAGGCTTCTCTCCATCTCTCTTCTTGTCTCACACTCTTGTTTCACGTTCATACAAGGCTTCTCTCCATCTCTCTTCTTGTCTCACACTCTTGTCCCGCACTCTTGTTTCACGCTCATACAAGGCGTCTCTCTCTTGTCTCACACTCTTGTTTCACGCTCATACAAGGCGTCTCTCTCTTGTCTCACACTCTTGTTTCACGTTCATACAAGGCGTCTCTCTCTTGTCTCACACTCTTGTTTCACGTTCATACAATGGCGTCTCTCTCTTGTCTCACACTCTTGTTTCACGTTCATACAATGGCGTCTCTCTCTTGTCTCACACTCTTGTTTCACGTCAATACAAGGCTTCTCTCTATCACTCTTCTTGTCTCACACTCTTGTTTCACGTTCATACAAGGCGTCTCTCTCTTGTCTCACACTCTTGTTTCACGTTCATACAATGGCGTCTCTCTCTTGTCTCACACTCTTGTTTCACGTTCATACAATGGCGTCTCTCTCTTGTCTCACACTCTTGTTTCACGTTCATACAAGGCGTCTCTCTCTTGTCTCACACTCTTGTTTCACGTTCATACAATGGCGTCTCTCTCTTGTCTCACACTCTTGTTTCACGTTCATACAAGGCTTCTCTCCATCTCTCTTCTTGTCTCACACTCTTGTTTCACGTTCATACAAGGCTTCTCTCCATCTCTCTTCTTGTCTCACACTCTTGTCCCGCACTCTTGTTTCACGCTCATACAAGGCGTCTCTCTCTTGTCTCACACTCTTGTTTCACGTTCATACAATGGCGTCTCTCTCTTGTCTCACACTCTTGTTTCACGCTCATACAAGGCGTCTCTCTCTTGTCTCACACTCTTGTTTCACGTTCATACAATGGCGTCTCTCTCTTGTCTCACACTCTTGTTTCACGTTCATACAATGGCGTCTCTCTCTTGTCTCACACTCTTGTTTCACGTTCATACAATGGCGTCTCTCTCTTGTCTCACACTCTTGTTTCACGTCAATACAAGGCTTCTCTCTATCACTCTTCTTGTCTCACACGCTTGTTTCAGTTAACACCTGTCCAACAATCACGCTCTCACACAACTTTCACACACGCCCTCAGAGTGGGGACCTTTCATTCTATTTTGGGTAGGGATCGACCTCTAACAGCGCCCTAACTACCATACGCGCATACAGACACATCACCACGGGGAGATGGAGAAGGCTTTTGGCAGCTCTGGGTCGCTGCACTTCGGCTTTGGGTCCTCTGACCTCTACAGCGTATGCACTGCTCAGCGTCTTGACCCCGCTTCATAAGGCAGTAACACGTGTTGTGCAATGCCCAGAATGAGTAAGTTTGGTATTTGATGCGCCCTGGGGAGGGAATTTAGTGGCAGATTTGCAGCAGCTTTCCGAGCATGCTGATGGAGGTGGACCGGGGGCCTCCAGTCGGTTGTACTTAGATTCGCTTTATCTGTGCATCGCTCACTACTTCGGGGATCACATCGATCCTTCACCTAGTTTTCCAGACTGCCGTGAAACGGTATGTTTCAATTAAGACATGCGTGTAAGTGAGGCTGGGGTCTTGGCCAGTATGTTTTGCCTGACCCTTTCTAACGTGTCCAAACAGTGTATTTTACCTGACCTTGACTAGCATGGCGTTCAGTATCCTTTACGTGACCTTGACTAGCATGGCGGTTAGTATGCTTTACGTGACCTTGACTAGCATGGCGGTCGGTATGCTTTACCTGACCTTGACTAGCATGTACGTTCACTATGCTTTACCTGACCTTGACTAACATGATGTTCAGTATGCTTTACCTGACTTTGACTAACATGATGTTCAGTATGCTTTACCTGACCTTGACTAACATGCTCGTTCATTGTTATCCCTGACCCAGTTTAGATAAGTAATCACTGTCGCTATGTAGTGCCTCTGAAGTCTACTAAGAAAACGTTTGAAGATATGGCATTTAGTGTCCTACATATAGTTTTGCATTGAGATAACTGCGGTATGCCAGGAATGTCTCTTATCACTATTTCTCTTATCTCCATTTCTCTTTCTCTGGATATGGACTGAGTTATGAAGATAATGACAAAACACGATGTCAGCATGAATTAACAGTGGGTGGTGAGGAAATAGATCAGGTTACACCTTTTGAATATCTGGGCTCCAGAATTGACACAAATTGCGACTGCTAGAAAGAAATCAGAAGAAGACAGCCATGGCAATGCAGAGACTGAACAGCCTGAAGAAATTATGGCAGAGTACCAACAAAATGATAAAAGTAAAAGTCTTGAGAGCCTGTGTTTTTCCTGTGGCAGCTTATGGCTGCGAATCATGGACGATTACCTAAACTTCCAGACAAAGAATCGAATCCTTCGTGTCAAAACGTTACAGAAAGATCCTCAGAATACCCTGGACAGAGAAAAAGACAAATGTAGACATTCGGCAAGAGTTGAACATAGAGGATAACTGGTTTATCAATTCCATTTTGCCTAGAAAATGCAAATACTTTGGTCACATCAAGAGACACAACGGTCTTGAGAGAACGGTGATGGAAGGTATGGTGCCAGGCAAAAGAGGAAGGGGTAGACCAAGAAGACGATGGCACCACTATATTCAGGAATGTCTAGGTATGACTGTGGCGGAGGCTGGAGTTTTGGCAAGGTAATGAGCTTCTTTCAGACAGACTGTGATGAGACCGACGTTCTATAAAGGACATGCTACATGATGATGATGAAAAACCCAATTTCAACCAACGATCTGGCTGAAGAAAGCCAGACCGAAAATGCTGATGCCAATGCAGAGGTTGAATCAAATGAAAAACTTATGGCAGAACACTAATAAAATGACGAAAATAAAAATCATGCGAACTTGCATCTTCCTGGTGGCAATGTACGAATGTGAAACATGGACCACCACACAAACACTTCAGAAAAAGATTGAATCTTTTGAAAGTTCAGCTACAGAAGGGTACTCAAAATACCATGGATAGCGAAAAGGAATAATGTAGATATCCTAAAATAAATAAATATTGAGGAAAATGGAATAGTAAACAGTATATTGCCTATGAAAGTAACATATTTTGGCCACATCAAACGCGATAAGCTACTGGAGAGAACGATACTAGAGGGTACGGTGTCTGGAAGGAACGGTGGGAACGGTGTCTGGATGGTATGATGTCTGGATGGTATGGTGGCTGGAGGGAACGATGGTATGGTGGTTGGATGGTATGATGGCTGGAGGGAACGGTGGCTGGAGGGAACGGTGGCTGGATGGTATGGTGGCTGGAGGGAACGGTGTCTGGATGGTATGGTGGCTGGAGGGAACGGTGTCTGGATGGTATGGTGGCTGGAGGGAACGGTGTCTGGATGGTATGGTGGCTGGAGGGAACGGTGTCTGGATGGTATGGTGGCTGGAGGGAACGGTGTCTGGATGGTATGGTGGCTGGAGGGAACGGTGTCTGGATGGTATGGTGGCTGGAGGGAACGGTGTCTGGATGGTATGGTGGCTGGAGGGAACGGTGTCTGGATGGTATGGTGGCTGGCGGGAACGGTGTCTGGATGGTATGGTGGCTGGAGGGAACGGTGTCCGGATGGAATGGAGGATGGATGGTATGGTGGCTGGAGGGAACGGTGTCTGGATGGTATGGTGGCTGGAGAGAACGGTGTCTGGATGGTATGGTGGCTGGATGGTATGGTGGCTGGAGGGAACGGTGTCTGGATGGAATGGTGGCTGGATGGTATGGTGGCTGGAGGGAACGGTGTCTGGATGGTATGGTGGCTGGAGGGAACGGTGTCTGGATGGAATGGTGGCTGGAGGGAACGGTGTCTGGATGGAATGGTGGCTGGATGGTATGATATCTGGATGGTATGGTGGCTGGATGGTATGGTGGCTGGAGGGAACGGTGTCTGGATGGAATGGTGGCTGGATGGTATGGTGGCTGGAGGGAACGGTGTCTGGATGGAATGGTGGCTGGATGGTATGGTGGCTGGAGGGAACGGTGTCTGGATGGTACGGTGTCTGGATGGTATGATGTCTGGATGGTATGGTGTCTGGATGGAATGGTGGCTGGAGGGAACGGTGGCTGGAGGGAACGGTGTCTGGATGGAATGGTGGCTGGATGGTATGGTGTCTGGAGGGTATGGTGGCTGGATGGTATGGTGTCTGGATGGTATGGTGTCTGGAGGGTACAGTGTCTGGATGGTATGGTGTCTGGATGGTATGGTGTCTGGAGGGTATGGTGTCTGGATGGTATGGTGTCTGGAGGGTATGGTGTCTGGATGGTATGGTGTCTGGAGGGTACAGTGTCTGGAAATGGGAGCAGAGGCAGACCTAGAAGAAGATGGACACCAGACATCACAGAGGTCCTGAAGAGGACAGCGGTAGATCTGGCTAGAGATCGAGTTTTGCAGATCGGCTGTTGGGAAAGCTACCTTATGTAGCGGGATTTTTTTTCACGTGGACTGTCTGAGATTTTCCCTGATCTCTGGGTAGTAGAGATCGGACGTCTGTGTCGAACGGAGGGGCAGGAGCATTCCTGAACCTACCAAATGGCAGAAAAATAACACTGTCATTCGCTACTGGTAAGTACACAAGCAATTTCAGAGCAGAGGCAGAGGCACTGAGGGCGGCAGTGGAAGAAATGGTAACACACAGTGAAAATGAGAGCCATATAGTCCTGCTGACAGATGCTCTCGAAGTAGTCACAGCGCTAAAAAGCCAGAAAAACACTGAGCTTAATGACTTAAGAGCAGCACTCTGCAAACTGTGCCAGCAGTCCGCACCAAAAAGGGTAGTGGTACAGTGGGTTCCGTCACACTGCAACATCCAAGGCAACGAGGAGGCAGACAGACTGGCAAAAGAAGGTGCAAGGCTACCACAAACAGATACCAATATGACGTACGAAGAGTCAAAACGGCCTATCAAAGCCAGATACATGACCAAATGGGAAACCGAACATACTGGTTACACCAAAAACGATGCCTATTACCAGTTGAACCGAAGAGAGCAGGTCGTTGTCTTCAGACTTCGCACTGGCCACAACAGACTGAGGTACCACCTATTCAACAAATTGAAGATAGGGTGTACCGACGAATGCCCGTGCGGTACTGGTAAAATGACCACTGAACATCTGCTGCAGAACTGCCCGACACACGAGGATCAGAGAGAGCAGATGTGGCCATTGCCAGTGGAACTGCAAGACAAGCTCTATGGTAGTGGCGAGAGTCTCAGGATGACCGCCGCTTTTTTCGAAAAAATAATGGTTACTGTCTGACTGTGTACGCAGAAGAAGAAGAAGAAGGACGTCTGTGTCCAGTGTCGATCACGTAAAAAATCCCTCCGTAGTTGGAAATCGAAATTAGTAGACTTAACCACCGCTGCCTGGGTAAAATTCAAAATTATGTTAAAAATGGAGCCGGGATCCTCGCCGGTGCTGCGGAGTTCGTGCATTGTGCTGAGATTCTCCCAAAAATATGGAGAAGAATGATGACTTACAGGTTAAATGTGCAATGACGCTGATTCTTCAACTAAACTAAACTATTAGAACGAACACCAGCATGTCATGCCAGACAACAGTGTTACCTCTATAGCTCTACCTTTAACCGCAACCTTTCATCTCCCATGTTACTACTTTATTCCTGGCCTACGCTATTCGTCTTCCAAACAATTTTCCCATGAAATAGCTCTCCCGTCTAACATGCTACGCGTAATTCGGACGTCATTTCTCATTTTCCTGACATTTTGACATATAGTTTTTTTTACCATCTGTCGCTTGTTGTCTTGATTTGGCTGTTGAGATTTGCGGTTGTAGGATTGATATTATATTATCTGTTTGTTTTCCTCGCTTGAAGTTGAAGTTTCTACTAGATCTTCGGTATGTACCTTATGTTGACCATTTAAATGCGTGGTGTAGGATTATCGTTGATTGAGCTATTGAAATTCACCGTTTTTAGTCCAAGATTCGCTTCCTAGGTGTTCCTTGTTGGTCTTTGTGTGCCCGTACCGTATTGATGTAGGATTTGTATTATATATATATATATATATATATATATATATATATATATATATATATATAGAGAGAGAGAGAGAGAGAGAGAGAGGGAGAGAGATCTTGGGATTCCGTGACGAAGTGGTTAAGCCGTCGGCCTCGTGATCAGGTGGTGTGGGTTCGACACCGTACTCCGCCGTCTTTTTTCACGGGTGCTTGATGCTGAGTCCCCTGCATCTCGTAGTCGTCCCCTAATCGTCTTGTCCTCGACTTGCCACTGGGGTAGGGCGGCTCGAGACGAGCGAGTGAAGATACAAAGTAGCGCAGTTAATCTTTACTAAAAATAGCGATAGCAAAATAAATTATGCCGTCATCGTCTACGCCTATTTTGATATATATCTTAGTCTTAGTGGACGTGTGCTTCTACAGCGGCATATAGCCTTGTGTAGGCCCCAGCTCTGGCGTGAGCTGAATTTAGCCTGGACGAGGATTCCCTGCTAGAATCGAGCAGCTTATTACTCCGTTGTGTTGGGACAAGTGCCGTGGATGGTGATTAGCCGATGTGCGAGTCCAACTTAATAGACTCAAAAACTAGAGCAAAGTAGACCCGCAGCCTGTTTGGCGCCATCTATGCTGCTCTTAAACCAAGAACGGTGTTATACCATGTCACACAGTTAGTCGCATCTTACGACATGCTCTCTGTGGGGCAGTGGTGCTATTCTTGTTGTTGTCATACACTTGGACCACTTTGGGGCCACTCGCAGTAAATATAGATGCAGATAATAGAATGTTTTGAGCTTTTGGGAAAACATATTATAATTCATATAAAGCCTTGCGCTGCTTCTTCACTAGAATATTTGATTCACGTGGCTACATCTCTGTTTTTGAGAGACGAAACGCTGCGTTGGCATACATTCAGTTTCTCTGTTTGGTTTGTTTCGCTGACATGGCTCAAAAAGACCTCTTACATAAATAGGTAGTCGCAAATGTGACCAACAATTTAATAGCTCTGTAACTGAGAGATATATTTCCGTTTCTGAGTGATATCCAAAATTGAGATAATACATATATATGCCCATATATATATTTTCTTGTGCGTTAATTCAGCTATTCTGAAATTGTATACCATTCAATGACCACACGGATTTCCGTACACAAATAATTATAAGTGTCTAGCTATCAGGGTGCAGTTTTGTTGTATTTTGTGGGCCCTAAAAAGGACCATGATACTGTTTTGTGGGCCGTGAAAAGGGCCGTGAAGGGAACAGATTACCAAGGATTTTTTGTTGGGCCCTAACAAGGACCTTGATGCTGGTTTGTGGATATATATAGATATAGTGGTCTGTCGGGGACTTTGTGTATGACAAGGACAAGAATAGTACCACTGCCTCAAAGAGAGCACAAGAGGCGATCAACTGTGTGACATGGCATAACACCGGCCATGGCTGGGTGGTTTGTTTAGAGCAGCATAGATGGCGCCTAATAGGCTGCGGGTCTACTTTGCTCTAGTGTTTGAGTCTATTAAGATAGACTCGCACATAGGTTAGCGACCCTCCGTAAGCGCTTGTCCCAACGGAGCGGAGTTTTAAGTCAATCGAGACTAGCCCGCTAAGCAGGAAACTCTTCTCCCGGGTACATCCAGCTCATACCAGAACTGGGACCTGCATAGCGGCATATACCCCTGTAGAATTATAGGTCGACTAAGACTATATATATATATATATATATATATATATATATATATATATATATATATATCTACGGTTATGACAATACAGAGGTTGAATAAAATCAGAAGCATATAGCAGAACTCTAATAAAATCAGAAGCGTATAGCAGAACTCTAATACAATCAGAAGCGTATAGCAGAACTCTAATAAAATCAGAAGCGTATAGCAGAACTCTAATAAAATCAGAAGCGTATAGCAGAACTCTAATAAAATCAGAAGCGTATAGCAGAACTCTAATAAAATCAGAAGCGTATAGCAGAACTCTAATAAAATCAGAAGCGTATAGCAGAACTCTAATAAAATCAGAAGCGTATAGCAGAACTCTAATAAAATCAGAAGCGTATAGCAGAACTCTAATAAAATCAGAAGCGTATAGCAGAACTCTAATAAAATGACGAACATAAAAATCCTTCCAACTTGTAACCTCCCGGTGGCAACGTCCGGATGCGAAAAGTGGACCACCGCACAAACACTTCAGAAAATGATTGAATCTTTTGATCTAAAATGCTGGAGAACTGGGCTCAAAATACCATAGATAGCGAAAAGGAGAAATGCAGATATCCTAAAAGAACTGGATATTCACGAAAATTGGTTAGAAAATAATATCTTGTCCAGAGATGCTAAAATATTTTGACCTCATCAAACGTCATAATGGCCTGGAGAGAACGGTACTGGAGGGTCTGATGTCTGGAAAGCGAGACAGAGAGAGGCCGAGGAGAAGATGGACACACGACATCATAGGGCTCATGAAGACGACAGAGGCGGGAGTTCTGGTTAGAGATCGGGTGTCTTACATATCGGCTGTTATGGGAGCGACGTTCTGCAAAGAACATGCTACATGATGATTATATATATACACACATTCATCTATGTTTGTTTAAATATAAGTATGCGTGTCCATTGTATATTGTAGTGGTCCGCCAGGGTCGTTTTGTTTGACACGGACAAGAATAGCACCACTGCCCCACAGAGAGCATTTCGTAAGAAGCGACTGTCTGTGTGACATTGGATAACAGCTGCCATGGTTAGGTGGTTTGTTTAGAGCAGTATAGGTGGCGCCTAATAGGCTGAGGGTCTACTTTGCTATAGTGTTTGAGTCTTTTAAGATGAGCTCGCACATCGGTTAACCACCTCCGTACGCAATTGTCCTAACGCAGTTTATGATTAAGCTGCTCGAGACTAGCCAGCTAAGCAGGAAATTCTTCTCTCGGCTACATCCTTCTTCTTCTTCTTCTTCTTCGTACGCTGTCAGACGTCAACCTGTATTTTTTCGAAAAAAGCAGCTGTCATCCTGAGGCTGTCAACACTGCCATAGAGCTTGTCTAGTGTTGCCACTGGTGATGGCCACATCTGCTTTCTCTGATCCTCGTATGTGGGGCAGTTTTGCAGCAAATGTTCAGCGGTCATTTTCCCGGTACATTTTTCCCACGAGCATTCGTCAGTGCCACCTATCTTCAATTTGTTGAATAGGTGGTACCGCAGTCTATTGTGGCCTGTGCGCAGTCTGAAGACCACGACCTGCTCTCTTCTGTTCAACTGGTAATAGGCATCGTTTTTTGTGTAGCCAGTATGTTCTGTTTCCCATTTGGTCATGTATCTAGTTCTAATAAGCCTTTTTGACTCTTGGTATGTCACACTAGTATCTGGTTGTGGTAGTCTTGCACCTTTTTTTGCCAGTCTGTCTGCCTCCTCGTTGCCTTGGATGTTACAGTGGGATTGGACCCACTGTACCACTACTCTTTTTGGTGCGGACTGCTGGCATAGTTGACATAGTACTGCTCTTAAATCATTAAGTTCAGTATTTTTCTGGCTTTTTAGTGCTGTGACTACGGCCAGGGCATCTGTAAACAGGACTATATGTCTTTCATTTCTTTTGCCTCTCACCATTTCTTCTACTGCAGCCCTCAGTGCCTCTGCCTCCGCTCTGAAATTGCTTGAGTATTTTCCAGTTACCACTGACAGTGTTATTTTTCTACCATTTGGTAGGCTCAGGAATACCCCTGCCCCTCCGTTCTGTGTTGTGTTTGTTACAGAACCGTCGATATATGCATGGGTCCAGTCCATGCTTGGGTAGTTTTTCGTTATGTACCTCAGGGTCATGTCTCTTCTTTCTTTTTCAGTCTGGCTGTTCTTTTTTCCAATACCTGGTATATTTTCTACCACCTCTGGAAATATATGCTGCCTCCAGGTAGGTTTGCGTACAGTTGGGATGAGCTTTGGTGTTGTTAATGCGTTCGTAGGGTCCTCGCTCATCTTTGCTTTTCGGCTAAATCCAACTCATACCAGAGCTGGGACCTGCACAGGGGCATCTGCCCCATATAGAAGTACAGGTTGACTGAGAATCTGCGATATATATATATATATCATATACGCATGCACACTCACCCATATGCTGTCCTCTGACCTGTTCACTCTGCGGCGAATGTATATTGGTATCTCTTTAATCAATGTCAGAAACATCATGTGTTGTGCTGACGTCACTATTTTGATAGCGCCGAATGATCATGGTCAACATGGCGGATCTTAAAAGCGAAAATAAAGGCATCAGCTTAAATCAAAAGGAATCAGAAGTAATGGTGGTAACTAAGTAACACTAAACTTCAAACTGGTGTATAAAGGTAAACGAGGCGTAACTAAAACAAGTAGTTTCCGCACTATATTTCCCCGTTTCCGTATTATACTTCCCCGTTTCCGTACTATACTTCCCCGTTTCCGTACTATACTTCCCCGTTTCCGTACTATACTTCCCCGTTTCCGAACTATACTTCCCCGTTTCCACACTATACTTCCCCTTGTCCCCACTATACTTCCACTTGTCCCCGCTATACTTCCCCTTGTCCCCACTATACTTCCCCTTGTCCCCGCTATACTTTCCCTTGTCCCCACTATACTTCCCCTTGTCCCCACTACACTTCCCCTTGTCCCCACTATACTTTCCCTTGTCCCCACTATACTTTCCCTTGTCCCCACTATACTTCCCCTTGTCCCCACTACACTTCCCCTTGTCCCCACTACACTTCCCTGTGTCCTCATAACACTTGCCCGTGTCCCCACAATACCTTCCCTTTTTCCCACTACACTTTCCCTTTTCCCTACTACATCTTTTCCTCACTACACTACCCGGTCTCTTTGTTATTTATTATTTCTCAGTACGCGAGAATCGTCATTTCGTTCATTGTTTCAGCTGCAGACCTTTCTCGTTTACTATGCCGGGGTCAGAGAGTAAGTCGTCTCATCAGACATACACTCTTCGAGCCGTACACTCTTCGAGCCGAATAATTATAAACGCCCGCAAACCATTCGTTTGTAACACTACAGACAAGCGTATTTTGTTAACTTTGCTTTTCTCAAGGTGCAGCATTGTTGCTGAAAACAAGAATCAGTTTGCCTCATGCCTTGTACATACCAGTCCGCGGCCTTGCGACGATTTATGTGTGTGTGTTGGGGGGTGGGGGTGGGAGAGATAACTAACCTGCCACAGACAAGCTCGGCTGAAACACAGATAACCTCCAGCTTTTGTAAGATTTATTCAAGTCTACTTTTGAAGACGCGCAAGGAGAGGAAGACGAGAGAATAATAGACAGATCATCAATCATATTCTGTGTAGGAACACTAGACCGAATCTCACGGCAAGAAGGGTTCAAAATTCATGAAGAAAAGACACAAATTGTAAATCCAAATGCGGCCAACAACATGTCTCCTATTGAACTGAGGGGAAAATCATTTGAGGAGCTAGACAGTTTCACATTCCTGGGAAGCCCCATAAATAAGGCGGTGTGGGGGTGGGGAGGGGGGTCAGATGAGGATGGAACGGCCGAGATACCCAAGACAAGCGTGAACTTGTTGAAAAACATGGAACTCTAAGAATGAGCAGAATGCGTACCAAACTAAGGATTTTCAATTCCTTGTTTGTTTGACGGTTTTGTGTCTTCCTGTATTCTACTGACGAAGGCATGTCCTTTCAACCCGTAGTCTTTTAGGTTATGTCTAGACGTATTGGTCAGTGTATGGATTCATGTGTGTATCTGTTTGTATTGTACAGTGTATGGATTCATGTGTGTATCTGTTTCTAGTGTGGACGTATTGGTCAGTGTATGGATTCATGTGTGTATTTGTTTCTAGTGTGGACGTATTGGTCAGTGTATGGATTCATGTGTGTATCTGTTTCTAGTGTGGACGTATTGGTCAGTGTATGGATTCATGTGTGTATCTGTTTGTAGTGTGGAAGTATTGTACAGTGTATAGAGGCGTGTGTGTATCTGTTTGTAGTGTGGACGTATTGTACAGTGTATAGAGGCGTGTGTGTATCTGTTTGTAGTGTGGACGTATTGGTCAGTGTATGGATTCATGTGTGTATCTGTTTGTAGTGTGGACGTATTGTCCAGTGTATAGATGCGTGTGTGTATCTGTTTGTAGTGTGGACGTATTGTACAGTGTATAGATGCGTGTGTGTATCTGTTTGTAGTGTGGACGTATTGGCCAGATGATGTGTATTTAATTCTAATGTGAAGTCGTACTTTTATAAGGAGCGGGAAAATGACGGAAGACTAAACTCAATATTAAGAGATTACAAGGCTTTGTCAAAAAATCCAAGGGAAAGATTATGGGACAGCTATGGTTCGACATGGTTACAAATGGTTACAAATGTAAGCCTATGGGTGAAAACAGGACAGATGTGGAACAGGAAATCTAGGTGAAGAAGATGGCTTGGCTTGGCTTCATTGGTCGTCAATCGTCCGCTACCAAGCCCTGAAAAAATCGTTACAAGTAGCAGATTGTATAGTCCAGAAAACGGAATGCATTTTGTCATAGTTTACAGCTTACCTGAGATATTTTCACCTTCCTGTCCGACACATCCGACTTCAGTAGGCCTTTCTAAGTACTGGGTTAGCCTTGCCTCTTCGATCCCTTCTACTTAGCCAGTCTGCTCTGTTGCAGACTGTTATCCAGGATCATCGCATGGAGATGTAGAAAGGTCTTGACAGCTCTGGTTCGCTGACCCTGATGTTAGCAGTTAGCTATTGGTCCCTGACAGATGCAGCGCATGCGCTGCACGGCACCCTGAATCTAGCAGATAGAGGCTCATAGAGAGAGAGAGCATACCAGGATGTCTACAATCGGTCAGCTTTCGGCACACACACCAGTATCCATAACATTTATTATTTGTCGAAAGCCATTTGACCACATATGTGCCTTTATTGGTAGCAGAGATGTTGATTATGCATAGTGTAACATAACATATACTATAAGATAACATTGCATGACATGGAATAGCATATCATAACACAACATGACCTAGTGAAGCATATCACTGCAGATCGCAACATAAAGATAGTACATAACACGGCATGACATAACATAATAATAATAGCTGTCCATCGTTGTCGATGATGACCGCCGACATCATCCTTGTCACAGATTTCCCTGTTGGGTGTGGGTGCGCATGTGGCTGAACAGGCCAATGCGAGCACGAAAACATCTGCTACATATCGGGCACACGAGGTTTGTAGAAGGGGATGGTGTTCCCGCTGCTCGGGATTTCCGCGTCTCGCGTCTGTTCTGGGCTTTCACAATACGGTCATCTTCACCGGCAGCTACACCCGATTTGACTGCGCTTCTCCAGTCAGATCTGTTTTGCGCAAGACATTCCCATGTGTCGATGTCTATCTGGCAACTTTTTAGTGAGTCCTTCAGACCGTCTTTAAAACGTTTCTTTGGGCTCCCTCTCTCAGCTCGCCGTAGAGAAGCCTCTTTGGGAGCCGCTCGTCTGACATACGGACGAGGTGTCCGGCCCATCCTAGTCGTGCTTTTTCTAGCAGTGCATGGATGCTGGGCATGTTAGCCCTCGAGAGAACCTCGATGTCAGTGACACGATCTTGCCATCGGATGTGGAATATTCGCTTCAGGCAACCTGTGTGAAAGTGGTTTAACCTCCTTGCACTCTAGAGTATACAGTCCAGCTTTCGCAAGCGTATAGTAGGGTTGGAATAATGGTTGCACGGTAGACTTTGAGTTTGGTCTTGACGCTGATGCCACGACGTCCCCAGACCATCGAGCGCATTCTACCAAAGGCTGTGCTGGCCTTTGCTATTCTGCTTGCCACCTCATCGTCTAGGCTGACAGATCTCGACAGCGTGCTGCCCAGATATGTGAATTTGTTTACGGCATTCAACGTCTGCCCGCTGACTGTAGTCTCTGGTTTCGTGTACGGCGTGCCTGGTGCTGGTTGGTACATGACCTCTGTTTTTTTGGCATTTATGGTCAGGCCAAAATTTTCGCATGCGGCAGAGAACTGGTCCATTCCAACCTGCATGTTCAGTTCTGAGTTGCTCATTAGAGCGCAGTCGTCAGCAAATACAAGTTCCCTGATTATGTCGCCAGCCACTTTGGTTTTGACCTTCATTCTTCTGGAATTGAGTAACTTGCAATCTGTGCGGTACTTTATGGGTATGCCAAGCTCCAATGATCTGAAGGCGTCATCGTGGCCGCGAACATCATGCTGAACAAAGTCGGAGCGAGTACACATCCTTGTTTTACTCCGTTTGATACTAGAAACGTTTTAGAGATTGCACCGCTGTCCAGTACACGAGCACACATGCCTTCGTGTAGCTGTTTCACCATTGTTATGAACTTGTTGGGGCAGCCAAACTTAGACATTATCTCCACAGCCCTTCTCTGTTTACTGTATCAAATGCCTTTGTCAAATCAATAAATGTGGTGTACAAGACCTGATTTTGTTCTCGACACTTCTCTTGTACTTGGCGAGCGGCAAAAATCATGTCCACTGTTCCTCTTCCGGCTCTGAATCCACGTTGGCTTTCTGGGAGGTGGTGGCTTTGTTCAAGGTGTTTGTTGAGCCTGTTTAGCAGTAAGCGCGCTAGGATCTTGCCTGCTACGGAGAGTAGCGATATTCCACGATGATTGTCGCATTCCTGACGGTTGCCTTTTCTTTTGTACAGGTGAACGATTGAGGCGTCCTTTAGCTCCTGCGGAATTTTTCCTTCAGCCCACATGTGGCAGAAGAGTTCAGTGATCCTTCTGGTGAGGGATGGGCCAGCTGTCTTATATACCTCTGCTGGTATTGCATCAGCTCCTGGAGCTTTTCCTATAGATAGTGAACTGATTGCCCTATCGACTTCCTCCTCAGTAATGACTTCGTCCAACGCCAGGTTCAGTTCCACCTGCGGCATTCGCCGGATGGCCTCTTCATTTATGGACGATGGGTGGTTTAGTATTTTGCAGAAGTGGTCTGCCCATCTGTCTAGAATCTGAACCTTATATGTTAGCAGTACCCCATCCGCACTGCGAACTGGAGTATTACTAGAGGGCTGCGGGCCGTAGAGAGCTTTCAGTGCCTAGTAAAACCGTTTGGTGTCATGACGCTCGGCGAACATCTCAATTTCGTCAGCTCTTTTGCTGAGCCAGGAGTCTTGCATCTCTCTAAGCCTGGTCTGGACAGCTTTGCGAGCAGTATTGAAAGCAGCTTTTGCTGCCGTAGATGGTGTGTCCCTCTGGTATTCCCTGTGCGCTTCATGTTTTGCATCGAGAAGGCCCTGTATTTCCAGATCGTTCTCATCAAACCAGTCCTTATGCTTGCGTGTTAGTGGGCCAATGTGTTTAACAGCTGTATCGTAGAGTGTGTTTCTCAATGATGCCCAGTTCTCTTCGATGTCGTTCTTTTCAAAACGAAGCTCAGACAGTCTACCCTCAAGCTCTTCCTGGAAGCCTCCTCTCGTGGGTTCGTGTTTCAGCTGAGAGACATAAAGCCTCCTCTGTGGTTTCTTTCCCCGGGAGCGCATTTTGGGCTGAATCTTGAAGTTTAGCTTGGCAATGACAAGTCGATGGTCGGTCCAACATTCTGCACCACACATGCTCTTCGTTACCATAGCATCCGCTCGATCCCTACGTCTGATGATAATGTAGTCAATGAGGTGCCAGTGGCGGGACCTTGGGTGCATCCATGTGGTTCTATTTCGGACAGGTAGTCGGAAAGCTGTGTTTGTAATGAGTAGTTCATTTGCGGCACATGTCCTCAGAAGGAGCAGTCCATTACTATTGCATTTTCCGATACCATGTTTGCCAATGGCCCTCTCCCAGGCTGTATGGTCTGTGACAACCCTAGCGTTAAAATCACCGAGGATGACCAGTTTGTCAGATTTGGGGACTGCAGCGATGAGCGCCTCAAGGTCCTCATAAAACATATTTTTTGTTTCCTGAGGATTTGTCATTGTGGGTGCGTATGCACTGATAAGTGTTGCATGGCGCCCTCCTATTAGGGGGAGACGCAGTGTAATTAGGCGGTCATTAATTCCTCTGGGCATGCTTGTGAGCTTGTCGACCATGTTGGTCTTGATGGCAAAGCCAACTCCAGCTTCACGGCGTTCTTCTTTGTTGCGGCCACTCCAGAAGAAAGTATAACCAGCGCCTTCTTCTGTGATCTGCCCTTCCTCTGCCAGTCGTGTCTCGCTCAGGGCAGCTATGCAGATGTTGTATCTTGCCAGTTCCCTGGCGATCAGTGCTGTCCGTCGTTCGGGTCTGTTTGCTTTGGTGTTGTCCAGTAGCGTGCGGACATTCCATGTTGCAAGCGTGATGGGTAGTTTTCGTGATCGTTTTCTGTCTGTTCCGCCGCTGCAGTTTGAGGGCCCTGCCAGTTGCGAGCTGCTAGTCAGGGTGTGATCTGTAGGGTGATGTCGTGAGTTGCGCAATGTGTTTATAGTGAGGGAGATGTGCGCAGGATCTTCCTCACTCTCTCGTCCGGACTCAACATGTTCTAGAGGCAAGACATTGTCAAGACTTCTAGTGAAGGGTTCGGATGCAGACAGTATGGTGTCAGCATGTGCCTCATTTTCTCGGTAGCCATTCCCTTCTCTTTTATCGCTGGGGTGGAGCTTTGAGGTATCAGTTTCTGAGTGCATTTGTTTGTGTATTCTTCTTCCACCTCTCGTTCCTCTGGTCTTCCGCCTTGATTGTATACGTGTGAGTTCCGATGCCTCCTCGGCTAAGTGTATTTTCAGCACACGCAACAGATGTAGATCTGAGTTTGAAGGGACGTAGTGTGCTGATCGAAGCGCGATGAGCTCCTTTCTGAAGTACCGTATGTTTGACGGGGTCAGGATGACCTCCTTCGTTTCAGTGTTAATGCTTCGTTATCTAGGTCACGATACAGCACGGAGCGACACTAGCTTTTGACAGGGTCAAGTTTCGGCCACGCTTTGTCCCATCGAAACTGTACACATTTAGTCTACCTTTCACGACTAAAAATACTCTGTTATATACTTCGTTGCATCACTTCTTTCACATTAGTATGCTTAATTCACAAGTCGGCACATTTATATCCAGGAATCACGTTAATAGTCCGAGAGTTATCATAGAAAACACAAACAAAACACCGTTTTATCAAGAGGGAAATCGACTGCGACCATGTCCGGCGCCATCTTGACCCAAAATGGAGCGTAACATAACAAATGACATAACATATCCACATGACACAGCGTGTATGAACACAACATAATACAATGCCATACACCATAAAATAACAACACAACGCGCACTACATAAACACAACACCACACATCATAACATAACAAGAGAACGCCACATATAACAGAAGACAACACAATGTCACAGAACATAACAATGCAGCGCCAAACAGCCTAACATAACAACACAGCCTGTCATAACACAACACAACAAAACATAGCTCAAAATAACAACACAGTGCCCACGCACCATACCAACGTAGCGCCACACTACACAACGTACCACATCGCAACATAACACATCACAACATAACATAACCCAACATAACACAGCATAACATAACACAGCATAACATAGTACAACATAATCCAACACAACCTACCCAACACAGCCTAACACTACATACCATAACAACACAACATAATATAACACAGCTTAACAATACACAACTTAACATAACACTACACAACATAACACCACACAACGTAACACAACTTAACCCAAGACAACATAACCCAACAAGGCACAATAGCGGACAAGAAACAACACAACACGATACAACACGAGTCCGCGTAACTTAACGTAACTTGAATCCACGTCAGAAGCACACACAGGACGGGGCCCTCTAGGCGCCATCAAAGACGGCCTTGAAATCTGTGTAGTATAACGCACAGACTCTTACACGACAAGTGGCAGACACTTGTAAAAGAAACGTACTTGAGGATTTAAGAGAGGAAACCAGTAAAGATGAGCAGCAGTTGGATGGCTATGAGGAAGGAGGTCGATTGGGAAAAAGAATAAAAAAGTCGACGGAATAGCAAAAAATAAAACAAAAAAACAACAAAAATAATGCCCTACGACATTTTTCCCATTGCTGGGGTAGTCGAGGGGCTTTGAAGGCTGAAGACTACAGACCGTTTCGCCACTGCTGTCGCGACTTCGTGTTCTGGCTATGTCTGTTTATTTCACTCCCTACAGAAAAACAACATATGCCATACCGGGGATTCGAACCACTACTCTTCTTGTCGGCGAGCAGGCCTCGAATCCTTTCGGCCACGCGCTCCTCGAGGGAATAACGGGCGGTAAATCCAGCCAACATGTGTGCACTTTAAGGTAGGTAATTATCCAAGAGTGTGATTGATGGGCGTTGTGTTAACTGTTTCCTACTCACCAGAGACGCGAACTTTTGAAACAGCCAGAGACAACTTCGGTTTCTTTCCCTTATTTCGATCCACATTAGAACAAAGTTATTCAATTATTTATTCCTGCGTTAGCCGAGACCTCCCAGCTCGACAATGGACATCTCACCATTTGAACTGATATAGTTTTAAAGTTTGGTTTGATAGATTATGGTCCTTCTTATGGCAGTGGTCTGGCAAATAAATACCTGAAGTCAAGGTGAGAGGTCCGTAGGCAAGAAAATGGACCACCTGTGAGCCAATTTTTTAACATCTGACCTAGATCGAATATTTGACAAAATTTTAAGCTCTAATAGAAGGGCAATCCACCTCTTCAAGTTATAATATCAATTGATATCTCCTTGTTCCCCTGTTACATTAACCACCATCTCCCATATTTCTCCTGACTTTAGACCTTTGCATTTAAAGCATATATTATCATGACTGGATGTGTATTTATATACATGTGTGTGGAAGTAGTTATATGTACATGCATGTTCGTTTTTTTTTCTATATATGTGAATAAATGAATATATGCTTGTGTGTGTATAAAGAAACATATGTAAGTGTGTATAAACAATATGCATGTGTGAGAATAAACAAATAGGTATGCGTGTATAAGTGAATATGCATGTATGGATACACATGTGTAAACATATTGCTTTTGCAAATATCTGAAAGAAACAAAAATGTACATCACTAACTTTTTGAAAATTTAAATCATTTTAAATTGATGTCACCACTCACTTCACAAAATGTAACTCCCCCCATTTCATGGTAAATTATTTCATTTCATTTCACTTCACATCACATCATGTACAAATTTTATTTGAAATTTGTTGTTCAAATTGGAAAATTGTAATAATTTATTATGTGCAATAAATAATTTGCCAAAAAAAAAAAAATTCATTTTACTCTGTCCAACAATCACACTCTTCTACAACTTTCACACGCGCCCTCAGGGTGAGGCTCTTTTCTATTGCACATTGGTTGTGCTGGCCTCTGAGAGCGCTCAAACCTAGCATAGGTACATTCAGACGCACACATGCATCCAAGCACTGGTTTATGCGTCTTTATATCGCCCAGTTGACTACGGTCTGGGGTGAAATAGGCGCGATTCCGCCAGTAGAAACTAGTGAGGCAAATACGTAAATTAAAAAAACAAAAAACTCATTTCAGTTCAACATTGATAAACGTGGTCGAAGATACTGAAATGATCCAGACGACTGATCTCTACCGGATACTTACTTTGGGCCTCGAATTCGTATGACAGGAAGGGGGGGGGGGGGGCGCATTGGAGACACTGGGATTTTTTCACGTGGATCATCCAGTGTGAATATTTCCACTGACCTCTTGAGTAGTGAGATCATCCACCCACTTGCAGTGGCGCGCACGTTAAAAATACCTTAGCAGTTGGAAATCGAAAAGAGTAGGCCTAACGGCCGCTGCACGGACACAATTCAAGCTAAAAGTCTACCCAAGTTACTTGTACCTTTACACAGGTGGTTTGTTAAGAGCAGCTATAGATGGCGCCTGACTGCCTGCGGGTCTACTGAGCTCTAGTGTTTGAGTAACATGGACTCGCACATCGGTTAAATCACCCTCGAAGAAACTGGCTGTATACAGACTATAGAGTCTTCTAAACCAGTATAAATACGTTAAGTCATACGCCTACAGTATTCCACATTGAATGAATTAAAGGATCAGACGTAGTGGTGGCCGCATGCTTCGCTTGCAGCGGAATTGCAAATCAACGCTTGACGTTTCCCAAATTGCCAATCACGACACAAATGCAGGGGGGGGGGGGGGGGGAGATGGAGAACAGCCGTAGGGGAGAAGAAAGCCGGAAACCTAAGGGAGTAAAAGACGACGAACGTTATTTCACCTTTGACAGTAGGCGTGTACGCAAGTTCGCTTGTGATGTTGCTTGCGCTCAGTGTGAGGGCAGAAGGTGGGATCGTTGGGTCCTAGTAGAGCGTTTCCTTGTCGCCGCTCAGCCTGGAGATCGCGGAAGGTTAGGGCGTGTCATATTTATGTTTGTTTCCTCAGGGGACTAATACAGTCGCATCTTTATTCAAGACTAGTTAGTTTTATTCTGAGTATCGTGGTGAGATCTCGCCTGGATTACCTTGGGGAGTTCGAGGTATGGCCATATTGACAATATAACGTGTGTGTTCTGTCTGTCCATTGATGTCTGTTTTATTGAATTGTGCATTTGTTTTTCATGTGTTGTGACGCCGATGAAAACATGTTGCTGGATACATTTGGTTGTTTTTCATTTAACTAGGGTAGAGTTAACATTATTATTTTTCTTCTTCTTCGTTCGTTCGTTCTCAAACTCCCGCTAAAAATCATGGGAAAGGGCTTTGTAAGTAGTAGGGTATTGTCTGGAGAACGGAATCCGTTGTATCGTAGTTTACAGCTCGTCTGCGATATTTGCACCTTTCGATCCGACACATTCGACTTAAGCATGTCGTTTTTGGGTAGCGGGTTAGCCTTCCCTCTTCGGTCCCTTTTCCTTTACCACATCACATTATTTTTTTCAAATATTTCAAATTTTTCGAAGGTTATTCACTTTGAGAACATATAACCTTTCATTTTGTTGGTCATTAAATATGATTTTGTTGTGTGTAGAGACGCAATTGAAATAGAGAACTTGTTGGTGTTATTCCTTTTGGTGTGTGTTTGTTAGTTTCTGAGATACAAGAAAATGAAAGTCACAAGTTTTTTTTCTTCTAAAATTCGGACTCGATCGTTAGAGGTCTCGTCCATGACTTTTAACTACAGATGGCCATCCCTCGTCGCCCCGATATAAATCCACGGAAACCACAACAAACGTATCGATACTGTGTTTAAAATATTCGACACAACTGTTAGTATCCAATTCAAACGTATTTTTTACATCTAAATAAACAAAATAAAATGATCTACCTCACAAAAATCTTTTACATCAACCTACTTTCCCTTCCCAATAAATCGGCTGGCCCCAATCTGCGTAATTAGAAGATAAATCGTTTAAAATCCATTTGTAATCGAGCATATAATTTTTCAACCGGCAAAAACCTGTGTAGATGTGCGTGGTGTATTCAGCAGTAAAATAATGGCTATTTGTACGGCCTCCGTGCTTAATCATTCATCCATAAAAGGTGACGGGTGAATGACGCGTGGACGTACGCCTGTAGTCTTGTAAAGGGTCAGTCTGCTCTGTTGCAGCTTGTTATCCAGGATCACCACGTGGCGGTGTAGAAGGGTCTTGGTAGCTTTGGTTCGTTGGCCCTGACGCTAGCAGTCAGCTATGAGTCGCTGACCACTGCAGCTCATGTGCTGCTCAGCATCTTGATCCCTCATCCTGCCATCTGATACATCCTTCTGTGACAAATCCCGTGGGGGGGGGGGGGGGCGTTAAGTTGTCCGCTTTAGACGGTCAAGGTTTCGTATGTATATGGAAGGGTGGTTAGCGCAAAGGCACGACCCACCGGAATCTTGGTGGCTTCACTGATTCTTTGCATTCACCAAACGTTCTCTGTCAGTCTTCCAAATGGAGTATTTGGCTTAGTAATCCTATTGTGGACCTCAAAGTCTATATTCGATGATGATGGTTCTATCAAAGTAGATAAATCTTATCAACTGCTTATAGAGTTGACCCTTTGCAGTTTGTTTGTTTGAATCGTGGCAGAGCTTCCTGAGAGCAGGAAGAAAAGTTTCCTCCATTTTCTTAGTTTTTCTTCTTCTTCGTTCGTTTGTTCTCAAACTCCCGCTTCCAAAGCCACGAAAAGGACTTTTCAAGTAGCAGGATGTTCTCCGGTGAACGGAATGCGTTATGTGGTTTTTTACAGCTTGGCTGCGATATTTGCACCTTTTGGTCCGACACATCCGACTTCAGTGATGAATTCTTGGGTTTCTTGTTAGCCTTCCCTCTCCGATCCCGTCTCATTAGCCAGTCTGTTGCAGCTTGTTATCCAGGAGGAGTAGAATGGTCTGGGGATCCAGTGGTCTCGAGGTAAGGTTCGCCTCGAGTGCTTGAGGTCGCGGGTTCAAATACCAGTGTAGCCATATGTAGCATCAGAAAGCAAAGCAGAAAATACCATGCTATGAAGAGCATTATGCCAGCATACATCCCTGTTTGATTGCATTTATGTCTGGAATCGCTGCACTTAGTTCAACATCATCAGGGCTTGAACATTTTTAGCGTGACTCACCAGTCTGTCAAAAATGTCGGCAGTCAGCAAGGTGGGACTGTAGCCATGCAATTTATGCTAAATTTAAACTAGGCACCCATTCACATTTATTTCTTCTTAACAATGCCTACCAAACCAAAATATATTGTATTACTTACACAGTATTGAGCTATTTATTCTTAAGAGAACATGCAATGCTGTCAGATACATGGCGTGTGTGTCCTTTAACATGACTGGTAGTTTTAGCACTGTTGTACCATTACGGAGCAGCGTAGCGCAGTGGTAAGCGAGCTGGCTTCGCATCTGAGTGGTTCTGGGTTCATTCCACAGTTGAGGCGGAAATGCTTTTTTTCAGAACGCAACGGCTCCCGAGTCGACCCAGCCTTAAATGGGTACCGGTTCAGTCCGGGAAGTAAAAGCGGCGAGATGGCTGCTTATGTTAAATCTATTCGAACCGTAATATCATTAATTATCGTGCGACAGTTATGTAGTAATGATTAAAAACGTAATTAACTTTTAAAAAAGCAATTTTCTTGCTTGTCAAGCAAAAATGTGTACTTATCACAGATGTGCAGACGAGCCCTGGCCATCATTCACGAGCCTACATGTCATCGTGACACTGGCGGACAACTGTGATGAATTTTCCGAGGTGACCTTATTTCACCAAGATCTTCCATAGTCCGTTCCTGTTGGCGGTATCAAAGGCCTTGGCCAAGTCAACACAAATTGTGTACATATCATGGATCTTGGATTTCACTAATTGTAAATATCATTCTAACCGTCACACCACCAGCTCGGAAGCCACATTGACTCTCTGGAAGTAGCTTCTGTTCCAGATGAGTGGTCAAGCGCTTAAGCAAGACGAGTCAGAATTATCCCATCGATTAACAGAAGTGATATTCCCCTTTAGTTATCACAGGATCGACGATTGCCCTTGTACTTGAACATGTAGACAATGGTGATATATTTCAGCTCTTACGGTACCTGATCTGCATCACAGATTGAGCGGACGAGGTCAGTTAGTTTGTGTAGCAACACACATGGGCATTGGTTGCTGGACATTCGACTTGATTGCTTTCTCTACTTCATCTGTACTGCACACAGGGGCATTGGTTGCTGGACATTCGACTGATTGCTTTCTCTACTTCATCTGTACTGGACCGGATATTGGACATGTCGTTGATGTGAACGTGAGGCATGTGTGTTATGGCGTGTTCTTTCATGGCGGATAGCACTGAAGTGCTTTGACCAACGTGTCATGCCGTCAGTATTATGGACATACGATGAATAGTTGGACCGTGGAGATTCACCGTAGCAAACAATCGGATACAGCAGGCCCTAACATCATTGGAGGAGTGGGCGAAATCATGGCTGGTCAAAATAAATGAGGAAAAAACAACATGTACGATATTCTCGCTTTCAAATAAACCCCAGAACCCCAAAATAAGTCTTAACGGCAAATATCTGCGGCCTAACAACAACCCAAACTACTTGGGGTCACATTTGATCGGCGCATCACATTGAAAAGTCAGATCGAGAGAAATCGAATGAGAGCCAGAGAAAGAATAGCAGTCATGAGGAAACTAGCTGGCAAAAGCTGGGGAGCAGACGAAAGAATACTTAAGAAACTGTACACTCGATTCTTTGTCTAGAAGTTTTGGTAATCGGCCATGCTTCACAGCCATACGCTGCCACAGGAAAAACACAGGCTCTCAAGACTTTTACTTTTATCGTTTTGTTGGTGCCCTGACATAATTTCTTCAGGCTGTTCCGTCTCTGCATTGCCTATGCTAGTCTTCTTCTGATTTCTTTCGAGCAGTCAACATTTTTGTCAATTCTGGAGCCCAGATATTCAAAATGTGTAACCTGGTCTATTTCCTCACCACCCACTGTAAATGTATGATGACATTGTATTTTGTCGGTGGTCATTATCTTTGTTTTGTTTATGTTTATGAACAGTTTTTGATCTTTACTATGTCCATTAACGGCTGAAAGTAGCTGCTCTAGCCCTTCCGCTCTTCTTGATAGTATCACTGTGTCATCTGCGTATCGTAACTCTAGAATCCCCCAATCGTAAATAGGTCGAAACTTTCAATGTTCTCATCTTCTCGTACATTTCTCATTATACATTCCGCATATATGTTGTACAGATAAGGTGAGAGGATACATCCCTGTCGGACTCCTTTTTGTACTGCAAACGAATCTGATGTTTGCCCAGATACTTGGACAGCGGCTTGTTGATCTTGGTATAATATTTCAATGAGATGGACTATTTGCAAAGGAAACCCCATTTCCTTCATGATTCTCCACAGATTTTGATGTTTTACCGTGTCGAAGGCTTTAGTGAAACATGTGTACAGGTCTACATTAAACCCTCTACATTTTTCATAGATATTCCTTAAATTGAATTTGTGGTCACGGATCCCTCTGTCTTTCCTAAAACCTGCCTGGACTACGTGAATTTCAGATTCAAACCTTTTCTCTATCCTTCTTGAAAGGATTCGCAAGAGTATCTTGCCAGCATGGCAGATCAGTGCGATAGTTCAGTAGTACGTGCACAGCTTCAGGTTGCCTTTTTTGGGTAGGGGAATATAAATTGATTTCTTCCATGCTTCTGGCCACTCTGCACTGTGCCATATCTGTTTACACAGCTTGTGATAGACTCGAGCACATGCCTCTCACTCCTGCTTGTATTAGCTCTGCTGGGATATCATCGCATCCTGGGGACTTTCCCTTTTTCAGGCTTTTAATTGCAGAGCGTACTTCTTCCAATGTAGGTTCAGGTTCTTTCTCATCCTTTGGTAGGATTGTAACTGAGCGCTTTGTGCTATCTCCATACATGGTTCTGCAGTACCCTCTCCATCCATTCAGTATATCTTTGGTTTCTGTTAATGTGTTATCCTCTTTGTCATTTATGACATGTGGAACCGGACGGAATTCCCTTGTCAGTGTTCTTATTGCTTTGAATGCATCTCTTTCTTTGCCTTGTTGTTGTAGGTTTTCTATATCCTTACATGTTTCTACTATGTATCTTATTTTATCTTTTCTTATTTCTTTTCTAACTTTTCTTGCACAGTTTTTATATGCTGTGTTGGTCCCCTTACTTCCCATTTGTTTTAATTGTTGCCTTTCTGCAATGAGTTTCTGTGTTTCTTCTGTTATATAGCTCTATGTCTTGTGCAATATCTTTGGAATCATTTCTTTTGCTGTCGAGATCAAAATATCCATTGCGTACGATGTCAACTCCTCAGATGCCATCTCTTCCTGTATAGCAAGCAACGCCTAAAAGTTGTTTTCTACTTTGATGTTGTATTCAGTAGGTATCGCTGATACATCGAAGGGTATTGGCTGGTAACCTTTGTTGATCCTACGTAGGCTTGTTATCCAATGCAACAGATACTAAATAGATTTGGAAAAAGGTAACTAAAGCGGAGAAACTTTGCAGAAATAGCCAAAGGAAAGATGAGCGAAGACCCTATGAATACCATAACAACACCAAAGCCCATCCCTACTGTACGCAAACCCACATGGAAGCACCATATCATTCCGGAGGTGGTAGAAAATATTCCAGTTATTGGAAACAAGAACAGCCAGACTGAACAATAAAGGAGAGACATAACCCTGAGGTACATAGCGGAAAACTACCCAAGCATAGACTGGAACCATGCATACACCGACGGTTCTGTAACAAACACAACACAGAATGGAGGGGAGGGGTATTCTTTAGTCTACCAAATGGTACAAAAATAACACTGTCAGTGGCAACTGGAAAATTCTCAAGCAATTTCAGAGCGGAGGCAGAGACACTGAAGGCTGCAGTAGAAGCAATGCTGACAGGCGAAAGCAATGAAAGCCAGATAGTCCTGTTTACAGATGCCATGGCCGTGGTTACATCACTAAAAAGCCAGACAAATACTGAACTTAATGATCTAAGAGCAGTACTCTGTCAACTATTCCAGCATTCCGCACCAAAAAGAGTAGTGGTACAGTGGGTTCGATCCCACTGTAACATCCAAGGCAACGATGAGGCAGATAGACTGGCAAAAGAAGGCGCAAGACTACCACAACCAGATTCTAGTGTGACCTACGAAGAGTCCAAAAGGTTTATTAGGGCCATATACATGGCCAAATGGGAAACAGAACACACTTGCTACACAAAAAATGATGCCTACTACCAGCTGAATAGAAGAGAGCAGGTCGTGGTCTTCAGACTCCGCACAGGCCACAACAGACTGAGGTACCATCTATTCAATAAATTGAAGATAGGTAGCACTGACGAATGCACCTGTGGCACAAGGAAAATGACCGCTGAACATCTGCTGCAAAATTGCCCGACATACGAGGACCAGAGAAAGTACACGTGGCCATCACCAGTGGTAACACTAGACAAGCTCTATGGCAGTGTCGACAGCCTCAGGATGACAGCTGCTTTCTTCGAACAAATTCAAGTCGACGTCTGACAGCGTACGAAGAAGAAAAAGAAGGACCGTATAGATTACATAACACACATGCATATATATATATATATATGTCGTCCTTGGTCTACATTGAAGGTTGTGCTTAGATCTGGCAACTTTGTGTCGCTTTGCAAATGTCTGGAATTACAACAACTGCTACTTGTTGTTCTTTGTCTAATCTCTTATCACATTCCTCGCTATTATCACCTTAAGGTGGACACGACTTCATAGACGAAGTGCCATGCCCCCTTGTAATGGCTGCCATGAACCGCTCATGTGTTTTGCTTACGTTTTGAATTAAAACTCAGCAAATTGTTGTGTAATTAATAACGGTACATCGGATGGTGTGTGCAATATGTTCCCTCGGAAGTTAGTTTGGATTCAAGGCTAATCCATATCTTCGGTCATTCGCGATTAAATTTGCGCTTGTGTGGTTTGCTGATATTGGCAGTGCGATGTGAACCTAGGCATTACCATTACTGCCCAAACCGTTTTGTGGGTCACCTGTTCACGGGAAATGAATCAATCAATCAAAGTCCGTCACTCCTCTCGGTGCATAGACCATTGACAGCATCCCGCCAGCTTGCATGGGCCAGGGCTGCTCTTTTTGTCTGTCTCTAGGTGTAATCATTGATAACATTCCGCCAGCTTGCATGGGCCTGGGCTGCTCTTTCTGTCTGTCTCCAGGTGTAACCATTGACAACATCCCGCCAGCTTGCATGGGCCTGGGCTGCTCTTTCTGTCTGTCTCCAGGTGTAACCATTGACAACATCCCGCCAGCTTGCATGGGCCTGGGCTGCTCTTTCTGTCTGTCTCCAGGTGTAATCATTTCATTTTAGTTCCTTGTCACATTCTCTTCTCCACGTATGTGTGGGTACCTCTCTCTCTCTCTCTCTCTCTCTCTCTCTCTCTCTCTCTCTCTTTCTCTCTTTCGCTCTCAAATAATCGCATGAACATGGAGGTCCTCCTCAAGCTTGTCTCGTCGCCATATCTTGCAATTGGGTTGGGGAGGGCCATGCAGTCACTCTGCTCCTCTTGGGCCGTTTGTTCACTGTTTCTTCTCATCAAATAGGCAGGTGTCTGTGTGTCCAATTTTTAATTTGATGAACACATGATTTTTCAGTCTGCAGGAAGCCGCGTAGCGCAGTGGCTAGCGCGCTGGCTTCCCATCTGAGTGGTCCTGGGTTCATTCCCCAGTTGAGAAGCTGTTCTTTTCAGACAGCAACGGCCCCCTTGTCGACCCAACCTTAAATGGGTGCCGGTTCAGTCCGGGAAGTAAAAGCGGCGAGGGAGAAGAGATGGCTACCGCCCTCATATAGCCGAGCCTTTGAAATGTGAGATCGCTAACACCTCACACCCCTACGGCAGTGATGCTATGGGTTGCTTGACTTTTTTTTTTTCTCGAATTGTGACGTAAGTTGCTACAACCTGCAATTCTTTCCAGGGCCTCACACAAGATTAAACATGCTCATCGAGGCATTCAACAACATGTTACGGGAATCAGGTTTTCTTTAAGGTCAATTAAGTGAACCAGATGCGTATTACACCTGTTCTTGAAGAAATGAATTGACAAGAGGAAGTTTAGAAGTTAATTAAAACCGACTAAAAACAGTTGCCACAGATCCCGCTGCTAAATCGTTTAAGATTACACGTAAGTGGCTTAAAAACATGACATTTCCAAGCATCCGTGATATGTCACCAGGTCGGCCATGTTTATTTCTTCTAAAGTTCAGGTGGTGATGGCGATCGATAGACTGCAGGGAACTGAAACATTATGCCAGTTAAACAGACAAGAGTGCCTCGGGCTACGGAGAAAGTTTATGTATATATAGTTCTTAGTTGACCTGTACTTCTACAGGAGCAGACGCCCCTGTGCAGGTCCCAGCTCTGGTGTGCGCTGGATGTAGCCGGGAGAAGGATCTCCTTAACGGGCTAGACTCGAGCAGCTTAATAATCCGCTGTGTTGGTACAATCAATTACGGAGGGTTGTTAACCGATTTGCGAGTTCATCTAAATAGACTCAAACACCAGAGTAAAGTGGACTCGCAGTCTGTTAGGCGCCGTCTATGCTGCTCTAAACAAAGCACCTAATCGTGTCTGGTGTTATGCCATGTCACACAGATAGTTGCCTCTTACGATATGCTCTCTGTGAGACAGTGGTGCTATTTTTGCCCTTGACATACACAAAGACCCCGGCAGACCACTCGGTACATATATATATATATAGTGAGCTGCAACACCTTCCACGTGAGGTGTCTACGACGCATATTAGGGATTGGGTGGCAAGAGAGAGTTTCATATAATTTGGTCTTACAGCGAGCAAAAACCCTCAGCATGTACTCGCTGTTGGGCCAGCGATGTCTTCGATGGTATGGGCATGTTTACCGTATGGAGTATATGAGGATGTCAAGGGATATCCTGTATTGACAGCTGATCATTAGAGGATGCCGTCCCACACTGTTATTCAAGGACGCGTGCAAGAGGGCGATGAAGTCCTGCGATATCCCATCCGAGAGCTGGGAACAAGAGGGTGATGAAGTCCTGTGATATCCCATCCGAGAGCTGGGAACAAGAGGATGATGAAGTCTTGCGATATCCCATCCGAGAGCTGGGAGCAAGAGGGTGATGAAATCCTGCGATATCCCATCCTAGAGCTGGGAACAAATTGCCCAGGATCGAGCTGTTTGGATACAAGTCCATTGGAGGGGCATAATGACTGCTGACGTTCGCAGAAGCCTACTGGCTGCAGAGAAAAGGGAAAGACTGAATAGATCAAGGAACACCCCGACAAGCCAGCCACGTCAGCATGGATGTACGATCTGTGGCAGGGACTGTCACTCACGGATCGGCCTTTACAGTCATAGCAGACAGTGTCGAAATACAGGAGACATAGCGGGAGAAAACTCGCAGGACGCCACGCGCTTGGTCTGCATAGACTCAGACGCCTATGATTACGATGAGCTACATAAACTAAGGCAAGGTTTGTCCCATAGAGTTATGCTGCTGTCGGGGATGAAGTTGTTAGAGACTTCAGTAAACTAAGTCAAGGTTTGTCCCATAGTAGTTAAACTACTGTCAGGGAGTGTAGTTGTTTGAGACTTCAGTAAACTAATCCAAGGTCTGTCCCATAGTAGTTACACTACAGTCGGGGAGTGAAGTTCATAGAGACTTCATTATACTAAGCCATAGTTTGTTTGAGGTTAGGTAATCCGTGTCTGTCGCTGCAGAATTTTACTTCCATAGTCGTACGCCAGGTACACATTTACAGCTGGGTCGACTGGAGTGTGACGGTCAGGGGAGTTGAACCCCGTACCTTTGTAATGCTCTATCACGACACTAATCAGACTCTCAAACATAAACTATTAGTCATTATGCCTTTTTGCAGAGCGAGAGACAGAGGGAGAGTGAGTGAGTGAGCGAGATAGAGATGCTGTGAACATATTGTTCTGCCCGGAGTGCAGTGATGTCGATTCTGTGCAACATGACATAGTCATAGTAAATGATCTTCTTTCTGTCTCTTTCTTTCTTTCCTTTTCTTTCTTTTTCTTTTTCTTTCATCTTGTATCTTCTACTTATTCGTGCTTATTCTTTCTTCTAATTTTCCCTCCTCCATCACGACCAACATCGGTGACTCCATCATGACATTTCTGAAAGTGTCATAGCCTTCATTGCAGTACGCCACACCTTTTGTGAGGTGGGCTGACCAGTTCAATTATTCGCTTCCTTTTTCTGTCTCTAGTCGACAGCCAAGTCTTTATTTACAGCTGAGTCAACGGGAGCTGTCGTTAGTGGGAGTTGAAACCCGTACTTTTGCAATTGATATCGGGAGCTTAACCACTGCGCTAAAAAGTTCATGCGAAAGCTATTACCGAAAACCCAGTTTCTTTATATTTCCCATATCCAGTCACAACCAGTAAGTTTGATGTGGTGTTCTCCAGAATCCGTTTTGGGATCCCTTACAATTTTAATGGTTTTAATCTTGGGAATACTCTTGGTTTGGACATTGTAATCGATAAAACATGTATACAGATCTACGTTATACTCTCTACATTTTTCATAGACGTTCCTGATATGGGATCTCTGGTCCCTAGATCTTTTCTGAAGCTTGCTTGCAGTTGCTCAAAGAAAATGAGAAGGGGATTGGTAAATGCAATGCAGGGGCTACACAACCTTAGGTAACTATTGCAGAATACAAGCAAAATAACAAAAGTAAACATGAGAACATTTGATTTTCCCGTGGCAGCTTACAGCTGCGGACCATGGACAGTTACCCAAAGCTCACGGAAGAGAACCAAATCATTTCATGCGAAATATTATAGAAAAGCCATCAGAATTCCATTGGCCGCAAAATAAGAATACAGACAATCTACAAGTGTTGGGCATAGATGAGAACTGGTTCATTGATTACATCATGATCAGAACATTGAAAACTTTGGCGACATCAAAAGACACAACGGTCTTAAGAGAAAGGTAATTGAAAGTATGGTGCTGGGCAAGAGAGGCAGAGGCAAACCAAGAAGGCGATGGCAACAAGCTATCAAGGGATGACTCTGGAGATTCGACAAGAGATCGAGTTTATTTTAGACGAGCTGTCGTGATAGCGGCATTTTGTCTCCGACATGCTACATGATGATGATGATGATGATAAAGATCTAAGTTACTCTTTCTGGGTCATTCGCTTTTTGCGTCCAGGGAGACAAGCCAACAATAAGAAATGAGATTTCAATTTCTTCCAAATTTGTCCATTCAGTGTAATCCCTACCAAACTTGAGAACTGCCATATTTGTCACCAGAAAACCATGTGTTTTTATAAATAAAAGCTTGTCCCGAAACGAAGAGCTTTCGAATATTTATTTTCTTCTTTTCAACCAAAAAGTTTACACTGAAGCGTCCCTCGCAACATAGTTGTAAAATGGAAAACATCAACAGTGGGATAGAAATTAGAAAAGCAAAGGCCTTTCTATTGTAATTTGTTAATATGGCTGCTAAGGATGTCAAGAGTGTCCTACATGCGCCATCATGGTGGAGAGGGACAACATGACTTCATAATTGGTGTTAAAACATGTCCGCCCGACTATTCACATGCACCAGAGAGAAGCCGCGTTCTGTTATCAGTTATCCTTAGCAGCGAAGGGGTGAAACCTATAGAAATTCATCGACAAATGAAGGCCGAGTACGGGGAGGCATGCCTGTCACTCCAACAAGTGTATGAGTGAAGAAGGAAGTTCCAAAACGGCGTTAGTTCTGTGACAGGCTGTTGCATGTCTTTAGTGCAATGTCAATAGTTGGTCGGCCATCTTTTAGCTTTTTACACTCTTGACATCCTATAGCAAACATATTAACAAGTTACAATACAAAGTCATGACTTTTCTCATTTCTATCCCACTTTTAAGGTTTTCTTTTGTAGCCCGCTCGCAATATGACATTCATGATGCAATTCAAGTCTAAAGCACCAACCAAAAAACAAAAAAAAACACAAAAAAAAAGTCTTTTTACCGGAACATTTAACTTTTCTCGGGAAAAACGGAAAGAAAAATATAGAAGGAATGCGAAAATTGTACATTGTGGAAGGAGTTCTGTGACTAACTTTAATAAGTGCATCATTGCCTGTAATAGGCAGGCTTCTCTGCTAGTAGTGAAACAAAATTACCGTATTGTCTTGTCTTTTTTTTCATTTCACTCCCCAAATCCTCCAAGGCAATAAACAAGTCAATTCATCCCTGAATTATTTTGTTCTGGATGTATGAATATGCAAGAACCAGTCTGCACAGCGTGAGAAAATAAATTCCCTTCGTCGCTCTATTTCCCGCATTCTGTATCGTCTGGTGTCCTCTCTATTCAGTTATTTGCGACTACTGTCTCTTTCTCTCTCTCTCACGCACTCACGCACGCATGACCCCCTGCTCGGTCTTTGCCGAATGCCTGAGAGATCGTATACCCCGGAGGATTTGCTGATGTTCGCACGCTGGGAAGATTTGTTAGAGTAACCTTTCATTCTTGCTTCTTCTATCTCTCTCTTCTGTTTTTGCTTCCTCTATCTCTCTCTTCTGTTTTTGCTACTCTATATCTTAGTACTGAGGGAACAGTTGCTTCAGTCTATACGAACACCTGCATCTCTGTTTACCTTTATTTTATGTTTTTCTATGTTTGTATGGTTATCTATGTTTTTATGTTTATCCATGTTTTATGTTTATCCATGTTTTTATGTTTAACCATGTTTTTATGTTTAACAACGTTTTGATGTTTATCCAATCTAATATGTTTATCAATGCTAATATGTTTATCCATGCATTTTTGTTTATCAATTTTTATGTTTATTCAAGCGTTTATGTTTATCCTTGTTTTTATGTTTGTCTATGTTTTATATTTATCCATGAGTTTGTATTTAGCTATGTTTTTATGTTAATCCGCACGTTTATGTTTATCTATGTTTTATATTGCTCAATGAGTTTGTTTATCCGTGTTTTTATGTTTATCCACATGTTTATGTTTATCCGTTTTTATGTTTATCAATGTTTGTCTTTGTCCATCTATATCTCTGCTTATATCTCTCCGTTTGCATCAATCTATGTTTTTATTTCTGTTTACAAATATTAGTGTATTTATAAATATGATTATAGCTCTGTTCATATCTCTCACTTTACATATATGTTCTGTTCATATCTCTCACTTTACATATATGTTTATATATATAACTCATTGTTTGCAACTCTGTTTCCACGTCCATGTATGTCTCTCTGTTTCCATCTCTATTTCTCTCTGTTTCCACCTCTCTTTATATATATCTGTTTCCACCTCTTTTATATATCTCTCCACCTGTTTATATCCCTCTTTTTTCTACATCTGTTTATATCTCTGTTTCCACCTATGTTTATATATCTGTTTGCACCTCTATTTATATCTCTCTGTTGCCACCTCTGTTTATATCTGGATGTTTCCACCTGTATTTATATATCTCTGTTTATATCTATGTTTCCACATCTGTTAATTAATCTGTTTCCACGTCTGTTTAAATCTCTGTTTCCACCTCTCTTTATATCTCTATTTCTACCTCTTTTTTAAAGTTCTCTGTTTCTATATATGTTAATATACTTATATTTACATATTTCTATTTACATTTCTGTCTTTTTTTTCTTCGTCTTCTTCTTTTCCTTTTCTACATTACCATTCTTCCTAAAAAAAAAAAGTACATTGTGACGTGACGAGAGGAGGCTTCGATGTCTGATTCCTCCTGGGCCAGACACATCCATTTTCAGCACGAATTATTTAGAACCCGGTGTGCCTTCCTTCTTCAAGTTGTTCTTTTAGTCAGGCTGCATGGGTGCAGTCTGTTTCGAGGGCCACCACTTCCAGACGGAATAGTGTCTTTTTCAGATATAGTTCGCTGACCTTGACGGAAACATCCAACCATGAAACGCTGGCTGATGTCAGCTAATTTATTCACTGTGCGAATACCTGGCATCTCGCCATTTAACACCCTCTTCAGGGCGCCCAAAAGAGCAAACATGCTCACTGAGTACATTAAACAACGTCTCTTCCTTACATCACGCTGTTTACAATAAGATGTCAGCATATTTCTGTAAACATCCCGCTGTTTACATGCTTGCTTTCATTGTGTTTACATTTCTCTGTTGCCATTTCAGTCCTTCGTTCCTTCCTCTCAATGTTGCACTGTCTTGTTATCAGCCGTTACAAAACGCGTTGATATAAGAAATAAACGAAGCTGGCAGGATGTGTAAAACCCACACCTACTGCTAAAATATAGCCTATAATTGGCATTTCTTCACTTGTCGCCAGAAGAAGCGAAGCTGCTGGAATTTAATGAGGAACATGAAAATGACCCTAGACACCCAATGTTTGGACAACAGGAGCATATCACGACTCAAATCCAGGCATAGTTTTCTTAAATCAACAAAAGCCATACAGTCCATCTCTGAAAGTCATTGTCCTGAAAAATGGCACGAAATAATACAGGACCCAGGGATCGAGCTTCAGGGTGAACCTGCCCCCTGGCACTTTCCCTATTTTTGTGGGTATAAAGTGTTTTTTTTCTCTGTATTCTACTGGCGTAGGCACGGCCCTTTCAACCACGGGCCGCAGCCTTTTATGTGATGCCAGGACCCCTATTCGGCTTGGCTTCGTTCGTTCTTAATCTCCCGCTACCAAACCCTGATAGGGCTTAAGTATCAGAATGTAGTCCAGAGAACGGAATGCGTTGTGTCGTAGTTTACAGCTCGACTGCGATATTTGCACCTCTTGGTCCAACACATCCGACTTCAGCAAGCATTTTTTTAGTACCTGGTTAGCATTTCCTCTTCTATCCCTTCTCCTTATCCAGTCTGCTCTGTTGCAGCCTGTTATCCAGGATCACCGCGTGGAGGCGTAGAAAGGTCTTGGCAGCTCTGATTTGCTGACCCTGACGCTGACCACTGCAGCTCATGCGCTGCTCAGCATCTTGATCCTGGACCCCTATTCACTCTGGAAGACAATAAATAGACCTCGAACTGGCGTATAATAATGTAAAAGAAACATGAAGAAATGAGGTCTCTCAGGCGGCGATTACGGTGCGGTACAAGATCCAGGACATCTGATGATTTGTCACAACCTTCAGGATACATGTGACGAGAGCGACATGTTGAAGGCGAACGACAGGGCAATTCGTCGCAGAAAACTGGATGGACGCCATATGATGTGGTGCTTGGACATGGGAAGTAAGCTATTACATCAGCTCTATAACAATGCCCCAGTCTGTAACGCATTGTCTCTCACTTTCTTACGTTGTTATATGTTTTGCCTGTAAATTAGTTAGTTAGTTAGTTTTCTTTCTTTCCACTTGTGCCATTGAGCGGCCTGGGGACTTTTGTCTGTCCTGCGCCAAGTGCATTGCGACGGTCAATGTGAGCCACGTCGCTACACAATCACTCTTTAGTCATCTATCCACCTCCCTCTCCTCCCCCCTTTCTCCGTACCCTGTCGCAGCCAGGTCTACCAGCGTTGTAAGCCATTAGTGGAAGATGATGAGGGCACATTCTCACGAGATGACCAAACCAACTTATTTTCTGCCTGGAAATGTATTCGACACAAGACGTAGTGCCGACCATACTTCGAATGTCGTCGTTCCGCATTCTGTCTCTCCTGGTAACACCGATGACCTTCCTTAAACACTTCATTTCACACTTTGAAATTCTGCTCCCACGCGTCTTGCACAGAGGCCATGCTTGGCATAAGTAGTACAGAGTCGGCATACATATGCTGTTTATCAGCTGTTGCTTTGTTGCCAAACCAATGCTTGGGTGCCTAAGCAGTGGGGACAGCTGATAAGTTACCGCAGATGCTTTCTGGCACCTAGTCTCAATTTCCCTGTCGATCCTGCCTGCTACTGAAAAAAATATTGTTATAATTGTTAAATGAAAACACGAGGTATATTCCCACTCGTCTCTTTTCTATTCCCCCCCCCCCCTCTCTCTCTCTCTTTCTCTCACTCTGTATGCCTTTCTTTTTCTGTCTCTCCGTCACTGTACATCTTTTTATTTCTCAGTTTCTCTTTCACTCACTCTCTCCCTGGGGGACGGCGTGGGCTAATGGTTAAGTGGCACGGCTCACAACCGAAGGTGCTGGATTCGATCCCCATCACAGCACACACCGTTACCCCGGGGAAGCAAACCCTTAGAAAATGCGGGAGGAAGCAGACCCTTACATAAAAATGCATGCTGAAGTCGGATGCACTGGACCGACAGGCGCAAAATAAAAACCACAGTGAAACGCACACATACTTGGGGAATAGATAAATAAGGCGAACGCAAATTAAAAAATTAAAAAACAAAAAACTTAAAAAAATCTCTCTCCTGGCTCTCTTTTTCCGTCTCAATCACTCTTCTTTTTGATTTCTATCTATCTAAAATCTATCTATCTATCTATCTATCTATCTATCTATCTATCTATCTATCTATCTATCTATCTATCTATCTATCTATCTATCTATATTATCAATCTATCTATCTATCTTATCAATCAATCTATCTATCTATCTATCTATCTATCTATCTATCTATCTATCTATCTATCTATCTATCTATCTATCTATCTATCTATCTATCTATCTATCTATAAGACTTACTCATTGCTTTTTAATCCACTCCTTTTTCTTTCACTCCCTTGATTCTCTCTCTCTCTCTCTCTCTCTCTCTCTCTGTCTCTGTGTGTGTGTGTCTCTCACTGCCTACCACTCCTCATCATACAACTGTCCAACAAACATGTAAGTTACTTTGGCACTCACTTCTCATCCATCCATCAATCGTCTCTCTCCGCCTTCTCCACATGTTTCTCACAATCACCGGACTCACTACGTGTGATGAATGTTTCATGAACCGAGTCGGTACTGACAGCGCACACCGACCCACTTTTCATTGCCCCAACCACATCCCCTCGAACAGCTACCACCGGCGGGCCCTAGCTTAGATAATTTAAATATATTGTCTGATGGTAGAAGTTGCGGTTATACGCTTGGTTGTCTGATATGGTGTTGTTGGTGGTGTTGGTGGTGGTGTTGTTGTTGGTGGTGGTGTTGTTGGTAGTGTTATTGATGGTGGTGTTGGTGGTGGTGGTGTTGTTGGTGGTGGTGGTGTTGTTGATGGTGTTGTTGGGGGTGTTGTTGTTGGTGGTGGTGTTCTTGGTGGTGGTGTTGTTGGTGGTGTTGTTGATGGTGGTGTTGTTGATGGTGTTGGTGGTGGTGTTGTTGGTGGTGGTGGTGTTGTTGGTGGTAGTGTTGTTGGTGGTGTTGTTGTTGGTGGTGGTGTTGTTGGTGGTGTTGTTGATCGTGGTGTTGATGGTTGTGTTGTTGGTGGTGGTGTTGTTGGTGGTGGTGTTGTTTGTGGTGGTGTTGTTGGTGGTGTTGGTGGTGGTGTTGATGGTGGTGTTGTTGGTGGTGGTGTTGTGGGTGGTGGTGTTGTGGGTGGTGGTGGTGTTGTTGATGGTGTTGTTGGTGGTGTTGTTGATGGTGGTGTTGTTTATGGGTTGTTGATGGTGTTGTTGGTGGTGTTGTTGATGGTGTTGTTGATCATGTTTTTGAGGGTGTTGTTGGTGGTGTTGTTGGTGGTGTTGTTGATGGTGTTGTTAGTGGTGGTGTTGTTGGTTGTGTTGTTGATGGTATTGTTGTTGATGGTGTTGTTGGTGGTGTTGTTGATGGTGGTGGTGTTGGTGGTGGTGGTGGTGTTGTTGGTGGTGTTGTTGATGGTGGTGTTGTTGTTGATGGTGTTGTTGGTGGTGTTGTTGGTGATGGTGTTGATGGTGTTGTTGATGGTGTTGTTGGTGGTGGTGTTGTTGGTGGTGGTGTTGTTGGTGGTGTTGTTGGTGGTGTTGTTGATGGTGTTGTTGGTGGTGGGGGTGTTGTTGATGGTGTTGTTGATGGTGGTGTTGTTGGTGGTGGTGTTGTTGGTGGTGGTGTTGTTGGTGGTGGTGTTGTTGGTGGTGGTGTTGCTGGTGTTGTTGATGGTGTTGTTGGTGGTGGTGTTGATGGTGTTGTTGGTGGTGTTGTTGTTGTTGATGGTGTTGTTGTTGATGGTGTTGTTGATGGTGTTGTTGTTGGTGGTGGTGGTGTTGTTGATGGTGGTGTTGGTGGTGGTGGTGTTGTTGGTGGTGGTGTTGTTGGTGGTGGTGTTGCTGGTGTTGTTGATGGTGCTGTTGGTGGTGGTGTTGATGGTGTTGTTGATGGCGTTGTTGGTGGTGTTGTTGATGGTGTTGTTGATGGTGTTGTTGATGGTGTTGTTGCTGGTGTTGTTGGTGGTGGTGTTGTTGGTGGTGGTGTTTTTGGTGGTGGTGGTGTTGTTGGTGGTGTTGATGGTGTTGTTGGTGGTGTTGTTGATGGTGATGGTGTTGTTGTTGGTGGTGGTTTTTTGTTGGTGGTGGTGTTGTTGGTGGTGTTGTTGATGGTGTTGTTGATGGTGTTGTTGGAGGTGTTGTTGGTGGTGGTGTTGTTGATGGTGTTGTTGATGGTGTTGTTGTTGATGGTGTTGTTGATGGTGTTGTTGTTGTTGCTGGTGTTGATGGTGTTGTTGAATCGTTGGTGGTGTTGTTTATTCGTTGATGGTGGTGTTGTATCGATGATGGTGTTGCTGGGGGTGTTGTTGGTGATGGTTTTGTTGGTGATTGTTTTGCTGGTGGTGTTGTTGGTGATGGTATTGTTGGTGGTGATGGTGTGGTTGGTGATGGTGTGGTTGGTGATGGTGTGGTTGGTGATGGTGTTGTTGGTGGTGATGATGTTGCTCTTGGTGTGGTTGGTGATGGTGTTGTTGGTGGTGATGGTGTTGCTCTTGGTGTTGTTGGTGATGGTGTTGTTGGTGGTGTTGTTGATGGTGTTGATGATGATGGTGTTCTTGTTGTTGTTCTTGTTGTTTATATTGTTGTTGTTGTTTATATTGTTGCTATGATAGTAGTGGTGGCGTCGGCGATGACGATAATAAGGAGGGAGAGGAGGAAGAGAATGATGCATGGATGAGTAGGATGATGGATGACTATTATTATTATTGTTGTATTTATTATTATTGTATTTATTATTATTCCCCACATTGCGTAAGGTTACTTTTTTGTGTTCCCTGAAAAAGACGTTAAGTGGCGGGTTGTAGCTTTCCTCACATCCCGAGTGTGCTGATGGAGGTGGACCGCGGTTCTTCATGCGGTTGTGCTATGCTTCCCGTCATCTGCGTGACGCCCATTACTACGAGGATCACATCGATCCACATCTCGTCAACCAGACTGTCTTGAAAACGACTTGTTTCCAGGAAACGCTACATGGACAAGAGATATAGGTCTTGGTCAGTGTATTGCGCTTGACCCTGACGCGACGTCATGGTCAGTATGTATTCCTGACCTGACTAGCGTCTCAGTTCCACGACGCCTCTTAGATCAAATGGGTTGAGAAATTCATTCATAAGCGTATCAGTCTTTGCAGACCATTTGCGTGGCACCCTGTGAGTAGCCTCTCAGGGCGCAAATCTGGGCGCTGAATATGGAGACCCTGAGCTGCCCAAACAGCAGGATGCCCGTCTCGGTCTCGCTGGTGTAATCCAAAGGAATGCACAGCCTGACCATTTGGCACCAGCTCAGCTGCAGGAGGTGCTGGAATGAGTTCGCAATTTTGAAACCATCCTCCTCAGGTGCTACAACTCCGGATTTTCTGTCTGGGTTTACTCCCCTAGCCCTACCCTCTCCCGAGGTTTCCACAAGGCAGTGAAGTCGTTGCCCGCATATGCTAGTTACTCGAGACATCCGATGATACTCTCATCTTCACTAGACTAGCCAGCATTCTCTGGAACTTGTGCGTTTAAATTAAGAGTTCCTTCTCTCCTAATCGAACTGCCTGAACAGGCTAAGGTGCATCGTCCACCCGGGTTTAGAGTCAGAGATTACCTTCTCTTAGATTGGCTACCAACCAAGGCTAATGAACCCAATCTGCCCGCTCAGTTATACCGCTGGGTACTCGGTCACCCCTCACAGCAGGCTCTGTAAGAAACAGGGGCCCCTCATGAAGGCGCTGCTGGGGACACACTAATGTAGGAGAGGTCATTGGCATGGAAACTCCTGAACAGCGAGAGAGAGAGAGAGAGAGAGAGAGAGGGTGGAGAAAGATATTACAAAATAGTTGTCCATCACAAGTGATGAAGACCACTCTCTTTGTTCAGCCGTGTGGACAGTCGTATCTCTTGCTGTGTCCGCTGAAATGGGTGACTTGCGCAGTTATTTGGATTAAAGTGAGGAAGAAACTGCGCCTTTTGTCAACCTCACTCACAGAGCCTAAGCTACCTTTTGCCAGTGGCAAGACATTCATCGAGACGACTGGAGATAGCATAGGATGCAGATTTTGCCTCAGGGTTACCGCCGAAGCCTTTCCGTAAACATGTAACCCGCAGGGTAGAAAGGTGGGAAGGCATCTAACGCAGTTTGTCGTGCCTTTTCGATAACCACAAGAGGTCGTATGGACAACACTCAGCGTGTGAGTCTGGCATCTCTCCCCAGCTGTATTCAGCTCATCATAGTAGCATCTAAAATTCCCACACGCCAAATTCGCGAAGGTGAACCGGCAGAACTAACCCGTGGAATACGTCACAGGTATTAGCGTAGTGCCATTCAGCCGGCGTCCAGACCAGGATAAACGGATGAAAGAAATCACAAAAAAAGAACGAAATAACAAGTCCAGACGGAAAACACCACGTTTCAGTGAACACAAGTGTAAGTCGTCGACTAGTGTGAATTCCAGGCAAATCCGTGGTCTAGCGGCATCAATAATGAGCCAAACCAGTAGAGAAATGTAGACTCGCAGCCAGTTATGGCGCCATCTTTGCCAGATATTACATAACCTTAGTTAAACAAACAAATGGGTACAAGAATGCGTTGTTGGTCCTGAATGTATTATCATTGGGTGTTGATTGTTATTCGCGAAAATCTGTGGGCAGATCATATGATCAGAGGAAAGGATTAATGTCGAGGCACGTTCACAGAAGTCTGGTTTGCTGTTTTGGTATGCCCACAATGAGTAGGTTACTCTTTTGCGCGCCCTAAAAAGGACGTTAAGTGGTGGGTTGCAATAGCTTTCCTCACATCCGAGCGTGCTGATCAAGGTGGACCGGGGTCCCCCAGGCGGTTGTGCTATGCGTTTTACTCACTCCTACTGGAATTACGTCCATACTTCATCTCGTTAGCCAGGCTGCCATGAAAACAGCCCGTTTCCAGGGACGGCTACTAGAAAGCCGAGGTGAGGGTTTTGGTCAGTCTACTTTCCCTGAACCTGACTAACATGTCTATTCGGTGTGTTTGCCTGACCCTGACTAACGTGTCTGTTCAGTGTGTTTTGTCTCACCGTTACTAACATGTCTGATCAGTATGTTTTGCCTGACCCTGACTAACATGTCTGAACCAACGAGAACAAGAGGGCACAGCTACAAATTAACTAAAGACAGGTCCAGATTGCAAAGTAGGAAATATTTTGTTTAATTCAGAGAGTGGTGAATGCTTGGAATGCACTACCCCCTGAAGTTGTGGAGGCAGAGACAGGGTTAATGCATTTAGAAATACATTGGATATGTATAATGTTTAGAGCAGTGTAACGTAAATGGTACTGGTTGTCTACAGACTCTGATGCGTCTTCTAAACCAGAATAAAAACGTTAAGTTAACTAAGAGGAGCTACTGACCTTGACCTGAACATAACTGATTTGTTTTTTGCTGATGTCGTCACCTCCCTTTCGTTGCGGACTTCATTTTTCGCATCTCAGTTTCTGTTTCCTCTTCTCTGCACACATTCTTTCTCTCTCTCTCTCTCTCTCTCTCTCTCTCTCTCTTTCTCTCCGGTTTCAAGAAAAAGAGTCGTTCATGTGTTGCCGAGGTATACCGGGGGGTGGGGGGAGGGGGGGGGGGGTTAAAAAATAATAACACTGCAACTCACTTGGCAACAGAAAAGTGCTGTACGTGGCTCTGGCTGAACATAAAGATAGTCTAACAGCAGACACTACTGTCAGGGATGAAGTGTAAGAGACAGCATTGTACCACATCTGGTTTAAGATAGGGTGACTAGTTCCCTTCCTCGCTGCCTTTCTTTCCCAAACAGTAAATCAGCTAGGTTGGCTGATTGGTGCGGAAAACGGGATCAAGACGCTGAGCAGCTCATGAGCTGCAGCGTTCAAGTTCAACGACCCAGAGCTCACTGCTAGCGTCAGGGCCAGCGACCCAGGACTGACTGCTAGCGTCAGGGCCAGCGACCCAGGACTGACTGCTAGCGTCAGGGCCAGCGACCCAGGACTGACTGCTAGCGTCAGGGCCAGCGACCCAGAGCTGACTGCTAGCGTCAGGGCCAGTGACCCATAGCTGCCAAGACCATTCTAGACATCCACGCGGTGATCCTGGATAACAGGCTGCAACAGGGCAGACTGGCTAAGGAGAAGGGATCGAAGAGGGAATGCTAGCCTGGAGCTCGTAAATGTCGGATGTGTCGGACGGAAAGTTTCAAATATCGAAATCAAGCTGTAAACTACGACACAACGCATTCCCTTCCCCGGACTACATCCTGCTACTTGCAAAGCCATTTTCATGGCTTGGTCGTGGGAGATTGAGAACTAACGAAGAAGAAGGAGGAGGAAGAAGAAGAGTTGAACCTCATACCTTTGGGAACCTCATCATGTCGAAACTTCAAAAACGATTTGGGCATGTCAACATTTTATGACTTATTACGTAGTTGTTGTTGATGAAGGAGGAAGGGGGAGGAGGAGGAGGAGAAGAACGAGGAGGAGAAGAACGAGGAAGAGAAGAAGAATAGTAGAAGAAGAAGGAGGAGGAGCGGGAAACCGGATTTGAACCCCATACCTTTGATTACCCTATCCTGTCAAAACGTTAACAGATTTGGGCAGGTCACCATTTGATGACTGGGTACATGTGCTCTACATAGTGATATACAAGGATTTCATTAATGATTGATTGAAGAACAATCCTGCACATAACTGATTACCACGGTCTCGTCGCCAGCTTTCACTTCTTCCCTTGATGTTTTGTATATCGCAGAAAGCAATAACCCCAAAAAACCGTTGCGAATGATACAATAAAATGGCAGTTAGTTGTAATGATTTTACTGTGAAAGTGGGCACAGATATGGTCTATTTTTAAAAGTTTGGATGTGCTGTTATTTTGGATTTAGGAAAACCAACTGAAACGAAGAACTGTTTTACTCTCTGTGCATGAAATATTAATAACATTAATAATAATAGTGGTTCATCGCACGCAAAGATGGGGACAGCATCAGACTTGCTGTGAAATGTGTTCTTTTATGGCTGGAAAGACTAATCCTGAAATAGCACACCCTGCCGCAAACAAGCCACACGTGTATGAAGCCGGCTGTGGAATCGTTGGGGGGGGGGGGGGTGGAGAGAATTGCTAGCAGCATGCTTTCGCTGAGATCCGCGATAGCTATACTCTATGCGGTCTTAGCATCTTCGGTGATACTAGCGCGCCAGGTGGTACGGTCTTGTGCGAGCATGTCCCAGGAAGTGACGTCAATATTAAGGCTTTTCGGGGATACTTTCAATGAGTCTCTGTGGCGTTTTTTTAGCCCACACACCGGGAAGAGTCTGCCTGTTTTCAGCCCACACACCGGGAAGAGTCTGCCTGTTTTGAGCTCACCACACAACGGCTACTTGCGGATGCGCTCATCTGGCATGCCAACAACATGCCCTGTCTATCTAATCGGAGACCATTTCAGAAATGTATGGACGCTCAACATGCTGCGAGGCTTGTTCAAATGAAACCGGACCTAACTGCAACACGTGAACATACGTACGATGCGCACGATGACGTCACTTCAGGTGTAAACATCACTTACCAACCGTCAAGCATGTAAAATGTCATTATTTTTCGACTGATAGTTCTGCAGACCGTTGAAAACATGGCGGGTTTGATACTGAATCCATCCAAAGTTGATCAGCGAGCGGTGATTCGGTTTCAAACAGCTGAAGGATGTCGACCAGTTGACATTCATCTTAGAATGCAGGCAGTGTTTGGTAACAAAAGTGTGTCGAAGACAACAGTCAAGAACTGGACAACGATGTTTAAAGAAGGGCTTGAGTTAACGAAAGATCTTCCGAGACCAGGTCAGGCGCATATTGTTGCGTCAGAAGATGACATCGCCAAAACTGATGCAGTAATTAAGGTGGACCGTAGCCGGAGCTTACATTAGCTAACAGAGGAACTCGCTGTGTCGCTAGGGACAGTTGAAATGGTGGTTAGCAAGAAACAAGTATCGGAAGGTGTGTTCACAATGGGTACCGATACTTAAGTATAATTCCATTGTGGTATATTGTTCAATTCTATTGTAAAATTCCGTAATGTTGAATAATTCCGTTTCCGTGTTTAATTCCGTTATGTTGTATACTTTCGTTATGCTGTATAATTCATTTGTGGTGTATAATTCTGTTGTGGTGTAAAATTCCGTTATGTTGTATAATTCCATAATGTTGTATAACTGCGCTATCTCGTTATATTTGCTATATCATATGTTGATCTGTCTCTCGGTTCTTCCTCGAAACTTAAGAGATATCATATTGCTGGCGGAACACAAAGATAGCTGTTTGGCGAGATTGTGGAGGATGGTGTGGGTTGGGGGTGGGTTTGGGGGGGGGGGGTTGATTTCCATTCTTACAGGACGACCGGGTCATCCTTTTTAGTTTCGTCTGTCCTTGTACTGGTATTTGTATTGTCACTAATAGCGAATGGGCCGGGATAGATCTACGATCTCAACACGCTCCAAAGCAGTAAGTTGTAAACGGGTGCTGGACTTATTGATAGGGGAGACGAGGGAAAAAAACTGGTCTCTAAAACTTCATCGCCGCTGGTAGTGCCTGCAACGAGACCACATTCACCTTACAGAAGAATGGAGACGCAGGAATCGTATGTTTTCTGCTCAGATAAATAAAAATAAAACATTAGTTTTTCTTCAGGAAAAATCTATTCAAACTACTTGGTTGAAGTACAGACACTTTGTCACTTCTGCAAAAATGATCAACAACACAGCAAGCCAACGTCAACAAGTTGTGTTTCTTACAGATGGAATGTCTGTTCTACACGCCCTCAAGAATGATAAACTGCCAGAGGTTTTTAAAAAAAATGCCTATAGCGAATTAGAAGGCAAAAAAAAAAAGGTGTTTGTTCGTCCGTCACGGTTGAGAAAGACCTTTTCTCTGTTTTTAGTTGAACCAGTCCTTTCAGTTGAGTATTCTGTGAGTTGTGGATGGGGGCGAAGATGGCTGACGAGTCCTATATGGGATCTGTATAAGCGCAGGCTGTGAGGGCGTGGAATGCTTGCATCACGAGGCGGTGGTAGTTCACGGGTTTGGCTGGACTGTCTCCGTTGTTCTGCTGCAGTCTTTTTAGAAGCCCCGCATGAAGCTGCTCATCTCCGGAGGGATGTGCGCTAGATTGTACGGTCCATGATACTTTCCATGATTCGAGGTTTACGCTGAAAACCTTTAGAGACACTGTAAACGTGTCCATAAAGCCCCCCTCGCTCCACGTTCCACTCCCTCAACCACCCGCCGGGTAGTGTTTCAGTGGGTACTATTACACAGTGGAATATCAGGTAATCAGATAGCAGACAGGTTAGCAGAAGAGGGGACAACACGAGAACAGAGAGTACAAACAATTAGCTTCCAAGAAATGAAAAACCTTATCCAAGCCGTAAGGTAAGTCTACCGACATAGAGTATCACTGCCTTGATCGAGCAAATCATCTGGGGTAGTTGTCTCGCCGCCGCGATTCAATTTCAACCAGTGTTCGTAAAGCGATCTCAGTCCCGCCAGGCGGAGCGATAGCGCGGGCTTGCGGAAAACACTTGCTCGCCTTTCCCCGTAGAGGTATCGGGATGCGGTTTTGTTTGGCGTCTCCTCCGCCGAGATGCGCTGCTCTGGTCCGTCTCGAGAAACGTTGTCAATCGGTGGTGATTTATCTAAGGCTTATAGCAGAGCTCGACAGTTCGTCTCGCTGGTGGTCAGACTCTCGCAAAGAGCTTGTGACCGGCAAATGGAAAGCAGGAATCGTGCCTGAAGGCCCTGTGTTCTCCCGGGGACCAACCCTCGGGAGAAGGGCAGGCCGGCAGGCCAAATTGTCTCTAGTCCCAGTGAAATTCATCGACGGGGTCGTTGGGATCCGTTCTGCACAAAGCGCTGCCATCCCTCCTCGAGCGAGCCCGGTCAGTCGTTCGGTCGTCTGGTGTGTGTAGGGGCCCCTGTCAGGCGGTCCTAGGTCGACGGAGTGAGGGACGGGGGGGAACAACCGTCCGTCCGTTCGTCAGTCGGTCCCTGCGGCCGTCCCAGTGAGGCTTTTTACACACCCGTCCTCCGCCGACCGGTGTGTGCGGTACGTACGTCTCCGACAGATATCTGGTTGATCCTGCGAGTAGTCATATGCTTGTCTCAAAGATTAAGCCATGCATGTCTAAGTTCACACTGTCTCACGGTGAAACCGCGAATGGCTCATTAAATCAGTCGAGGTTCCTTAGATGACACGATCCTACTTGGATAACTGTGGCAATTCTAGAGCTAATACATGCTTACCAAGCTCCGACCCTCGCGGAAAGAGCGCTTTTATTAGTTCAAAACCAATCGCCGTTTCCCCTCTCGGGGTTGCGGCGTCCCCACTGGTGACTCTGGATAACTTTGTGCTGATCGCATGGCCTCATGTGCCGGCGACGCATCTTTCAAATGTCTGCCCTATCAAATGTCGATGGTACGTGACATGCCTACCATGTTTGTAACGGGTAACGGGAAATCATGGTTCGATTCTAAGAGAGGGAGCATGAGAAACGGCTACCACATCCAAGGAAGGCAGCAGGCGCGCAACTTACCCACTCCCGGCACGGGGAGGTAGTGACGAAAAATAACAATACGGGACTCTTTCGAGGCCCCGTAATTGGAATGAGTACACTTTAAACCCTTTAACGAGGATCTATTGGAGGGCAAGTCTGGTGCCAGCAGCCGCGGTAATTCCAGCTCCAATAGCGTATATTAAAGTTGTTGCAGTTAAAAAGCTCGTAGTTGGATCTCAGGCGCAGGCGGGCGGTCCGGCTCGCGCCGGTTCACTGCCCGTTGTCTCCTGCCCTACCGTCTGCCGGCTCTCTCCCACGGGTGCTCTTCGCTGAGCGTCCTGGGTGGCCGGCGCGTTTACTTTGAAAAAAATAGAGTGTTCAAAGCAGGCCTCGGCTGCCTGAATAATGGTGCATGGAATAATGGAATAGGACCTCGGTTCTATTTTGTTGGTTTTCGGAACTAGAGGTAATGATTAACAGGGACAAACGGGGGCATTCGTATTGCGGCGTTAGAGGTGAAATTCTTGGATCGCCGCAAGACGAGCTACTGCGAAAGCATTTGTCAAGAATGTTTTCATTAATCAAGAACGAAAGTCAGAGGCGCGAAGACGATCAGATACCGTCGTAGTTCTGACCATAAACGATGCCGACTAGCGATCCGTAGGAGTTGCTTAGATGACTCTGCGGGCAGCTTCCGGGAAACCAAAGTGTTTGGGTTCCGTGGGAAGTATGGTTGCAAAGCTGAAACTTAAAGGAATTGACGGAAGGGCACTGGATGGCGCACTGAGTGCCAGTGACAGGGCAATCCACGTAGCTGAATACTGGAAGAATGAAGTGTGACATAGTGCTTATATATATATGGGATCAAGATGCTGAGCAGCGCATGAGCTGCAGTGGTCAGCGACCCAAAGCTGACTGCTAGCGTCAGGGCCAGCGAACCAGAGCTGTCAAGACCCTTCTACACCTTCACGCGGTGATCCTGGATAACAGGCTGCAGCAGGGCAGACTGGCTAAGGAGAAGGGATCGAAGAGGGAATGCTAACCCGGTACTCATAAAATGCTTGCTGATGTCGGAAGTGTTGGACTGAAAGGTGCAAATATCGCAGTCAAGTTGTAAACTACGACACAACGCATTCCGTTCTCTGGACTACATTCTGCTACTTAAGCCCTTTCAGGGTTTGGTAGCGGGAGATTGAGAATGAACGAAGCCAAGCCATATATATATATGCATATAATTTGTGTGTGTTACTGGGGAGGCGGACTATTGAAGTGGTTAGAGTTACGACTCACAGCCCAATCATACACATACAAGTTGTATATTCTGATTCAATAAAGTCCTGCCCTTCTCTGAAATACGACATTATACAAAATTAGTGCTTGGCTACTGCCGAAGACGGATGTGTCGGACTGAAAGGTGCAGATATCGCAGTCAAACTGTAAACTAGCGACACAACGCATTCCGTTCTCTGGACTACATCCTGCTACTTACAAAGAAAGCCCTGTTCAGGGCTTAGTAGCTGGAGATTGAGAACGAACGCAGAAGAAGAAGAAAAAGTGCTTGGGTCTGATGCTCTGGGTCGAAAGGCACAAAAACAGTACACCACACTCCACCTTAATAAACAAGGCAATCAGAAACCCTAATAGATGTCACTGTGGACCTGTAGGCGTTGTATATAACTGAACGTGTCACTCGATTCATGTGTTATTTAAAGATACATGAAAAGCAATTCAGCATTAATGGGAAATCGATAGTATGATTTGTTGTTGCGATGGCAATAGCTTCATTACCCATTGTAAGACTGATAGTTGGTTGGTGTCTGATATTATATTCGCTGGATAAGAGAGTGCGTTACTCTCGTCCTCCCTTTCCTCTAATTTGCAACTTCCCTTATTGCTCATAGGTGAGTTTTCTGTTTCGCCTATTCCTTGCACGTCAAGTGGGTTATTTTGTATTGGTGTGCGAGTTTCTCGAATTCATGTATTCTCTATTCGGTTTCCTTTTTTTTTCAATTTGTCGCGTTTTTTTAATTATTAATTTGACTATGTTGCATATTTAGGCGATGAGATATGGTTTGCTGCGTAAACAAGTTTGTACTAGTTGTCTATGTTCTCGGTATTTTGCGCCTTTTAGTTTATTGCAGAAAGTAGATGTTTTTATGGAAAAGAAGTTGGGAGTATATTGCATGTTTTATGTTATTTCTTAGCATGTTCACATGGCAAGGAGGACTAACGACTGGTCAGGTAAAATATACTGATCAGAAATGTTAGTCAGGGTCAGTCAAAGCATTCTGGAGAAGACCACCAGCTTGACATCATCGCAGTCCTTCCTGAAAACTGGCTGTTCTCATGACAGCCTGGCTAACAAGGTGAGGGGTCGACATGATCCCCGTAGTAGTGAGCGATAGGCAAACGAAGCTGTGCATACCACAACCGCCTGAAGGACCCCGATCCACCTTCATCTGGATGTGAGGAAAAGCTACTGCAACCAGCCACTCAACGTCCTTTTTAGGGCGCACAGTAGAGTAAACCTACAAACTTTGGCATTCGAAACAAAAACAAAAACATGACACACATATAAAATGTTTAGCATTTTTAATACATTCTGCTCTTGTTTTTGTTTTTTTCATAAAGAAGTTTTAGCATTTCGAATTACTTTTAAAAAATACAATATGAGTGGTAAAATTTAAAATAGATCAATTATCTGTTTGGTTATTGATCCAGCGGCCTATGGGCTCCAGCCTCTTGGTCCATTTATCTGTTTAAAAAACATGAGTTTTCTAGTGTTTGAATACATTCTTTTTTCACACATAAGCGATGAGTTTTACTATATTGAATAGGGAAAAAAACATGAAAAAAAACTAGTAAAAGTTGATTAAGGTTGAGCTTAATCAAAATTTAAAAATGGGTATGGTCAGATACCGCGCCGAGACGAGAACACAAACAAAACCTACGTTACGACCAATAGGCCTTCATCAGGGACAACAACACTGAACTAACAAATCAACATATAAGAAAAAATGGTCAACTCATCTGTTTCAGGTAGGAGACGCTTTCTGTCTAAGCGACCGGTTGTGCCAAGTGCTCGATAGAAACTGAAATGGGAGTGGTCAAACTAAAATTGGCGGAATATGCCTGATAAGCCAAGCGTGGCCAAATAGTGGTCCAGATAGGAGAACAATGAGAAGGCAATATAAGCCGGGAGGGCGTGATATTGATATAAGAGGGGGGGGGGGGGGGAAGAGAACTGATGGAAGAATGGGGGGGGGGGGGAAGGAAGACAAATAGATGGGGGCCAGTGTGAAGTTTTAAGAAAAAGTATGGAAGATATTACCATGTGGTTGGAGACAGCCCATACTCGAGATAAGTCTGTTCTCAAGGGCGAATCTATGACGATCGTCAGAGAAGCACGAAACTAGACCAGTGACACTGACGTCAGCCATACCCCGGTGCTCAGGACCATTGACGTGGCTGGCAATTGGGGAACCAGTGCGGTTGCGGATGTCGTTGAGGTGTTGGCGGAAACGCTCCCGTAGTTCCATACCAGTTTCCCCAATGTAAGTCATACCACACTGGCAGCAGATGATGGAATAGATGAGGTTACGAGATATATTGAATAGGGGTACGACCTGGTCTAGTGGTTAAGTGACAGGACTCACAACCGAAGGTGCTGGGTTCGATCCCCATCACAGTACCGGCCGTTACCCAGGGGATGGAAACCCTTAGAAAATGCAGTAGGAGGTAGACCCTTACTTAAATGCATGCTGAAGTCGGATGCATTGGGCCAACAGGCGCAAAATAAAAACCGTAGTGCAGCGCACACCGCCTTGGAAAATAGAGAAATAAGGCGAGTTAGAAAAAACAAACTATATTGAATAATCTGTTTCCAGGTTGACGTCTGACAGCGTACGAAGAAGAAGAAGAAGAATAACCTGTTTCTACTTTTATGTTAAGGAGAACTTTAAAATTATTGAATAAACAGGGTGTATTTTAATATAAAAGATGAGTTCTAATATATGAATTGTGTCCGTTTCAAATGCCCACAATGAGTAGGTGGACACGGATCCTCCACGCGGTTGTGCTATGCGTGGCTTCATCTACGTGTCGTTCACCACTACGGGGATTACGTCGATCCCTCACCTTGTTAGTCAGGCTTTTATGAAAACATCCCGTTTCCCGGGAGGTCTACAAGGAAGCCATTTTGGCAAAAGCCAAGATCAACAGAGCACTACTAACAATTTCAGTATACTGCGAACTGTGGAAACTGAAGATATATTCACATAAATCCATATAGACCATCTTATACCGCAGTCATTAAGAAGCATAGAGATCCATTAACATCACAATGTATGGGGAATTACTAGCAAAAGAGTATACCTCAGTTTATCTGGGAGTAACACTGGACAGACAGTTAAAATTTGGCAGCCATTTCTGCAATGCTAGAAGTACAGCAACCAAGCGTTTAAACTTAATCAAAAAACATGCTAGTACAAATTGGGGATCTGATAAACAAACTCTTTGGTAACTATACCTTGGTTATGAACAACCGGTGATGGACTACAGCCTATACATACAGACCACTGTGGGTACAAATAACATCTCATCTATTTGCCGGGTGCACAATCAAGCTCTCAGACTAATTTATAGGGGGATGAAATCAACACCTACAGCAGCGTGCGAGATAGAGGCCAACATAGAAACGCTAGATATCAGAGGAAAGGTGGCACTGACTGAAGCGCTGGAGAGATACGAGAGACGAGAAAATGACCATGCAAATAGGGGACAAATAGACAATTGGAAGCAAAAGAGAAGATTGAAGCAATTGTCCCCATTAGATATTGCAGCAGAGGAAAGCCATATTCACCATCTACCAGAGGAGAGAGAAACGGAAAATAGCTTTTTTGGACCACCCACTTGGGAAAGTCATAAAAACACACCTGACAGAAAAGGCAGCCACCAAGGAGATTACACCTAATATCCTGAAGACATGTGCCTTGGAGACAGTCTCTAGCTACCCAAAATCGGCAGTCCTGTTCTATACGGATGTATCAGCATTCAAATCTACCTCTTTTGCAGGGTATGGTATCCATATGAAATACCCGGATGGGTCCATGTACGAGTTTAGTGATACATGCGGTGAAAACCGTTCAAATGATGAAGCGGAGGCCGATGCAATGAAAAAATAAGATGAGATTTTGCACCAACAGTTTGACTTGGGCAAATAGTTGCCGATGGATATTGTAATTTTTAGTGACTCCAAGTCGGTTCTGGAGGCCCTGAAGAACACATTTACAGAAAAGGAGATATTCTTTGTGGGGAGAGCGATCAACAACATCACTGCCTACGGGATAAATGCAACCTTGCAATGGATTCCTGGACATAGTTGGCTACTAGGGAACGAGATGGCCGACAGATTGGCAAAAACAGGAGCCTTGAAACAACAATTGGATAGACCCTGCAGTAACCACACAGTAGAACGAATTATTAAAAATAATACTCGGGAAATCTGGATGAACAGGTGGCCGACGGGAACAATAGGTCGCAGTGTATTTAGTGAAATGTCACATTCAAAAAGTAACTATGACATAAATAAACTACATAGAATAGACCAAAGTCTCATCTTTTAGTTCCAAACAGGACATACAAGTTTCAATAGCCATTTGAACCGCATTAATCCTCAGCACCTGCCCTTGCCCAGACATTGATCTCTTCCTGATGAAACAGTTCGACACCTACTCATTGAGTGCAAGGTGCTTGCGGAGATGAGGAAAAGATTCTAACAAGCACTGCCGCCATTTAACAACACACTGTACAGAGCAGTGACAAAACTCAAGAAGACATTTAAAAGAATGGTTTTGGGCTGCCAAGAGTAGGCTTGCTCAGCAGCTATGGGATAACAATTACAACCCCGGGGAAGGAAACCTTTAGGAAATGCAGGAGAAAGCAGACCCTTGTATAAAATGCATGCCGAAGTCATATGCATTGGGCCGACAGGTGCAAAATAAAAACCGTAGTGGAACGCACACAGTCTTGGGGAACAGAGAAATAAGGCCAACGAGAAGGAAAAAAAACGGAGAAAACTATTGGCTAATCTGTTTCTATTTTAATGTTAAGAAGAACATACGATTATTGAATAAACAGGGCGCATTTTAATATCTTCTTCTTCTTCTTTGTGTTCGGTTTCGTATGCTCGTTTTATGCCACCAGATGAGCATCCTCCAAGAAGTGACATGTCAGTCGCAGGTCCTCAATGGTTCCCCACAGTTTGTCTTGTATGTTTCTTTCCTCAGGCCAGGTCTTCTCACGGGACCCTTGGTGCAGTGCACATGTTTGCAAGATGTGTTCTGGAGTCTGGGGTCCTCTGAAATGTGCAGTCTGTGCTGCTTTCATTTTATGCATGTGTGCATTTAGTCTGCAATGACCTGTTCTGAGGCGGAAAATTGTGGTATACTGTTTCCTATTCAGTCTATTGATTGTTATTTTAATATAAAAGATGAGTTTTAATATGTTGTGTGCGCGTGTACGTGTGCGCCGAATGCCCACAATAAATAGGTTTACTCTTTTGTGCGGTCTGAAAAGGACGTTAAGTGGCGCGTTGCAGTAGCTTTCAGCACATCCCGAGCCTGCTGATAAAGTTGGACCGGGGTCTTCCAGGCGGTTGTACTATGCGTGGCTTCATCTCTTTGTCGCTCACTACTATGTGAATTACGTCGATCCCTCAACTCGTTAGCCAGGATGTCATAAAAACAGCCCGTTTTCAGGGAGGGCTACAAGGAAGCCGAGGTGAGGGTCTTGGCCAGTATATTTTGCCTGACCATGACTAACATGTCTCATCAGAATGTTGTGTCTGACCAGACGATAGTCTTCCTCCCCTAATATATAGAATACACTCTTTTTATTGCTATGTGGAAGGCTAGTGTCAGTGAATTGCATACATTATCTGTTTATATTATTGTATAGATGGTCTGTTCTGATATATTTAATATTTTTTGTGGAAAATGTTAGTTTTAGTGTGTTGAATAAATGTGGATTTTTTAAATTTGTATATAAAAAGTGAGTTTTTTGTGTATTTAATCAATTTACTTGTTCTGATGATTTCCAATGTGAGTATCATATAGTGAATAAGCTCTTTGTTTGTAAAAAAAAAAAGATATCTGCTTTAACGTCTTTTACTATACTATCCGGGACCCATTTACAACTGAGTAAACTGTATCACGAACGTTAACTTATTTCAACCGTTATTTTACAATGAGGAACAGTCGTTTTAACCGTCTGGCCACTGGAGCTCTGATAATATAGCTTGATACTTTTGGGGGAAAAAAACTTATTTGCTGTTTAGTTCAGTTGCTTTCAATTCGCACGGGTCGTTAGGGACAACCAGAGACGGTTGTGGTAAGGATGGCAACCCCACTTCCATATATGCCGTGGACAACACAACCACATTGCAAAGATGTGGTTGCAGAATTCTCAGTAAGCAAGAAAGTGTAAATCCAAATGTACTATTGTGCAGTCAAATGGAGCGAGGGGGGGGGGGGGGGGGGGGCGGAAATAGTTCCTCTTGTTCTGAAAAAGAGACTGTACCATTGTATCGTAGTTTATAGCTAGACTGCGAGACCTGCACCTTTTGGCCCGACACATCCGTTTTCAGCACGGCATTTGTGTGACTAGGTTTGCCTACCCGCTTCGACCCCTGTGCTCTTATCCAGACTGTGCGATTCCGGCCTGTTTCCAGGGCCGACTCTTGGAGACGGAATATGGCCTTGGTCAGCTTTGATTCGCTGACCTTGGCACAAGCAGAGGTTACATGTTGCTGACCGCTCTCAGGTCAATCACACTACGTCTCTGTCCTCGGGGACCGTTTGATCAGCGTCTGTTCTTCATTATAGCGCTGATGATGGCTAGTCTGTGTGCCGCTACTTCCGGCTTTTGCGAGCTCATCTGCGTTATCGTGTCCTATGATCCCACAGTGGGTCAGATCCAATGTGGGATGAAGCAGCGAATGAGCTGCAATGGTCAGCGACCCATAGCTGACTGATAGCGTCAGGACCAGCGAACCAGAGCTGCCAAGACTCTTCTACGTCTCCACGCGGTGATCCTAGATAACAGGCTGCAGCAGGGCAGACTGGCTAAGGAGAAGGGATCAAAGAGGGAATGCTAACCCGGTACTCAAAAAATGCTTGCTGAAGTCGGATGTGTTGGACCGAAAGGTGCAAATATCGCAGTCAAGCTGTAAACTACGACACAATGCATTTCGTTCTCTGGACTACATTCTGCTACTTAAGCCCTTTCAGGGTTTGGTAGTGGGAGATTGAGAATGAACGAAGCCAAGCCAAGCCAGATCCGATGTAGAACGTGATCTATTTTTCTGATAATGCAATCCGATATTGTATTTGATTTCGCGTGACTCTATTTTGCTTTGGACTTCAGATGGCTCCTGGAGTCTGTTGAAACTAACCGTTTTTTTTTCTTGCAGTTGTTTTGGGTGATAAGAATCTTGAGTTGCTGAATGTAGATCTGTGAGCATTTCGTCATCAAATTATGTATGCTTTTTCGTTCATTTTCTCATGGTCCATGATCGTTCTTCTCTCTTCGACCCTTCTTGTACTCGATCGCTCTTATCATCACACGCTGTGCAAGTCCATTTCATGTGTGTACATGTCTTAAGTCAATAGTATAATCAATCCGAACTACAAAGGGTTAATACACGATTCTAGTCAATTTTAACGAGACTGTTTAGGGTTAAGACAGATAAGCTAGTCCGGACTGTAGAGGGTTAAATTAATTTGTGCCTGTTATCCTTTTCTTAAAATTATGTTCATCCGTTAGTTTTTTTACTGCTTAAGGCAAAGGCCGCCATCCATCGTAGACGATGATGGCATAATTTATTTTGTTAGCGGTATTTTAAGAAAGGATTAACTGCGCTACTTTTTATCCTCTCTCTCTCGTCTCGAGTCGCCCGACCCCAGTGGCAAAGTCAAGGACAAGACGACTAGGGGGTGACTACGAGATGCAGGGGACTCCGTATCAAGCACCCGTGAAAACGACGGCGGAATCCGGAGTCGAACCCACACCACCTGATCACGAGGCCGACGGCTTAACCACTTCGCCACGGAATCCCACTGCTATCTACGTATACTGCTGACCACTAATATAACAGCATTGGTTATTTTAGTTGTTCATGGTATTCGCATGTTGAACCCAAACGCACGAGGCTGCGTGGGGTATCTCCATTTATTTGATGCTTATATTTCAAGTCCATGAAGACGTTGTTCGAAGCTAATCGTGCTGTGTCTTTGATGGTGGTTACAGTGGCTCTTCTTACATGTCAAGGTGTATTTAAGAGGGTGAAACGGGGTTCTCCTGATGTAGTGCAATCCCAGTCGTCTCAGTAACCTCACCTTTAAGGGGATTGCTGTGTTGATCCCTCATTCGTTGGCCAGACTGCTGGGGAAGAGCTTATTTCTAGGAACACAGACGAGTATTTGAGGTGGGATATTGATCATAATGTTTCGTCTGACACTTGATCAGTGTGTTTTACCTGGCCTTGATCAGTTTGTTTTACCTGATCTAGATCAGTATGTTTTTATCTGACCTTGATCAGTTTGTTTTACCTGACCTTGATCAGTTTGTTTTACCTGACCTTGATCAGTTTGTTTTACCTGATCTAGATCAGTATGTTTTATCTGACCTTGATCAGTTTGTTTTACCTGACCTTGATCAGTTTGTTTTACCTGACCTTGATCAGTATGTTTCACCTGCCCTTGATCAACATGTTTCTCCTCCTCTTGATCAGTATGTTTCACCTCCACTTGATCAGCATGTATATCATGAGGAAACTTGCTGGCACAAGCTGGGGAGCAGACGAAAGAATACTGAAGAAACTGTACACTGGAAGAGTGAGACCAGTTCTCGAGTATGGCATTTCGGCATGGGCAACAGCAGCAAAGGCGAACTTTGATAAAATTAGCAAACTTCAAATCCAAGCCATGAAAGTTATAACAGGAGGCATGACGCCAATGCCAATTGTAGAACTTGAAAAGATGACAAATCTGCAATCCATGACCGAAAGAAGAGACAGCAGAGCCCAGCAGCAAGCAGAGAAACTATGAAGACTGACAGACCATCCAATGCATCAGAGACTAAATAGATTTGGAAAAGAGAAACTAAAGCGGAGAAACTTAAACCCACCTGGAAGCAGCATATCGTTCCAGAGGTGGTAGAAAATATACCAGGTATTGGAAACAAGAACAGCCAGACTGAACAGGAAAGGAGAGACATAACCCTGAGGTACATAGCGAAAAACTACCCAAGCATGGACTGGACCTATGCACACACCGACGGTTCTGTAACAAACACAACCCAGAATGGAGGGGGGGGGGGGGGGGTATTCCTTAGCCTAACAAACGGTAGAAAAATAACACTGTCAGTGGCAACTGGAAAATACTCAAACCATTTCAGAGCGGAGGCAGAGGCATTGAAGACTACAGTAGAAGCAATGCTGACAGGCGGAAGCAATGAAAGCCAGATAGTCCTGTTTACAGATGCCCTGTCCGTGGTTACAGCACTAAAAAGCCAGAAAAATACAGAACTTAATGATTTAAGAGCAGTACTCTGTCAACTATGCCAGCAGTCTGCACAGTGGTACAGTGGGTTCCATCCCTCTGTAACATTCAAGGCAATGAGGAGGCAGACATACTGGCAAAAGAAGGTGCAAGATTACCACAACCAGATTCTAGTGTGACCTACGAAGAGTCCAAAAGGTTTATTAGGGCCAGATACATGGCCAAATGGGAAACAGAGCATACTGGCTACACAAAAAATGATGCCTATTACCAGTTGAACAGAAGAGAGCGGGTCGTGGTCTTCAGACTCCGCACAGACCATAACAGACTGAGTAACATCTATTCAATAAACTGAAGATAGGTGGCACCGACGAATGCACCTGTGGTACAGGGAAAATTACCGCTGAACTAATGGTCTGGAACTCGAAGTGGTTGACCGTTTTAAATATCTGGGGTCGATTGTCAGTGATGAAGTATCAAAATGTGAAGTGTTGGCCAGAATAGCACAGACAATAGCGGCGCTTGCGCGGCTTACCAATATCTGGCAAGATAAACGGTTAGCACTACGCACGAAAATCAGATCAACGCGTGCACTGGTCCTGTCAATATTCCTCTATGCGTGGGAGACATGGATAGTTACAGCTGACCTTCAGCGAAGGATACATGCCTGGGAGATGAGATGTTTCCGAAGACTTTTAAACGTCACGTACAAAGATCGAGTTACAAATATGGACATACGAGATAGAATTACAACAGCAATAGGGCCTTTTGAAGACCTCTTGGCAACTGTCAAAAGAAGGAAACTCGCTTGGTACGATCACATATCGAGATCAAATGGTCTTGCAAATACGATCCTCCACGGAAAGGTGCAAGGCAGACGACGAAGAGGACGTCCCAAAAAGAGATGGGAGGAGAACATAAAAGAATGGACCAATCTCTGACCAGAAGAGGTACAGGCAGCGACCGCTGACAGAGAAGGGTGGCGTGGGGTTGTGAGGATGTCTTCATGTGTGCCTCAACGACCTCACTGGTTACGGGATTACCTGACCTGATATTGAGTATCATATATCCGTGTGCTAGGTGCGACAGACAATGCACGGCTCGAATTGGCTTATTTAGCCATCTTCAAACTCATTCGAACATTGAATGTTGACAAATGGGTAGGAATTAGTGTTAGGAAGGTCAAGGCAGCAAGCAGGACAGGTGGTCTACTCACCTTCATAAATAGAATGGAGTCTATAACACTGTATTCTTTGTGGCGGTGTCTTTTGTGGGAATCCCTATATATTTTTATCAACGGAGCTATTTTTATCTTTTTATTTGTGGGACTACATTTATATTTTTATCTGTGGGACTATTTTGATATATGGAACTTGTATGGGTGTCACTACCGTTAATATTGTATCTGTTGGACTGCTTTTATCTTTCTACATGTGTGACTATTCGTATCTGTCTTTATGGGGCTACGTTTATCTTTTTATCTATGACGTTATGTTTATCTATGGAACTACCTTTATCTTTTTATCTATAGGACTGCCTTTTTCTGTATCAATGGGTTTACATTTTCTATATTTACAGGATTACCTTTTTCTTTGTTTTTTTTGTACTACCTTTTCTGAATCTATGAAACTACCTTCATCTTTTATCAATGAGACAACCTTTATTGTTTGGTCTATGAGACTACATTTATCTTTTGTCTATGAGACGGCATTTAACTTTTTATTTATGAGACTGCATTTATCTTTTTATCTATGCGATTACCTTTATCTTTTGTCTATGCGATTACCTTTATCTTTTGTCTATGTGACTACATTTGGGGATTCCGTGGTGAAGTAGTTAATCCGTCGGCTTCGTAATCGGGTGGTGTCGGTTCGACTCCAGACTCCGCCGTCTTTTTCACGGGTGCTTTATGCGGAGTCCCCAGCATCTTGTAGTCGTCAACTAGTCGCCTTGCCTTTGACTTGCCACTGGGGTCGGGCGGCTCGAGTCGATAGAGTGAGGATAAAAAGTAGCGCAGTTAATCCTTACTAAAAATAGCGCTAGAAAAATTAATTATGCCATCATCGTCTACGATGAACGGCGGCCTTTGCCTTTATCTATGTGACTACATTTATCTTTTATCTATGTGACTACCTTTATCTTTTGTCTATGTGACTACATTTACCTTTTATCTATGTGACTACATTTATCTTTTATCTATGGGACTACCTTTATCTTTTGTCTATGTGACTACATTTACCTTTTATCTTTGTGACAACATTTATCTTTTATCAATGTGACTACATTTGTCTTTTGTCTATGTGACCACATTTATTTGTTGTTTATAGGACTACCTTTATATTTGTATCTATGGCACTATCTTTTTCTCTGTCTATGAGGAGACTCGGTTTCTATGAGACATCATTTATATGTTTATATGGGACTACCTGTCTATGGGACTTCCTTTATATGTTATGCTACCTTTATCTTTATCTATGTGACTACATTTATCTTTATCTATAGGACTACCTTTATCTGTAGGACTTTTCTTTATCTATGAGGCTACGTTTATCTTTATCTATGATGACTATCGTATCTTTATCTATGGGACTATCTTTATCTATAGGGCTACCTTTATCTATGGAACTTGCATCAGCTTTTATCCATGGGCCTACTTTTATCTTTTTATCTATAGGACTACATTTATCTTTACCTGTTTTACTACATGTATCTTTATCTATGTGGAGACTCCGTTTATCTTTATCTACGAGACTGCCTTTATCTTTATCTATGAGGAGACTCCGTTTATCTTTATCTATGAGACTGCCTTTATCTTTATCTGTAGAACTACCATCAGTTTTTATCCATGGGACTACCTTTATCTTCTTCTATGATACTACCTTTTATGTTAATATTGGACTACCTTTTCTGTGTCTATGTGACAATCTTTATCTGTTTAACCGAGAGACTTCTTTTTCTTCATACATGGGACTACTTCGAACGTGTTATCTGTTGGACTACTTTCTTTCCTCTTCCGACTACCTGTATCTTTTGATCAATGAGACTACCTTTGTCTTATCTTTAGCGATGATGTGTACGAAGTACCTGCACGTCCACCTGGCGAGGGCGATGATGCTGCTCCTGGCGGCCTTCAACGTTGTCGCCATTGATTTTAAGTACCACAGCCAAGAGAACATCGCACGTTTCTTTCAGGACTGGACACAAGCATACCCAAACATAACACGTCTGTACTCTATCGGGCAGAGTGTCAGAGGTAGGTACTGGTGCTGCTGTTTCATTTCAGTGCCTTGCCAGAGATGGGAGTTGGGGGAGGTAGGGATGATGGATAAAGACAGTCCAATTGTTATAGATACAAGTAGTCCCATAAATACAGATAAGGTTGTCCCATATAAATGTGTTATACCGGCGTCTTCTTGGTCTACGCCTTCCTCTTTAGCCTGGCACCTTCTATGACTGTTGTGTCTCTTGATGTGACCAAAGTATTTGTACTTTCTATACGTGGCGAAGTGGTTAAGCCGTCAGCCTCGTGATCAGGTGGTGTGGGTTTGACTCCGGACTTCGCCGTCTTTTTCACTGGTGCTTGATGCGGAGTCCCCTGCATCTCGTAGTCGCCTCCTAGTCGTCTTATCCTTGACTTGCCACTGGGGTCGGGTGACACGAGACAAGAGAGTGAGGATAAAAAGTAGCGCAGTTAATCCTTACTAAATATAGTCCTAGCAAAATTAATTATGCCATCGTCGTCTTCAATGGACGGCGGTTTTGCCTTTGCCTTGACATATATATATATATATATATATATATATATATATATATATATATATATACATGAAATGGGACGATGAGACTAACGTCTGGTTAGGCAAAACATACTGATCAAGCAATGTTTACCAGGGTCAGGAGAAATATACTGGCCAAGACCCATCACCTGACCTTCTCGTTGGTCGTCCTGGAAACGGGCTGTTGTCGATGACAACAGTCTGACTAACAGGGTGAGGTTTGACATGATCCCCGTAGTAGTGAGCGACACGCAGATGAACCCACGCATAGCACAACCGCCTGGAGGACCGCGGTCCACCTTCATTAGCATTCTCGAGGTGTGAGGAAAGCTAATATAACCTGCCACTTAACGTCCTTTTCAGGTCGCATAAAAGAGTATACTTAGTCATCGTGGGCATATCAACAACAACAACAACAACAATGTCTGCTCTAATAGCTTCGACTATTATCTTATCAGGTACTGCCACTTTCCCAGTCTTTATAATGGCTAATTGCATCCTTGAAATCTTCTTTACCTGGCATGTCACCGTTTATTGTAAGATCTTCACAAGCAGGTAAATTGGCAGGCGAGTTATCTGGTGGAAGGCCATTTAGCTCTTCAACGTATTACGCCCGCCTGTTTTTCTGCTATTCAAAATGTATCCTACTTTCAACTCTGAAATTTATTGGTCTGCTTTGTTATTGATCACTTCCTGCCAGTTTTCTGGTACAGTCAAGCTGACCTTTACATTTTACTCTAGTTGCAGGCTCTTCGCCTACTGTAGACAGGCTATCAATGTAGCTTGTCTTGTCTCTCTTAATACTTCTCCTAGCCTCTTTGTTTACCTCTGTGTATTCTTTCTGTGATTAAGCTTTGGTGGCTCGAGTTTTGCTATTGAGTTATGCCACTTTTTTTGCTCTCTCGTAAATCTTTGTGAGAGTATTTTGTGCCGTTAACCTCTTTCGGTTGATGTTTACCTACAACTTCCTCGCAAGTTGTTTTCCATGTTTTTTTGTTTAGCAGGTCCCATTGCTCGTCAATGTCAGTCCCTACGCTTAGTTGTTCCAGTGTTTTAAATGTGACGCTGCAAACTCTTTTTCCTTGTCATCTATTTTGAGATCATCATCATGTGCCTTGCAGGTTATCGTTGGCGATCATTTATCCCTATTCACTCGTATCGCCTGTGACGTTTATCGACTGTTGTTGGTCCTCCTCTGAGCCATTCCTTCAGGCTGTCCAATATTTTCTCTCTCTCTATCTCTCCTCCCTGTTATTTTACCCATTGTTTCAACCAAAATCTTCTCATGACATCACCGAAAAAGGATGTCTGCCTGAACCTGACTTTTGTAATCAGTTGTCTTTTTGTGTCTGTGCTTCTTTGTGTCTGTGCTTCTTTGTGTCTGTGCTTCTTTGTGTCTGTGCTTCTTTGTGTCTGTGCTTCTCTGTATCTGTGCTTCTGGCCTCTACAAGTACCGTATCGTTAGTTTTCATCTCAGTTCATGGGATTCTTAACATTCTTTTGTAAATCCACATCTCCGTCACCTCCGTGATCTTTGTGCGTGTTTGATAATTGTCCATAACTCACTTTCGTATTTCAGGACTGGTTCCATATATCATCCAATAACTCTCCTTCCCAATTCCAGTAATAGGATTTTGTTGCACAAGATTCCCTCCATGCTCTGGAAGACTTATTTTGCCTCGGCTGTTCTGTTACGTATTTCTTAATTGATCTCCAATCAGATGTTATGTATATGCCCATGTATTCAAACGCATGCACTTGTCATAATTACTTCTCGTTCATCCTAACCCTGCATTTGGGTGAGTTGTGCTTCTTAGTTATCACCATCACTTCTGATTTTTTAAATTTAAACTGAGGCCTTTATTGTCGCTTTGAAGAACTATCACGCGGACCATTTATTGCAAGTCTCTGCGCTGTCAATATAATATTTATAGATCTTTTTTTTCTTATTTCTTTTCTTTTCGCTTATCCTGTTTTTACTTTCAGCGTCAGGTTATGGTGAGATCTCTAGGTTATGGTAAGCCCGTATGTTTGTCTCATGTACAGTAGCATTTACTACCTCAGATATTGCCTTGTCATCATTTTTGTGGTCTGCCTTTGAATCAGTTGTCTGGGGGGGGGGGGGGGGGGGGTGAGATGTGAAGTGATAGTCTTGTTAAGTGGCCAAACCATTTTTGTTGCTGTCTTTTAATAGACTCACACTAGAGTAAAGTAGACCCGCAGCCTATTAGGCGCCATCTATGCTGCTTTGAACAAACCACCGAACCATTGCCGGTGTTATTCCTTGTGTCACAGTTAGTCGCCACTTACGACATGCTCATTGTGAGGTTGACAAAAGGCGCAGTTTCTTCTTCACTTTAATCCAAATCACCGCGCAAGTCACCCATTTCAGCGGAGACAGCTTATGCCAAAGCATAAGACGACTGTAGTTCAACAGCCACCCCTTTGGTGTTGCCAAAGTTGAAATCCACTCTTAAAGGTCGCCAAATTCAGAAATTAGAATGAATCAAGTAAATATTCGAGACATGTGCCCAATCCCAGAAAACGAGTGCCCAGACACATTCGAAAATTTGACAATACCTTATTGGCGGTGTGCAACAATGGAAGGAACCATTTCAAAGGAGACAAATTTGAATGAATTGTAAGTAAAGAAAAACATTGCTATTTGCATAGTTCGGTTTTCATTTGAAATGCCCTTGTATCTGATTAGCAGTCCTTGGATTAAAAGGTCATTCATCAGAGTCTACGACGCTGACCAATCAATCTTGCAAGGAAGTACATAGAAGAAATATCCTTAAACAGAGTTTATGACTCTGACCAGTCAGTTGCAAGCAAGTACAAACGAGAAAGAACTTTCAACAGAGTCTATGACGCTGACCAGTCAAAGTCTCGTACCTCTCTAGGTATAAGGAAGGTCTCCAGACGGGGCAGCTCAGAAGTGAGAACCACGTGGGAGACAACTCAAATCGCAACTGGTAAAGGAAACTAGCAGCAGCACCTTTGGAATCTGGGAAATCAGATGGACACAAGAAGTTATTATACGAAGTGTGTTCACATGAAACCAGACCTAACTACACCAAGTAAGCATACATACGATGCGTATAAAGACGTCACTTCTGGTGTAAACAGCACATACCGACCGTCAAGTTTGCAAAATTTCATTATCCTCCGTCTCATAGTTTCCTCGGCAGACCGTTGAAAACATGGCGGGTGTGATACGGAATCCGTCCAGCTGAAGGATGTCGACCAGTTGACATTTATCGCAGAATGAAGGCAGTATATGGTGACAAAAATATGTCGAAGACAACAGTGAAGAACTGGACACCGATGTTTAAAGAAGGACGCGAGTTAACGAAAGATCTTCCGAGACCACGCCAGGCGCAAATTGTTACGTCAGAAAATGCCATCGCCAAAATTGATGCAGCAATTCGGGTGGACCGTCGCCACATTTTTACGCGATTTTGAAGACGCACAAAAGAGTCAAGTTACTAATTGCGAGCACTAAATAAGACCTGAAAAGAATCCAATCACAACACAATCCTGAGTACCAGCTGTGTAGACACCCATATGAAACCGTTCATCATCATCATCCCAGCGCTCACTGATCTTAGAGAATCCTTCTTCTTCCGAGGCCAGATGGGTGGCACAGTTTGTATGGAACAAGACAACAACTGCAGATACCATTACATGACGACGACGACGACAACAATCACCAACATCCAACACCAATAAACAACAACTCTTCAACAACCAATAACAGCTTCAACTAACGAACAATAAGACTCACAGAACATTTATTGCGCAAACTGCAAAATCTTTTGTACGAGTCAAAATCAAGAGATACATCGATAGAGATGGGAGACATTAATGCCAGAATAAGAGAGAATAGCGGAGGCAAAGAAAACATAGGCAAACGTTGTCTTGGAGGAATGAACGAAAATGCTGAGATGTTTGCAGATTTTGGAACAGGAAACAAGCTGGCAATAAGCGAAAGCAATGTTCCCACACAAGAAAGTTCACTATGCAATCTGGCAATACCCATGTCTTGTAACGCTAGACCATCTGTATAAATAGGAAATTTAGACGATCTTTGAAGAATGTTAAGGTCTACAGACAATCGTGTGTCGCTTCCGAGAGCAGTCTAGGGGCTGAAGATGCATGACAGTGAATGAGCTGACAGCAGCCATCGGATCATAGATGGCCGCTTGTATGAGCGTCAGCGAACGAAAGCTGACAAAGAACCTATTCTGCTACCATACGACGGCCCTGTAAACAGGATGCACTAGTGTAGTCTGGTTATGGTAATAGGGATCGCAATGGGGACGGGAAACCCGGTACGCCCAAAAAAAGACACGCGCATATATCGCAGGATCGCTGGAAACTAAGACGCAACGCCATTTTCAGGAAAAAAGCCAAAGAGGAAGAAAGGGAAGAGGAAGAATAAGAAAAAGAAGAAAGACACTAATCTAGTGATGGCAAAATTTCAGCTTAAAATAACCAAAGAACAAAACAACTCAAGCCAGTAGCCTAGCTTTAATATAGGTTATCTAAAAAAAATTAACAGAATACATAGAAATGTCGCTTCTGTGCCACTTTCAAAACATTTTATAAAAACTTTTAAAAAAAAGATTACTCTACCTCATCAAACCTCAGCTCAATGATACTCAGATGAGATTTAGACAGAACAGCACCTGTTCTGATGTACTTTTTACAATTGATGGAGAAAACAATTGAATACGATCAGGAACTGTATTTTGTATTTGTAGATCAAGAGAAAACTTTTGACAGGGTAGATAATCATCTATGGAAAATATTAGCTCACTATGGAGTAACCGATCAACTGATTAACCTGTGCCAAAACTTCATATTAATAGCCAGTGCTCTGCTCGAATAATAATCGGACTTTCAGAAAACGTTCATATCAAATCAGGAGTACGACAAGGATGTGTGCTATTATCTTTATTGTTCATGACATATGTAAACCACATTTGTAAAATAGTCAACCCAAATGAAGGTAGCAACATTGGTGAACTCTTAAATGAACTTCTTTTTGCTGACCAACAAGCAGTCAAAACAAGTTCACAACAACAATTGCAACAACATATTGATAAACTAAATATAACATGTAAAGGATACAGCATGAAAATCAATTTAGAAAAAAACGGATATGAAAATATCTAGAACAGCCGATAACATCAACATCTTCATTTAAAACCAGCAAATCGAACAGGTGAAAGATTTTACATATTTTAGGGAGCACGTTATCAGCAGACGGAAGAATTACAGCGGAAATCCAACAAAGATGCAATAAGGCAAATTCAGATTATTGGACAACTAACTACAATACTTAATTGCAAGCACGTGACAATAACTACCAAAAGAGATTTATATAAAACAATGTTTGTCCCGACACTATGCAATCGATGTCAACATGGACACTAACATCAAATGAAAAACGCTACATCGTAATAACGGAAATGACATGCTTGCAAAAAATATTAGGCGTAACAAGGAGAGACATGATCAGAAACGATGACATCAGGAGACTGGTGGGAACAACACCAGTAGTAGACTACATTAAGATAAACTCGCACATCGGTTAACCACCTAACGCAGCGCAGTATTAAGCTGCTCAAGCCTAGCCTGCTAAGCAGGAAATCCTTCTCCCAGCTAAATCTAACTCATAACAGAGCAGAGACCTGCACAGGGGCATCTGGCCCTGTAGAAGTACAAGTCGACTAAGAACTACGAACTCTCTGGTCCTGAGCTACTCTTGGCCAGTGGCAAGATATTATCGAGACGACTTGTGAAAGCACAGGGTACAGTTTTATTTTCAGGGCTTACTCCCGAAGTCTTTCCTGTAAACAGGCATCCCACAAGGCAGCGGTGGTGTGATGACATCTAGCGTTGTGTGTCGTGCTTTTCTCATAACCGCAAGAGGTCGTAGGGACATCTCTCAGCTTGTGAGTGTGTTGGGCATCTCTCCCGTACTATGTTCTAGTCCATTTTAGTTGTCCAAATTTCACACACCAAAACTGACACCCTTTGCAGCTAGGGCGAAGGGCACCAATCTCATGAAGTTCAGCCGAGTGAACTAGGTCGTGAAAATACGACACAGGCTTAAACGTAGTGCCATTCATATAGTCGACGTCCAGTCCAGGATAATCTGACGGAAGAAAACGCACAAAAACGGACGAATTAACAAGTCCAAATGGAAAACAACAACACGTTTCCGTGAACACAAGTGTAAGTCGTCGAATAGTGTGAATTCCAGGAGACCTTGGTCTGACGGCACCCATAATGAACTAAAACAACGGAGCAATGTAGACCCGCAGCCGGTTACAGCGCCATCTTAGTTATAATAATTTTGTTATAATACTTAGAATAAGTAGTGGTGTGTGTACAGGTGCGTTGTCATGGTACAGAATCCTATCTACCAACCAGCCTACCTACCAACCAACCCACCTACTTACCAAACTCACCCACCTACCCACCCTGTCACCTACCTATCAACCTTCCTTCTCATGACCTTTACCACTTCCAACCCATGAACCTACCAATCCACCTAATATCCAGCACACCTACTCATTAAATTTACCACTTACATGACAACCAACCCACCCACTAATCCTCCCACCTACCCATGAACCTTACCACTGACCAGCCCACCTACCCATGAACCTTACCACTTACTAACCCACCTACCTACCTACCCATGATTCTTACCACTTACCAAACAACCCACCTACCCAAGATCCTTACCACTTACCTACCCACAATCCTTACCACTTACCAACCAACCTACCCACCTACGCATGATTCCTACTACTTACCAACCCACCTATCCATGATCCTTACCACTTACAAACCAATCTACCCACCTACCCATGACCCTTACCACTTACCAACTAACCTACCAATCTACCTATTAACCTTACCACTTACCAACCCGCTTACCTATGAATTATACCACTTACCAACCACCCACCAACCCACATACCAACCACCCACCTACCAAGCAACCCACCTACCCATGAACCTTATCACTTATCAACCCACTTACCAACCGTCCTACCAGCCAACTGACCTGCCAACCCATCAACATTACCACTTACCAACCAACATACCAAATAACCGACTTGTCAACCCACCAACATTATCACTTACCAACCTACCTACCAACCAACCCACCAACCCTACCAACCAACATGCCTACCAGCGAGCTGACCTGCCAACCCACCAACATTACCACTTACCAACCTACCTACTAACCAACCATCTTGCCAACCCACCAACATTATCACTTACCAACCTACCTACCAACCAACCTACTTACCCTACCAACCAACATACCTACCAGCCAGCTGGACCTGCCAACCTACCAACGTTACCACTTAACAACCTACCTACTGACCAGCCGACTTGCCAACTCACCAACATTACCACTTAGCAACACACCTACCAACCAACCGACCTGCCAACCCACCAACATTACCACTTGCCAACCTACCTACCAACCAACTATCTTGCCAACCCACCAACATTATAACTTACCAACCAACATACCTACCAGCCAGCTGACCTGCCAACCCACCAACATTACCACTTAACAACCTACCTACTGACCAGCCGATCTGCCAACCCACCAACATTACCACTTAACAACCTACCTACCAACCAACCGACCTGCCAACCCACCAACATTACCACTTACCAACCTACCTACCAACCAACCATCTTGCCAACCCACCAACATTACCACTTACTAGATATGCATATAATTCCACCTTTCTCCATACCATTCCAACTAAAGCCTTTACACTGGGCCCTGCAATGTTTTTTCTATGTATCCAGCCAACAAGCTACAATATCAAGCAATGTTTTTCTATGTATCCAGCCAACAAGCTACAATATCAAGCAATGTTTTTCTATGTATCCAGCCAACAAGCTACAATATCAAGCAATGTTTTTCTATGTATCCAGCCAACAAGCTACAATATCAAGCAATGTTTTTCTATGTATCCAGCCAACAAGCTACAATATCAAGCAATGATTTTCCATGAATCTGATAACATGTTCGCTTGGCAATGTTTCTAGGTGCCGAATTGTGGGTCCTTGTTATAGGCAAATATGCTTCAGTACCAGGCTTGCTGGTCCCCAATGTCAAGTACATAGCTAACATGCATGGCAATGAGGTACGTGGTTCTTCGTTTTATTTTTCTTGAAATACAATGTCACAATCTTTCATAATTTTTTTTCCATTTACTCTTTGTGTATAGGAGAGAAGATGACATGCCAGATCTGCCACCTCGTAAGGCTGAAGTCTTAGCGTACTGATGTTTCATTGGATGGCACTCACAAGAATCTAAATATCATTCCGTTTAACGTCATCTATGCGACCTCCAGTTATCTATGTGACCTCCAGATATCTGCTTGATTATTACACATTGTTAATGATTCACTTCCATATGACCCAGAGAAATGGCTCCGAAGAAATCTAACAGAAATTTACCAATGTCCTAGATGACCTTGACTCTGTATACTACCATAAAAAATCGAAAAAATGGAATATAAATTGACCAACTTCCTAGATGAACTTGCTCTATATCCTAACATAAAAAATTACCTGAAACCAACCCTCAGTAAGACCCAAGTACGTGCCTACATCATCAGAAACAGAAAAGGAAGAAGAAAGCATGAAATCAAATGGCAAAGACAAGAGCTGGAACACAGTACGTCTCCCGGATACCTGGGAGTAAAGTAGGATCGTACACTGTCGTATGAGGAACATTGCCAGGAGATAGAACAGAAAATATATATGAGAAACAGTATCGTTCGAAAACTTATTGGCATAAAATGGGGCGCAAAGCCAGATGTCCTCATGACATCAGCACTTGTCCTGTATTTCTCTCTAGCTAAGTGCGTCGTGCCAGTTTGGAAGAACTCAGCACATGTCAAACTTGTTGATACAGTAAATAAACAGACAGGCTGATATACACTGGGTGCCGAAGATCTGCACCAGCTGGGAGAATGTACCCCGTAATCGGTGTAGCGCCACCTGAGGCATGATGAATTGTCGCCCCATAGATAGAAAGAGAGAAACAGGTAGACTACACAAGGCACCCTACATTTGGACATCAGGTTCATCTTATTGTTATCTTATTGCAAGAAGTAAACATCAACACGCGACCATACGACTGCTCTAAGGCAGGTGTTAAGAGGATGAAAGAGGCAAGGCAAAGGCCGCCGTCCATCGTAGGAGGTGATGGCATAATTTATTTTGCTAGTGCTATTTTTAGTCAAGATTAACTGCACTACCTTTTATCCTTACTCTCTCGTCTCGAGCCGCCCGACACCAGTGGCAAGTCAAGGATAAGATGGCTAGGGGGCGACTACGAGATGCAGGGGACTCCGCATCAAGCACCTGTGAAAAAGACGGCGGAGTCCAGAGTCGAACACACACCACCTGATCACGAGGCCGACGGTTTAAACACTTGCACAAAATCCCAAGGGGTTCATTGGGAAGCCAAGTCAAATGGCACCAAAATGTCGTTCTGAGTGTCCCATCTGTTATCTGGTATTTGCGAGACAACGCAGCCTCCACGACGGCTTGAAATAGAGCACGTTCCCGGTCCTAGATTCAATCTCTGATCGAGATCCCGAGGGCGCGCCGTTCCATCGCTCACTGGGTAACTCGTATCTCTGCATCCTCTTTGCGTAGACACTTCACATCTGTAGATCATGGCTGATGGGACAGTAAAATTGAAAAGGTGCGCCCTTGCCACGGTGTCTTTCAGCTGCATGAGTATATTCGTTATGGTTGTAAGGTATTGAAGCTAGACCAGGCTGCAGCTCTCGCATTTGCGGCAGTGCAGGTTTCGGAGACATTGCGTTTTCTCCATTAACAATTATTTGTTATTTGTTCTATAAAATACCTTTCATTTTCTGGAAAACACTTTTTGCCTGAATTTGGCAATTCCATTTGTTTAGTTGCATCTGCAACTTTATAGAGTGACTGTATGTGTAAACATATTGCGTTACTGATGTGCCAGTAGTGATTATTTTTTTCCTCAATTATATCCCGATATTCTTGGAGGCTAACATTTTGTTTTTCTCTGAACGTCTTTTTTTGCTAGTGCAATCTTTGTCTTAATGTCCATCTCATTGCGGGCATCTTCTGTGATGGTTTGCCCTAAATATGTAGACATCTGTACATGTTCAACTATTACTGATTATTTTCATTGGTCTTATATTCATTGGACTTATATTCATTGGCCTTATATTCATTTGTCTTATATTCATTGCCCTTATATTCATTGCCCTTATATTCATTGGCCTTATATTCATTTGTCTTATATTCATTGCCCTTATATTCATTGGTCTTATATTCATTTCCCTTATATTCATTGGCCTTATATTCCTTTGTCTTATATTCATTGGCCTTATATTCATTGGCCTTATATTCATTGGCCTTATATTCATTGGCCTTATATTCATTTGTCTTATATTCATTTGTCTTATATTCATTGCCCTTATATTCATTGGTCTTATATTCATTGGTCTATGTCTATTTGCCACTGGCAAAGCACAATGTCAGCATAAATTTACAGTGGGCGGTGAGGAAATAGATCAGGTCACACAGTTGAATATCTGGGCTCCAGAATTGACAAAAAGGGTGACTGCTCAATAGAAATAACAAGAAGACTAGCCATGACAATGCAGAGACTGAACAGCCTGAAGAAATTATGGAAGAGCACCAACGAAATGATAAAAGTAAAAGTCTTGAGAGCCTGTGTTTTTCCTGTGGCAGCTTATGGCTGCAAATCATGGACGATTACCAAATCTTCCAGACAAAGAATCCAATTCTTTGAGACAAAATGTTACAGAAAGATCCTCAGAATACCCTGGACAGAGAAAAAGATAAATGTAGACATTCGGCAAGAGTTGAACATAAAGGAGAACTGGTTTATCAATTCCATTTTGGTTAGAAAATGCAAATACTTTGGTCACATGAAGAGACACAACGGTCTCGAGAAAACAGTAATGGAATGTATGGTGCCAGGTAAAAGAGGAAAAATATATCCAGGAATGCCTGGATATGACTGTGGCGGAGGCTGGAGTTTTGGCAAGAGAATGAGTTTTTTTCAGACAGACTGTGATGGGAGCGACGTTCTATAAAGGACATGCTACATGATGATGCCTATGTCTTAGTCTTAGTTGACTTGTACTTCTACAGGGGCAGATGCCCTTGTATAGATTCCAGCTCTTGTATTAACTGAATGTAGCCGGGAGGAGCATTTCCTGCTTAGCGAACTAGGTTCCAGCAGCTTATTACTCCGCAGCGTTGGGACAAGTGCGCCAAGGGTCTTTAACTGATGTGCGAGTCCATGTTAATAGACTTAAACACTAGAGTAAAGTTGACCCACAGCCTGTTAGGCGTCATCTATGATGCTGTGAACAAATCACCTAACCATGGCCCGTGTTATGCCATGTCACACAGTTAGTTGCCTCTTACGGCATGCTTTCTGTGGGACAGTGGTGCTATTCTTGTCTTTGTCATACACAAAGACCCCAATGTTACTTGCCTGTTACCATAGTCTTTTGTCTTCAATGTGCTTTTCAAACCAAACTCTTTGGCTGACATATTTTTTTCCAAGAAGCCTTTACAACGTAATTTTTTATCCTGCAGCTATGGCGCTTGATCATTGGTAAATTTGATGGCATTAACTTTCACACCGATAGTGGTATCAGTAGCAATGTTTTGTAAGCAGCCGTTATAGCATTTATTCTGCCTCATACCTCCTTTACCCCCACTCTCGTGAGCGTCTGCCTGTTGGGTACAACAGCTGCTTGAGGATTCGCTCATCTGGCATGCAAACAACATGTCCCATCCATTTTAACTGAGTTGTCCGCGCAGAAGTGTATGTATGGATGGTCAACATGTTGGTCTTGCTAAGAATTTCAGATTAAGATACTTTGTCCTACCCCCTGATCGTGAGCAGGCTACACAGACAGCTTGTGAAAACGTTTGAGCTGTCCAGTATGTCTGCTAAACACTGTTCGTGTCTCAGAGTGGATAACACAGAGTGGATAACACCACTGCACAATACAGTTTTTATCTTGATGGTGAGACTGATACCTTATCGGTTCCAGAAGTTTGTTTGCAGCCTCCCAAATGCTGAGCTTGCCTTAGCAGCCCTGTTATGGACCTCACATTCAATATTGGCCTCTCTAGTGAAGATACTACCTAGATAGGTGACGACTCCCTGGAGACATTGGTTCTGTACAGTAATATCGGTTTCAGAAGTTTGCTTGGAGCCTCCCAAACTCGAGTCTTAAAAATAACTCAAAAATAACAGTATTGCAGGATATTTTTGGTTGTCTATGTTGCTTCCCACACATACACATGGATGATGGAGCCAATTTTACCCTGTGTAAATGGGGCCGCGTAGCGCAGTGGTTAGCGCGCTGGCTTCGCATCTGAGTGGTCCTGGGTTCATTCCCCGGTTGAGGCGGTAATGTTCTTTTCAGACCGCAACAGCTCCCTGGTCGACCGAGCCTTAAATGGGTACCAGTTCAGTCCAGGAAGTAAAAGCGACGAGGGAGAGGAGATGGCTACCGCCCTCATATAGCCGAGCCTTTGAAATGTGAGATCGCTAACATCTCATACCCCTACGGCAGTAATGCTATGGGTTACTTTACTTTACTTAACTTTACTTTACTCTACTTTAATTTACTTTACTTTACTAGGTGGCCATTCAATCTGTTAGTTCCCGTTATCATAGCTTAACATCTTTTTACTGGTTTAGAAGACTCTACAGAGTCTGTATGCAACCAGTTTCTTTTACATGTCCTTGCTCTAAATGCCATGTGCATACAATCTATTCTTAAGTTCATTAATTGTCCTTGCCGCCTCTACTTCCTGTGGCAATGTACTCCAAGCATTCACCACTCTCTGACAAATTAAATGTCCTAATATCTTATCTGGCCCTTTCTTTAGTTAATTTGTAACTATGCCCTCTTGTTCTTGTAGGTTGTTATATTTTGAAAAACTTGTTAAAGTTTAATCTATCCGTTCCTTTGATCATCTTATAAACCTGTATTAAGTTACCTCAAATTCTTCTCTTCTCTAGACACTGTAAACCGGTGATTCGGAGTCTTTTCTCATAACTGTAATTCTGGAATCCCACTATCAGCTTTGTCGCTCTTCAATGTATCCTTTCCAGCATTTTTATATCACCTCTATGATAAGGACTCCACACCTGTACACAGTATTCCAATCTAGATCTAACTAATGCTCTAGACAGTTTGACAATCACTTCCTTGCTGCTGCTATTAATATTTCTTTATACCATACCGAACATTGCATTTGCCTTTTTCACTCCTACCTGGACTGTCACTTTACCTGTATGATCTATTATAACCCCTAGGTACCTTTCCTTTTCTTTCTAATATTATTTTCTTCCATTCTGTAATTATGTTCCATAATGGATAACTATACATTTATCTACAAATGGAACACGATTACTTGCTCTGTTTGATCAAGGGCCTTACAAATTACAATTCCAGGTTATGAGGAATGCTCTGCTTTTGAGCAAATAGCATGTCTGAAGCTGAGACTTAAAGCAATGCATCTTTATCTACAGGTGGTAGGCAGAGAATGTTTGTTGCATCTTGCTGAACATCTGTTGAAACAGTATGGGGTCAATGAGACAGTGACAAAACTTTTGGACACGACACGGATACATCTCATGCCCACGATGAACCCAGATGGCTTTGCTAGTTCGCAGGAAGGCAGCTGTGATAATGTTGTAGGCAGGTTAGTTCGAGCCTCCTTTCTATGCAATTGTAGAGTGGTCTCCAGTATTCTCCATGTTTGTTTATTGTGCAAGTATGTTGTGTTTGTCTCGTATTTCAAATAGAGATAACTTTTGTTGCACTCTACGGGGACCAAAATGCTGAACAGTGAATGAGCTGTAACTTAACATCTTTATACTGGCTGAGGGGACGGCGTGGGCTAGTAGTTAAGTGACACGGCTCACAACCAGAAGGTGCTGGGTTTGATCCCCATCACAGCACCAGCCGTTATCCCAGGGAATCAAACCCTTAGAAAATGCAGGTTGAAGCAGACACTTACATATAATGAATGCTGAAGTCAGATGCACTGGGCCGACAGGTGCAAAATAAAAAACCACAGAGCAACGTACACCGCCTTGAAGATTAGAGAAATAAGACGAACGCACACAACAACCAAAAAAAACTGCAGTTTGTATACAACCAGTTTAATTTACATTTCCTTTTTCTAAGAGCTATATGCATCCAATATGTTCTTAAATGCATTAATTGTCTCTGCCTCCACTACTTCCTGTGGCAATGCATTCCAAGCATTCACCACTCTCTGATTGAAAAAAATAATTTATTTTATCTGATCTGGACCTTTCTTTAGTTAATTTGTAGCAGTCAGCGACCGAAAGAGACTGTGAGGAAGACTTCCAGTGCGTTGGTCAGGTTCTCTTGCTGTGCGCAACAACATTCGAGCCGCCTCTGGATAAGTTCTTAACACCCACTTCTATGATCCACGATAGGGACCCGCAGCTAATCTAAAAAAAAAAATGGTTCAAAATAATAATAATTATTCTTATTATATTAATAATAATATTATTAATAATAATAATACTTGAATGATAAAAATAACAATTGTAATTATTATAGTAATTATTATAATCATAGGCATTTCAGTCACAGTAGACCATGTACGTTGCACCCTGTGAGTTTTATCCAGCTCTGTCTAATGTATTTCGACACTGTCTGCTATGGCTGTCAAAGCCAGTCCGCGAGTGACAGTCCCTGCCACAGATTGTACAACCACGCTGAGGAGGCTGGCTTGCCTGGCTGTTTCTTGATCTCTTCAGTCTTTCTCTTTTCTCTGCAGCCAGAAGACCTCTACGAGTGTCAGCAGCCACTATGCGTTCTCCAACTGCCTGTCTCCAAACAGCTCGATCCAGACTAATCGTTTTCCAACCATCAGATGGAATGTTGTGTGGCTTCATGTCCTTGAATCACAGTGTGGGACGGCAGATTCTTCTAACTCCAATGGCCAGCTGTCCATAGAGAATATCCTTTAGCAGCCTCTCATCTACCATGCAGTCAATCAATCAATCAATCAATCAAAGCCTGTCGCTCCTCTCGGTGCATAGGCCATCAACAACATCCCGCCAGCTTGCACGGTCCTGGGCTGCTCTTTCTGCCTCTCTCCAGGTGTATTTATTTAATTTTAGCTCCTCACATTTTCTTTTCTACATATATTTGGGTCTCTCTCTCTCTCTCTCTCTCTCTCTCTTTCTTTCTCTTTCTCTCTCTTTCTCTCTCTCTCTCCTTCCTACCTTCCTTCCTTCCTTGAGGATTCTATGAAAGAGACTGTCTGGTTATGTTAGACTGTGCCTTCCGCACCATATGTCCTATCCAGCCCAATTTTCAAGATAGCTTGGATTGAAGGGAGAGTCTGCTCTGGCACCAATGACTGGTAGATGATGTTCGTCTATCACATGTGAGGAAGACCAGTCTCTATGTTCAGCCATGGGGACAGTCATTTCTCTTGCTGTGTCCGCTGAAATATGTGACCTGTGATTTGTATTAAAGTGAGGAAGAAACTGCGCCTTTTATCAACCTCACTCTCTGGTCCTGAGTTACCTTTGGCCAGTGGTAAGATTTTATCGAGACGACTGAAGATATCACAATATGCAGATTTTTCCACAGGGCTTACTACCGAGGCCTCTTCCATAAACAGGTATCCCTGTTCATAATGGATGCAGCCAGACCACGGGTTTGCCTGGAATTCACACTCATCGATGACTTACACTTATGTTTACGGAAACGTGTCGTTGTTTTATATTTGCGTTGGTTCATTTGTTTTTTGTTCTTCCCTCCGATTATCTTAACCTTGGACATTGGCTATATGAATTAGGACTATGCTTAAACCTGTGACATATTTTCACGGTCTAGTTCACACGGCTGAACTTTGCGAGATTGACGTCTTTCGCCTAGCTGCAATCAGCGTCAGTTTTGGTGTGACTGTAAAATTTAGACACGTGACTATAATGAACTAGAACACGACCCGGGAGAGATGCCCAACACATCACTCATACGCTGAGTGATGTCGCCATGACCTCTTTCGGTTTTGCAAAAGGCACGACACACATCGATAGAAAGCATTCCCCCCACTACGCTGCTGACTGGTAGACACATAACTTGGATTGAAGGAATAGTGTGCTTTTACACCAATGACTGGTAGACAACACATAACTTGGATTGAAGGAATAGTGTGCTTTTACACCAATGACTGGTAAGATACTTAGCTAGGTTTGAAGGGAGATTCTGCTATTACTCCAGTGACTGGTAGATACATAACTTGGATTGAAGGAATAGTGTGCTTTTACACCAATGACTGGTAAGATACTTAGCTAGGTTTGAAGGGAGATTCTGCTATTACTCCAGTGACTGGTAGATACATAACTTGGATTGAAGGAATAGTGTGCTTTTACACCAATGACTGGTAAGATACTTAGCTAGGTTTGAAGGGAGATTCTGCTATTACTCCAGTGACTGGTAGATACATTACTTGGATTGAAGGAATAGTGTGCTTTTACACCAATGACTGGTAAGATACTTAGCTAGGTTTGAAGGGAGATTCTGCTATTACTCCAGTGACTGGTAGATACATTACTTGGATTGAAGGAATAGTGTGCTTTTACACCAATGACTGGTAAGATACATAGCTAGGTTTGAAGGGAGATTCTGCTATTACTCCAGTGACTGGTAGATACATTACTTGGATTGAAGGAATAGTGTGCTTTTACACCAATGACTGGTAAGATACTTAACTAGGTTTGAAGGGAGATTCTGCTATTACTCCAGTGACTGGTAGATACATTACTTGGATTGAAGGAATAGTGTGCTTTTACACCAATGACTGGTAAGATACTTAGCTAGGTTTGAAGGGAGATTCTGCTATTACTCCAGTGACTGGTAGATACATAACTTGGATTGAAGGAATAGTGTGCTTTTACACCAATGACTGGTAAGATACTTAGCTAGGTTTGAAGGGAGATTCTGCTATTACTCCAGTGACTGGTAGATACATAACTTGGATTGAAGGAATAGTGTGCTTTTACACCAATGACTGGTAAGATACTTAGCTAGGTTTGAAGGGAGATTCTGCTATTACTCCAGTGACTGGTAGATACATTACTTGGATTGAAGGAATAGTGTGCTTTTACACCAATGACTGGTAAGATACATAGCTAGGTTTGAAGGGAGATTCTGCTATTACTCCAATGACTGGTAAGATACTTAGCTAGGTTTGAAGGGAGATTCTGCTATTACTCCAGTGACTGGTAGATACATAACTTGGATTGAAGGAATAGTGTGCTTTTACACCAATGACTGGTAAGATACTTAGCTAGGTTTGAAGGGAGATTCTGCTATTACTCCAGTGACTGGTAGATACATAACTTGGATTGAAGGAATAGTGTGCTTTTACACCAATGACTGGTAAGATACTTAGCTAGGTTTGAAGGGAGATTCTGCTATTACTCCAGTGACTGGTAGATACATAACTTGGATTGAAGGAATAGTGTGCTTTTACACCAATGACTGGTAAGATACTTAGCTAGGTTTGAAGGGAGATTCTGCTATTACTCCAGTGACTGGTAGATACATAACTTGGATTGAAGGAATAGTGTGCTTTTACACCAATGACTGGTAAGATACTTAGCTAGGTTTGAAGGGAGATTCTGCTATTACTCCAGTGACTGGTAGATACATTACTTGGATTGAAGGAATAGTGTGCTTTTACACCAATGACTGGTAAGATACTTAGCTAGGTTTGAAGGGAGATTCTGCTATTACTGCAGTGACTGGTAGATACATTACTTGGATTGAAGGAATAGTGTGCTTTTACACCAATGACTGGTAAGATACATAGCTAGGTTTGAAGGGAGATTCTGCTATTACTCCAGTGACTGGTAGATACATTACTTGGATTGAAGGAATAGTGTGCTTTTACACCAATGACTGGTAAGATACATAGCTAGGTTTGAAGGGAGATTCTGCTATTACTCCAGTGACTGGTAGATACATTACTTGGATTGAAGGAATAGTGTGCTATTACACCAATGACTGGTAAGATACTTAGCTAGGTTTGAAGGGAGATTCTGCTATTACTCCAGTGACTGGTAGATACATTACTTGGATTGAAGGAATAGTGTGCTTTTACACCAATGACTGGTAAGATACTTAGCTAGGTTTGAAGGGAGATTCTGCTATTACTCCAGTGACTGGTAGATACATAACTTGGATTGAAGGAATAGTGTGCTTTTACACCAATGACTGGTAAGATACTTAGCTAGGTTTGAAGGGAGATTCTGCTATTACTCCAGTGACTGGTAGATACATAACTTGGATTGAAGGAATAGTGTGCTTTTACACCAATGACTGGTAAGATACTTAGCAAGGTTTGAAGGGAGATTCTGCTATTACTCCAGTGACTGGTAGATACATAACTTGGATTGAAGGAATAGTGTGCTTTTACACCAATGACTGGTAAGATACTTAGCTAGGTTTGAAGGGAGATTCTGCTATTACTCCAGTGACTGGTAGATACATTACTTGGATTGAAGGAATAGTGTGCTTTTACACCAATGACTGGTAAGATACATAGCTAGGTTTGAAGGGAGATTCTGCTATTACTCCAATGACTGGTAAGATACTTAGCTAGGTTTGAAGGGAGATTCTGCTATTACTCCAGTGACTGGTAGATACATTACTTGGATTGAAGGAATAGTGTGCTTTTACACCAATGACTGGTAAGATACTTAGCTAGGTTTGAAGGGAGATTCTGCTATTACTCCAGTGACTGGTAAGATACTTAGCTAGGTTTGAAGGGAGATTCTGCTTTTACTCCAATGACTGGTAAGATACTTAGCTAGGTTTGAAGGGAGATTCTGCTATTACTCCAGTGACTGGTAAGATACTTAGCTAGGTTTGAAGGGAGATTCTGCTATTACTCCAGTGACTGGTAGATACATTACTTGGATTGAAGGAATAGTGTGCTTTTACACCAATGACTGGTAAGATACATAGCTAGGTTTGAAGGGAGATTCTGTTATTACTCCAATGACTGGTAAGATACTTAGCTAGGTTTGAAGGGAGATTCTGCTATTACTCCAGTGACTGGTAAGATACATAGCTAGGTTTGAAGGGAGATTCTGCTATTACTCCAGTGACTGGTAGATACATTACTTGGATTGAAGGGGAAAGCCTTCTCATTCTCTGCAACTCTCTATTTGTCAAAGTTAATTCATTACGAAGTGACAAGCCTAAACCAAACTGACATATCCTAACCCCTACACACGTGTGATATGTTTTTGCTCCTCTTTTAATCCAAAGTAAAGGTCTTCTCAGGTTAGCACTATACACGAAAATCAGATTAATGCATACACTCGTCCTGTCAGTATTCCTCTATGCTTGTGAGATATTGACAGTTACAGCTGACATTCAACAAAGGATACAGGCCTTGGAGATCAGATGTTTCCGAAGACTTTTCAACATCACATACAAAGATCGAGTTACAAATGAGGAAATACGAGATAGCATTACAACAGCAAAAGGACCTTTTGAAGACCTCTTGGCTACTGTCAAAAGAATGAAACTCGCTTGGTACGGTCACATATCGAGATCAAATGGTCTTGCAAATACGATCCTCCATGGAAAGAGCTCGTCCCAAAAAGAGATGGGAGGACAACATAAAAGAATTGACCAATCTCCGACCAGAAGAGGCACAGGTAGCACCGCTGACAGAGAAGTGTGGCATGGTGTTGTGAGGATGTCTTCATGTGTGCCCCAACGACCTCACCTGTTACGAGATGACCTGACCTGAAAGGTCTTCATCCGAAGACATTGACTAATAGTCTTCTTACAACCTTTCAGAGCAAATGCTATGGGATACGACTTAAACCGCAACTTCCCAGACGTTCTCTACAACACAAAAGTCCCACAACAGATAGAGACTAATCTGATCATCAATTGGATAAAGTCCGTGCACTTTGTGTTGTCTGCGAACTTACATGGAGGTGAACTGGTTGTCAATTATCCTTTTGATTCCTACGCAGGAGGTAATGAGGTGTTTTTTATTTCCACCTGTTTTTACATTGGAGGTAATGAGATGTTTTTTAAAATTTCCATTGATCCATACTCAGTAGGTAAAAAGATGTTTTTATTTCATTGATTTCTACGTGGGAGGGACAAAGTGGTTGGATTCCTGCTTTGGAGTTGAATATTGAAAATAATTACTAATTGTGAGTTAAATAGGGAATTTGATTCCTTATTGGGAGTTAAATAGGGAATTTGATTCCTTATTGGGAGTTAGATAGGAAATTTGATTACTACTTTGGAGTTAAATAGGTATTTTGATTACTACTTTGGAGTTAAATAGGGAATTTGATTACTACTTTGGAGTTAAATAGGTATTTTGATTACTACTTTGGAGTTAAATAGGGAATTTGATTACTACTTTGGAGTTAAATAGGTAATTTGATTACTACTTTGGAGTTAAATAGGTAATTTGATTACTACTTTGGAGTTAAATAGGTAATTTGATTACTACTTGGGACATCTAGATACTGAGCAGTGCATGAGCTCTAGCGGTCAGCTGCTAAAACAATCTCCACCTTCATGGGATGATTATCTGAATAACAGGCTGCAACAGAGCAGACTGGCTGATAAGGAATTGAAGAGGAAAGGATAATCCGGTACTTAAAAATGCCTGCTGAAGTCGGATGTGTCGGACTGAAAAATGCCAATATTGCAGTCAAACGGTAAACTACGAAACAATGCATTGCATTCTCCTGACTAGATCCTGCTACTTGCAAAGCCCTTTTTATGGTTTTTGTAACTAAAGTTTGAGAATGAACGACCATGAAGAAGAAAATGATTGCTACGTGGGAGTTAAACAGGGAGTTTGATTCCTTCTTGGATCTGTTTTTCTCCATAAACCAAGCTCACACTGTAGCACTTCCTAGGTCATTGTTGTGTGCAATGCCAAGTTTTGGGAGCACTTCTATCCTGATTATTACATTAAAAAGAAATGGCTTCTTCAATTGAGAGCTAAGGCTTTTATCTTTCAAAATGAAAAATGGAAATAGCCGGTGATTGAATTCCGCAAGTTTCAAGCGACCCCTGGTCTCAAAGAAGGTAAGACCAGAGTTCCTGCTTTCTAGGTTACTTCCTAACTGGTCGTCTTGCCACTGGTCCAAGGTAGCACAAGACGAGAGAGTGAAGTTGATGACTAGCGCACTTTCTTCCTCACTGTAATCAAAATGCAGCGCAAGTTAAAAAGTTACATCATCAAGACAAAACCGGCTGATGTAGCCATCATTGCTTGCGACACTCAACTAACTAGATGCAAGAAAAACATAATACGGTGAAGGTGCATTCAGCCCAACTGGGACTAAATATTACCATCAAGAGAACCGAGCTGTTTAAAATCAACACCGCAAGCAAAGATCCAGTCATCCTTGGAGGTGGGACATTGGAAGAGTTTGACGGACTCCTTCGCATATTTAGGCAATGTCATTGATACTTCAGGAGACACCGAGGCAGATGTAATGGCTAGAATTGGAAAGGCAAGGACAGAATTTGTGTTAATGAATAATATATGGAATTTGTGTTAATGAATAATATATGGAATTTGTGTTAATGAATAATATATGGAATTTGTGTTAATGAATAATATATGGAATTCCACAGTTATAAAGACTAATACCAAGCTCAGACTGTTTGATTCCAATGTCGAGTCAGTATTCATGTACACGGCAGACGCTTGAGAACGACAAAGGATATGCAGATTTGTAAATTTTTTGGGGGGGTTAGAGCCGTGTCACTTAACCACTAGCCCATGCCATCCCCTCAACCAGTATAAAGATGTTAAGTTACAGCTCATACACTGCTCAGCAGTTTGGTCCCAGTAGGGTGCAACAAATGTTATCTCTATTTGAAATACGAGACAGAGAAATGCAGATGAAACTTTAGTTGTTCGTCAATAAATATCTATGAAGGATAACGGACATAGGCTGGCAAGACATGGTAAGGAATGAAGACCTATGGGAAAGAAGCCAACAACAGCCAGCGGAGCAATAGATCAAATGTTGGAAATGGGTTTGGATAGGACACACACTACAGAAAGCACCATCAAACGTGACCAGGCAGGCCCTGCCATGGAATACACAGGGTAGGAGAAAGCGATGTAGAAACACCTGAAGAAGAAATATGTGAAAATGAACTTTGGCCGCTTAACCTCAGCTGGAGATAGGCAGAAAGGGCAGCTCAAGGCCAAACTTGCTGGAGGAGGGTTGTCACTGGTCAGTGCCTTGAAAGGAGCGACAAGCATTGATTGAATGCAACCACTTAGATAAACTGCCACGCTGCTCATTGTCTCTCTGCATCAGCTGTAGGTTTCATATTTTGCAGCCAAATATCATTGATGGAATAGCTTTGCTGCTAAATGTATGGGCCATTGAGCCATTGATTGCTATCTGTTTGAAGCATTATGGGATATCCAAGCTTGCTAGGTAGCTGAGCTATCTTACGTACTTCTTTTATTATTTTCTTCTATTGTCTTACTTACATACTTATTCACTACTCTTCTACCCTGAAGTGTAGTTTTCTACCTTATTTAGTCCTTTCAACTCTACCCTGAGATGTAGAGTCTTCTACCTTACTTAGTCCCTCCTCTTCTACCCTGAGGTGTAGAGTCTTCTACCTTACTTAGTCCCTCCTCTTCTACCCTGAGGTTAGAGTCTTCTACCTTACTTAGTCCCTCCTCTTCTACCCTGAGGTGTAGAGTCTTCTACCTTACCTATTCCCTCCTCTTCTACCCTGAGGTGTAGAGTCTTCTACCTTACTTATTCCCTCCTCTTCTACCCTGAGGTGTAGAGTCTTCTACCTTACTTATTCCCTCCTTTTCTACCCTGAGGTGTAGAGTCTTCTACCTTACTTATTCCCTCCTCTTCTACCCTGAGGTGTAGAGTCTTCTACCTTACCTATTCCCTCCTCTTCTACCTTACCTATTCCCTCCTCTTCTACCCTGAGGTGTAGAGTCTTCTACCTTACTTTTTCCCTCCTCTTCTACCCTGAGGTGTAGAGTCTTCTACCTTACTTATTCCCTCCTTTTCTACCCTGAGGTGTAGAGTCTTCTACCTTACTTATTCCCTCCTCTTCTACCCTGAGGTGTAGAGTCTTCTACCTTACCTATTCCCTCCTCTTCTACCTTACTTATTCCCTCCTCTTCTACCCTGAGGTGTAGAGTCTTCTACCTTATCTATTCCCTCCTCTTCTACCTTACTTATTCCCTCCTCTTCTACCCTGAGGTGTAGAGTCTTCTACCTTACCTATTCCCTCCTCTTCTACCTTACTTATTCCCTCCTCTTCTACCCTGAGGTGTAGAGTCTTCTACCTTACCTATTCCCTCCTCTTCTACCTTACTTATTCCCTCCTCTTCTACCCTGAGGTGTAGAGTCTTCTACCTTACCTATTCCCTCCTCTTCTACCTTACTTATTCCCTCCTCTTCTACCCTGAGGTGTAGAGTCTTCTACCTTACCTATTCCCTCCTCTTCTACCTTACTTATTCCCTCCTCTTCTACCCTGAGGTGTAGAGTCTTCTACCTTACCTATTCCCTCCTCTTCTACCTTACTTATTCCCTCCTCTTCTACCCTGAGGTGTAGAGTCTTCTACCTTACCTATTCCCTCCTCTTCTACCTTACTTATTCCCTCCTCTTCTACCCTGAGGTGTAGAGTCTTCTACCTTACCTATTCCCTCCTCTTCTACCTTACTTATTCCCTCCTCTTCTACCCTGAGGTGTAGAGTCTTCTACCTTACCTATTCCCTCCTCTTCTACCTTACTTATTCCCTCCTCTTCTACCCTGAGGTGTAGAGTCTTCTACCTTACCTATTCCCTCCTCTTCTACCTTACTTATTCCCTCCTCTTCTACCCTGAGGTGTAGTCTTCTACCTTACCTATTCCCTCCTCTTCTACCTTACTTATTCCCTCCTCTTCTACCCTGAGGTGTAGAGTCTTCTACCTTACCTATTCCCTCCTCTTCTACCTTACTTATTCCCTCCTCTTCTACCCTGAGGTGTATATGTTTGCTAGAGAAATCACCAGACTGATCTATCCGCCATCCTTCTCCTGGCCTGCGTCCAACCAGTTCTAGGTCTCTCAGGGATTTCTTGCATGTTGTCTTCCTATAGTACTTTGTGACGTCCTGGTCGTCTTGATCTCTGACTCAAGGTCTCCCATGATTCTCGGTATCCGGGCCTCTCTAATTCTGCAGACATGGCCAAACCAGCACAGTTGAGACTGCTCTCGGACCTGCGATGGTTGGGCTTCTTGAGATTCTAACAAATTGCCTGGTTACGGATCTTGTCCCTTTCTGTCACTTGGACCATATTTCTAAGTACCTCATTTGTAAGGATTGTAGCTGGCTTTTATTGGGCTATGGTCATTGCCCATGACTCACATACATATGGCATGACAGATACATACAGGAAAGGTACAGAAATGAATGAATAAGCAATAATACTAGGGGAGAGATACATAAAAATAAATAGAAAAGATAATGGAATTAAAATGGAAGTATACGCAAATGTATGGAATGTATTCAAACAATGAGGTTTTAGGCAACCCATAAGGAAAATCAAATAGATTCTCAAGATTGAACTTGTTTAGATCGTCTGAGGAACAGGAGGCGTTGGAAGTGACTCATGATGTCCATCTTACCCTGGTGTCAAGAACTATTGAAGTGGCTGGTGACAGGAGAGCCAGAGTTATTAGAAATGTTGTTGAGGTGTTGATGGAAGTGAGCACAGAGTTTAAGATCAGTCCCTCTGATGTATTTCATGTTGCAACGGTTGCAGATAATAGTGTTTATTTGATTACGTGTTTTGCATGTGAACCCCTTTTTTTATCTCAAAAACTAATTGTGGGGAGCACACAGAACGGTCTGATAGCATGTGATGTAATGGTGCATTTGGTTTTGAATGAACTTCTTACTGGAGCAACCGCTGGAGTTTGTGCTCTGTCGTGGACACTTTCAACAATGAAAACGACTGAGTGCATATGGCATCGTCAGGTGCAATAAAGTTCTTTTTGAATGATCAACTAATGATATGCTTCCAGTCTACTGAGGTTAACGAAGGAGACTGCGTTTTAGGTCCTTGCCAGTCCGCCACAGCTTTTCGAGCATGTTCGCTTCCGCGAGCCAGACTGCCTATCATTGGTCTGTATAACAAGGGCAGTCTTGCGGGATATGTTCTGGTGTCTGCTTGGGTGCTCCACATTCGCACGTGGTAGTGTCTCTGAGACCCATTCTGTGGAATTGGACCTTGAGTATGCAATGTCCAGTTCTGTATCTGATGATCTTTGACTGCCAATCTCTGCCAAGTTTGTATATGCTGTCGTTTTCTGGCTTTTAATCTGAGTGCTGGTCTCTCTATTCTGTGTTCATGGATCATTAGATCAATGCCTTTTATTCTGTATAGCTCTGTGGATGTGGAGCGTGTGTACTACCACTTCCGTCTTTTGCGAGCTCATCTGCATTCTCGTTTTGCAAGGATCCCACAGTGGGTCAGAATCCACTGTTGGAATAAATCTGTTTTCTGAGACAGCAATCCAATGTTGTATTTTATTCCGTTTGAGAGTCTATCTTGTTTGGAGCTTGAGATGGCTTGGAGTACGCTCCTAGAGTCTATCTTGTTTGGAGCTTGAGATGGCTTGGAGTACGCTCCTGGAGTCTATCTTGTTTGGAGCTTGAGATGGCTTGGAGTACGCTCCTGGAGTCTATCTTGTTTGGAGCTTGTTATGCTTGGAGTACACTCATGGAGTTTGTTAGAATGACCGTTTTTCTTGTAGTTGTTTTTTGGCTGACAAGAATCTGAGTTTCTGCATAAAGAGCTGTTGCTTCAGCTCTGAAATTGGTGCAGGTTACTTCTGCTGGTATGGAGTCATTTGTTGTCACCATTGGAGTGTGTGATGTAGATTCCACTTCCTCCCCTTTTATCGCTCACTGAGACTGATTCATTTGTGTACACATGTGTCCGAGAGTTGCTAGCATACTGTCTCTTTAGCTCCTGCAGAATGCAGATTTTGTTTGCTCTGCGCTGGAGACAGTTCTTCTTCGTTCGTTCTCAATCTCCCACTACCAAACCCTGAAAGAGTAAGTAGCAGAATGTAGTCCAGAGAACGTAATGCGTTGTCGTAGTTTACAGCTTGGCTGCGATATTTGCACCTTTCGGTCCAACACTCCGACTTCAGCAAGCATTTTTTGAGTACCGGGTTAGCATTTCCTCTTCGATCTCTTCTCCTAAGCCAGTCTGCACTGCTGCAGCCTGTTATCCAGGATCACCACGTGGAGGTATAGAAGGGTCTTGGCAGCTCTGGTTCGCTGGCCCTGACGCTAGCAGTCAGCTATGAGTCGCTGACCACCGCAGCTCATGTGCTGTTCAGCATCTTGATCCCGGAGACAGTTCAATGAGCCATATTCCATTTTCATAAATAAAGGTGCACACAAAATTTTTTGAGATGAGAGCTCAAGACAGATATAGGAGGGATAAGAAAGACCTAGAGAGGGTTGGGATGGAAGTTGTAAGATGGGAGTACTTGACCTGCTTTTGTAAAATCCCATGCCCCATAGGGAAGAGCTGATTACGTTACCACAAGGACTCACTTAACAATCAATGTAGGTTTTTTTATTCACATGTATCCTTAATTTTCTCAGCTGAAGATGCACTACAAGGTATGTCTGTTCCACGTTACTCAGCATCCCCTGACGACGATGTATTCCGCCACCTGGCATTAACATACTCCAACTCGCATCCCACAATGCACAAAGGCATACCTTGTCAGAACATGTTTGAAGATAAATTTGAAGGGGGCATAACCAATGGAGCAAACTGGTACCCAGTTTTTGGTTAGTGTCTACATATTGTCTGTATATTTTGTACACACATATATTCCTAATTTTTGTACATTTATTTCTGTTGTACTAAATTTTTTTGTATATTTATTTGTTGAAATACATTTTTTTCAATATTAATTAGTGTAAACAATTTGTTGTGTATATTTATTTGTGTTGTACTACAGTTTTGTTTGTATGTATGTGTGCACAGCGGGTGATATATGGCAGAAGATGTGTGTACACAGCAGGTTATAGACGACGAAGATATGTGTACACAGCAGGCAGTCTTCTTCTTCTTCGTTCGTTCTCAATCTCCCACTACCAAACCCTGAAAGGTCTTAAGTAGAAGAATATAGTCCAGAGAATGGAATGCGTTGTCGTAGTTTACAGCTTGGCTGCGATATTTGCACCTTTCGGTCCAACACATCCAACCTCAGCAAGCATTTTTTGAGTACCAAGTTAGCATTCCCTCTTCGATCCCTTCTCCTTAGCCAGTCTGCCCTGCTGCAGCCTGTTATCCAGGATAACCGCGTGGAGGTGTAGAAGGGTCTTGGCAGCTATGGTTCGCTGGCCCTGACGCTAGCAGTCAGCTATGGGTCGCTGACCACTGCAGCTCATGCGCTGCTCAGCATCTTGATCCCAGCTGGCAGTCTGAAGTGTTTTGTGGATAGATTCTTTTCTAGGGCTTTCTAAGTGGGATGTATTGGGTTCTTAGTCGGAAAATGATGCTCTGATCCTTCCTTGTGAAACAAATTATTAAGAATAATACTCGGGACATCTGGATGAACAGGTGGGCAACAGGAACAACAGGCCACAGTGTATTTAGCTAAATGTCACAGCCAAAAAGTAACGATGACATAAATAAACTACATAGAAGAGATCAAAGTCTCATCTTACAGTTCAGAACAGGACATACCAAAGTAAATAGCCACTTGAACCGCATTCATCCCCAGCACCTGCCCTTGTGTAGACATTGCTCTTATCCTGATGAAACAGTTCAACATCTACTGATTAAGTGCAAGGCACTTGCGGAAATGAGGAAAAGATTCTTTCAAGCACTGCGGACAATTGCCAGCACACTGTACGGAGAAGTGAAACAACTAAAGAAGACCTGAATCTATATAAGAATAGCATTGTCAAGAGCAGGCTTGCTCAGCAACTATGGGATAACAACAATTAAATCCTTCCTTGTGAGTTGATTAATGCTGTCTTTTGGGTTGGGGCTTGCCATGTGTCTGTATGCCTACCTCAGTTTTCTATGGCCCATCTGTTCAGTCAAGATTCTTTGTTTGCTGTGCTTATGAGCATTTTGCTGTTTTCAGGGTTGTTGCTGTATATGGCTGTTTGTGTTGTTGTTGTTGCATATGACTGTTTGTGGAGTTGTTGCTGTTTGTGGAGTTGTTGCTGTTTGTGGAGTTGTTGCTGTTTGTGGAGTTGTTGCTGTTTGTTGAGTTGTTGCTGTTTGTGGAGTTGTTGCTGTTTGTGGAGTTGTTGCTGTTTGTGGAGTTGTTGTTGTATGTGGCTGTTTGTGGAGTTGTTGTATGTGGCTGTTTGTGGAGTTGTTGCTGTTTGTGGAGTTGTTGTTGTATGTGGCTGTTTGTGGAGTTGTTGCTGTTTGTGGAGTTGTTGTTGTATGTAGCTGTTTGTGGGGTTGTTGCTGTATGTGGAGTTGTTGTATGTTGCTGTTGGTGGTGTTGTTGCTGTATGTGGAGTTGTTGTTGTATGTGGAGTTGTTGCTGTTTGTGGAGTTGTTGCTGTTTGTGGAGTTGTTGCTGTATATGACTGTTTGTGGAGTTGTTGCTGTATATCACTGTGTGTGGAGTTGTTGCTGTATATAACTGTTTGTGGAGTTGTTGCTGTATATGATTGTTTGTGGAGTTGTTGCTGTATATGACTGTTTGTGGAGTTGTTGTATATAACTGTTTGTGGAGTTGTTGCTGTATACCACTGTTTGTGGAGTTGTTGTATATAACTGTTTGTGGAGTTGTTGCTGTATATGACTGTTTGTGGAGTTGTTGTATATAACTGTTTGTGGAGTTGTTGCTGTATATGACTGTTTGTGGAGTTGTTGCTGTATATCACTGTTTGTGGAGTTGTTGTATATAACTGTTTGTGGAGTTGTTGCTGTATATGACTGTTTGTGGAGTTGTTGTATATAACTGTTTGTGGAGTTGTTGCTGTATATAACTGTTTGTGGAGTTGTTGCTGTATATGACTGTTTGTGGAGTTGTTGCTGTATGTGACTGTTTGTGGAGTTGTTATTGTATATGACTGTTTGTGGAGTTGTTACTGTATGTGGCTGTTCTTGTGTTGATTCCTTCTTTGCTAGTAAATGTTGTTGTGGAATTGTGGAATGCCCACAATAAGTAAGATTACCATTTTATGTGTGCCCTGAAAAGGGCGTTTAGTGGCGGTTTCTAGTAGCTTTCCTCGCATCCCTAGCCTGCTGATGAAGGTGGACCAGGATCATCAAGGTGGTTGTGCTATGCTTGGCTTTATCTATGTGTTGCCCACTTCTACGGCGATGTCTTTGCTAATATAGAATGATGTATTTAACCTATTCGACTCAGTTGTCCTACCACTGCTGCACTATGGAAGTGAACTTGATCTCTGACAAAAGCCAAGTAGAACCAGCTAAGGACAACACATGCCTCGCTCGAGCACCATCTCGTGGGCCTATCACTTAAGCAACAGTGCCAGATGGGCTTACACAATAGTCACATCCAGGCATTGTCACACATCAAGGATGTCATACATCATGCCAACAACTCCAAGCAACGCTTAGCTGGCCATGTAGTCATAAGGAAAGACAAACCTTGGAGCACAGCAATCACTCTGTGGTACCCGCACCGCAAAAGAAACGACTTCATAGAAGACCCACCGCTATGTGGCAAGATTTGCTCGAGCTCGCACAACATTTGCGATCATAAATCAAAATAGCCTTTCTACTGGACAACTGGTGCCCGAGTCAGAATCAATGGAAACTTACGCTGGTACCCACGCAAAACGAAATTCCACAGCACTGCTCAAGCCCAGCACACTAAGCAGAGACATGCACCTACCAGCGACCATCAACCTGCACAAGGGCAACCACTCTTGTAGATATACATGTTGACTAAGAGTAAAGGATAAATTAGACTATAACCATTTTTTTTCAAAATACAACCACCAACAAGAACAAGAGGCCATGGCTACACATACATAATGGAACATAATTACATAATGGAACATAATTACAGAATGGAAGAGAACAATATTAGAAAGGAAAGGAAAGGTACCTAGGGGTTATAATAGATCATACAGGTAAAGTGAGTGAGCAAGTCCAGGTAGCAGTGAAAAGACAAATGCAATGTTAGGAATAAACATAGCAGCAAGGGAGTGATTTTCAAACTGTCTAGAGCATTAGTTAGATCTAGATTGGAATACTGTGAACAGGTGTGGAGTCCTTATCATAGAGGAGATATAAACATGCTGGAAAGAATACAAAAAGGAGCGACAAAACTGAAAGTGGGATTCCAGAATTACAGTTATGAGAAAAGACTAAGAATAACCGGCTTACAGTGTCTAGAGAAGAATTTGAGGTAACTTAATACAGGTTTATTGTTTAAAGATGCCCTGTCCGTGGTTACAGCACTAAAACGCCAGAAAAATACAGAACTTAATGATTTAAGAGCAGTACTCTGTCAACTATGCCAGTAGTCTGCACCAAAAAGAGTAGTGGCACAGTGGGTTCCATCCCACTGTAACATCCAAGGCAACGAGAAGGCAGACAGACTGGCAAAAGAAGGTGCAAGGTTACCACAACCTGATTCGTGTGACCTACGGAGAGTCCAAAAGGTTTATTAGGGCCAGATACATGGTCAAATGGGAAACAGAGCATACTGGCTACACAAAAAGTGCCTATTACCAGTTAAACAGAAGAGAGCAGGTCGTGGTCTTCAGACTCCGCACAGGCTACAACAGACTGAGGTACCATCTACTCAATAATCTGAAGTTAGGTGGTACTGACGAATGCACCTGTGGTACAGGAAAAATGACCGCTGAACATCTGCTGCAAAATTGCCCGACATACGAGGACCAGAGAAAGCACATATGGCCATCACCAGTGCCAACACTAGACAAGCTCTATGGCAGTGTCGACAGCCTCAGGATGACTGCTGCTGTCTTCAAACAAATTCAAGTTGACATCTGACAGCGTACGAAGAAGAAGAAGAAGAATACAGGTTTATAAGATAATCATAGGAACGGATAGATTAGACTATAAAAAGTTTTTCAAAATACAACTACCTACAAGAACAAGAGGGAATAGTTACAAATTAACTAAAGAAAGGTCCAGATTAGATATTAGGAATTATTTTTTTAGGCAAAGAGTGATGAATGCTAGGAATGTATTCCCATGGGAAGAAGTAGAAGCAGGGACAATTAATGCATTTAAGAATAGATTAGATGCGCATAGCTTTTAGAGCTGGGAAATGTAAAGAGACTGGTTGTATACAGACTCTGCGGAGTCTTCTAAACCAGCATAAAGACGTGAAGTTAAGGCTGTGTTGATCAGATTTTAAACCAAAAAAGACTAGGAGAAAAATATTAGTTCATGTCAGGGATTTGAACCAAAGATTGTCTTCCACAATAAGCGAGAATCATGTGATTCAATCAGCCAATCAAATTACTTTAAGTGAAGTAAGTACATACTGGAATGAATAGTATGGTAATAATATCTCTTTCATCATCATCATGTAGCATGTCCTTTGTAGAACGTCGCTCCCATCACAGTCTGTCTGAAAGAAACTCGTTCCCTTGCCAAAACTCCAGCCTCCGCCAAAGTCATACCCAGGGATGTAGCATGTCCTTTGTAGAACGTCGCTCCCATCACAGTCTGTCTGAAAGAAACTCGTTCCCTTGCCAAAACTCCAGCCTCTTCCACAGTCATACTCAGACATTCTTGGATATCTTGGTGCCATGGTCTTCTTAGTCTACCCCTTCCTCATTTGCCTGGCACCATAGCTTCCATCACCGTTCTCTCGAGACCGTTGTGTCTCTTGATGTGACCAAAGTATTTGCATTTTCTGGTCATTTTGGAATTGATAAACCAGTTCTCCTCTATGCTCAACTCTTGCCGAATGTCTACATTTGTTTTTTTTCTCTGTCCAAGGTATTCTGAGAACTTTCTGTAACATTTTGACTCGAGGGATTTGATTCTTTGTCTGGAAGTTTTGGTAATCGTCCATGATTCACAGCCATAAGCTGCCACAGGAAAAACACAGGCTCTCAAGACTTTTACTTTTATCATTTTGTTGGTGCTCTGCCATAATTTCTTCAGGCTGTTCAGTCTCTGCAGTCGCAATTTGTGTCAATTCTGGAGCCCAGATATTCAAAATGTATGACCTGATCTATTTCCTCACCAACCACTGTAAATTTATGCTGACATTATGTTTTGTTGGTGGTCATTATAATGATGTTATAGATGTATAATTTTAAAACATAATCCTTAAGATTGTTTTCCAGGAGGAATGCAAGACTATATGTACACAAAGGCTAGTGGCTATGAGATTTTGATAGAGGCATCCTGCTGCAAGTATCCAATGGCCAACAAGTTGAGAGGATTGTGGAATAGCAACAAGGATGCTCTTATTAACCTGTTGTTTGCAGTTCATATGGGTAAGGTGTTTGAGTTGAGGATGTTGTTGTAGGGTGTGGTGGTGGTGTTAGGTGTGGGGGTGGTGTTAGGTGTGGGGGTGGTGTTGTTGTTAGGTGTGGGGGTGGTGTTGTTGTTAGGTGTGGGGGTGGTGTTGTTGTTGTTAGGTGTGGTGGTGTTGTTGTTAGGTGGGGTGGTGTTGTTGTTAGGTGTGGTGGTGTTGTTGTTAGGGGGGATGGTGTTGTTGTTAGGTGTGGTGGTGTTGTTAGGTATAGGGGTGGTGTTGTTAGGTGTGGTGGTGCTGTTAGGTATGGGGGTGGTGTTGTTAGGTGTGGTGGTGTTGTTAGGTGTGGTGCTGTTGTTGTTAGGTATGGGGGTGGTGTTGTTAGGTATGGTGGTATTGTTGTTGTTAGGTGTGGTGCTGTTGTTGTTAGGAGTTGTTGTTGTTAGGTATGGGGGTGGTGTTGTTAGGTGTGGTGGTATTGTTGTTGTTGTTAGGTGTGGTGATGGTGTTGTTAGGTGTGGTGGTGTTGTTGTTAGTTGTGGTAGTGTTGTTGTTAGGTGTGGTGGTGGTGTTGTTGTTAGGTGTGGTGGTGGTGTTGTTAGGTGTGGTGGTGTTGTTGTTAGTTGTGGTGGTGTTGTTGTTAGTTGTGGTAGTGTTGTTGTTAGGTGTGGTGGTGTTGTTGTTGTTAGGTGTGGTGGTGTTATTGTTAGGTGTGGTGGTGTTGTTGTTAGGTGTGGTGGTGTTGTTGTTGTTGCTAGGTGTGGTGATGGTGTTGTTAGGTGTGGTGGTGTTGTTGTTAGTTGTGGTAGTGTTGTTGTTAGGTGTGGTGGTGGTGTTGTTAGGTGTGGTGGTGTTGTTGTTAGTTGTGGTAGTGTTGTTGTTAGGTGTGGTGGTGTTGTTGTTGTTAGGTGTGGTGGTGTTGTTGTTAGTTGTGGTAGTGTTGTTGTTAGGTGTGGTGGTGGTGTTGTTGTTAGGTGTGGTGGTGGTGTTGTTGTTAGGTGTGGTGGTGTTGTTGTTAGTTGTGGTAGTGTTGTTGTTAGATGTGGTGGTGTTGTTAGTTGTGGTAGTGTTGTTGTTAGGTGTGGTGGTGGTGTTGTTAGGTGTGGTGGTGGTGTTGTTAGGTGTGGTGGTGGTGTTGTTGTTAGTTGTGGTAGTGTTGTTGTTAGGTGTGATGGTGGTGTTGTTAGGTGTGGTGGTGTTGTTGTGGGGTGTGGGGATGATGATGTGGCGTGTGGTGGGGGCTTCTTGTTAGGTGTGGTTTTGTTGTTGTGGGGTATGGGGGTGTTGTTGTTATTGGATGTGTTGGTGATGAGGATGTTGGTTATTTTGGTGATGTTGTTATTTGGGTGTGTTGGTGATGTTGTTATTTGGGTGTGTTGGTGATGTTATTTGGGTGTGTTGGTGATGTTGTTATTTGGGTGTGTTGGTGATGTTGTTATTTGGGTGTGTTGGCGATATTGTCATTGGGTGTGTTGGCGATGATGATGTTGGCTGTTTTGGTGATGTTGTTGTTCGATGGGCTTAGGTTATTATTATTTTTTGGATTTGTTTGTGATAGTGTTGTTGGCAATAGTGTTGTTGGGTGTGTTGATGAGGATGATGTTGTTGGTGGAGTTGGTAAATGAATTTGATGAATTTTCTGTGAACATTTAATAGATCTTTAGAAATAGGAAAATATGGAAATTGTCTCACAGAACCGACTTGACTGCTATCAGATGCACCCATATGTGTTCATACTCTTATATTGTGTAAAAGTATATAATTCATATTTATTATTGTTTCCAGGTATAAAAGTGTATAAATCATATGTATGATTATTTTAAGGTGTAAAAGTATATAATTGACATGTATTATTGTTTTCAGGTGTAAAAGTATATAATTCATATGTATTATTTTTTCCAGGTGTAAAAGTATATAATTCATATGTATGATTGTTTTAAGGTGTAAAAGGTATGATACTGGCTGATGCTCTAGACGGTAGCGGCTTGTTCCTTCCTCAAAAAGGTGTGGAAGTTGTCATCAAAGGGCGAGAATTAATCAAATTCTATTCTTCGAGTTTCGGGGAGTACTACAAACTTCTGTTACCTGGCACTTACACACTTCAGGTGAGTTGGATTAATTTCTACAGTTATCTAACACTTACTTCAGGTGAGTTGGATTAACTTCTACAGTTACTTGGCACTTACACACTTCAGGTGAGTTGGATTAACTTCTACAGTTACCTGATATTTACACACTTCAGGTGAGTTGGATCAACTTCTACAGTCACCTGGCACACACACTTCAGGTGAGTTGGATCAACTTCTACAGTCACCTGGCACACACACTTCAGGTGAGTAGGATCAACTTCTACAGTCACCTGGCACACACACTTCAGGTGAGTTGGATTAACTTCTACAGTCACCTGGTACACATACTTCAGGTGAGTTGGATCAACTTCTACAGTTACCTGGCACTTACACACTTCAGGTGAGTTGGATTAACTTCTACAGTTATCTGGCACTTACACACATCAGGTGAGTTGAATTAACTTTTACAACCAGATCAGAGATGGGAAACCTCTCTGTGCCCTTGCTGTGGTGGTTACTGTTTATTGTACATGATCAGGTTGCTAGCCCAATGCATAACATCTTTATATATCGTCACCAATGCTTATCGCTTCTTTCGGGACATATACCATTGACAACCCTCCTCTAGTGAGTTCAGCCTTAAGCTGCCCTTTCTGTCTCTCTCCAGTTTTGGTCCAGAGGCCGAAGTTCATTTTCAGTCTCTTCTCCTGGTGTTTCTAGGTATACCTTTCTTCCTCTTCCCCTGCAGATTTCATGTCAGGGCCTGTCTGGCCACATTTGATTGTAATTTCCAGTGTTTGATCTGGTGCTCCACCAGTGGTTGTTGCCTCCCACAACTCTTCATTCCTCACCATGTCCTGCCAGCCAGTACCCACCTCCCACAACTCTTCATTCCTCACCATGTCCTGGTAGTCTATACCCGTTATTCTCCATAAACATTTATTGACGAACGACTGGAGTCTCCTTTGGCATTCTCCATGTTTCTGCTCCATACAGAAGTACAGCCTTGACATTGGAATTATGAAACCTTAGCTTTGTAGTAGTCTTTATTTCCTTTTTGCAGTTGATCCCTCTGTAGTTGTTGCAGTCTATCATGTCTTATATGTTTTTTAGACAGTTTGGCTTTGTTCGTTCTCAATCTCCCGTTACCAAACCTTTAAAGAGCTTAAGTAGCAGAATGTAGTCAAGAGAACGGAATGCTTTGTGTTGTAGTTTACAGCTTGACTGCGATATTTGCACCTTTTGCTCGCACACATTCAACTTCAGGAAGCATTTTTTTAGTACCGTATTAGCATTCCCTCTTCAATCCGTTCTCCTGCTGCAGCTTGTTATCCAGAATCATCGCGTGGAGGTGTAGAAGGGTCTTGGCAGCTCTGGTTCGCTGACCCTGACACTAGCAGTCAGCTATGAGTCGCTGACCACTGCAGCTCATGGGCTGCTCAGCATCTTGATCCCTGACGAGTAAATAAAAAAATATATCTGCTGCCAGATTGGGGCACCTGTTAAATTAATGTGGGATCAAGACGCTGAGTAGCGCATGAGCTGCAGTGGTCAGCGATTCATAACTGACTGCTAGCGTCAGGGCCAGCTACCCTGAGCTGCCAAGACCCTTCTACACCTCCACGCAGTGATCCTGGATAACAGGCTGCAGCAGGGCAGACTGGCTAAGGAGAAGGGATCGAAGAGGGAATGCTAACCCGGTACTCAAAAAATGCTTGCTGAAGTCAGATGTGTTGGACCGAAAGGTGCAAATATCATAGTCAAGCTGTAAACTACGACACAACGCATTCCGTTCTCTGAACTACATTCTGCTACTTAAGCCCTTTCAGGGTTTGGTAGTGGGAAATTAAGAATGAACGAAGCCAAGCCAAATTAATGTTAACTGTTATTTGTTTTTTTTTACAGTTGAAGCACCCAGGATATCAAGCCACAAATGTAGAATTCAGTGTTAAAGACAGCAGTGTCACCAGGCTGGATGTGAAACTGTTTCGAATTCGTGGGAATGACATGTTCCATAACAGTCCTAACTTCAGCAACAGACTGAGCAGCCAACCAGTTTTCACTACAATAATGCTCGGAGTACTGATCTTAATTAGTGCTTTACTGAATTCCTAGTGTTTTATCTTATTCATTTTTGTTGTGGGGTAATGTTAACATACTAGGGGACATCACAGGAAAACCTTAAAAGTGGGATGGAAATTAGAGAGAAAAAAAATGTGTCTTTATATTGTAACTTGTTAATATGGCTGCTAAGAATGTCAAGAGTGTCTTGCCATTACGGTGTAGACAAACAACAGGACGTCATAATATCAGTTAAAAGATGGCCGCTCCTCTGTTGATGTGCACCAAAAAGGAACAGCGTTCTGTTATCTGTTTTGTTAGCAAGGAAGAGTTGAAACCTATAGAAATTCATCGAGGATTTAAGGTCCAGTACAGTGATGCATGCCTTTTGATCAGTCATTTAGCGATTTTCCTTCACGAGACGGTCAGCGGCTTCAATTGACTCTGGGGTCACTACTCGGTGTGTCTGACCCGGTCGTGGGCTGTCTGTCACAGAATTCACACTGTTTTGGAACTTCCTATTCCACTCATATACCTTTCCTATAACCGCAGTAAGTAACTCAACGTGTGAGTGATGTGTTGGGCATCTCTCCCGGGCGTCGTGTTCAAGTTCATTATACTACCGTGTCTACATTTCACAGTCACACCAAAACCGCCACTGTCTGCAGCTAGGACGAAGGGTGCAATCAGGTTCAGCCGTGTGCACTAAACCATGCAAGTACAACACAGGTTTTAACCATAGTACTAATTCAAATTGTCAATGTTCAAGCCAGGATAATCGGAGGGAAGAAAACACAAAAAATGAATGAATTAACTAGTCCAAATGGAAATGACACGTTTCCATAAATACAAGTGAAGTCGTCAACTAGTGTGAATTCCAGGCAAATACATGGCCTGGCGATACCCATAATGAACTAAAACACCACAGCAATGTTGGACTCGCAACAGGTACTGCATTACCTTTGACTCTACATATGTCATATCTGTGCTCAACTCAGAATGTGAGTCCATCTCTTGACATTTGTGTTCTTTGTTTCAGGTTACAGCATGTTTTAGTTTTCTTTCTTAACCAGCTTTGTTTTGTTCCAATGTTTTCATTCACCTTAATTCCATTATCAAAGTATATTATTCTGTATTTGCAGGTTTATCGTCTAGTGAATCCGACTTCAGCTCACATTTTTGGTTGACAGTTGACATGAAACATGCTGATGTTACTTTATTTTATTTGTTAATTATTTGTTTTTTGGTTCACAATTTTTACTTGTGTTAACTGTTAACATTGCTTCTTTTTCTTTACATTTTATTGTACCAAATATTTGTTATGATTGGAGTTAATAATGGGGGAATGAACACATATTTTTCTTTTTTTAAATGTGTTTGCAATTTGGTTTATTTTGTGTTTATTTTACACCTGTTAGACTTTTGTGGACCAGTGGTGGTCCACCACCGACACTTTAACCTTCTGAACTCTGGCCACGAGTCTGGAAAAATTCAATTCTTCTGTGCTCCTTAAAAAATAAAAAATACACACTAGATAGGCATTAGAAGAAAGCAATTTTGTATTATGACAAAACTATATGCTCTAATTTCATTATTCTAACTCAAATTGACTAACTTGATCATCTTCAATGTTCCTAACGTTAGTTTTCTTAATTAGTTTTCTTTCCACTTGTGCCATTGTGCATTGTGGGGAGCTTAAATCGTCTATCCCGTGCCAAGTGAGTTGCGTCCGTAAATGTGAGCCCTTGTTGCACAATCACTCTGTCATCTATCCACCTGCTTCGCGGCCACCCCCTTGCCCTGTAGCCAGATTTACCAGCGTTTTAAGCCATCAGTGGAAGTTGATGAGGGCACATTCTCATGAGATGACCGAACCAACTTATTTTCTGCCTGGAAATGTGTTCGACACAAGACATAGTGCCGACCATACATTGAATATCGTCGTTCCGCATTCTGTCTCTCCTGATAACACCGATGACCTGCCTCAAACACTTCATTTCACAAGTCGAAATTCTGCTTTCCCCTTTTGGACATCCATATTTGGCACTGGTAACACAGAGTCGGCATAAATATACTGTTTCCTATTTGTTATGACAATAAATTGTGGAATATACTTATTGAAGACCATCCTGGATCCTCAAGGAGGTTGTGCAATGCTTGGTTTCATCTGTGTGTCACTCACGACTACGGAGATCGCATCAATCCCTCACCACGTTATCCAGGCTGCCATGAAAACAGCTCGTTTCCAGGAAGGGCTACGAAAAAGCCGAGGTGAGGGTCTTGGTCATTATATTTTGCCTCACCCTGACTAACATGTCTGATCAGTATGTTGTGCCTGACCCTGACTAACATGTCTGATCAGTATGTTGTGCCTGACCCTGACTAACATGTCTGATCAGTATGTTGTGCCTGACCCTGACTAACATGTCTGATCAGTATGTTGTGCCTGACCCTGACTAACATGTCTGATCAGTAGGTTGTGCCTGACCCTGACTAACATGTCTGATCAGTATGTTGTGCCTGACCCTGACTAACATGTCTGATCAGTATGTTGTGCCTGACCCTGACTAACATGTCTGATCAGTATGTTGTGCCTGACCCTGACTAACATGTCTGATCAGTATGTTGTGCCTGACCCTGACTAACATGTCTGATCAGTATGTTGTGCCTGACCCTGACTAACATGTCTGATCAGTATGTTGTGCCTGACCCTGACTAACACGTCTGATCAGTATGTTGTGCCTGACCCTGACTAACACGTCTGATCAGTATGTTGTGCCTGACCAGACGCTAGTCTTCTTCCTCGTCCGTTTCAGAATAAACACTTTCTAAATTTATTTGCCTCCAAATCCTTGAGAATTCTTTCAGCGTTTTGTTCCGTCATTAACCTCTTAAAATGGCCATTTCCTAAATTTTCTAAACTTTGTTGTTGTTGGCGTTCACCTTATTTCTCTATTCCCCAAGGCGGTGTGTGTTGCACTGTAGTTTTTATTTTGTGCCTGTTGGCCCGGTGCATCCGATTTCAGTTTGCATTTAATATACACCGGTCTACAGTATGTAGCAGAGAGAAGAATTCAAGGTGACTTAATACAGGTTTATAAGATGATCAGAGGAATGGATAAATTAGAATATAACAAGTTTTTTAAAATACAGTCACCCACAAGAACAAGAGGGCAAAGCTACAAATTAACTAAAGAGAGGTCCAGATTAGATATTAGGAAATATTTTTTTAGTCAGAGAGTGGTGAATGCTTGGAATGCATTGAGGGAGGTAGTGGAGGCAGGGACAGTTAATGCGTTTAAGAATAAATTGGATGCACATAATTTGTAGAGCAAGGTAATGTAAACGAAACTGGTTGTATACAGACTCTGCAGAGTCTTCTAAACCAGTATAAAGACGTTAAGTTAAGTAAGGGTCTGCTTCCTCCTGCATTTTCTAAGGGTTTGCTTCCCCAGCGTAAGGGCCGGTGCTGTGATGGGGATCGAACCCAGCACCTTCAGATTGTGAGCCGTGTCACTTAACCACTAGCCCACGCCGCCCCCTTATTTTTCGTAACTAATTTCCATCTTGAAAATTTGTCAAATCCACCGACATAATTTCCTACTTCGTGAATGTCGCCATATTTGTTATCTACGGAAATGTGTGTACTGTATAAACATCAAAATATTATGCTCAATATCTGAGCAGTACAGACCAAATATACTTTGTAATAATGGTCCATCTGCCATACCAATTCTTGGAAGGCTCAGGGAGTGGAATATTTTACACACCACACACACACACACACACTAGTGAGTTGGTGTCTTGGGTTCAAAGGGTTAAGAAACATATATGTAGGTACTATTTTTGTGATAAGATACAGTTGAATATGTTCGAACAAGTGTGAGCGTTTGACAAGGAGATCTTATTTAAGGGATTCTGAGATATACAAAATGTCTGTCTTGATTTGTATTGTAAATGACTTGGACTTGGCTTCGTTTGTTCTCAATCTCCCGAACTCTGAAAAGGGCTTAAGTAACAGAATGTAGTCCAGAGAACGGAATGCGTTGTCATTGTTTACAGCTTGACTGCAATATTTGCACATTTCGGTCCAACACATCCGGCTTCAGCAACCATTTTTTGAGTACCGGGTTAGCATTCTTTGATACCTTCTCATTAGCCAACCTGCCCTGTTGCAGCCTGTTATCCAGGATCACCACATGGAGATGTAGTAGGGTCTTGGCAACTGTGGTTCACTGGCCCTGACGATAGCAGTCAGCTACGGGTCACTGACTGCTGCAGCTGCTCAGCATCTTGATCTCGTATTGTAAATGACTCCGATATCATATCTGTTAGAGAAAATAGGGGATCTACTAAGCAGTGATAAGAGGGTCCACCAAAGTAATGATAGGAGGGTCCACCAAGTAGTGATAGGAGGGTCCACCAAAGTAATGATAGGAGGGTCCACAAAGTAGTGATAAGAGGGTCCACCAAAGTAATGATAGGAGGGTCCACCAAGTAGTGATAAGAGGGTCCACCAAAGTAGTGATAAGAGGGGCCACCAAGTAGTGATAAGAGGGTCCACCAAAGTAATGATAAGAGGGTCTAACAAGTAGTGATAAGAGGGGCTAACAAGTAGTGATAAGATGGTCTAACAAGTAGTGATAAGAGGGTCTAACAAGTAGTGATAAGAGGGGCCACCAAAGTAATGATAAGAGGGTCTAACAAGTAGTGATAAGAGGGGCTAACAAGTAGTGATAAGAGGGTCTAACAAGTAGTGATAAGACGAGCCACCAAGTAGTGATAAGAGGGTCCACCAAGTAGTGATAAGAGGGTCCACCAAAGTAGTGATAAGAGGGGCCACAAAGTAGGGATAATAGGGTCCACCAAGTAGTGATAGGAGGGTCCACCAAGTAGTGATAATAGGGTCCACCAAGTAGTGATAAGAGGGGCCACCAAGTAGTGATAAGACGGGCCACCAAGTAGTAAGACGGGCCACCAAGTAGTGATAAGAGGGGCCACCAAGTAGTGATAATAGGGTCCACCAAGTAGTGATAAGAGGGGCCACCAAGTAGTGATAAGACGGGCCACCAAGTAGTGATAAGAGGGGCCACCAAGTAGTGATAATAGGGTCCACCAAGTAGTGATAAGACGGGCCACCAAGTAGTGATAAGACGGGCCACCAAGTAGTGATAAGAGGGGCCACCAAGTAGTGATAATAGGGTCCACCAAGTAGTGATAATAGGGTCCACCAAGTAGTGATTTACTGCTGTTAAGATAGATATATATCTCTAGTTGACCTGATCCCCAAACTCAAGTCTTTATTGCAGTGAGGTGCATTCATTGCCAGCAAGTCTGTAGTTCGATTTTGGATATATATTTATCTTCACAATACATGTTGCCACTGCGTTTATATCTGATACGGAGGTTGACATGCATAAATTGGTTCGCCACAGCTTGCGAGGTTCGCCACAGCTTGCAAACACTTCAGTCTCACTGTCCCTATCGCAAGGATAGAGGTCGGCTCCAGATATGGCCTGTTCAGAACCTTCAATCACGGTACAAGGCCAATGTCTAAATAATGTGAACAGATTGACCTACCTTGGGAGTACTCTGTCTCAGGTTGTTGCCGTAGGTGATGAAGTGGATACACGAATAGCTACAGCGTGTGCGGCTCTTGGCAGAATTTGTAGTAAGGTATGGGATAGGCGACTGATATATGTCCTGATATATCCTCTGATATATGTTCTTTTTTTTTTTTTTTTTTTTTTTTTTTGCGTTCGCCTTATTTATCTATTCCCCAAGGCGTGTGTGCGTTACACTGTGGTTTTTATTTTTGCGCCTGTCGGCCCAGTGCATCCGACTTCAGCATGCATTTTATGTAAGGGTCTGCTTCCTCCTGCATTTTCTAAGGGTTTGCTTCCCCGGGGTAACGGCCGGTGCTGTGATGGGGATCGAACCCAGCACCTTCTGGTTGTGAGCCGTGCCACTTAACCACTAGGCCACGCCGTCCCCTGATATATGGTCTGATATATGTCCTGATATATCTTCTGATATGTGTCCTGATATCTTCTGATATATGTCCTGATATCTTCTGATATATGTCCTGATATCTTCTGATATATGTCCTGATATCTTCTGATATATGTCCTGATATCTTCTGATATATGTCCTGATATATATCCTTTTATATGTCGAGAAATTTAACAACTTCCATGTGCACTGCTTGCGGAAACTTCCTAAGATTTGATGGCATCACATGGTGCCAAATACAGATGTATTAGCACAATCGGGCATGTCTAGTATACACACCATGATTTGTGCAGCACAGCTGAGATTGGCTGGCCATGTGGTACCAATGTCGGATCGTCTACCAAAAGAGCTGCTCTATGGTGAACTCCAAAATGGCAAGACGGCAAGCGGTGGGCAGCGCAAAAGGTACAAGGACACGCTTAAGAGATCACTGATCCAGTGCGGTATTAACCATGATGACTTGGAAGGAATCGCCACCTATCAACCAGATGACTTGGAAGGAATCGCCACCTATCAACCATGATGACTTGGAAGGAATCGCCACCTATCAACCAGATGACTTGGAAGGAATCGCCACCTATCAACCAGATGACTTGGAAGGAATCGCCACCTATCAACCAGATGACTTGGAAGGAATCGCCACCTATCAACCAGATGACTTGGAAGGAATCGCCACCTATCAACCAGATGACTTGGAAGGAATCGCCACCTATCAACCAGATGACTTGGAAGGAATCGCCACCTATCAACCAGATGACTTGGAAGGAATCGCCACCTATCAACCAGATGACTTGGAAGGAATCGCCACCTATCAACCAGATGACTTGGAAGGAATCGCCACCTATCAACCAGATGACTTGGAAGGAATCGCCACCTATCAACCAGATGACTTGGAAGGAATCGCCACCTATCAACCAGATGACTTGGAAGGAATCGCCACCTATCAACCAGATGACTTGGAAGGAATCGCCACCTATCAACCAGATGACGTGGAAGGAATCGCCACCTATCAACCAGATGACTTGGAAGGAATCGCCACCTATCAACCAGATGACTTGGAAGGAATCGCCACCTATCAACCAGATGACTTGGAAGGAATCGCCACCTATCAACCAGACTGGCACAACACTATTGCTGAAGGTGTTCAGAGACATGAGACATCGAGAATAAATGAGGCTATAGAGAGATAATTGCTCTGCAAGTCAGCTCACAGCAAGTCAGTTCACAGGTCGTCGGCTCACAGCAAGTCAGCTCACATGTCGTCGGCTCACAGCAAGTCAGCTCACAGGTCGTCGGCTTACAGCAAGTCAGCTCACAGGTCGTCGGCTTACAGCAAGTCAGCTCACAGCAAGTCAGCTCACAGGTCGTTGGCTCACAGCAAGTCAGCTCACAGCAAGTCAGCTCACAGGTCGTTGGCTCACAGGTCGTTGGCTCACAGCAAGTCAGCTTACAGCAAGTCAGCTCACAGCAAGTCAGCTCACAGCAAGTCAGCTCACAGGTCGTTGGCTCACAGCAAGTCAGCTTACAGCAAGTCAGCTCACAGCAAGTCAGCTCACAGGTCGTTGGCTCACAGCAAGTCAGCTCACAGCAAGTCGGCTCACAGCAAGTCAGCTCACAGCAAGTCAGCTCACAGCAAGTCAGTTCACAGCAAGTCAGCTCACAGCAACTCTATCTTTAACCCCAGCAGTAGGGAATGTCCTATTTCCTTGTACTAAGTGTAATAGACAATTCCGGTCTTCAATTGGCTTATTTAGCCATCTTCGAACTCAACTGAACAGTGAATGTGACAAAATTGTTCTCATCGATAATGACGGATAAACAACAACAACAATCTGATAGACTGACATTTTGTAGATGTGTTAGTATCAGATGCTATCTGATCACCAAGACCCAAATATTTTATGGCAGCCTGTCTAACGATGTGAGGGATCGACGTAATTGAGCGACATGTAGATGAAGCCCAGCATAGCACGACCACGGTCCACCTTCATCAGCACACTCAGGATGTGAGGAAAGCTACAACAAACCTCAGCACTAAAACCTACTCATTGTGGGCATTTAATAACCGGACCAACTATCCTCCCTTACACTTGCGAGACATGGACGGTGTACATCAGCCATTCCAGACGGCTCAGTCACGTCCACTTGTGATATCTGCGTCCGACAGCTCAAGATCAACTGGCAGGATGAGGTACACAACTACAAAGTTCTCCAAAGGGCAAAACTTCCGAGCGTCTACACTCTGTTGGGGAGCACCCATGCTCAATGGCCTGGGCATGTTATTTGCATGTCTTGACCACCGTCACATCCTCTTTATGGTTTACTCAATACAGACAAGCATCGGTTGGGTAGAAGAAAAGATACAAAGATTCACTAAATGTTTCCTTGGAAGACCTCAGTATTGATATCACCTCTTGGTAGTCATTTACACCGAGCCACAAATTTTTTTTCCTTTTATTTTCTTCTGCACACACCAATAGGTGCCGAGTGCGTGACAGGAAGAAAACGAAAGAAGAGGCACAGTAGTCGTTGTGTTGCGATGGTGTGAAAGGATTTAGCAGAAAATCTCCAGTGCAGCGAGGGAGAAGCAGGCTACCTGATAGGTTGTCCACACCACCTCCTCTCCCCCCTCCTGTAGAAATACAACACAGGGTGGCTCGCTGAAGTCGGATGTGTTGGACCGAAAGGTGCAAATATCGCAGTCAAGCTGTATATTATGATACAACGCATTCCGTTCTCTGGACTACATTCTTCTACATAGACCCGTGTCAGGGTTTGGTACGGGGAAATTGAGAACGAACGAAGCCAAGCCAACACAGGGTAACCAAAATACTTTTGAAAATAGCCGAAGAACATGCCAGGATAACCGAAGGGAGAAACACCACAAATTAAACTTACTAATTAATCAAAATGGAAAACCTCAAAACGTTTCCGTGGACACATGTGCAAGTCGTCAACTAGTGTGAATTCTAATCAAATCTGTGGCCTGGCCACTTGTACAATAGACTAACACACAGGAACAAGACTAGACCGCGACCGATTAGGCGCCATCTTGGTGCATATCGAAATGGTAAGATCACAAATGTGAATATGTTGGAAAGAACCGGAGAAATGAACGTGAATTATGAGGTGGCCAATTGACGATGACAAAACACGCATAAATTAAGGAAAACAGCTAATAGTATTACGAAGCTGTCTCTGGTCTGGAACCCACTAGACAGGAGTGGTTGAGGCAGACTAAAATACTCGGAGACAAACATAAATGGAAACCAGGTAGAAGTGAGCAGAGTTGGAACGAATGGTTCAGGACGAGGTGGCTTGACGCTTATTTTTTGAAAACATGTGATCCTGCAAACATGTTCACTGCATCAAGGCTCCTGTGAGAAGACCTGGCCCGAGGAGAGAAACATACAACACAAACTGTGGGAAACCATTGAGGACCTACGACTGACGTGTCACTTCATGGAGGCAGCCCATCTGGTGGCATAAAACAAGCTTTCGAAACCGAACGCAAAGAAGAAGAAGAAGATGTGATCCACAGGGACCTCTTCTTTTTTCTTTCGTCTTCAAACTCCGACTTCCAATGACTTTAATAAAGAGTCAACTCAAAGTGCTGTACGCTTCCGTACAGTATTGCATGAAAGGGCAGAAGGACCTGTAAGGTTTTGACTGATATCGTTTGCAATGTAGTCGTTTCGCTTGTACTCAAATGTGTAAATGGGGAAGCAACTTCAAAGTATTGGTTATTATCGACAATTGTCTGAATTACCTCCCCGTATATTATTTGTTTTTCACCATCATTCACCATGTCTTGACTTTTCTTTTGATTTCTTAGTTTGCGTTTGTTCTTTATCACTGACGAAGGCTTTGTGGCCGGAGTATAGCTGCCGTTTGTTTTTCTCCAGGTGCCATCACTGAGCCATTGCCAACTAAGCATTTTTATCGACGACCTGTTTTTGTGTAGTCAGTTTTCTAAAAAGTGTATCTGGCTAAAGAGTGGTTAGAGACTCGGATTATAGCAGAGATACTGGATTCGATCTCGACACTCTCCTGTGTAACTAGCTGAAAATTGGCACCTGAGATGCCATTAGTTAAGTAAAGACAAATAGTAATGAAATTGGCCATCAAAAAATTATACACACATGCACACACAATAAACTGTGACATGGTATAAATAAAATCTCTTAACACTTCCTCCCCGACTGCAATGTCTGGCACTACACTACCGTTACTATTGTTGTTTAACATCCGAAGGCCATTTCTGTTCTCCTACACTGTGTTGGCTGATTCCAGATCTAGCAATAGGATTGATTTGCGTCTGTTTTTCCTGTGCATGGAGTTGGGGATGTTTCGAACCCTTGCTATCTCGTATGTGCCTCCTCCTACTCCTCCCCTTCTTTTTTTTTTGTTTGCTTTTCTTCTTTTGTTATATTAAAAGGTAAAGGTCAATCCCATGCAATTAATTTCCGTCCGGGATGAAAACTCAGGTACTAAACTGCTGCCTATGTGAGGTGGGGTGGTCAGTTCCCTTCCTTGCTGTTTTTACCTTCCCCAAATCATACGTCAGGTACCCATTTACAGTTAGGTCGACTGGAGGAGCATGTACCAGGCACGAACCACCGCCATGATTTTGTTTCTGTCCGTCCGTGTACTCGAAGCCATTCTTCTTTTCGTTTATTCGGTTCTGCCTTTCAGCGCCAGGTTATTAAGAGATCTCTAGAACAAGCCGGGCTAGAACCCTGGCACGCTGTAATCCCAGTCTAGTGAGCCAGCTCAATGTCGACTACGCTATGCGCTCCACTTTTTGGCATTAAGCTGATGCGTAATACATTTTAGCTAGAAAGAAGTTCCTTTTTTGGCAACCGGGGTCCTCCAGGCTGTTGTGCCATGCTTGGTTTCATCTAGATGTTGCTCACTACTACGGGGATCATATTGATCCCCAACTTGTTTGCCAGACTGTCATGAAACAAGCATGTTTACACTGAGAACTACATGGGAGATGCGGCGGGGTGGGTGTTGCTCTGGATGTTCACAAGAACCTGACTATCATAGTCTGATCATCATGCCTTGCCTGACCCTGACTAGCATAGTCTGATGAGCATGTTTTGCCTGACTCTGACTATCATAGTCTGATGAGCATGTTTTGCCTGACTCTGACTATCATAGTCTGATGAGCATGTTTTGCCTGACCAGACGTTAGTCTCTTCGAGCCAGAGGTATAAGAATAGGGTAAAAGTGTTTCTGATGTCAGCGGGTCAGGTTTGGGTGATTGCATTTTTCTTTTTTGCGTGTGTAATGTCGCTGTAGTCGAGAGGTATGGCACTTACCTCTCAAAGCGATCAACAGAAATTATGGGGATCGAATCCTGAAAGGTTCCAGCGACACCTGGTCTCCATGGAAGACATACCAGAGTGCCTGCATCTTGAGTTCAGTCGTCTTGCCACTGGTCCAAGGTAGCTCGGGACAATAGAGTGAGGTTGATGACCAGCGCAGTTTCTCTCTCACTATAATCCAATTACATCATCAAGACAAATACTGTCCGATGATGTTGCCATCATCGCTTCCGATTGACATCTAACAAAGGAAAGGGTAAAAGTACTGGACAAATTAGGATGTGAACCCTTCAGGTTCAGGTGATTTGTTTTTCTACATGTTGCTTACGGCGTTTATGTCCGCGAGTATTATGTCTGTATCCATGCCTTGTTTCTCCTTGCTGGTGGGTTCCTTGTATATTCTGTGAGACTGTCTAGGTCCTGTGTTTGTGAGTCTTCCATATTTCATATTGTATCTTTGTGTTCATTGTACGATTCCCAATTTCGTAATGTGTATGTGTGAATGGTCTTCCATATCTATAGTTGTGTCTGTCTGCTCTTCTGTACCTATTCTTCTGTTGTTCGGGGACTATTTGCTGTCTATTTCCTGTGTTATAGTGTTAAGCCTAGCTCTCGCTAGTGATGTTTTGTATTGTTCAGAATGATCTTTTCTGGTGCTCATCTTTTTGGGGGGATCGATGAATTATAACTGCCAGTATTTGTGTTTCCTCGTGTAATGTGTTAGCCGTCGTTGTATCTTGTCCGTGGATGCGGCATTTGTTATGTTAAGATACAGATTGTAATGTGCTTTTTTTTTCTTCTTCTTCTTCTTCGTTCGTTCTCAATCTCCCGCTACCAAACCCTGAAAGGACTTAAGTAGCAGAATGCAGTCCAGAGAACGGAATGTGTTGTGTCGTAGTTTACAGCTTGACTGCGATATTTGCACCTTTCGGTCCAACACATCCGACTTCAGCAAGCATTTTTGCAGTATCGGGTTAATATATGATGTGTTTTTTTGGAAGTCTGTTGAATTTCCTGTGTGGAGAGTGTCTGTTGTTGAACTTCCTGTGTGGGGAGTGTACGTTGTTGAACTTCCTGTGTGGGGAGTGTCTGTTTTTGAGCTTCATCTGTCGGGAGCCTCTGTTGTTGAATTTCCTGCGTGGAGAGTCTCTCTTGTTGAACTTCCTGTGTGGGGATTGTGTCTTGTTGGACTTCCTGTGTGGAGAGCCTCTCTTGTTGAACTTATTGTGTGGGGATTGTCTTGTTGAACTTCCTGTGTGGCGATTGTCTTGTTGAACTTCCTGTGTGGAGAGCCTCTCTTGTTGAACTTCCTGTGTGGGGATTGTGTCTTGTTGGACTTCCTGTGTGGAGAGCCTCTCTTGTTGAACTTCCTGTGTGGAGAGCCTCTCTTGTTGAACTTCCTGTGTGGAGAGCCTCTCTTGTTGAACTTCCTGTGTGGAGAGTCTCTCTTGTTAAACTTCCTGTGTGGAGAGAGTCTCTTGGTGAACTTCCTGTTTGGGGAGTGTCTATTGTTGAACTTCCTGTGTGGGGAGTGTGTCTTGTTGAACTTCCTGTGTGGAGAGCCTCTCTTGTTGAACTTTCTGCGTGGGCATTGTGTCTTGTTGAACTTCCTGTGTGGAGAGTCTCTCTTGTTGAACTTCCTGTGAGGAGAGTCTCTCTTGTTGAATTTCCTGTGTGGAGAGTCTATCTTATTGAACTTCCTGTGTGGAGAGCCTCTGTTGTTGATTATCATGTGTGGGGAGTGTCTCTTGTTGAACTTCCTGTGTGGGGAGCCTCTCTTGTTTAACTTCGTGTGCGGGGAATGTCTCTTATTGAACTTCTAGTTTGGGGTGTATCTGTTATGCGGAGTGTTTGTTGTGGGGGATTGTTTTTTGACGCTACTTATGGTTGCTCTTTCTGCTTTCTGGTCTGTACATGTGAGTGTTTCCGGTAGGTGTTTTGACCTGTGTACAAGAAACACTGCTCTAAAGTACGTTATTTGTGTGGGTAGTTTCAGTCCTGTGTACGCAGGCGTATCTGGATGTGTAGACTAAGGATGTGTTTGCCATATGCGTGTCTGGATCTGTAAACTAAGGGTGTGTTTGTCAATTACTTGCTGTAATATATCTATTTGGTTTTTATAATCTCGGCAATTTCCTTTCATCTGTTCTCTGACGCTATTGCTACCGACGTCACCGTTCGGTAGGTTACAGTTCATCTCGTGACCCTTGAGATCGTTGGGGGCACCCCTGCTGACACCACCATAACCCTTTGCCATCGCTCTCTGTCTTTGGTTGCTTTCTGTGCTTCTTGGGTCGTGGGTTAATCCATTCATGGATGTTGTCTTCCCATCCTTTTCTCGGACATCCTCGCCTTCGCCTGCCCTGTAGAAGTCCATTGGACCTCGAGACGTGGCCATACCAAGGCAGCTTTCGTTTTGTGATTGTTGTTAGGAGGTCGTCGTTCAGCCTACTGGCATTCTCCATTCTTTGACGTACTTCATCATTTGGGATAGTCTTTGGATGTGAAATTTATGAGTCTTCTAAAACATCTCATCTCCATGGCCTGGATTCTTCTTTAGAGGTCTGATTTAATGGTCCATTTTTCGCAGGCGTTTATAAATATCTAAAGAACCAGTGAGCATATAAGTCTGTTCTTTATGACGAGGGCGAGTCGTTTATCTTTCCATATATGTTTCAATCGTGCAAACGCTGCCGTTATCTATGTGGTTCTGGCAAGGACCTCTGGATTTGATCCCTCAACATTGATCGTTGAGTCCAGATACTTGAAGCGGTTCACTGTTTCAAACTCCTGTCCGTTTTCTTTGATCCCAGCGTTGATTCCTTCAATGTTGTTGGTTATCAACTTTGTCGTTTCCTTGTATCTCAAAGCCCTAGCTCTGTGCTCTGACATCCAGTCTTCAGATCAATTCTCGAAGTTCTTCTGTCTCCGCCCCTCGCCAGCCCGTCAATGTGATCCACAAAGCGTTAGTTGGTAATCGTTCTATCCCCTATCCTTACGGTACCAACATGATCAAGGGCATCACTTATAATTCTTTCTGGGAATAGGTTGAAGAGTGGTGGGGAGAGTATACATTCCTTGTCTTACCTCGACGAATGTGTGGAACCATTCACTAGTTTTTCTATCCACTAAAGCTGCGCTTGTAGCCTTATCATAGAGAGTCTCAATAACTCTGTTTTATATCTTCATTGTTGCCCATAGAACATTATGCCAGACTCTATCAAACGCTTTTATTTTAAGTCAATAAATACATGGTATAGGTGCTGCTGGTGTTCCAAATATCCCTTGTTTAGTATTCGTGAAGATTTGCACGGCATGTTTTTTTTGTTTTTTATTTTCTCTTGGTACGATCGCTTCTCCACGTACGGAACGTAACCGCACACCTGTCAAGAAACTTGTAACAGCCAGATAGGTTGGCCGTGGTAGGAAGCGATGTTCTACAAATGATACCATTTTTAACACTGACATGTCACGTCGCTGCAACGTCAATGTCACGTCAGTGCCACTGTACTGCCACATCGCTTTCACTGTCACGTCGATGTCACGTCAACGTCATTGTACTGTCACGTCGCTGTCACCATTGTTTTTTACTGCGGTGATCCCAAAGGCACACGTTGTTTTACGCTCAGTCTTTTTGGTCACGCTAGATCTGAAGTCCCGTCGCTAGGACGACGTCCCCAGCCCTCTCCATGTCCGTGTGGCATACCCCCAGCCCTCTACTGGCCCGTGTGGCAGACCCCCAGCCCTCTACAGGTCCGTGTGGCAGACCCCCAGCCCTCTCCAGGTCCGTGTGGCAGACCCCCAGCCCTCTCCAGGTCCGTGTGGCAGACCCCCAGCCCTCTCCAGGTCCGTGTGGCAGACCCCCAGCCCTCTCCATGTGCGTGTGGCAGACCCTCAGCCCTCTCCAGGTCCGTGTGGCAGACCCCCAGCCCTCTCCAGGTCCGTGTGGCAGACCCCCAGGCCTCTACAGATCCGTGTGGCAGCCCCACAGCTTCTCCGTCAGCTCGGTTTCCTTTAGCCAGGCTTGGCATGGTATACCTCTGTATGCTGGATAGCCCTGTAGAATGTGTTCATGGGAGTGGCGGTTCAACATGGGCAGTCTGTTGTGTGTGATATCTTGAGCCGATGCAGGTGACCCACTAGTCTGCAGTGGCCTGTTCCATGCAAAATCTGGTGGTTTGTTGGGGTCTGTTGAGCTGTTGGACTTTGGCAGGTCTATTAGTCATGTCCATGTCTTTCTTCAAATTTGAGTTGTGCTGATTGTGGACGATAGTTGTTGTCTCTCGGTAAGACACTGCATGGATAAGTTATTCCATCTTGACACCTGTTTTGGACCGGGTCTCTCGTTCCCTGCCATTTCACAATGGAATCATTGCCACTGAAGAGAGGTTTTTTTTTAAAATTTGTGTTGAGCTCTGATCCCATTTACAGCAGCATTTGTTCACAATTGGTGTTTTTGTGTTGTTCCCAATGCCCTCATACTGTAGAATAAATTGATAAGACGCTTGTCTCTCATACACAATTGGTTACATATCATTAAATAAGGCTTTTCACGAGGGTTTGGGAATAAACAAAATTGAAAAAAAAATGTAAAAGTTTAATCAAAATTTAAAACTGGGTATGGCCAGATACCGCACCGAGACGAGAACACAAACAAAACCTACGTTACGACCAATAGGCCTTCATTAGGGACAACAAATAACAGCAATACTGAACTAGCAAATCCACATATAAGGAAAAAAATGGTCTACTAATCTGATAATAGACCCAATCTGTCTAAGCGACCGGTTGGGCCAGATGCTTGACTGAATATCACGAGTCTTGGAGCCTCAATATGTGAAACAGTGTCACAGAAACCACCTCTAAAAAATCGCATGCATGCTTTAACACCGGCCTCCTGCAGAGAGTCGCACCAAGATGGTGTGTAACCGGCCCCGGGTTAGTCTTGTTCTCATGTTTCAGTCCATTATGGATGCGGCCATGTCCACGGATTTGACTGTAATTCACACTTGTCAACGACGTACACTGAAACGTGTTGTGGTTTTCCATTTGGGTTAGTTAGTTCGTTCATTGTGTGGTGGCTTTCCTTTCGATTATCCTGGCGTGGTCTTCGGCTATTTGCGATAGTATGTCGGTTACCATGTGTTGTATTTCCGCGGTCCAGTGCACCCGGCTTGACTTCACGAGATTGGCGCCCGTCCCCCTGTTTGCTGACAATGCCGGTGAGGCTGGGAAATGTACACACGGGCTAATAATGGACTAACACATCGTATTTGAGAGATTAGGCCCTGTCCGGTTAGCAACATCTTCATGACACATCGCTTGCACAGTGAGTGATGTTGTCGAGAGTTAAGACGCTCGCCTCTCAAAGCGATGAACGGAAACGGTGGGCGATCGAGTCCCGCAAGCTTCAATCGACTCCTGGTCTCCGGGGGAGGTGAGGCCAGTGCCTCCATCCTGAGTTACCTCCAGTCGTCTTGACTTATGTCTTGCTACTGGTTCAATTTAGCTCGAGACAAGAGAATGAGGTTGATGACCAGCGCAATTCATTCCCCGCTATAATAAAAATGCAACGCAAGTTACATCACCGCGACAAAACCGTTTAATGTAGCCATCATCTCTTCCGACAAGCAACTATCTAGCCACATGCAGGGACACAAAGGTCAACTCCGTGCTCCTAAGGGATCAACAAAAGTCACATGACGATTCATTTTAATCTTTTTGAAACCATTTATTTTTAGTCAGATGGACGTGACCTCCCAGGCTCAAACCATGCCTGGTTGTTTCAGATGCACTCAATGAGTATGATTACTCTTTTGTGCGCCTTAAAATGGATGTTAAGTGGCGGGTTCTCCTCATATCCCGAACGATCTGGTGAAGGTGGACCGGGGTCCTCCAGGAGGTTGTGCTATGCTTGGCTTCATCTGCGTGTCGCTCACTACTACAGGGATCACATCAATCACTCACCTCGTTAGCCAGGCTGCAATGAAGACAGCCCGTTTCCAGGTAGGGCTACGAGTAAGCCGACGTGAGAGTCTTGGCCAGTATATTTTGTCTGACTAACATATCTGATCAGTATGTTGTGCCTGACCAGACGTTAGTCTTTCGCCCCTAACCATTCGTTAGTTCAGACTACATTTATTTATCTTTCTGTTATGAACTCGTTAGCCCGCCCCTTCGACCGCCTCCGCTCGGCCTGATGTTTTTGTTAAGCGATATCCACACGGTAAACTGTTTACTGGCATGCCTTATCTCACCGGCAGTTCTCACCTGGATGCCTCAGATCTGTTATCTAACGGACACATCTGAGCTCGCCCGTGATACGCTTGATACTGAGTCAGTTTTGTTGGTCTTGGGCGACACGGGGCGATAAATTATCTGAAGAAATTTTATTTTACCAGATGATGTTGCCAGTCCAGGGTACAACCCGTATTTAGTTGTATTTTGCGATTAACTTGTGTGGTTCGGGAGGAAGAGTAACGTCTGGTCAGACACAAACAAACTTATCAGACACGTTAGTCAGGGCCAGGCTCAACAAACTTATCAGACATATTAGTCAGGGTCAGACTCAACAAACTTATCAGGCATGTTAGTCAGGGTCAGGCTCAACAAACTTATCAGACATGTTAGTCAGGGTCAGGCTCAACAAACTTATCAGACATGTTAGTCAGGGTCAGGCTCAACAAACTTATCAGACATGTTAGTCAGGGTCAGGCTCAACAAACTAATCAGACATGTTAGTCAGGGTCAGGCTCAACAAACATATCAGACATGTTAGTCAGGGTCAGGCTCAACAAACTTATCAGACATGTCAGTCATGTTCATGCACAACAAACTTATCAGACATGTTAGTCATGTACATGCACAATATATTGGCGAAGACCCTCACCTCGACTTTTTTGTAGCTCTCCGTGAAAACGGGCTATTTTAATGGAATCCTGGCTAACGGGGTGAGGGATCGACGTGATCCACATAGTAGTGAGCGACACACAGATGAAGTCAAGCATAGCACAACCTCCTGGAGGACCCCGGTCCACCTTCAACGGCACGCTTGGGATGTGATGAAAGCTGCTGCAACCTGCCACTTAACGTCCCTTTTCAGGGCGCACAAATGAGAATACATATACTAGGGGTCATTCGAAACAACAACTTGAGAGGTTACAGGACTTCCCTGACGCAGCATGACTCGTCTGGACATTCTCCTCTTCTTCATTTATCCTCAAATCAAGGTCTCGGTTTATGTAAGGCTGTTTTATCTCCAAACACCTTTTTTTCTAATATCAGTCTTGAGAGGCCAGTATTGCTTCTTTCTTCCTGCGAGAACATGCAGCCTTGTAGGATGTGTTCCACGGTCATGATATGCTCCCTACATGGACACCTGTCATCTGTCCCCATCCTCAATGCGTTGTGAAGATGCCCATTGAGTCTGTTATGCCCAGTTCTCAAGTTTGTGAATGTATGTGTATGTCTAGTGACGCCATAAGTCGCAAACCGAAAGACATATCGAGCAAGGATGTTCCTTTCGCGAGGTACGGGCACCTGACTTGGCTTGGTTGACCTCTTCCGTTCTCAATCTCCCGCTATCAAGCCCTGAAAAGGACAAGTAGCAGGATGTAGTCCAGAGAACGGAATGTGTTGTGTCGTAGTTTACAGCTTTCGATATTTGCACCTTTCGGTCCAACACATCCGATTTTAGCAGGCATTTTTTTAATACAAGGTCTGCCTTCCCTCTTCGATCCCTACTACTTAGCCAGTCTGCTATGTTGCAGCCTGTTATGCAGGGTCACCGCGTGGAGGTGTAGAAGGGTCTTGGCAGCTCTAGTTCGCTGGCCCTGGCGCTAGCAGTCAGCTTTATGTCGCTGACCTTGGGGACGGCGTGGGCTAGTGGTTACGTGACGTGGCTCACAAACTTAAGGTGCTGGGTTCGATCCCCATCACAGCACCAGCCGTTAACCTTTGGAAGCAAACCCTTAGAAAATGCAGGAGAAAGTAGACCCTTACATAAAATGCATGCTGAAGTCGGATGCACTGGGCCGACAGGCGCAAAATAAAACCCACAGTGCAACGCACACCGCCTTGGGGATTAGAGAAATAACGCCACCAAAAAAAAAGTGTCACTGAACGCTGTAGCTCATGCGCTGTCAGTTCTCAATCTGAAGATGATGACTTGCTCTTCTTTAGTTAAGTTAAAACAGCAGTCTTTTATGCCGAAGTCTGGGTGTTAATCAGCCCATTGTCACCTGAAGATGTTCAATCAGCCCATTGTCACATGAAGACGTTCAATCAGCCAATTGTCCCCTGAAGATGTTCAATCAGCCCATTGTCGCCTGAAGATGTTCAATCAGTCCATTGTCCCCTGAAGATGTTCAGGTCTGCGTGTGGGGATGCTCCTCCACACTTTGCTAGCTTGACCCGGGCATTTATTAACTGGACCTATTCTTACGTAACTAAACAAGGGACTATTCTATATCTCGTGTATCAATGCTCTAATAAAGATACCATGGGCATGATAGAGTATCTAGTGAAAATGGACCTCAGAGCTACATACATGGGAGTCATTGTAATAACTGACAGGATGTATTAATTAGAGATTGAGTTTGGTGATCTTTAACAAACTAGGTAAACATAGCTACAAAAACTGAGACAATGATGGAATAAGTAGTTCCTAAAATGCGATCTGTGGACAGGTCAATGGCGGGCAGCGAACAGTCAAGTGAAAAAATGTCAACCATCCAGTGAAGATCTGTCTACCATCCTGTGAGGATATGTCCACCATCCAGTGAGGATATGTCTGCCATCCAGTGAGGATATGTCTGCCATCCAGTGAGGATATGTCTACCATCCAGTGAAGATATGTCTACCACCCAGTGAGGATATGTCTACCACCCAGTGAGGATATGTCTACCATCCAGTGAGGATATGTCTACCATCCAGTGAGGATATGTCTACCATCCAGTGAGGATATGTCTACAGTCCGGTGAGGTTGTCCCACTTCTCCTTCTCTTCCTCCTTCCTCCTTCTCCTTCTACTCTTCCTCACGCCCTATCTCCTTATTACGTCTACACGCGACGTTCGTGCAATCTTTTTCAACATCTCACAGTTTACCATTCTTGAGGGTTTGCGTAATTTGAATTACATTTTTAAGGAAGGAATACAAGCGGCTATGTCGTTTATTATCTCTGTGGTAATAAGTTGCGCCCGTGCTTCGTCAGCCGAGTAGTTTGAACAGAATATTCCAGTGGCCTGTTCATGTTACTATTATTATCACGTCCAGACATTACAATAGCTGGTGTAATATCTAAAGAGACAAACAAGGGGCTTGTCAGAAGTCTTTACCCTGACCATGAAGGAGTTGGAGAGGAAAGTTGAAATTTGGCACAGTGCTTATTCCTTCTCAATGTTGCCACCACTTGAATTTATTCATTTCTGCCATCTCTGCGTAACCTTGAAAAGACCTTCAGAATAAAGTAACCTATTTTTCTAACTAAACCAGTTATCACAAGCCAGTATGACATCTTCATCACTGTCAAAATGATTTCCTTTCAGCTGTTTTTTAAGTTTTGGGAAAAGAAAAAAGTCTGATGGAGCTAAATCTGGAGAATATGATGGGTGTGGAAGAATTTCAGTATTCAAATTGTTGGCTGTTTGCAGCACAAGCTTTGCTTTATGGGAGGGCGTGTTGTCTTGAAGCAAATGCAGAATTTGAGTGCGCGCTATCCCTCGTTTTCTGGTCACATTCTTTCTTAGTTTGGTAAGGAGATCTGCATAATATTGCCCATTAACCGTGTTGCCATGAGGCATGTAAACTTTAAATATGACACCTTTGACGTCCCAAAAAACAGTCAGCATCACTTTTCTTGCAGATGTCTGTGCTCTTGGCTTGACGTGTGTTGGTGAGCTCAGGGTTTTCTACTGCATGCTGGAAATTTTTGATTCTGTGTCATAATGGGGAACCCAAGTCTCATCTGCTGTCACCGTGGTCGGCAACATGTTTTTCGACTGATACGTTTTCAGCAACTGGCCACATCAATCAACCCTCATTTATTTTTGTTCACATGTCAGCAGACGCGGGACCGAGCGGGCACAACATTTTCTCATGTTCAGTCTATTGTGTAAAATTCTAAAAACTGTACTTTCATTCAGTTTTGCTGACTTAGATCTCTCCACAATTGTCATTTTCCTATCCTGGTCAATGATTTTCTTCACTCTTGCAGCATTTTCATCGCTGCACTCTGAGGATGGTCTTCCTGATCTTTGAAGATCAGCAACATGGGATCGGCCACACTTAAACTGCCTACACTAGTTTTTTTTACAGAAGCATACGAAGGACAGAATTCCTCAAACACTGGTTCCATCTCGCTGTGTATTTCTGTTCGTTTTTTTTCCTGCAACATCCAGAAGTTTATCACAGTTCTGGCCTCTGATTTCTCCATTGTTCTGACAAACCGTTAGAGTAACAGATCCGGTCAATAAGGTGTGTTGCGCCATGCACCAACCGGGTAAAGCCGCCGTGGAGGGAAATTCATACTTCTCAAGTCCAGTACGAATGGAATGAGCGACATATGTGCCAAATGTCAACTTTCTCCTTTTACTCCTTCATAGGCGGGGTAAAGACTTTTGACAAACCTCTTGTATGGGGCAAAGATGACAGCAAACTGGGGATTATATAGAGAAGGTGGGGGCTGAGCAAGGCACATTCTCTTTGGAGAGTTGCTAATATAGGCAAACATTATAAGAAGACAAGAGTGGGGCGGCGTGGAAGAGTGGGGCGGCATCGACAAGTAGGGTGGTCTAGAAGAACAAGGGTAGACTAGAAGTAGGGCAGACTAGAAGTAGGGCAGACTAGAAGTAGGGCAGACTAGAAGTAGGGCAGACTAGAAGTAGGGTAGACTAGAAGTAAGGCAGACTAGAAGTAGGGCAGACTAGAAGTAGGGCAGACTAGAAGTAGGGCAGACTAGAAGTAGGGTAGACTAGAAGTAGGGCAGACTAGAAGTAGGGCAGACTAGAAGTAGGGCAGACTAGAAGTAGGGCAGACTAGAAGTAGGACAGACTAGAAGTAGGGCAGACTAGAAGTAGGGCAGACTAGAATTGAGGCGGACTAGAAAAATGGAGAGGTACATACAAATTGTCATAGTAAAAGAGGGTGATAACGAGAGGTGGAGAATGAGAACATGCGAATTAGACGGAGAAAACGTGAAGAAAAGAGAGAGAGCCGAGTCTGTGTGTGTGTGGAAGAAAGAGAGAGAGCCGAGTCTGTGTGTGTGTGGAAGAAAGAGAGAGAGCCGAGTCTGTGTGTGTGTGGAAGAAAGAGAGAGAGCCGAGTCTGTGTGTGTGTGGAAGAAAGAGAGAGAGGCAGGGACAGTGAGACAAAAAATGAAAGGTAGAGGAGAGGATGAAATATGACAAGCAATGGAAGGAGGGGGGCGGGGGGGGGGGGGCGTGAGACGGGCAGAAAACCAGAGACATCGAGACAGTTGACAAGACACAAAGACAGTGAAACAGAACGCGAGTAATAAAGATATATATATATATATATATATATAGAGAGAGAGAGAAAGAAAGAGAGAGATAGAGAGACATAGATATATATTTTAAAATAGATGTATAGAGCGAGAGAATAAACGGTAATGCAAGAAAGAGAGAGAGAGAAAGAGAGAGATACGCCGATAATCAGATAGAGAGAGGGGGTGGGCAGTCAGAAAATGTGAGAGAGAGAGCGCAAATGAGATGAAGAGACAGTGAAACATAAGACGAGAGGAAGAGGATGAAATAGACATAACATTGGAGAGAAAGGCGGACAGAAATATGAGACAGAGAGAGAGAGAGAGTACACAAGAGACAGTGAGACAACAAAGAGAGATGAAAGAGAGACAAAAATAACAGTAATGAGGGAGAGATAACCCGATTCGGAGAGAGAGGGTGAGTGAGAGGAAAGTAGACACAAAAAGATTGTGTCTCCTGTAAACATACCATTGCTGACTCATACGTTCCGAACGCCATACAAAGATAACATTGTTTGTAGCTAGTTCCGCTCCGCTGCTCACAGCACACGTGTCCCGTTCTGCCAGCACTCACTCTGATTGCTCTGGTAAGCTCTGGTGACAGATCAAATTGCCGAGGATTGTCAATGAGCCCCTGGGGTTTGAAAGTGAGGGGGTGGGGCACAAATCAAAAGGTTTGACGGGTCATCGTCAATCACAGGTACTTTGTTGGTTAGACAGGACATTTTTTTTTAGCGTGGATGGTATGTTGAATAGACTTAGTTAGACAGGACATTTTCTAGCATAGATCGGTGATTGTGGACGGTCTGTTGAATAGACATGTTTAGGCAGGACATTTTCTAGCATAGATCGGTGATTGTGGACGGTCTGTTGAATAGACTTGGTTAGACAGGAAATTTTTTTAGCATGGATCGGTGATTGTGGGCGGTCTGTTGAATAGACTTGGTTAGACAGGACATTATTTTAGCATGGATCGGTGATTGTGGACGGTCTGTTGAATAGACTTGGTTAGACAGGAATTTTTTTTAGCATAGATCGGTGATTGTGGACGGTCTGTTGAATAGACTTGGTTAGACAGGACATTTTTTTAGCATCGACGGTCTGTTGAATAGACTTAGTTAGACAGGACATTTTCTAGCATAGATCGGTGATTGTGGACGGTCTGTTGAATAGACATGTTTAGGCAGGACATTTTCTAGCATAGATCGGTGATTGTGGACGGTCTGTTGAATAGACTTGGTTAGACAGGAAATTTTTTTAGCATGGATCGGTGATTGTGGGTGGTCTGTTGAATAGACTTGGTTAGACAGGAATTTTTTTTAGCATAGATCGGTGATTGTGGACGGTCTGTTGAATAGACTTGGTTAGACAGGACATTTTTTTAGCATCGACGGTATGTTGAATAGACTTAGTTAGACAGGACATTTTCTAGCATAGATCGGTGATTGTGGACGGTCTGTTGAATAGACATGTTTAGGCAGGACATTTTCTAGCATAGATCGGTGATTGTGGACGGTCTGTTGAATAGATTTGGTTAGACAGGAATTTTTTTTAGCATGGATCGGTGATTGTGGGCGGTCTGTTGAATAGACTTGGTTAGACAGGACATTATTTTAGCATGGATCGGTGATTGTGGACGGTCTGTTGAATAGACTTGGTTAGACAGGACATTTTTTTAGCATGGATCGGTGATTGTGGGCGGTCTGTTGAATAGACTTGGTTAGACAGGAATTTTTTTTAGCATAGATCGGTGATTGTGGACGGTCTGTTGAATAGACTTGGTTAGACAGGACATTTTTTTAGCATCGACGGTCTGTTGAATAGACTTAGTTAGACAGGACATTTTCTAGCATAGATCGGTGATTGTGGACGGTCTGTTGAATAGACATGTTTAGGCAGGACATTTTCTAGCATAGATCGGTGATTGTGGACGGTCTGTTGAATAGACTTGGTTAGACAGGAATTTTTTTTAGCATGGATCGGTGATTGTGGGCGGTCTGTTGAATAGACTTGGTTAGACAGGACATTATTTTAGCATGGATCGGTGATTGTGGACGGTCTGTTGAATAGACTTGGTTAGACAGGAATTTTTTTTAGCATAGATCGGTGATTGTGGACGGTCTGTTGAATAGACTTGGTTAGACAGGACATTTTTTTAGCATCGACGGTCTGTTGAATAGACTTAGTTAGACAGGACATTTTCTAGCATAGATCGGTGATTGTGGACGGTCTGTTGAATAGACATGTTTAGGCAGGACATTTTCTAGCGTAGATCGGTGATTGTGGACGGTCTGTTGAATAGACTTGGTTAGACAGGAAATTTTTTTAGCATGGATCGGTGATTGTGGGCGGTCTGTTGAATAGACTTGGTTAGACAGGAATTTTTTTTAGCATAGATCGGTGATTGTGGACGGTCTGTTGAATAGACTTGGTTAGACAGGACATTTTTTTAGCATCGACGGTCTGTTGAATAGACTTAGTTAGACAGGACATTTTCTAGCATAGATCGGTGATTGTGGACGGTCTGTTGAATAGACATGTTTAGGCAGGACATTTTCTAGCATAGATCGGTGATTGTGGACGGTCTGTTGAATAGACTTGGTTAGACAGGAAATTTTTTTAGCATGGATCGGTGATTGTGGGTGGTCTGTTGAATAGACTTGGTTAGACAGGAATTTTTTTTAGCATAGATCGGTGATTGTGGACGGTCTGTTGAATAGACTTGGTTAGACAGGACATTTTTTTAGCATCGACGGTATGTTGAATAGACTTAGTTAGACAGGACATTTTCTAGCATAGATCGGTGATTGTGGACGGTCTGTTGAATAGACATGTTTAGGCAGGACATTTTCTAGCATAGATCGGTGATTGTGGACGGTCTGTTGAATAGACTTGGTTAGACAGGAAATTTTTTTAGCATGGATCGGTGATTGTGGGCGGTCTGTTGAATAGACTTGGTTAGACAGGACATTATTTTAGCATGGATCGGTGATTGTGGACGGTCTGTTGAATAGACTTGGTTAGACAGGACATTTTTTTAGCATGGAACGGTGATTGTGGGCGGTCTGTTGAATAGACTTGGTTAGACAGGAATTTTTTTTAGCATAGATCGGTGATTGTGGACGGTCTGTTGAATAGACCTGGTTAGACAGGACATTTTTTTAGCATGGACGGTCTGTTGAATAGATTTGATTAGACAGGACATTTATTTAGCATAGATCGGTGATTGTGGACGGTCTGTTGAATAGACTTGGTTAGGTAGGATATGTTTTAGCATAGATCGGTGATTGTGGACGGTCTGTTGAATAGACTTGGTTAGACAGGACATTTTCTAGCATAGATCAGTGATTGTGGACGGTCTGTTGAATAGACTGTGTAGTTGTCTACATGAACCGCCGAAGGTCGATTTGCTCAGTGCTGGCTATGCCTGGGGGAGGTGAGAAAACATAATGCCTCAGAAGCCGCCTACTGCCCAAAGCTGGACAATAAGCTAGGCGAAGAAGCCATTGAGGATGTCAACTCCTATACCTACCTAGGCCAAGAGATAAAGGCCAAACACAAAATCTCTAGTCGACAAACAGTAGCTTGGTCTCTACCACCATCCTTGATATGACCAAACGACATCTCCTCCCGAAGAGCGCTACAAACCTCCGTATCTTTGACAGTTGTCTGGGTAAGCCTTCTTTCTACATGCTGCCTAAAATTCATAAGCCCGACAACCCAGGTCGCCCTATTGTCTCTGCCTGTTCCTGTCCCACCGAACTGGTATCAGACTTCCTGGATAGTGTCTTCCAACCTATGGTGGAGAGTCTTCCCACATTTCTTAAGGACACCAACCACGCCTTAACCACTTTCTCTACCATTGTCCTCTCCCCTGACCATACCTATCGTCTCTTCCTACTTGATGTCTGTTCACTGTACACCTCGATCCCCCACTCTGACGGTTTATTGGCCCTCCGTTTCTTCCTTGACCGAAGGGTTAACCCATCCATCTCCACGTCTGCCATCGTCCGTCTAGCAGAACTCGTTCTCACTCTCAATACCTTTGAATTCAATGGCCAGTTCTTCGACCAGATCAGCGGTGTGGCTATGGGCACCAGAATGGGCCCCAGCTACGCATGCCTGTTCATGGGTCACCTGGAACACTTGATCTGGCTTCAATTCCAGGGCCCCTTTCCTTTGATGTATTATCGATACATCGACGATGGGATTGGTATGACTGACATGTCGGAGAAGGACCTCCTCAACTTTATCGACTTTGTCAACGACTTCCATCCCTCGATCAAGTTCACGTCTGACATTTCCCTCACGTCTGTCCACTTTCTGGACATCACTGTCTCTATCTGCCCTTCAGGCCTCTCCACCACTGTCTACTACAAACCCACTGACGCTCACAACTACCTCCTCTACACTTCCTCCCATCCCCTATCCTGCCGCGATTCGCTTCCTTTCTCCCAACTCCTCCGCCTCCGACGCCTATGTCAGGATGACGACGACTTCCTCCTCAGGGCCCACGAGATGCTTGACTTCTTCCGCAAGCGACTCTACCCTGAGACCACTCTCTCCTCCGCTCTTCAGCGGGTTCTTCTTATCTCCCGCCAAGACTCCCTCACTCCCACCCGCCGTCCTCCCTCTGACCGTGTGAAACTCGTCCTCACCTATCACCCTCACAGCGTCTCTGTCCGGGATATCCTATTCCGCCATCTCCCTATCCTTCACTCTGATCCTGCCACTCGCGAAGTTTTTCCCGATCCTCCCCTTGTCGCCTACAAGCGTGACAGGAACCTGAGGGACTTGCTGGTCAGTAGTCGCCTACACACCAGCCCTCATAGCCTCCCAGGCACCAGGCCGTGCAAAAATTCACGTGGCTGTGTTACCTGCCCTCATGTCATCCTTTCTCGCTCCATTACCTTTCCTAAGGCTGAATTCTTCATCAAAGAGGGGTTCACATGCAAATCTCGTAACCTCATCTATTCCATCATCTGCCGCCAGTGTGGTATGACTTACATTGGGGAAACTGGTATGGAACTACGGGAGCGTTTCCGCCAACACCTCAACGACATCCGCAACCGCACTGGTTCCCCAATTGCCAGCCACTTCAATGGTCCTGAGCACCGGGGTATGGCTGACGTCAGTGTCACTGGTCTAGTTTCGTGCTTCTCTGACGATCGTCATCGATTCGCCCTTGAGAACAGACTTATCTCTAGTATGGGATGTCTCCAACCACATGGTATAAATATCTTCCATACTTTTTCTTAAACCCTCACACTGGCCTCCATCTATTTGTCTTCCTTCCCCCCCCCGCCTCCCCCATTCTTCCATCAGTTCTCTTCCCCCCTCTCTTATATCAATATCACGCCCTCCCGGCTTATATTGCCTTCTCATTGTTCTCCTATCTGGACCACTATTTGGCCACGCTTGGCTTATCAGGCATATTCCGCCACTTTTTGTTTGACCGCTCCTATTTCAGTTTCTATCGAGTACTTGGCACGACAGGTCGCTTAGACTGAAAGCGTCTCCCACCTGAAACAGATGAGTTGACCATTTTTTCTTATTTGTTGATTTGTTAGTTCAGTGTTGTTGTCCCTGATGAAGGCCTATTGGTCGTAACGTAGGTTTTGTTTGTGTTCTCGTCTCGGTGCGGTATCTGACCATACCCATTTTTAAATTTTGATTAAGCTCAACCTTAATCAACTTTTACTAGTTTTTTTTCATGTTTTTTTCCCTTGGTATTCCTTCAACTCCGTTAAGCCAGTACTCCAAGAGATGAAAGACACCACGACTAGAGAACACACTTTCAAATCCATGGTAATTCCAGCAATGATCTACGGATGTGAAGTGTGGAACTTGCGCAAAACATCCTGCGAAGCTGTGAGTCACTCATAGAGCAATGGAGGAAAGCCTACTGAAGATTTCGATACCGGATAAGATCCGAAACGAAAACATTCAACAGAAGACATTCGACAGAAGACACTCGAATCAAACTTTTGTTTCGGGACTTTGTGGAAGCAGCGAAATCACTACACCATCGCTGAGCTGGACATGTAGTACGCATGCCTGACAATCGATGGACGCCTATAACATGCTTGTGGTGGCTATATATCAGAAACTGAAACATAAATATGGTTAATGTTCAAGCCGATATGTCGGCTCTGTAGCTTTGTTAGAAAGAATGCAGGCCGGTATGTCGCCTCTAGTGAGCGAATCAGTTCACAATTACTGAGACAAAAAAAGTCTTTTGTTTAAGTAAGAGTCCTGGCTGGAGCAAGAAGATGTTACACGATTGTAGTTTAGGTTGAGAAGGCTGTACATAAACGGTCAAAGGTTTGGTCATTATTTCATGTGCACGTGGGCGTTTGAAGTTTCCTGAATTAAGTGATCAAATCGGCAATGGATAATTTAGTTTCGGGGATCACAACACTATTCTTCGGGGACCACGGCACTATTCTTCGGGGACCACAACACTATTCTTCGGGGACCACGGCACTATTCTTCGGGGACCACAACACTATTCTTCGGGGACCACGGCACTATTCTTCGGGGACCACGGCACTATTCTTCGGGGACCACGGCACTATTCTTTGTGAACTACCACAATATTCTCCATGGACCATTACTTCTTGTAGACCTATCGGACCACAACAGTGTTCTTTGCAGACCACGGATACTAACATCAGGACATTTCAAGGTGCCCACAGCACTTATGGACCTTCGTGCTACTCTTCACAGACCACCGCAGCCCTCCTAGCACCACACAAGCACTCCTCGTGGTCATTCATATCACTGTTAGTGGACCCGACAGTTCATTTCGTGAATCCCCACAGTGTAGTGGGGATGTGGAGGGAGTGTAGTGGGGATTGGGGGGAGTGTAGTGGGGATTTGGGGGGAGTGTAGTGGGGATTTGGAGGGAGTGTAGTGGGGATTGAGGGGAGTGTAGTGGAGATTTGGAGGGAGTGCTGGGGGGAATTAGAGGGAGTGCATTAGAGATTTGGAGGGAGTGTAGTGGGGATTAGGGGGAGTGTAGTGGGGATTTGGAGGGAGTGTAGTGGGGACTGGGGGGAGTGTAGTGGGGATTGAGGGGAGTGTAGTGGAGATATGGAGGGAGTGCTGGGGGGAATTAGAGGGAGTGCATTAGAGATTTGGAGGGAGTGCAGTGGAGATTGGGGGAATGCAGTGGGGATTTGGATGGAGTGTAGTGGGGATTTGGAGGGAGTGTAGTGGGGACTTGGAGGAAGTGTAGGGGGGATGGAGGGAGTGTAGTGGGGATATGGAGGGAGTGTGGGGGGGATGGAGGGAGTATAGTGGGGATTTGAGGGAGTGTAGTGGGGATTTGGAGGGAGTTTAGGGGGGATGGAGGGAGTGTAGGGGGGATTTGGAGGAAGTGTAGTGGGGATGGAGGGAGTGTAGTGGGGATTTGGAGGGAGTGTAGGGAGGATGGAGGGAGTGTAGGGGGGATTTGGAGGGAGTGTAGGGGGGATGGAGGGAGTGTAGGGGGGATGGAGGGAGTGTAGTGAGGATTTGGAGGGAGTGTAGGGAGGATAGAGGGAGTGTAGGGGGGATTTGGAGGGAGTGTAGGGGGATGGAGGGAGTGTAGTGGGGATTTGGAGGGAGTGTAGGGGGGATGGAGGGAGTGTAGGGGGGATGGAGGGAGTGTAGGGGGGATGGAGGGAGTGTAGGAGGATGGAGGGAGTGTAGGGGGAATTTGGAGGGAGTGTAGGGGGAATTTGGAGGGAGTGTAGTGGGGATTGAGGGGAGTGTAGTGGGGATTTGGGGGGAATGTAGTGGGGATTTGAGGGAGTATAGTGGGGATTTGGAGGAAGTGTAGTGGGGATCTGGAGGAAGTGTAGTGGGGATTTGGAGGAAGTGTAGTGGGGATCTGGAGGAAGTGTAGTGGGGATTTGGAGGAAGTGTAGTGGGGATCTGGAGGAAGTGTAGTGGGGATGGAGGGAGTGTAGGAGGGATTTGGAGGAAGTGTAGTGGGGATTTGGAGGAAGTGTAGTGGGGATCTGGAGGAAGTGTAGTGGGGATTTGGAGGAAGTGTAGTGGGGATTTGGAGGAAGTGTAGTGGGGATCTGGAGGAAGTGTAGTGGGGATTTGGAGGAAGTGTAGTGGGGATGGAGGGAGTGTAGGAGGGATTTGGAGGAAGTGTAGTGGGGATTTGGAGGAAGTGTAGTTTGGATGGGGGGAGTGTAGGGGGGATGGAGGGAGTGTAGGGGGATGGAGGGAGTGTAATGGGGATTTGGAGGGAGTGTAGGGGGGATGGAGGGAGTGTATGGGGGATTTGGAGGGAGTGTAGGGGGGATGGAGGGAGTGTAGGGGGGATGGAGGGAGTGTTGGGGGATGGAGGGAGTGTGGGGGGATGGAGGGAGTGTAGGGGGGATGGAGGGAGTGTAGGGGGATGGAGGGAGTGTGGAGGGATTTAGAGGGAGTGTAGGGGGGATTTGGAGGGAGTGTAGGGGGGATTTGGAGGGAGTGTAGGGGGGATGGAGGGAGTGTAGGGGGATTTGGAGGAAGTGTAGTGGGGATAGAGGGAGTGTAGTGGGGATGGAGGGAGTGTAGTGGGGATTTGGAGGGAGTGTAGGGGGGATGGCGGGATGGAGGGAGTCAGGGGGGATGGAGGGAGTGTAGTGGGGATTTGGAGGGAGTGTAGTGGGGATTTGGAGGGAGTGTGGGGAGATGGAGGGAGTGTAGGGGCGATGGAGGAAGTGTAGTGTGGGATTTGGAGGGAGTGTAGGGAAGTAGACATGATTGGAAGGTGGCCCTAAAAGTTTTAATACTTACACAACTATCACGATTAGCGCCGGGTTCTAAGTTCATATTTTCTAGTCATTCCGAAATGTCCTCTGGCTGTTGGCAGCTGTCTACATTGGGTCACCGAGAGATATAGTTCTTGCTTCTCATGGCAATTGTACTAGATTTGATCCCAACTGTAAATTGGTACCTGGCTTATTGTTAGAGAACGTTTGGTTCCATGGAAAGAAATTGGTCACCCGATATCATAAACAGCTGCGATTAGCCCAATGAAGTCTCTAAAACTTCATCCCGGACCACCGTGTCTTCTATAGGACCAACTTGACATTCAATCATCAGTGGGAACCTCTCCAGCTCCCTGTTGAGCATATGTCTTCAAGAAATAGCTGCCAACATATAGAAACCTGCTCGCATCTATTTGCGTTTATAGGTTAAGTTCCTGCAGGATTGTGCAGCTAACACCACGCACAAACCTCCTTAGTCACCTCTTACGACATGCTTTGCAGGTTACAGTACTAATATTCTTTGCTCCATTTTCGACCCTGACAGCACTCGATCGACCTTGACGTTTATCAATCCATTTTTATGAAATATGTTTGATTAATTTAAATCAATCATTTAGATGAGAAACAATTATTATTAAATAATTCAATTTACAACCGACTGACCATGCGAAGATAACTTATCTGTAGATGTGATAATTGTAATATAAGGGCTCACCCCCAAAGAACTGTCAATTAGTTCAAGAATTCCTTCCTGACAATTATTTCAAGGATACCTCCTGATTTTTAAAAAAAACACCCCAAAAACCCTTTGAGAAACGCTGCTCTAGGCATTGCAGAAAAACGTGATTTGTCCGTCTTCACAATTATCATAAAATATAAAACCTCTTTTAACCTTGGCGCTGAAATAAATTCAATTACTCCTTCACTTTTATTGAATTTTTGCTGCAGTTTTTGTTCAAGTTTCTAATTTTGCTGTTCATTTTTGAAAGGTTCATAAAAATGATCCAGTTTGGAAAGGTGGGGTTTGCGTGTGCTCCGACTTTTGCCTGCTTGGGCCAAGTCAGAGCACTAGATAAAGTGCAAAGTCGTGAAATCTCGATCAGGAAATTGTTTAGCTCGGAGGTTTTAAAGAAGCAGTCAGCGGATCGCACGGGACCCGCCTAGTCGTATGCGGCCACCAACGTGGTTGTTAACACAGTCGTATGCTGCAAAGTTTGTGAACGTATGTGTATGTCTAGATACGCCATAAGTCGCAAACCTAAAGACATATCGAGCAATACCGTTCCTTTCACGAGGTATGGGCATATGAGGGCTTGGTTGGTTTCCTTCGTTCTCGTTCTTAGCTCTTAGTCGACCTGTACTTCCACAGGGGCAGATGCCCATGTGCGGGACCCTGCTCTGGTATGAGCTGGATGTAGCTGGGAGAAAAGTTTCCTGCTTAGCGGGATAGGCTCGAGCAGCTTAATACTCCACTGGTTTTGGGACAAGCGCTTGCAGAGGGTGGTTAACCGATGTGCGAGTCCATCTTAATAGACTCAAGCACTAGAGGAAAGTAGACCGGCAGTTTGTTAGGCGCCATCTATGCTGCTCCAAACAAACCATCTAACCATGACTGGTGTTATGCCATGTCACACAGTTAGTCGCCTCTTACAAAATGCTCTCTGTGAGGCAGTGGTGCTGTTCTTGTCCTTGTCATACACAAATACCTCAGCTGACCACTCGTTCTCAATCTCCCGCTACCAAGCCCTGAAAGGGCTTAAGAAAGTAGCAAAATGTAGTCCAGAGAACGGAATGCGTTGTGTCGTAGTTTACATCTTTACTGCAATATTTACCATTTTCCGACTTCAGCAAGGATTTTTTCAGTACCGGGTTAGTCTTCCCTCTTCGATCCCTTCTCCTTAGCCAATATGCCCTGTTGCAGCCTGTTATCCAGGATCACCACGTGGAGTAGAAGGATCTTGGCAGCTCTGGTTCGCTGGCCCTGGTGCTAGCAGTCAGCTATGGATCGCTGACCATTGCAGCTCATGCGCGGCCGTTTGGTCATATGATTATATACATAACTGAGCGGATGATTTTGGGTCAATGGTAGAGCACTCACTTTTCATGGCAAAGGTTTAATTCCCACTACTGGCAGCTCCAGTCAACCCACCTGTAAATGGGTACCTGACTTAAGGTGAGGAAAGGAAAGGACAGCGAGGAAGGGAACTGGCCACCCCCACCACACAAGCTGATGCTTAGTATACAGAAGTCTCAAACACTTCATTCCTGACCAGCGGATTAATCTACCGAAGGACTACTTTTACCTGTACATACATGTGTACTTATGTATAAATGCAATGCAGAGTTGGTACATATTCCCTAGCGGTCTACCATCTTCACCAGACCACGGGGCCCCGAGAGTTACCTCATCTGTTAGCTCCATATTGTTTCAGTTTTGCCTTAGGGCACTCAACCCTCTCATCAGTGCGCAATATTCAGCCTTATGTGTTACCCCTTGTTCCATATCATACATCCACACTGATGACTAACATCGAGCAGAAGTCAGCTCATCACTGTCGACAGTGCCCTACAGTTTCTCATGCAGGAAAAAGGCTGCGGATCACCTTCCAGTGCCTTCACCAATGCATGCTGATCATGTTTGCAACATGTATTCAGCTGTCCGAGGACTCGTACCACGGGTTCCACAAATATGTCGCTCTGATGGCACATGCGAAAATTAGTGTCTGCAAAGACAAAAAAAATCTTCTGTTGCTCATGCGACCCCTCATCCCAGATCCTAGTTTCACTAAATTCCGTGAATGAATCCCTGTTGATCCCTTTCAGGTTTTAGTTTACGATAGAACAAAAATGATTGAACGGAGAGTTGTATACTTGGAATATTGGTATTCAAACAGGCATGTTAATATCTGTTGCCAGGTAGCTGAAGGCTATCGGTTATCCGTATTATGTATTTTTTAAACTTCCTGCGGCCTTCTAGACCTGGGGGAAGGAACAAATAGTTTAGGTATATTTTTTTTACTATTAAATTTGAATTTTGTCCGAGCAGCGGCCGTTGAACCTTCTCCTTTCGATTTCTAACTGCCAAGGGATTTTTAACGTGCGTGATACTGGCCACGGGAGTCTGATCTCACTACCAAGAGATGAGGGAAATTTTTACCAGAAGATTCACGTGGAAATTCCCGGTCTCCACCGTGATTCGAACCCGCGACCTCCGGTACCCGAGCCGTACCTCTTACCTCGAGACCACTGAGCCCTCTCGTTGTATACGATTTCCCTAAATACATATTAACAGGCGAAGTAAATGAAATATGAACTCTGACCCTATGACCTAATTGGAAATGCGATGTGTCCGGTTCATGCAGTTGGTGCTTGTGTATACTCAATACACATACCAGATAGTGGGCTTGACTGAGCTATAAGCACATTTGAAGAAAAAAAAAGATTCATAATAATTGTATTACATATATGGATTTACCGAATTTGAGCGCTGTCAGCTCGAGACTTAGGGAAGTCGATGCTGTTCATTTTATCGAAAAATTGGCGGGAAGGCGGAGGGTATGAGAAGAAGACGGGCATGTTGAAAGGAGTAAGATATGAACTTGAACGGGGCAAGATATGGCTTGGAAGTAGTGCCATGAGGAACTCTAATGTAGATGCGAGAGAGAGGTGCGGGTTTTAAAAGAAAGACTATTTTCATCATTATGCCAGGCAGCGCCTCGTATCACAGCTAGTGGTCTATACAGATAAGTACTCAGTCTATTGTGTTTAATGCTTACCCTCAACGTCGCCAATTGATGTCATACGGGTAGCTGACGATAGGCGCCATACTTTCTTGTGTGATTTTATTTTAAGATTTTTAAGAAAACTTTTTTATCAGTTCCAGTGATTTAAATTGTTTGACCAAAACTACCAGTCATTTTGAAGTCGGTAGGACAGCTTACAGGACGTTATTCTCTGTTGTTTCAACTTGTGAGCCTATCTATGTCCTCCAATTTGTTCTTGCCTGTGTCGTCTGTATTCTAATTTGTCCTTGTTGATGTCCTCATTTGTCCTTGTTTATATCCTCATTTGTCCTTGTTGATGTCCTCATTTGTCCTTGTTGATATCCTCATTTGTCCTTGTTGATGTCCTCATTTGTCCTTGTTGATGTCCTCATTTGTCCTTGTTGATATCCTCATTTGTCCTTGTTGATATCCTCATTTGTCCTTGTTGATGTCCTCATTTGTCCTTGTTGATATCCTCATTTGTCCTTGTTGATATCCTCATTTGTCCTTGTTGATGTCCTCATTTGTCCTTGTTGATGTCCTCATTTGTCCTTGTTGATATCCTCATTTGTCCTTGTTGATATCCTCATTTGTCCTTGTTGATGTCCTCATTTGTCCTTGTTGATGTCCTCATTTGTCCTTGTTGATGTCCTCATTTGTCATTTTCCGTGTCCACATTTTAGTTGTTGATGCCTAATTTGTCCTTTATTGGGCCTATATGTCCTTGTCCATGCCCTCATTTATCCATGTCCATGTCCTCATTTGTCCTTGTCGGTGTGTTCATTTGTTTCTGCTAATGTCCTCAGTTGTCATTTTGCGTGTCCTCATTTGTCTTTGTCCTCATGCGTCCTTGTCTATGTACTTCTTCTCCGTCTTCTTTTTTTATTTCTTCTACGTTCGTTCTCAATCTCCTGCTACCAAGCCCTGAACAGGACTTTGCAAGTAGCAGGATGTGACCAGGAGAACGGAACCCGTTGTGTCGCTAGTTTACAGCTTGACTGCGATATTTGCACCTTTCAGCCCAATACATCCGTCTTTTGTAGCAATGCTAGTATCTTAATCTGTTGTCCTTAATTGTTTTCTGTAACATTTGTTAAAGATCTGGCGGGTCCGGGCTTGACTTGCTCCAGTGTCAGGTCAGGTCAGGTCAGGTCATCCCGTAACCGGTGAGGTTGTTGGGGCACGCATGAATACATCCTCACAATGCCACGCCACCATTCTCTGTCAGATGCCGCTGTCTGTGACTCTTCTGGTCGGAGACTGGTTCATTCTTTTATGTTGTCCTCCCATCTCTTTTTGGGACGGCCTCTTCGTCGTCTGCCATGCACCTTTCCGTGGAGGATTCTATTTGCAAGACCATTTGATCTCGATTAGTGACCGTACCAAACAAGTTTCCTTCTTTTGACAGTTGCCAAGAGGTCTTCAAAAGGCCCTATTGCTGTTGTAATTCTATCTCGTATTTCCTAATTTGTAACTCGATCTTTGTACGTTTAAAAGTTTTCGGAAACATCTCATGTCCAAGGCCTGTATCCTTCGTTGAAGGTCAGCTGTAACTGTCCATGTCTCACAAACATAGATGAATATTGGCAGGACCAGTGCACGCATTAATCTGATTTTCGTGCATGGTGCTAACCGTTTATCTTGCCAGATTTTGTTAAGCCGTACAAGCGCCGCTATTGTCTGTGCTATTCTGGCCAACACCTCACATTTTGATCCTTCCTCACTGACAATCGAACTCTGGATTTTTATAAAAGTCAACCACTTCGAGTTCCTGACCGTTAGCTTTTATCCTGCTGTTGAAGCCCTTGGCGTTGTTGGTCATTAATTTTGTCTTTCTAGCGTTTATCTCCATACCATAGTCAAGAGCTGTTTCATCGAGCCTTCTGACCCATTCCTGGAGTTCTGCTTCTGAACTCGCCAACCCGTCAATATCATCTGCAAAACGAAGGTTGGTAATCGTTCGGCCCCCTATCTTGACAGTACCAACGTGACCTCACTTATAATTCTCTCAAGGAATATACTGAAAAGAGTTGGAGAGTGTACGCTCGGGTGTACACAACATTAAAACGTTTACCGGTGTTACATCAATGAAAGACACTTGTGCGTGGAGGGAATTAAACGCTGAGATCAAGTACAGTAATGCCGCACTTTATCCCCGACGGCAGTGTCTATGGGATTACATTCCCTTTCTTCTAGTAAAGATATAATTATGAATAAAAAGCCAAACATCAGACACTGCTGTCGAGGATGCAGTGGAATGGAGTGTTGGAGACTTATTGTAATTAGCAACAGCTTATGTGAGGTCGGCTGACCAGTTTCCTTCCACGCTGACTTTCGTTCCCTAGCCGTAGGTTAGACACACATTTAGAAATGGCAACTTTACAGCTGGGTCGACTGCAGCGTGCCGGTAGCAAGGGTTGACTTTGTACCTTTGCCATGAAAAGCGTGCGTTCCACCGATGGCATTTTTACGGGAACAGCAAGTGAGAAGAGAATTTATAGCGTTGGGGAAATACGATCGCTTGTCCATGCAGTCACCGCTAGTTATATGGGTGAGTTGGGGTTGGGGGAGGGGTGTTCAAACTGTTAATCTCCTGACTAAAATAAACTGATGGCCTATAACAGCTGGACCACTTGTTCCTGGAAATCAAATATCCCACCCCATCCTCACCTACCCAACAAAGACAGCTCAGACATGACGGAACTGTTGAATGGATCTGCCCCGCCAGCCAGCTATGAAAAGCCGCCCCTGTTTCCCAGGTATATAATCTGTCATGGCGTTTCGCGTTATTGGTCAAGCTTGGTTGAACAAAGCCGTGAAAAGGTTGACTCAGATACGCTTGGTTTAATCCCTCTGTACTTTACCAGTCAGCCAGTTAATCAGCCAGCAAATCAGTCAATCAATCAGTCAGTCAGAGAACCAGTCAGTCAGTCAGTGAACCAGTCAATTAGTAAGCTAGCCAGTCAGTCAGTGAACCATTCAGTCAGTGAATCAGTCAATCAACCAGTCAATTCAGTCAGTCAGTGAACCATTCAGTCAATCAGTCAGTCAGCCAGTCATTTCAGTCAGTCAGTAAACCAGCCAGTCGCTCAGTCAACCAGTCAGCCAGTCATCCAACCAGTCAGCTAGCCAATCAGTCAGCCAACCAGTCTGCTAGCCAATTAGTCAGCCAGTCAGCCAACCAGTCAGCTAGCCAATCAGTCAGCCAGTCATCCAACCAGTCAGCTAGCCAATCAGTCAGCCAGTCAGCCAACCAGTCAGCTAGCCAACCAGTTCCTTTGTTTCCCTTACACCATTGAACGTTTGGAGCTTAAGTCGCCTGTGCTGCGCCAAGTGCGTTGCGTCGGTAATTGTGAACCCGCGTCGCTGCACAATCACTGTCATCTATCCACCTGCCTCGCGGCCGTCTCACTGTCCTGTAGCCGGATCTACCAGCGTTGTAAGCCCTTAGTGGAAGTTGGTGAGGGTGCACAGTCATGAGATGCTCAAACCAACGTATTTTGTGCCTGGATTCTGCACATAACGTAGTACTGACTATACTGAGAATTGTTTCCACTTTACATTTGTTTGTATTCTGTCTTTCCTGGTAATACCGATGACCTTCATCAAACACATCATTTCACAGGTCGACATTAGTATCTCACGCGCCCTGGGCAGTGGCCATGTTTGGCGCTGGTAGCACAGAGTCGGCATGAATATACAGTAGATCAGCTGTTGCTTGGTTGCCAAATGAATGCTCAGGTCCCTAAACAGTGGCGACCGCTGATAAGTCACCGCAAACAGTGGCGACTGCTGATAAGTCACCGCAAACACTTTCTGATACTTGATTGCCATGTTGATCCCCGGTCCACCTTAATCAGCACGCTCGGGATGTGAGGAAAGGTACTGCAACCGACCATTTAACTTCCTTTTAAGGGCGCACAAAAGAGTAACCTACTCATTGTGGGCATTCGCAAACAACAACAACAACAGCAACAACACATATTAACAACAATCGACATAACACATTCCCCAAGAAAGACAAATGAAGCTACACTAGGGTAGCCAGAATGTCAAGATTGCCTACATAATTTTCGAGCACACACGCACCTTTTGGTTGAATCGGGTCACGTGACTCAACATCTGAGTGCCAGGGATGGGAAGGAGGAGGGGTGGTGGTGACAGTTGATACGCACGCTAGTTATTTATAGCTGACACCAGACTTCCTGTCTGTCCCTGTGTCCTAGGATCCCGTTCTCTCTCGAGAATACTCGTCCACTGGACGGGAAGTAAAGAATTGTGGAGCAGTTCGACTTTGGGCCTCGCAAATAACAAGATATATTTTCATCCCCTGTGGCTTAATCACGCGAGCCAAACATAGAGGCGACAGAAAGCCAGAGTGCAGTGGCGTAACTCCAACGCCAGAAGCACAGGTCGCTGTGGTAGAGAGGTAAAGCACTCGCCTATCAAAGCAATGAACGGAAACGGCGTGGGTTCGATCCTCGCAAGTTTCAAGCGATCCCTGGTCTCACAGAAGGGGACCAGAGTGCCTGCATCCTGAATTTACCTCCAGTCGTCTTAACTTATGTCTTGCCACTGGTTCAAGGTAGCTCTGGACTGGAAAGTGAGGTTGATGACCAGCGCACTATATTCCAAACACAGCGCAAGGTACATCGTCACGCCAATACTGTCCGATGATGTCGACATCCTCGCTTGTGATGCAGAACTAACTTCTTGGCGCACATTAAATAGAGAAAGGGAGTGACCAGTCAATCAAACTTATCAGCTCCAAATGAAGCACGGGTTTTCAACAAACATCCGCCAATTCCCCCATCCTGGGTCAACGGTTCTAGCTCTATCTTTGGTTTCCCTGTTTCGTTTTGTTTTGCCTCGAGTTTACTTCTCGGTGTGTGTTTTGGTCTTCCTTTATACATCTTACCTTGGGGGTTCAGGGACAGGAACTGTCTTATAATTCTGTCAGTTTCCTTAATGTCTGTCCTATCCAGAGCGTCTTCTCTTCTTGTCATGTTCCACTGGTATATGTCTGGTACTTTGCAAAAGTTCCACATTAGTAATCGTAAGATGCTATTTCAGTTCTTTATTATGTGCATACATACATACAAACACATACATACAAACATATATCATCAAGTGCATTGCCGGTTGGCGTTGGCGATCATGGACCTTCACCCACTTCTATTACGTGTGTCGTTTACCAACTCTGTTGTTGATTGTAGCCCGTGTCCTTCTCTCAGGCTGTCCAACATCTTCTCTCTCGGCCTCCCTGTCTCTCAGGCTGTCCAACATCTTCTCTCTCGGCCTTCCTGTCTCTCAGGCTGTCCAGCATATTTTCTCTCGGCCTTCATCTGTCTCTCAGGCTGTCCAGCATCTTCTCTCTCGGCCTTCATCTGTCTCCCAGGCTGTCCAGCATCTTCTCTCTCGGCCTTCCTGTCTCTCAGGCTGTCCAACATCTTCTCTCTCGGCCTTCCTGTCTCTCAGGCTGTCCAACATCTTCTCTCTCGGCCTTCCTGTCTCTCAGGCTGTCCAGCATCTTTTCTCTCGGCCTTCATCTGTCTCTCAGGCTGTCCAGCATCTTCTCTCTCGGCCTTCATCTGTCTCTCAGGCTGTCCAGCATCTTCTCTCTCGGCCTTCCTGTCTCTCAGGCTGTCCAACATCTTCTCTCTCGGCCTTCCTGTCTCTCAGGCTGTCCAGCATCTTCTCTCTCGGCCTTCCTGTCTCTCAGGCTGTCCAACATCTTCTCTCTTGGCCTTCCTGTCTCTCAGGCTGTCCAGCATCTTTTCTCTCGGCCTTCATCTGTTTCTCAGGCTGTCCAACATCTTCTCTCTCGGCCTTCCTGTCTCTCAGGCTGTCCAGCATCTTCTCTCTCGGCCTTCCTGTCTCTCAGGCTGTCCAGCATCTTTTCTCTCGGCCTCATCTGTCTCTCAGGCTGTCCAGCATCTTCTCTCTCGGCCTTCATCTGTCTCTCAGGCTGTCCAGCATCTTCTCTCTCGGCCTTCCTGTCTCTCAGGCTGTCCAGCATCTTCTCTCTCGGCCTTCCTGTCTCTCAGGCTGTCCAGCATCTTCTCTCTCGGCCTTCCTGTCTCTCAGGCTGTCCAGCATCTTCTCTCTCGGCCTTCCTGTCTCTCAGGCTGTCCAACATCTTCTCTCTCGGCCTTCCTGTCTCTCAGGCTGTCCAACATCTTCTCTCTCGGCCTTCCTGTCTCTCAGGCTGTCCAGCATCTTCTCTCTCGGCCTTCCTGTCTCTCAGGCTGTCCAGCATCTTCTCTCTCGGCCTTCCTGTCTCTCAGGCTGTCCAGCATCTTCTCTCTCGGCCTTCCTGTCTCTCAGGCTGTCCAGCATCTTCTCTCTCGGCCTTCCTGTCTCTCAGGCTGTCCAGCATCTTCTCTCTCGGCCTTCCTGTCTCTCAGGCTGTCCAGCATCTTCTCTCTCGGCCTTCCTGTCTCTCAGGCTGTCCAACATCTTCTCTCTCGGCCTTCCTGTCTCTCAGGCTGTCCAACATCTTCTCTCTCGGCCTTCCTGTCTCTCAGTCTGTCCAGCATCTTCTCTCTCGGCCTTCCTGTCTCTCAGGCTGTCCAGCATCTTCTCTCTCGGCCTTCCTGTCTCTCAGGCTGTCCAGCATCTTCTCTCTCGGCCTTCCTGTCTCTCAGGCTGTCCAACATCTTCTCTCTCGGCCTTCCTGTCTCTCAGGCTGTCCAACATCTTCTCTCTCGGCCTTCCTGTCTCTCAGGCTGTCCAGCATCTTCTCTCTCGGCCTTCCTGTCTCTCAGGCTGTCCAGCATCTTCTCTCTCGGCCTTCCTGTCTCTCAGGCTGTCCAGCATCTTCTCTCTCGGCCTTCCTGTCTCTCAGGCTGTCCAGCATCTTCTCTCTCGGCCTTCCTGTCTCTCAGGCTGTCCAGCATCTTCTCTCTCGGCCTTCCTGTCTCTCTTTCCCGTTGTCACGACGGGCTCTAAGCCGTAACATGCCTGACAAAGGATGACTGCCTTGTTCTGATCCTTGCAATAAGTTGCCTTTGTGTTTGGGCCTCTTCGAGTACTGTATTATTAGTCTTCTTTGCAGCCTATGAGATCCGCAGCTTTCTTCAAGAACACCACATCTCCGCTTCTTCTAAAAATCTTAGCGCTTGCTGACTAATTGTCCTTCTTATTTCATTGGATTTTTTTGGGGGATTTTTTTTTGGCGTACGCATTATCCCAATGCGGGTATGCGTTGCACTGTGGTTTTTATTTTGCGTCTGTCGGTGCATCCGACTTCAGCATGCATTTTGTGTAAGGGTCTGCTTCCTCCTGTATTTTCTAAAGGTTTGCTTCCCCGGGGTAACGGCCAGTGCTGTGATGGGGATCGAACCCAGCACCTTCGGATTGTGAGCCGTGCCACTTTACCACTAGGCCACGCCGTCCCCCTATTTCATGTGATTTAATCTGAGGCCTTTGTTTTCACTTTGCTGAACTACTATGTCTACCATTTCCTACAAGTCGGTTTCATTCTGGACTATCAAGATAGTATCATCAGTAGATTATTTATGTTTTGTCCGCTAATTAATAGTCCTGGCATTGTCTGTGTGTCTCTCACGATAAACTCGCTGTATAGAGGGAGCATGTCTGGGGGACAGAACACAGCCATGCCTCACTCCCCTTTTTATCTGTTTATAATCTCCCACTTGATTGCTAATTCTTATAGCCGCAGTCCCCAATACATATTTTAAATAATCATTAGATCCTTGCCATCAATATGTAAACATTTCAGCATTTGGGTGAGCTTCATGTTTTATCCTGTCGAACGCGTTAGCATAATCTATGACACAGAGAGAGAGAGACATGGACTTTCGTCTCAATGGGTCTCATTATGTGGAGGAGAATTAGCCCGAGAAAAAAACCCAGTGTCTGCCAAACTGGACACAAGTAGGAATCGAACCCGGGACGTTGGGATTGTTTGCACTTAATATTTACTACTATCAGACATTTTTATCAAGGGTCCCTTCTAGTTGAAGGTACACGGAATATACCTGGTCCACCAGGGTGGTAGACACGCTGCTGCCGTACTGTATTGTAGGAGTTCTCTCGTGACATCCTGGTGTTTGTCGATGTCGGGACGGACTGTTGGGACTTGGTCAAGTGCACCACAGTCCTGACTAGAGGCTGGTGCGTGCCTTGATTCGCGTGATGTCGTGTGTGTCCATGCCTCCTGGGCTTGGAGGTGGCAGACATATACAAGGAGAGAATGCTGAAGTGAGACATGTTTTGGCTGTATGCGAGACTAATGGTAACAGGTCACGTTGTGTGGTGCTTTACTGTTGCTGCGGAGGGCGAGTTTTAGGGAGGTGATCTAATCCCTTGTACTAGCCCTGCTGCTGTTAAAGTGAGAAAGTAATCCTGTAATCCTGGTTTTCATTGAGGCACACTTTGTGCCCTATGCCAGGTAGCCAAATGTTGTCTAAACTCATCTTTGCCCTTTGTCATTAAGTACCATGCCGGACCAAGGTCCTGTCGCAGGCCATCTCTTTATCTTATTGGGGGACGCCCCGGGCGACGATTATATGTGTAGGGCCACCATGACGTCACTGAACGTGAACAACTATTGTCAGGCATACGTACCACGTGGCCTGCCAACCTGAGCTTTCTTCTCAACGCCTTATCTGCGACTCCATTGTAGCAGGTTCAACTCCTGATGGCGGTGTTGCGGATGTGGTCTCGTAGTGAAAGTGATAGTGTTCTACGCTCAATCGCTGGTTGAGTAGCTTGAAACCGCGCCATGTCACTATTTCGTAGGTTCTACACCTCACAGTTATATACCATGACTGGAATGACCAGGTGTGAGCTCTCGCATTGTTGTTTTTCATCTGTTGAAGTACTGTCTTGATGGGGTTGAAGCTGAACCACCCAACTGTGAGAAAGTGCTTTGTGAACCAATCCACTGTGAGAAAGTTCTTTGTGAACCACCCCACTGTGAGAAAGTGCTTTGTGAACCACCCCACTGTGAGAAAGTGCTTTGTGAACCACCTCGCTGTGAGAAAGTGCTTTGTGAACCACCCCACTGTGAGAAAGTGCTTTGTGAACCACCCCAATGTGAGAAAGTGCTTTGTGAACCACCTCACTGTGAGAAAGTGCTTTGTGAACCACCCTACTGTCAGAAAGTGCTTTGTGAACCACCCCGCTGTGAGAAAGTGCTTTGTGAACCACCCTGCTGTGAGAAAGTGCTTTGTGAACCACTCCGCTGTGAGAAAGTACTTTGTGAATTACCCTGCTGTAAGAAAGTGCTTTGTAAACCACCCCACTGTGAGAAAGTGCTTTGTGAACCACCCCGCTGTGAGAAAGTGCTCTGTGAACCACCTCACTGTGAGAAAGTGCTTTGTGAACCATCCCGCTGTGAGAAAGTGCTTTGTGAACCACCTCGCTGTGAGAAAGTGCTTTGTGAACCACCTCGCTGTGAGAAAGTGCTTTGTAAACCACCCCGCTGTGAGAAAGTGCTTTGTGAACCATCCCGCTGTGAGAAAGTGCTTTGTGAACCACCTCGCTGTGAGAAAGTGCTTTGTGAACCACCCCGCTGTGAGAAAGTGCTTTGTGAACCATCCCGCTGTGAGAAAGTGCTTTTGTGAACCACCTCGCTGTGAGAATGTGCTTTGTGAACCACCTCGCTGTGAGAAAGTGCTTTGTGAACCACCCCGCTGTAAGAAAGTGCTTTGTGAACCACCCCGCTGTGAGAAAGTGCTTTGTGAACCACCCCGCTGTGAGAAAGTGTTTTGTGAACCATCCCGCTGTGAGAAAGTGCTTTGTGAACCACCTCACTGTGAGAAAGTGTTTTGTGAAATTCTTGTCAATGTCACCGATAGCAAACACAGCTGACCTCGTGTAAAGAAGAAACTAACACTTCAGCTCATACGGCAATCTCTATGGTTAAGGTTATATACAGTAGTCTGCCTTTCATTTTTCAGTCTCAATTCTTCTGTCTACTGTGGCAGCTAATCGCTGTTGAGAACGATTGAGACAAGTGATTTAGGTTGACTGCTATAATCAGGTGCTGCTATAATCTCGTGGTGTAATCCCAGGATATTTTAATCTCGTGGCATTGTAATTTCGTGATGCTGTAATCTCTTGAAAACGACCGATGATGCACTCAAATTAATATTGGATCTTAATAATTAAAAAAAAAGTTTTTAGTATCACCATATGTTGCTACACTCACCACCGTTTCAATCACAGTTTTTGACATTTCTCCACCACCGTCACAACCCTTTTTATCCCATCGCTACTATTTTACTACTACCACTACCACCACCACTACTAGTACCACTATTACTACTACTATTGCAACTACGTACTACTACTATTAATACCACACCACCATTACTACTACCACTATTTATAGCACACCATTACTACTACCACTATTTATAGCACATCGTTATCCCTATTACTCAACTACCTGATCGTGTTACCACAACTACAACTGCTATTTTACCACCGATTTAACTAAAGATTTATTACGACTACAATGTTGTCACCATTTTAAACGGTACTTCAAGAGAGTGACGAGACATATACAAGAAAACAAGCAGCCAATCTCCTTGCCCAGGGTTTTGCATAAGACACCAAAATAAACATGTCAAAAGTAAGTCATCGAGGTGGAAAATGAACTAAAAAGGAGAAGGACAAGGAAAGAAAACAATGAGGATGAAATAAACAAGCCTTTCTGCATCCAAGAATTGAATTGAGCAATAGGAAAACTTTAGATGAAAAAGGCACCTGGGCCCGACGCAATAACAAATGAAATGATTTCACACTTGGGACCAATAGGCAGACAGCGATTCCTGGACCTGATAAACCAATCGTGGACTCAGGGATTGTTCCCAAAAGAATGGAAGGAGGCAGAAATAATCTCAATTCTCAAGAAGGAAAAACCAAAAGAAAACAAAACAAGATACCGCCCAATCAGCCTCATTAGCTGTCGGGGAAAGGCAATGGAAAGTCTGGTGAACAATAGGATGCTAACTTTCCTTGAGAAAAACAAAATTCTAGATAAGTGCCAGTCTGGCTATAGAAAATACGGGCTGCGGAATAAGGGGGGAAAACACTTGACTGGGTCAAAGACTACCTCCACTCACGATGTGCGAGAGTCAGGCTGGAAGAACACAGGAACAAAATGGTCAAACTGCATGAGGGGGTTCCCCAGGGAGGATCAATATCCCCTATTTTGTTTATCCTCTTCATTAATGATCTGCCAAAACAGTTCAGACCACACATCCACAAGGCACTCCATGCGGACGACCTGGCCATATGGACCCAGGCACAAAACATTGGAACCGCAAAAACAAGAATGCATGAAGCAATTAATGCAGTAAAAAAATGGGCAGACTCATGGGGTGTCACAATAAACAAAAGCAAGACCCTCTCAACACTCTTCTCGCTCTCTACAAAGCCAGAGCAGGTCGACCTATATTTAGAAAATAGCCTACTTCCTAGAGAAAACAATCATACATACCTAGGAATGAGATATGACAAAAGATTAATATGGGACCCACACATAGAGGACACTCAAATGAAGGCCACACTCAGACTAAGGCTGATGAAAAAACTGAAATGGATAAATTGAGGCGCAGATGCAAACACAATCAGACATGCCTACACTGTATGTGTACGGCCAACACTGGAATACGGCACGGGTGCCTATGCAAAAGACCAACCTAAATAAATTAGACAGGGCACATAATACCGAATTATTACCGGAGATCTGTGAAGCACCCCAAATCAGAGAACTCAAAGCGGTAGCAGGCTCACAGAGCCTCGGTGAGCGCAGAGAAGAAAAAAATACTAAACCTGACAGAAAAATACAAGCGTATGAATAAACATCCATTGCAGGGAAAAGTCAATGAATTAACCAAAAACCGCATAAAAAGAACAAGCTTCAATCATCAATCTAAAGCCCTTACAGCCAGGAACAGTGAGATCATATCAAAATGTCCAACGACATGGCAAATGATACAAGTATATGAAAATACAGACCAACAGCCCAACTTCACCGTGGAAGCGAAAATACCAGGCATCGACAGAAAGGTGGAAGAATCAGACCATGCATTGAGAGAAAAAAACCCTAAAGCATATTGGAGACGCCGATCCTCAACCGATGTGGACGCACGTCTACACAGATGGATCATCAGAGGAAGCATTGAGGAAAGGAGGGGCGGGACTCATACTTCAACAGGATGGACCCGTTAAAGGAAAAGCTAGTGCTGCCGGGGAGCCCTCGACAAATCTAAGAACAGAGCATCAGGCAATAATTGAAGCAGTCAAACTATTGGATGAAAAGGGGTTAAAGGATAACAGAATAGTGTTTTTGTGTGAATGCATGGCAATTTTGCAGGCCACACAAAGAGAACCACAATAAAATCACCCTCCAGTGGATTCCAGCTCACTGCAGCATACCTGGGAATGAATGGACGGACAGGCTAGCCAGGGAGGGAAGACAAAGAGAACAATTCACCCACCCAGTGTCACGGCAGAAGTCAAGGCAAACATTTAAAAAAAATATATAAACAACAGTGGATAGAGAGAATAAACAGCAAATAACCGCAGGACCCAACCATTAGACTGAATAGGAAACAGTATACCACAATGCTCCCCCTCAGAACAGGTCATTGCAGACTAAATGCACACATGCATAAAATGAAAGCAGCACAGACTGCACAACACACATGTCAGAGAGGACCCCAGACTCCAGAACACATCCTGCAAACATGTCCACTGCACCAAGGGTCCCGTGAGAAGACCTGGCCCGAGGAGAGAAACATACAAGACAAACTGTGGGGAACCATTGATGACCTGCGACTGACGTGTCACTTCATGCAGGCGGCCCATCTGGTGGCGTAAAATGAGCATACCAAAGCGAACGCAAAGACGAAGAAAAAGAAGAAGAATCGTTTCAGCTTCACTTACATCACGTCCTGCGCCGGCTCATCAGCGTCACTATACACACACAATTATCACACCCACCACCCTCCTGGCACGGACGGTCGAGAAGCATCGTCCGTTCCATTATCATGCGCATTTCCTGCCGGCAGATACAAAGAGCGACAAGCCGATCCTGTGAACAGTTGCTTCCTGTTAGCGCCCCAACCCGTCATCATTATGATCAGCCGGGCTCACCGGCCACGCTACAGATTGGATGCACGTGCGTGCACGCGTCAGACTTGCTCTCATTCTGGGGTCAATTTCATTGCCGTGTTGAGCAGTTGGGGCATGGAGGCAGGGGTGGATAGGCCAGACCGTGAGTGCGAAATCTGCGTGTGGATCAAGAAATGTCGGGGTGAGCCGCTATTCATAGATAGCACACGCATACAGATCATAAACACAGACCCACTAGATAGTGTGTCTTGATATAGCCGACAACACTGTGCGGTTGATATAGCCGTGCCCTAGTCATATGGAATACACAACACGAGATCAATCGATACTGTACGGGGATAAATGTGTCGGCTACACTGCTGTCAGGGATGACGTGTTGGAGGCTTCATGTTTTAAATTAGCCTCAGCTATTTGAGGGTGCGGGAGGGGTGACCAGATCTCTCATTCGCTATCTTCCCTACCCTAGCTATAAGTCAGGTACCTACCCTGCCCTAGCTATAAGTCAGGTACCTTCCCTGCCCTAGCTATAAGTCAGGTACCTACCCTACCTTAGCTATGTCAGGTACCTACCCTAGCTATAAGTCCAGTACCTACCCTACCCTAACCATAACTCGGATCCCTTTCGTTTCTGTAAGGTAGGTACCAATATACAGCTATTATGAAATAACCACAGGTGTATGGTAAATGACTACCAACACTCCTCGTTTGAAAAAGAAAGATTTAAAAAACAATAATCTTCCGACATATGATTATATAGTCTGCGCATTAGTAATTGGCCTTCAACCAACCAAATGTATTTCCCTCACAAACGTGGCTCTGTATCAGGCCTCTCAGTGTTCTTCAAATAACAAAGTTTTCCCTACAAACTTAACAAGCTGTCACAGACGACGTTTCTCTCCATATAGTTCCTAGTCCATGATTTAAGCACATCCCTCAAAACCTGAATGTCTGTCCGATTCACCTATTATCGTGGACAGTTGCCTCCTCAAATGGTTTAACTCGCTATCTCATGTGTGTATCAGAGAATTATAACCAGAATAAAGAACAAACAAGACACTTATCCAGTTAACGAAATCATTTCTACAGTTGCCTCTCCACCCCCAAAGTGTGGTCCCCGAACTTGAAGCTCCCTTTCTCAAATGTGTGCCCCCCTCCCAATCTTAAGGCTCTCCCCTAAACAAGTGATTTCTGGATATTGTAGTCTCTCCAACGTGTGGCACCCATAAACTTGTGATTCTCTCATCTTGTGGCGCCCATAAACTTGTGATTCACTCAACTTGTGGCGCCCATAAACTTGCGATTCTCTCAACTTGTGGCGCCTTCAATTAGCAGTCACCCCAACTTGTGGCTCTTCCAAAATGTAGTCTCCCCACCCCTCTCTCTCCCTCTTGCTGATTCTCTCAACTTGTGACTCTTTGATTCTGCGTGCGATTTGGTCTCCTGTATTTCGCTTATCCTGAATCATTTCAGAACATAGACTGCATTCCAATGCCATCAGTAGGTTATCTTACTGTGCCCTACTCCATGGCAGCGTTCTCTGTCGTTTGTCTTGTTTCCTACCAACTGTCCTTCTTTGGTATTTGCTGAAGATGTCAGACTCGATAGAGACGAGAGTGCAGAGGGAAAATACTATCACTTACCAGTCGTCTCCACTACTCAGGCACCGCACGATTTTCCTCCAAGCAAAAAAGCAGATGGTAAATAGTATCTTCAGCTCAGTTCTGAAACAAAAGTCAGCCACCTGCCAAATGCGGTGCCTATGAACGGTCACTAACAACACCAGGAGAGAGAATTACACATATTTATTATTTTTTTTGTATTTGCGTTCGCCTTATTTCTCTAATCCCCAAGGCGGTGTCGTTGCACTGTGGTTTTTATTTTGCGCCTGTCGGCCCAGTGCATTCGACTTTAGCATGCATTTTATGTAAGGATCTGCTTCCTCCTGCATTTTTTAAGGGGCTGCTTTCCCGGGGTAACGGCCGGTGCTGTGATGGGGACCGAACCCAGCACCTTCTGGCTGTGAGCCGCGTCACTTAACCACTAGCCCACGCTGTCCCCTGAATTACAAATGTGATTCTCAGGAGTAGGTTGGAACAATTCCCTGCCTAAATTACATCTAGCAACATTGTGCGAATGCAACCTTCTATATGAAAAGATGAGGAGAAAGGGCGAGAAGTAGTAGACTCAGGAAAAAGTGGATATGCAGCCTAAACGAGCCGTGCAGTAAAGTACTAGTGTCACTCAGGCCACACAAGAAGTGAAGGACAAACACATACCACAACACTGGGCTACAGTCGGGTAGAAAGTGAGTCGACAAAAGAAGGTGAAGTTTTTTGCTGTTATTCAGCAATGGTTCCGAGCCATACAATATGGCTGATTGCATTTCAAGATTTATTTTCTTGTCTTGGACATCCTTTTACAGGTCTGCCATTGTGATAAACGACTCCACTTTTGCTTTCGTTCTTTGATTTGGTCATCTGTTCTTAATTTGTTTTGATTGTGTCTAATATATATGCAGTATTCTCCATCTTGTAGAACTTGTCTCCCAGCACAATTCGATGTGCCGTTAGTTGTATTTGATCGTATTTGTCAGGTGGCTTCTAATTAAGCGTGCTTGAGTGGCAAGGTGGTCGTGTGTGTGTGTGTGCACGAATGAAAGATGATATTATGAAGAATATATATTTGGTAGTTGACCTTCATATATACTCTCAAACTGAAGTTTTTTGTGTGCTGTGTGTGCTCACAGCATCGTCGGAGTTGAAAATGCCCTTGATTGAACAACGAACAAATTCTGTGTTTTAATTGAAAAGTCTCAGAGACACAAACCTTGCTTAATATGTCCTTGATTGAACAACGGAGAAATTCTGTGTTTTGCTTGAGAATTCTCAGAGACACAAACCTTGCTTAATATGTCCTTGATTGAACAATGGAGAAATTCTGTGTTTTGCTTGAGAAGTCACCCTCAGAGACACAAACCTTGCTTAATAAAGCATATGGTGATACCGCAATGAAGCAATTCCAAGTATTTGAGTGGCACAATCCTCAGACAAAACGGCACACCCCCCCCCCCCCCCCCCCCAGAAATTCCGTTTGGACAAGAGCAAAGGAAAAGTTATGTTGAAATTTTTGTTATTCCCAGGGTATTGTCTACCATGATTTCATTCCTTAAGGCCGAACGGTTAACAAGGAAATGCACCTTGATATCCTCCATCGTCTAAGAGATGCAATCAGAAGAAAATTACCAGAAAAATGGAGAACAAACAGTTGGGTTCAGCTACATGACAATGCGCCAGCACATCGATCCCTTCTGGTGAAGCAGTACCACACAAAGCACAATGTGATTACCTTGGAACATCCTCCATATTCTCACACCGCCTGATTGTTTCTTGTCTGAAACTGACACTGAAAGAACAACAATTCAAGGATGCTGAGGATGTTATCACCAATGCGACAAGACGGCTGTTATAGAATGGGTTGCACGAATGTTTCCAGCAGCTGTATGCACGTTGCCAAAATATGTAGTTGACGAAGAGAACTACTATGAAGGAAATGTAGTGTAGATAATTCTATTGTAACTTATTTCCATATAATCCATTAATTCCGGGAACCTACCTCGTATAATGTCTGTACGATATATAAAATTTGTTCTGACCTGTGTGTACGATCTATAAAATTTGTTCTGACCTGTGTGTACCATTTACAAGCGGCGCTACAAAACTAATGCCTCCTATTTTATCCCATGAAAACCATAACAGATAAAAACAACACCATTTGATAGAGCAGCATCTTGCCTTCCAAAAATTATTTTTCAACAGTCACCACCCTTGGCTAGACATTTCTCAACAGTCACCACCCTTGGCTAGACATTTCTCAACAGTCACCACCCTTGGCTAGACATTTCTCAACAGTCACCACCCTTGGCTAGACATTTCTCAACAGTCACCACCCTTGGCTAGACATTTCTCAACAGTCACCACCCTTGGCTAGACATTTCTCAACAGTCACCACCCTTGGCTAGACATTTTCTCCAAAGATGAACAAGAGCAGACATGCTGTGCTGATAAACAATCTGCACCAAGGGAGGGGATCCATATTTTCCACAGCTGCTATGGCAGCGTCATGGCTAGGGTGTCATTGTCATGGAAGCCAGAAGGCAATGTATTGGATAATCCAGCCAAGGATGACAATGTGCTCAACCGTTTTCAAACTAGGATTGAGGCCTGACATTATCATGTTGCAAAAGACAGGTTCTCATATGTTCTGATCTGACCGTGGAAGACTTGAGCGTCACCAAGGCAACAGTTGATGGTTAGGAAATCAAGGAGAATCACCCCTATCCTATGACAAAAAGATCATTCACATCATTTTACCTCGCGCCTTCACAGTTTTTTTTCACGTGTCACCACCCCATGGACTGCCATTTTGACCCAGGATCGTAGCGGTAGCACCACGTTTCATCACCAACGATGATGCGATCCAGGACACTGTCACCTTCATCCTTGTAATGGTTCAAGAGGGCATGACAAATTTTTCATGCAATGTTCTTTTTGTTACTGTGTCAGCATTTATGGGACCCATCTGGTGCAAACTTAGTTTCCAACACACTGAGGACAATATCCAGCTCTGAAGAATTGTGCGGATGAGCTGATCTACATTATGTAATGTGACAGCTGTGCATGGTCATCCATAATGTGGCTTATCCTTCATGTCCCTTTCACCACACTTGCATGACAGATGCCATTTTGTCCGACTGCCTCTCTTCTGCCATCTGTGTGCCAGAAACAAACATTTTACGGATATTGACAGGAATGTTTAAACTTTACTGCCATAATAAAAATGATTAATGCTTTACAGACATAGGTGACCATGTCCCTCTAGCTTTGTATGTGGGCTGTAGTGATGAGATAAGGAAGGCTCCAATTTGCAGCACATGGTGTGCCTGCAGATTTTTGTTGTTGTTAGTTAAACTAACAAAAGAGACACAATGCACAATAACCATTTCTTTTGTATTTTTTTCATCAAATCGTAACATGGGACACACTGAATGATAACACAATATATATATAAATAATAATAAACTGAACATTGAAAGGAAGCGAGCAAGACAAAGGTTGTATACACACTTATTTGAAATGAGTTCAATCAATCAAGTTCATAACCCACACGCAATCCTATATATATAAAAATAACTATTTGAAATGCAATCCAATCAATACTAACACATTGTTGACATAAATATCAACCCTTTATTTTCTCCATCTATCCTAATGCTGTTCCCGTTAGCATCGCCCTCCCCACCTTATCTACCACATACTATTTTCCATATCTCATCTTGCACTTTTTTTTCCCTGCTATCTACCCATTCTCGTCTCATATTGCTCTTAATGTATTCTTGACCTTAAAGTATGCCGGATCTGAATGTATTCTTGACCTTAAAGTATGCTGGGTCTGAATGTATTCTTGACCTTAAAGCATGCTCGGTCTGAATGTCTTCTTGACCTTAAAGCATGCTCGGTCTGAATGTCTTCTTGACCTTAAAGCATGCTCGGTCTGAATGTCTTCTTGACCTTAAAGCATGCTCGGTCTGAATGTCTTCTTGACCTTAAAGCATGCTCGGTCTGAATGTCTTCTTGACCTTAAAGCATGCTCGGTCTGAATGTCTTCTTGACCTTAAAGCATGCTCGGTCTGAATGTCTTCTTGACCTTAAAGCATGCTCGGTCTGAATGTATTCTTGACCTTAAAGCATGCTCGGTCTGAATGTATTCTTGACCTTAAAGCATGCTCGGTCTGAATGTCTTCTTGACCTTAAAGCATGCTCGGTCTGAATGTCTTCTTGACCTTAAAGCATGCTCGGTCTGAATGTCTTCTTGACCTTAAAGCATGCTCGGTCTGAATGTCTTCTTGACCTTAAAGCATGCTCGGTCTGAATGTCTTCTTGACCTTAAAGCATGCTCGGTCTGAATGTCTTCTTGACCTTAAAGCATGCTCGGTCTGAATGTCTTCTTGACCTTAAAGCATGCTCGGTCTGAATGTCTTCTTGACCTTAAAGCATGCTCGGTCTGAATGTCTTCTTGACCTTAAAGCATGCTCGGTCTGAATGTCTTCTTGACCTTAAAATATGCCGGATCTGAATGTCTTCTTGACCTTAAAGCATGCTCGGTCTGAATGTCTTCTTGACCTTAAAGCATGCTCGGTCTGAATGTCTTCTTGACCTTAAAATATGCCGGATCTGAATGTCTTCTTGACCTTAAAGCATGCTCGGTCTGAATGTCTTCTTGACCTTAAAGCATGCTCGGTATGTCATCTTGACCTGTCACCAGTTATGTTAGTCTGGATTAAAAACTACACCTATCATGCCACTTGACACAAGCCAAAAATACTTCTAACGGTGTACTCTCATTCTCCGTATCAGTATGATGAACTAAACCACCACCACCACCTCCTGTATGTAATCTCTGTACATGCCACTACAAGTTTTCACTTTCATAAAAAAATATCACATTGGCAGTTGAAATAAGAAAGAGGGCAACCATCACAATCATTACCCCAACCTCAGTCTTATCCTGGCCCCAGAACACACACCATTTTGACTCGGTACCATCATCACCGACAATTTGACTCTGGGATCAGAGCCTCCATTCTCACTCACAGTTGCCCTGGTATCCCTCATCCTCTCAGTCTCGCTCATAATGGGCCACAATTATGGAATCAGAATGTCTAGCCTAAACTCTGGGATCAGAACACCCCCCCCCCCCACCTTTTGAGAGGTGGGAGTACTCTACCCTTAGGTGTTATCACCTTTTGTGAGGTGGGGGAGACCAGTTCCTTGTCCTGCCTGCCCCTAGGTCTTCTCACCTTTTGTGAGGTGGGAGTGACCTGCCCCTAGGTCTTATCACCTTTTGTAAGGTGGGAATGACCTGCCCCTAGGTCTTATCACCTTTTGTAAGGTGGGAGTGACCTGCCCCTAGGTCTTATCACCTTTTGTAAGGTGGGAGTGACCTGCCCCTAGGTCTTATCACCTTTTGTAAGGTGGGAGTGACCTGCCCCTAGGTCTTATCACCTTTGTGAGGTGAGAGTGACCAGTGCCCTTGTTCTAACTACAGCCAGAACGATGACACTACATGATTAGATTTCTCACTTCCCCATGAGATAGTAAAGTAATCATCATGGAAACAGCCAGGACCTATCAGAAGCATGAAGCTAGATGCTTCAATTTCTGATGCACACGGTTGGTGGGGGTTCTATGAATGGTGGGTGTGTAATAGTTTTAACATATCAACTCTTATAAAACATGCTCTCAGTATGACAGTGGTCCTATTCTTATCTCTATTTGCACAAACAAAATGTTTACATATGACAGATACGTTTCGTAGGTTTCCATTGTTCAAAATGTAAATGAAAAGTACACACAGCCTGGGCTGTTCCCAAGTCACCTTGACAGGATGACAGTCTGGAAGAATCCAGGTTTTTGGAACTGGTCTATGTTCACTAGTACAACTGATGCCTTGATCATGGTCTATGTTCACTAGTACAACTGATGCCTTGATCATGGTCTATGTTCACTAGTACAACTGATGCCTTGATCATGGTCTATGTTCACTAGTACAATTGATGCCTTGATCGTGGTCTATGTTCACTAGTACAACTGATGCCTTGATCGTGGTCTGTTCACTAGTACAACTGATGCCTTGATCGTGGTCTATGTTCACTAGTACAACTGATGCCTTGATCGTGGTCTATGTTCACTAGTACAACTGATGCCTTGATCGTGGTCTATGTTCACTAGTACAACTGATGCCTTGATCGTGGTCTATGTTCACTAGTACAACTGATGCCTTGATCGTGGTCTATGTTCACTAGTACAACTGATGCCTTGATCATGAGTATGATCTCGGTTTATGTCCAGTTGTCTCTCCTACGATGAACCAAGAGAGAGAGTGATACAACTACACCCAACATACAAGGCACTATCTAGAGTGTGCATCAGGATCTGTTGAACTACCTTCTCTCTTGTCTTTCAGGTCACTAGTGCTGTCTGCTGGGCTGCAGCCTTTAGACTTGCTTGAAGAAGATGGCGAGTTATTGTGACTTCGAGACGACAGCATGGTGTTTGCTACGCTAGAGCTGGACGATGGAATGAGCGGAGGTGGAGCACCAGGCATCCCGTGCGGGGAATTGCTTTTCAAGCCAGCAAGTCCGCCTGGTCCAAACATGGGACTAACTGTCCGGGGGAAGTAGCTGCCAAGAGCTAAAGGATCGACTGCCCGTAAGCGGTCTGCTGTAAAGGCGGGCAGTCTGTCTAAGTACTGTCTCCGGAGCTCGTACTCCCTCTCCTGCTGGTCCCGGAGAATCTGCTCCCGGAGTCTCTCCTGCTCTAGCGCTGCCAGGTGTGAGGGAATGCTGGAGAGTCGAGACATCATGACCATACGCTCCCGCTCCCTATCCACCTCTAGCCGATGGCCAATCTCTGCTGAAGATTTGTCAAAAGGGTTCCACATGGAGGTCGGCACAGGGGGTCGTTCTAAAAATGGATAACCTGCACCAGGAGGCCCCATCAGCCCCACCCTTCGGTCAAGTAGTCCTGGATGAGTGTGAAAACCCGAGCCAACAAAAGGACTCAGTCCCAAATATCCGCTTGTCTGAAGAAATTTTTCTCTCTGCTCCACTGCCTGAAGCAACTTCTCTCTCTCTGCGACTGCTGCATTTTGGAGTAGCTTCTCTTTCTCCATTCTCTCTCGTTCCATCCTATCTCTTTCAAATCTGTCCTTTTCTAGTCTTTCCCTCTCCATCCTTTCTCTCTCAAACTTCTCCCTCTCTACCAGGTGGTGAGACAGAGAAGGCATGTCGTCGTCCCTCCTCTCCTCTTTCATCTTCATTGCAGATGATGCTGCAGATGACGAGAGAGGCCTTTTGTCCTCATATCGCCTTTCATAAGCCCCCATCTCAGATTTACTGTGGTGGTCAACACGACCGTTTCTGACAGGCGACCGTGATCGTGACCTTGACTTGGGCCTTGAAGACTCATCTTTGTGTCGAACATCCTCTAACCCAGCCAGCTGATGGGTCAAGGACAGCCTCCTATCTCTGCAAATAATAAATGTAAACATTTATAAAGTGACTACATCATGTCTAAAATAAAAGCAGGTTCATAATTGAGCAGTATCAGTATCAGTATCATTGTGTGTCAATCCTGATCTCTGGTCGCATCCCATACCTTGTCGAAACCCTTTAGTGGTCTAGTTGATTAGATTTATGTCTTAAGACACTGATATACAAAAATTAGATCAGACTGCAAAGGGTTAAGTCAAACATCTAATCAATTGGACATGACTGTAAAGGGTTAAGACACAGATCTAATCAATTGGAAGGGATTGTAAAGGGTTAAGACACACATCTAATCAATTGGGAGGAATTGTAAAGGGTTAAGACACACATCTAATCAATTGGGAGGAATTGTAAAGGGTTAAGACACACATCTAATCAATTGGGAGGAATTGTAAAGGGTTAAGACACACATCTAATCAATTGGGAGGAATTGTAAAGGGTTAAGACAAAAATCGAATCAATTGGAAGGAATTGTAAAGTTTAAGGTACACATCTAATCAATTAGAGCAGACAGAATATTCGTCCCAACGTCAACCACCCCACCGGAGGTAGATGCATTTCAGGAGACCTAACACGGAACATGACAAGGTATGGGCACATGTAAGTAAATGAACAGGGGTTTGCGTGCCAGAATTGTACAGCCACCTCAGGACTCACTGGTGAGGTGCAACACATGTCTGATTGCTGTTGTCATCGTTGTTTGCGATGGGCCACTATTATTATATTTAATGTGACATATGACATGACCTGACATGAAGTGGAACCAGGTAAGGTTTTTCGAGTGCGAAATAGAAACATAAGTATGCACAGGGCCGTCTTTCTGAGGATGAAGGAATAGAACCACTGCACTTGTTTGCACATTGAAATAGACACCTAAAGAAAGCTGTGCTAGCAACCTCATCATGTAACAAATTGCTACAGAAACCATCACCACTGCAAGAGCATGTAAAGTCTTTTGGTGCAGTCTTCCAGAAGTAGACCATCAACTTCTGAATATGAAATAGCATGGGTGCTCCAAAACATAACTTTGGAAAAACTGATAGAAAGAATTATTGCATTAGCTATGAAAGCAACATAATAAAATAACAAACTAAACAACTTGAGTGATAAGAGATCACAGAGGACCAATTCAATAGTTCCTAGATAAACCAATGAATTAAAAAAAAAAAAAAATGGGAAGGATATGGTCAAAACAGACTTCATAGATACTACAATGCACAGATAAAGCCAGAAAAGAGAGACAATATATAGCAATAAAATTTTTTTTTTTAAAAGCACAAAAGTAATAGTCAAACTGTATAAAGCATTAGTTAGACCTAGTTCGGAGGGTTGTGTACAGTCCTTACTGTAGAGGGGATATAAACATGCTGGAACGGATTCAAAGAAGAGCAACAAAAATGACTGAGATTCCTGAGTTTTAGTTATGAGGAAAGACCAGCCTACAGTGTCTAGAAAAGAGAAGAATTCAAGGTGACTTACTACAGGTTTATAAGACAATCAACGGTAAGGATAAATTAGAAAGTTTTTCAAAATACAGCCGTCTACAAGATGGCACAGCCACAAATTAATTACAAAAAAAAAAGGTCCAGATCAGATATTTAGTTTTTTAGTCAGTGGTGAATGCTTTGCCACAATATATAGTAGAGGCAGGGTCATTACTACAATCAAGCTCGTCTTTCTGATTGAAATTTTGGGTGGGGGTGTGTCTCACTTGATCTTCACATATCTCCCCCCCCCCCCCCCCCCCCCCCCCGTTGTGGTGTAGATCATGTTCCTGCCCAAGTAGGTGAAATGTTCTACCTTCTGTAATATATTTGCATTCAGTGACTTTCTGTTTACATAGAGTCTATCTTGTATAATGCCCCCTCAATACTTCTACTCAGAATAGCCAGCTAATCTGCAAGATCTTCTAAGGTCAGCATATATATAAATATATCCTATGTCCAAATACTTGTTGTGGACATAATGCAGCATTGCTTTACTCTTGTTTCTATATGTAACCAGAAAGGAAGACTTGTTTCTATATGTAACCAGAAAGGAAGACTTGTTTCTATATGTAACCAGAAAGGAAGACTTGTTTCTATATGTAACCAGAAAGGAAGAATTGTTTCTATATGTAACCAGAAAGGAAGACTTGCTTCTATATGTAACCAGAAAGGAAGACTTGTTTCTATATGTAACCAGAAAGGAAGACTTGTTTCTATATGTAACCAGAAAGGAAGACTTGCTTCTATATGTAACCGGAAAGAAAGACTAACGTCTAGTCTGGCAAAACATACTGACAAGACCTTCACAGTGGCTTCCTCGTAGTCCTTCCTAGAAACAGGCTGTTTCATGGCAGCCTGGCTAACAAGGTGAGGGATTGACGTAATCATCGTAGTAGTGAGCGACACACAGATTTAGCCAAGCATAGCACAACTGCCTGGAGGACCCTGGTCCACCTTCATCAGCACGCCCAGAATGTAAAGAAAGCTACGACAACCGGCCACTTAACATCCTTTTTATGGCGCACACAAGAGTAATCCTACTCGTTATGGGCATTCTACAACAACCATATGAAACCATACAGATTTATCAGCAGAGGTCCTCCATACAGCTTTGTGTATCAGTATATAGTGCTATTATGACATTTATATATTTAGACAAGAGGGGTTCATAGAAGTAGATATGACATAATGGGGCTCAGATGGGTGGGGGGGGGGAGGTCCCTAGACATATGGAGATCTGACATAAGGGAGGTTTATATATGGACATCTGACATAAAGGAGGTTTAAATGTAGGGAGTTCTGATCCCCCTCCATCTTACTAACAAACACACAGCAACGTCTGATACATGAGTAACAGATTCTCACCTCTCTCTTTCCTCCTCTTTCCGCAGCTCTCGCTCTCTCTCCTTCTCAGCTTCCGACTTTGGCCAGGAGGGAAAAGAGGAAGGGGTGCGATGTAGCCTGTTCCACTCATGCGGAGAGCTCAGGCTGGAGGGCAGGCCAGGAGGGGCCATATCACGGACTGAAGAAAACATGCCTCCACCTGCAGACCACACAAACAATTTCTAAGCTCATAGATATATTAAAGTAGTATCTACTCATCTCAATAACTTAATTCATAGCAGAGCAAGGTTCCTATATTTACAGACATATAAATATGAGCTTGTCCTAGTCTGCTAGTGGTCCAAGAAATTAAACTATTACATTCTTCAACCAACAAGGCAGAATTTGATAAATGGGTGTCTGCACAGAATAGAGATTGGAATGGTATGATAACAGTATACTAACGCGAAATGAAAGGATCAGGCAGATATCAGTGGAACATGATGTGAGGAGAAGGGACTAGTGTTATAGCTGGCAGCATTACAAGACAGTCTCTGTTCTGGAATACACACAGTAGAGGCAGACCAAAACACATATGGTACATGGAAGACATGACTGAAACGGTTGGCCCAGGACAACTTGGCCTGGTGTATATCTGTTAAAGAAAGATATCGGTCTCAGAGTCGGAACGACTGTGGTGTGAAATTAAAAAAAAAAAATAGCTTGCACACAGTGATGACTGTCCAGACAAACATCCTTTATTCCTTAAGTCTGTATACATTCCCCTAAATGTACCTCAGTATTTAGAATAAACGGTCCTCCTAACTCAAGATGGACATAACGTACACCCAAGAAAAAGCATTATTATATAAATAGACAGGCATTGGATTGCCCCACAGAGAGCATGTCATAATAGGCGAATAACTGTGACATAGCATAACACCGGCCATGGTTAGGTGGTTTGTTTAGAGCAGCATAGATGGCGCAAACAGGCTGTGGGTCTACCTTGCTCTAGTGTTTGAGTCTATTAAGATGGACTCACACACAAACAAGTTATCACTGAACAACCCATGCCTGAGACAAAATCGACTGGAAACTGAGATGAGACCAGCACTAAACCCCAAAAAACTGCTCGAGCCCAGCCCACTAAGCAGAGAAATGCACCTGGCTGCTACCAACTCGCACAAGAGTTGGGACCTGCACAATGGCTAATGCCCTTGTAGATGCACAGGTCCACTAAGACTAAAACATAGGTCGGATGTGGACATACTCTTTCCTTGTGGATATGGAACCATGAAACTCAAACTATGGATCGTATCATCATGACATCAATACTACTACTAATATGAGGGGTGTTCAAATCAAACCAGGACTTTTTGTGCTAGTTTTACCTGAATGGGTCATAACATGCTGGAACTACTATCATTAGTTAGGGGCACTTGTGTCCTATTACTGCCATGGGCCAGTCATGGGGTAACCATCTGCCGAGAGAGACCGAGCTAAAATGGGAAAAAACCCGCTTAAATTTAAAAAAAAAAAAAAATTTACTTTGACTAATGCTAAAAATGTCTTGACCAGAGATGTGGCTACTCTGTAACTAGCCTCTCAGCTTCTCTCGACTTCTTTGACATAGTATTATCAGCGTTTTCCCTTTGTTAACAAACTGTTTGGAGCAGATTATAAGGCTAATAAATACAAGTCAGTGGGCAGAGAAGTCACAGTACAGTGTGCATGTTAAGTTCCTATTTCATTATCAATATAAAAGAACCTAAGCCATTACTGGGGTTCAAACCCACATCCTCCCAATTAGAAGTCTTATATCCTTAACAACTAGGCCCATTGAAAATAAACTATAGAAACCTTACCTAGACCACTGAAGCCAAGGGTGTTGAGCAATGATGGCAGGGGGTAAGGTGATGGCCTTGGGTAGGTGACATGCCTGAAAATTAAAAAAAGACTTGGTGAGTTCCAAGAAGTACAACTATATACACGATGGTATACCTCACACTATTTTCAACTACAGACATGATTATATTACAAGCTATTTCCAGGACTAGTACATCTACAGACAAGATTATGTATCACATGATAAGAACAACTTCATGGAAGACTATTTCACATACTCATCTTTACAAAAAAATTACATTTTATTGGATATTCTCTTTAGCATACCTCTTGCTTCCTAAAACATAACATGGTTTTCACCTTACATCCCAGTGCATCTGAGTTTGACACACATTTAATGATAAGGGTTTCATATTTGCAGGTACATGAGTCCAAACACAAGTAGGTTTGATATGTAAACTTTAACCACTTAGCCACGTGTGTGGTCCCCCCCTCTCCCATGTTTCATTCTTTTTGCTCCATATGAAACATATGGGGAGAAACAACTGCAGTTGGTTCCCTCACAGGAAGCCTGAATCATACCACTTTACATGTGCTCGTCATAGTTGTGGTTACCTGCAGTTGTCAACCCAATCCACAACTTTACTTGGTTGCCTTAATATCATGTAGTGGGCCTTTACTGTTTGAAAAAGAGCTCTCGTGCGTGTCGGGGGGGGGGGGGGGGGGGGTGGGGGGGGGGGGGGGGGGGGGGGGGGTGGCTCTACACTCTCTAATCTCGGTGTGATCCTCCACCAGCCTGATACAGACATTTGCGACCCTCAGTTTAGTTGCACTTGGACATTACCGGTAAAGTCAACACATTGGACAGGATACCCTTCACTTATCCCGAGTGGTCCGCTGGGGTCTTTGTGAAAGACAAGGACAAGGATAGCACCACTGTCCCACAGAGAGCATGTCGTTAGAGGTGACTAACTGTGTGATATGGTATAAGACTGGCCACGGTTAGGAGGTTTATTTAGAACAATATTTATGGCACCTAACAAGCTGCGGGTCTACTTTGCTCTCATGTTTGAGTCTATTAAGATGGACTCCCATATCAGTTAACCACCCTCTGAGGCACTTTTCCCAATGCAGCGGAGTAATAAGCTGCTTGAGCTCGCTAAGCAAGAAATCCTCCGCCCAGCTGCATCCAGCTCATGCCAGAGATGGGACCGGCACAGGGGCATCTGCACATGTAGAAGTACAGGTCGACTAAGATAACCTTTCACTTGAAAGACAAACACATTGTGCACAAAATGTTACATTCTTACTAGCTAAACAAGCACTCCCACAACAATGATATCATACCTAGATGGGCGGTGGACTGTAGGAAGCTACTAGAGCTTGGGTGGGATACCCCATCTGGTAAACTCCTGGCAACTGAAAACCAATAACAGTTTGGATCAGAGAAAGAAACACTAATGGTTATCAACAGCTTCTTCTACTTTGTACCTGATATTTTACGACCCAAGTAGCAGAACCACTAAACTCATTTCTGTCACTGCTGCCTGGTTATCTGTTCACTGAATAGGTTCCAAGAGAAAATCTGCATTTGGTGGTAGTTCCAGTCTTCTCAACTGAGGTAGTCCATGATGCAAGAGTCAAGATGTGTAGACAGTGACAAATCTTTCTTTCCTAAATATATTCTACTGCAAGACAATGTCAGACCGACCAGACAAACCATACTTCATTTCACAGAAAAACGGACTGGGTATGTAACCTTATCGCTTCACATACTAGGATACTAACATCTGGTCAGGCTAAACATATTGATCAGGCATGATAGTCAGGGTCAGGCAAATTAAGCTGGTCAAGACCCTCACCTCGACTTCTCTGTAGCCCTCCCTGGAAACGGCCTATTTTCATGGCAGCCTGGCTAATCAGGTGAGGGATTGACGTGATCCCCATAGTAGTGAGCGACACACTGATGAAGCCAAGTATAGCACAGCCACCTGGAGGATACTGGTTCACCGTTATAAGAACACTCAAAATGCTACAACAACTCGTCACTTAATGTCCTTTTATGAGTAATCCTACTCATTGGGGGCATTCAACAACATCTTACCGCTGGACTGAGGTAGTCCATGATAAGAGAGAACTTCTTCACTTAAATATATATTTATTGCAAGACAGTGTCAAACCGACCAGACAAACTATACTTTATTTCACAGAAAAACGGAGAAGGTATGCAATCTACTATTCTCACATTCCAGGCTTCCAAGCTGTAAATAGGTACCTGGCTCTACTAGAGTTAACAATAAGGCTTGAATTTCAGGAAGTGTTCATTCTACCCATACATTTGAGACCTCCCACAATCAAGTCTCTAATGAAGGTACTGACTACTTTCCCCATGTTACCATCTCTAATACAGCCACAGTACAGGTAGGTAATCTAGACCACTGATGAGGGATTGTATGGATGTAGAAATGGCAATTCCTACATGCTAGTCTACATACATAGGCTCACATATACAAAACTAACAGACAGACCCGGTATAGAGGAAAAAAACTAAAAAATTACCAGCTTAAATCAAATGTGTGTTGCTGAAGGTGCAGATATTGCAGGCTCGCTGTAAGCGACGACACAACATCCATTTTAGCTTTCCAGGTTGAACAGAGAAATATATATCATCAACATCATGCGTGTCCTTTATAGAATGTCACTACCATCACAGTCTGTCTGAAAGAAACTCTTTCCCTTGCCAAAACCCCAGCCTCCACCACAGTCATACCAGACATTCCTGGATATCTTGATGGCATTGTCTTCTTGGTCTACCCCTGCCTCTTTTGCCTGGCACCATACCTTCCATCACTGTTCTCTTAAGTCCAATCTGTCTCTTGATGTGACCAAAGTATTTACATTTTCTGGCCAAAATAGAATTGATAAACTAGTTCCCATTCTATGTTCAACTCTTATCAAATGTCTATATTTGTTTTTCTCTCTATATTTGTGTCTATCTCCATACACGATATTATGATTATCTTTCTGTAACATTTTGACTCGAAGGATTCAATTTTTATCTAGGAGTTTTGGTAATTGTCCATAATCCACAGTCTATATGCTGCCACAGGAAAAACACAGGCTCTCAAGACCTTTACTTTGGTCATTTTGTTGGTGCTCTGTCATCATTTCTTCAGACCGTTCATCCTCTGCGTTGACATGGCTAGTCTTCTTCTAATTTCTTTCGAGCAGTCGCCATATATCATTGCCATATGTCAATACATTTACATATATACATACACATATATATAAAAACTGAGTAAGTATTTCTAAAACCAATGCTATTGAAATCATCATTGTAAATGCTCAGAAACAGGCTTTCTACAAGGGGGCAAGCTGCAGTAGTGACCCTATGCTTCAGATGTAACAAAAGTAGGCAAATATTAGTTTACATTCATCACATGGTCTCCTCCCACTTATATGAAACATTATGCCTTACATGCCATTATTTGTGGACAATGCGTTATTGGGGCCCATGTTGTTGGTTGTCCACAATAAGTATGATTACTCTTGTGTGTGCCCTGAAAAGGGCATTTAGTGGAGGGTTGTTGTAGCTTCCTTCACATGTGCTGGTAGAGGTGGACTTGTAGTGCCCTTTCTGTCTATATTTGTTTTTCTTGTTTGAAAACGTGAGAGGACAACTTAATGATACGATGGGATTACCAGCTGGGATCTTGACCCTCAGGTTTGTGCACCACTTCAGTATGGTACTTGAAAGCCAAAAGACTTACCCGAAGCCAACAAAGAAGCCTCTGTTTGCTGTTGTCGGACTGTGGAACTGCCTGATGACAGGAGACTGCTAGGGGGACGGAGCAGTGGTTCTAATGGTTTGTTGTCTGTGCCTGACTTGGAGGAAGAGGAGGAGGATGGGCCGGTGGCTCCATCTTGGTCTCGCTGGAGCTTCTTCTGCTGGCGGTGATAAACCTCCCAAGCTACCCGGACATGTGCAGCACACCACTTGCCTTGTTTCTGTAAAACAATGTTGGAAACATTAGATAACAGCTATGACTGAATGGACATAGAATATGTGTAAACACTTTTGTTAAACTCCAAACTGGTGTGTCATTATGCAAGAGGAACATGAAGAGATGGAGATACACAGATGATGACACATATGATTGTGGCGCAATACAGAACCCAGACCACCTCCAGGAAACATGCAATAGGTGCGACATGCTGGAGAAAAATGACAAGGTAATCCATGTCGCTGAATACTGGATGTATGCTGTATGACGTGGTGCTCGGACACAGAAATTGTGTTCACAGCACATCTTGATTTTTGTTGAAAGCTTTTTGGCACAGATATTGAGAAATATTTTATTTTTAGTCAAAGAGTGGTGAACCCTTGGAATGCATTGCCACATGAAATAGTGTGGGCAGGGTCAGTTTATGCATTCAAGAATAGATTTGATGCACATATTTATTTTTACAGCAAGTGGAGTAGAAGGATCTGGTTGTATACAGACTCTGCAGGGTTTTATAAACCATAATACAGCAATTAAGATATGTATCTGACCATATGCCAGAATATAAAAAACATATTAAATGGATTCTCCTGTAATTTTGTAAAGAAAATACATGCACTAATTTGAGGTTCATTTGGAATACAACAAACTGCTTCCAATGATAGATTCGAAACTGAGATCAGCATCATCTTACTGAGTCATAACAAACATACTTCATATAGGCTATTTACATTGGTTTAGAGGCACTTTGAGATAGGTGAGGGTGCATATCTTTTGAGAAGGACTGCTATATATGTGAATGTGTGTATAGATGATGTGTATGTGTATACACACATATTGTGTTCTGTTGGAACAATTGAATATGTAGCAATGTGCTGCAAGTTATTTGTGTGATGTCTGTATGTTGAGACTTGTATCTTTGCTTCTCACAGATCATCACAATGTAACTGGATTACCTACTGTGGGTTTCATAGGGTGTCTGTGGGTGGCTGACTTTCTCTCTGTGACAACACTTTGTGAATATCTGGAGCCTTATTTGGTACTTAGTTTCTTGTGCCATTTGTTATGAACATACAGATTTAGTTCCGACCATCCTGCATTCCCAACCATGAATGTCACACCCCCGCTTCCGGTGGTAAATCCTAAGGAAAAATCGGTATACTGCCCCATCTCCAGCCATCTTAATAGTGTCTTGCCATTTTTGATCAATGGTAGCTCAGGACGAGAATGCGAGCTTGACATATTCCGCAAAGCTTCCTCACTTAAATCCAAATGAAACAGGTTGTATACAGAGTCTGCTAAGCCAATATAAAGACGTTAAGTTAAATCACCCCGCTAGCCAACCACTTCAGCACGCCTGTCATACATTTCAGTGGACAGAGAAACATGACAAGATGGTCCACATGGCTAACAGAGAGAGTGTTCTTCGTCATACTTGATGGGCTAACATCATCTACATCTATGCACGCATGCATATGTGTGTGTGTGCGTGCTAACGTGCGTCTGTAGGTGCCTGTGTATGTTTCTCATCCGACTCCAACTGCAGCCAGTTTTACAGATCCCCTCCCTCGCCCCTCTCCTGCAGCAACCCAACCAAATGGCCATGCCATCACAGAGGAAGTATAACACCAACGCATAACGTCAATCCTGATGACACAACCACCACTGCCTGCACTTGTTCGTAATAGTCACTTACCGCCAGCTACAATCACAACACCGGGGCACAAACAAACCCTTCATGTCTGGAGAGCCTGCGTCACGGAATGTTAATAAGACAATTCAAATACTTGCCTGAAGCTGACTCAGAAAGGGCGAACTGAAGGGGGGCACAAAACAACTATCAACGCCTGTCGGCTGTTATATGGATGTTGGACTGGGTGACGACGAAATGGCGGGTCTGTACGCGCGCGCACGTGTGTGTGTGTGTGTGTGTGTATATATATATATATATATATATATATATATATATATATATATATATTGAGAGAGAGAGAACGGATAAGCAAAATCTTTCAACATCATCCCCATATACATTTTTTTAAACACTCACACACACATACAGCTGACATCTTAGTTTACACAAGCTTTGGGGGAACTCAAAGTCCATTCAGGCACAACATTCTGACCAGGACGTCGCATCAGGCACAATACACCGACCAGGACCACAATCTCTCTTCCATGTAGCGTTCCCTGGATACATGTTGTTTTCAAGGCAGCCAAGCATAACACAAGCCCTGGAGGACCCGGTCCACCTTCATAAGCTCGCTAGGGATGTGAGAAAAACTACTGCAACCCGCCGCTTAACGTCGTTTTCAGGGCGCACAAAAGAGTAACCTACTCGGGGTTCTAAATCGAGCTGCGACGGTCGACTCATGATGTAAATTTTTCCGGAGATCCCTGAGTTCATCGCTGTAGCTACAGAGTTCGTGCTTTGTGTGATGCTCTCGGCAGTCCCCTATACCTTTCTGCTGAGAACGACTGAGCCATATGGGAAAACCCGAGGCGATGATGCCGAGCCCTGGGACGATGAGGCTAACGTCTGGTCAAGTAAAACATACTGATCAGACAATGTTAGCCACGGTCAAGAGAAATATACTGGTCAAGACCCTCACCTGACCTCCTCATTGGTAGTTCTGGAAACGGGAGGTTGTCCAGGACAACAGTCTGGCTAATAAGGTAAGGTTTGACGTGATCCCCGTAGTAGTGAGTGACACGCAGATGACCCCCAAACATTATACAACCTCCTGGATGACCCCGGTCCACTTCATCAGCAAGCTCGGAATGTCAGGAAAGCTACTGACAATCTGCCACAAATTTCGTCCTTTTCAGGGCGCACAAAAGGGTTAACAACCCATTGTGGGCATTGGCAACAAACCAACCAGCCAGCCAAGTCGAGCCCTCACCTTTATCCCGACATACATGATAAGGATGACCTGGAAGATCGACCATATTATATGGTGTCTCTTGTCGATGGCGTGGGCTCGAGGGGATCTGAAACGTTTTGATTGATTGAATCGCAAAGCTAAAAAAAAAAAAAAAAAGAAAAGGAAAAGAGACGATGAAAGGAGAATACATTCACATTTTTGTATTGAAATTTAAACGCTCCACGCGAAGCACTTGAGCACCGCCTCTCTTGTATAAACATCAAACTAAAACATGTTAAGATGAAACTAGGATTGACCGAGACACACAAGAAAATCGTTACGCTGACTACTTCATTTTGTTAATCTAATAAGATGCAATCAAGTGTAGACGCAGCCACTTGCAACACCTTCACAAACAAGTTTTGCATTTCAAGAACGGGAACTTTAATTTCTTGGGGAAAAACAGCTACTTCAAAAACAAATATAGGACACCCCCCCCCCCCCCCCCCCCCCCCCATCGACCGACAAGGACGCTTCGGTGTAGCAACACTTGAAGATTTTTCACAATGCATGACAATAACACATCCTCTAGCCCAGCGATCTTAAACTCATGTTATACCTAGGGCCAGAGAAGGATAGGTTCGCGGGCCGCACAACAGTGATGCATTCATTTTTCTTTATGGAGGTTGTTATGATACCACAGATCCCGGATTTTTATTAATGATCTATTGACGTTAGACAGATTTTTAAACCCTTTTTTCTCCCTCTTCTTTTGCGATCGTCTTGATGAAGAACATGGTGCCGTAGTTTAAAGCAGTGTTGCGATATCTGCGCCTTTGGTCCGACACTACCGGTTTCAGCTTGCTTGTTTGGGTAACGGGTTTGCCTTCCCACTACGATCCCTATTCTCTTAGGCAAACTACACTAAGACAGCCTGTTTCTGGGACCGCCGCCTGGAGGCGAACTATTGTCTTGGTCAGCCCCAGCTTGCTGACTCTGATGCAAGCAGCCAGGTATGACTGGCTGTCTGCTGTCAGCTCATTCACTGTGCTGCATCTTCAGACCCGAGAGATATTTGAGACTACGTCCCATTGCCCTTTCGGTAACATGGAGATTATCTGCGTCTGACTTACCCAACCTTCGCAGCCATATATTGTAACCCAGTTGCTGGCCACATAAAACGATTTTGTGGGCGACGCACGGCCCACTAGTTTGAGACCACTGCTATAACATAAAATAAACATAACATTTGTAAAAATCGTGCCCCTTCAGTACACTCCAACTAACACGAAAACAGATGATCCCAAAAAACCGTTTGCCAAAGTGGGCCCTCGGCTTACACCGACATGACAATGGGGCTTAAAGAGCTCATCTTCAGGTACTTAAGTAGAGGCCATTAGCGGTGATTTCATGGGCGTCGCTGGAGATTAGTGTCTATATGCTATTATATGAAGTGTTATGAGTCAGGCACTTGGAGATGTCACTTTTAACATGCCTGCCAATGGCTGTTCGTTATCTTTTGTTTATGTACCACTTGACTGGGGTTTTTTTGTGCGCCTTATTTTGTCTTCCTGCATTGTTTGCTTTGTGGCCACTTACCACCAACACATAACCAAGATTTTATGGCATGTATGTATGTGCAGGTATGCGTATGTACATGTGTGTGTTCAAAAAGTATCCGACCGTAACTTGTGCGCGCGCCCCCCCCCCCCTCTGAAACACATACAGCATGGTGTGTTGTCCTTCAGCAGGGAGGTATATGGGGACCTCCATGCGCATGCGCGAATTGTATTCCCGCCCAGCCTGTCAGTGTTGTGTATGGTGATCCGCAGTCGAGTTTTCATCACCCCCCTCACCCAAACCGGGAAAACAACTGAGCAGTAATTTTAGCCTCAAATTTTGCCAAAAGCTAGGCTTTTCTTGGACTTTTGTGGGATTGCTCGTCACAAGTACGCGCCACAAGGTCAAAACATTGCCAAAGAGGACTACCTGGAGGTCATCCGTCGCTTTGGTGATGTTGTTAGATGTAAACCTCAGGACCTGTGGACAACGGGAACTTGTCAGTTCCATCATGGACCTGTCCATTCTTCTCATCTGATTCAGACTTTCTTGGTCAAACACAACATCCCTCTGGTTCACCAGACTCCCCATTCTCCAGACATGGTTTCTTTCGATTTTTTACTGCTCACCAAGCTGAAAATTCAGCTGAAAGGGACTCTTTTTGAGACACGAGAAGATATTATGCTGAATGCGACGAACCAGCTCTACTTCGAAGGTCTTCCTAAAATACTTCCAAGAATGACGGGTCTGCTGGGAGAAGTGTATAGAGTCCCAATAAAAGTACTTTGAATGGGAATTATGATTATAAACCTTCAGGTAAGTAATTGCATTTTTCTGATACTTTTGGACACACCTCGTGTGTGCGTATGTATAGGTGTGCATGAATACATGCACTTTTCTTCCTTCGTTACCAATATTGTATACCATACCCAAATATGTTACTTATGTTCAATATATCGATAGTTTGTAACGAAAAAAAAGATTAAGATGCTGAACAGTGCATGAGCTGCAGCAGTCAGTGACCCATAGCTGACTGCTCGGGTTAGGCTAGAGACCCCGAGCTGCCAAACTCTTCTACACCTCCACGCCGTGATCCTGGATACCATGTTGCAATAGGACAGACTGAATGAGGAGAGAGGTCGATGAAGGAAGGCTAACCCGGTATCCAAAAATTCCCGTTGAAGTCGGATGTGTCGGACCAAAAGGTACAAATATCGAAGTCAAGCTGTAAACTACGACCCAACATACATCATTCTCCGGACATCATCCTGCTACTTGCAAAGCTCTTTTCAAAGCTTGGTAGCGGAATACTGAAACCGACAGAACGAAAAAAGAAGATGAGGAAGTAGAAGAATAATAAGCAAAATAAGAAGTAGAACAAGAAAGGAAACAAATGGTGTCAGCAAAGTCATATTGCCGTCGAGGATGAAGCGTTAAGAGACATGACTGTATGTGGTCTCGGATGTGCGATGTTGCAGTTACAGATCAAGTTCCAGTCTTCGTTGTCGTGTCTTTTCTAACGATATAAAGTTGTGATAGACGACTATAACAGGTTGTACACCAACCTTACCATGTAAAATCCACACTACTCAAACCGCACTGCAAACAACATGATCCAGGATTCCCTAATAGCTGGTCGGGGTAAACGAAATGGAGTGGTGTTGAGTCTATACTCCGCTATCGGGAGTGACACGCACATGATGATGACGTTAGGGCGTTCAGCGACCGATGCGATAACCAGGTCTCTCTGCTGTGGAAGACAAGCGCTGTAACAGGAGCGAACAATTACACTGTTCGAATTCAAACGAAAAGAAAAGCCAATACTGCCAACGTGAGTGATGGAATGACAAATGATTAAATCAGACATATTCCATTTGACGAAAAACATAGTATAGAATGATTAGACCAGAGGTGGAGAATCTGCTGCATTATAGGCCAAAATGTACGGCCTTTTGAATGAACTACAATGCGCAGATAAAATTCTTGTATTTGTATGAATGTGTTATGTTCGTCTCTTATTATTCTTATTGTTATCTTAAAATGAACATATTTATTATTGTTTTCTTAAAAACCAGAGTAAAAAAACGAGTCAATAGAACAATTCTCACCTTGCGGCCAGAATTAAAACGCTATAAAGTCAGTCCGAACGAACGAAGAAAAAGGGCTATTTTGACACCTGATATGTTCATAATTTAATTGCAAGTGATGATGACGACCTCAGCAGACGGTTTTGTCTTGATAATGTAGCTTGCGCTGTGTTTGCATTATTATGATCAAGAAGCTGCGCTGGTCATCAAACTAACCCTAGTCCCAAGCTACCTTGGACCAGTGGCAAGACATAAGTCGAAACGACTGGAGTAACTCATAATACAGGCACTCTAGTACCACCCCCCTTGAAACTGCGGCATTCGATCGGCCACCGTTTCCGTTCATCTATTTGCGAGGCGAGTGCCTTACTTCTCGACCACATCATGATTTAGTTCTAATGCAACTCTAGAACGCCCCATGACAAGGATAGTAGGACAACAGAAGAGGGAGACGAAAATAAAGAAAAGGAAGAAGAAACTGTAGAATGTCCGTTAAGCATAACCTGTACAAATTAAAGATGGGCAGATTAACTAAAAGTGCGCAATAAAGACGTTGCGACTGCTGGAGCAGACACCACACAACATGAGATTTGAGAGTGCTTGTTTGTGTACGTTTTTTTGTTTGTTCTGGAAGAATGTGCCCTGTGAGCAGCTGCCAGGCTCGGATGATTGATAGTGCTATATGCACTGATCCATTATAGATTTGAAATTGCCCAGTGCAACAGTTCTCAAGCGTTATGAAAGTCCATGTCAGTAGTAATAATTTTCTTTCCTGCAAAGGCGCTCTAACACCAGTTCTGAAACCACTGACACCTGGGCATAAGCAGCTTGGTTCAGTGATAACTACCGGGGGATCTCAAATATTAAAAACTCACAGGTACAACCCGTATACGTCGGTAATAAACTAGACAAACATGGGTCGGATAGGCGTACTTACAAAAACAAGAGACTTCGTTACAATCAAAAGCCCTTCCTCTGGAATCACATTCCAAATAAATAAGAATAACTATCTGAAATGGTCAAAGTGACAACGGATAGAGGATATAGCTAATCTGATGGGCGATAAACACTATGATTTATGGATACTGTAAATACGAGGCGTGTTCAAATGAAACCGGACCAAACTGAAACACGTCAACATACGTATGATGCGCATGATGGCGTCACTTCTGGTGTAAACAGCACATACCAACCGTCAAGTTTGCAACATTTCATTATCCTCCAACTCATAATTTCCTTAGCAGACCGTTCAAAACATGGTGGGTGTGATACGGAATCCGTCCAGAGTTGATCAGCAAGCGGTGATTTGGTTTCTAACAACTGAAGGATGTCGACCAATTGACATTCATCGCATAATGCAGGCAGTGTATGGTGACAAAAGTGTGTCGAACACAACAGTGAAGAACTGGACAATGGTGTTTAAAGAAGGACGTGAGTTATGCGTCTGACCTGATCTCGGAAGATCTTTCGTTAACTCACGTCCTTCGTACGTATGTTCACTCGTTGCAGTTAGGCCCGGTTTTAGATCACCTCTGTAAGGTAATTAATTAATTTAAAAACAGAAGACAAAACATCAACCAACAACATAACAAGAACAGCCTCAACATACAACATATAAAAGGGCAGAGTTATGGTTGCTGTTGTTGAATTCCCACGCTTTTGTGCGCCCTATAAAGGCCGTTAAGTGGCGAGTTGTTGTTGCTTTCCTCACATCCCGAGAATGCTGATGGCGGTCGACCAGAGTCCTCCAGACGATTGTGCTATGATTGTCATTTGATCTCTACTTGGCAAATAGTGGTGTGGTTCTGCTATATCTGATCCTAGGTGTTCTCTGCGCCACTTGTCTTTGGAGCTAAATCATTGCTTCATATGTAGCTCTGTCGTCAGTTTGGGGGTTTGCCGCCTTCCTCTTTTGCCAGTCCTCAGTTCCCTTTATCTTACAGTGTGCAGGAATCCAATGCATTGCCACCTTGTTTAAATATTGTCTTGTATTCATTAGTGCCACAGACATGGTGTCGAATTCATAGCTGTGGTTTCTGGGGCCATTATGGCTGACAGAGAATCTGTAAGGGAGACTATCTTGTAATAAGGTAAATGCCCCGTCTGCCGGCGCTTGCCACAGACTAATGGGAAAAAACTTGTAAAAGTTGATTAAGGTTGAGTTTAATCACAATTTAAAAATGGGTATGGTCAGACACCGCACTGAGACAAGAACACAAACAAAACCTACGTTACGACCAATGGGCCTTCATCAGGGACAACAATACTGAACTAACAAATCAACATATAAGAAAAAATGGTCAACTCATCTGTTTCTGATAGTAGACGCAGTCTGTCTAAGCGACCAATTGTGCCAGACGCTTGATTGAAACTGAATCGGGGCGGTCAAACACAAAGTGGGGGAATATGCCGGATAAGCCAATGGTGGCCGAATAGTGGTCCAGATGGGAGAACAAAGAGAAGGCAATATACGCCGGGAGGGTGTGAGATTGAAATAGGAGGGAGGGGGGAGAACTGATGGAAGAATGGGGGAGGGGGGGCAGAAGGAAAACAAATAGATGGGGGCCAGTGTGAGGGTTTAAGAAAAGGTATGGAAGATATTAATGCCATGTGGTTGGAGACAGCCCATACTCGAGATAAGTCTGTTCTCAAGGGCGAATCGATGACGATCGTCAGAGAAGCACGAAACTAGACCAGTGACACTGACGTCAACCATACCCCGGTGCTCAGGACCATTGAAGTGGCTGGAAAATTGGGGAACCAGTGCGGTTGTCGTTGAGGTGTTGTCGGAAACGCTCCCTCAGTTCCATACCAGTTTCCCCAATGCATGTCATACCACACTGGCGGCAGATGATGGAATAGATGAGGTTACGGGAATTGCATGTGAATCCCTCTTTGATGAAGAATTCTGCTTTAGGTAACGTGATAGAGCGAGAAAGGATGACATGAGGGCAGGTAGCACAGCCACGTGTATGTTTGCACGGTCTGGTGCCTGGGAGGCTATGAGGGCTGGTGTATATGCGACTACTGACCAGCAAGTCCCTCAGGTTCCTGTCTCGTTTGTAGGCGACAAGGGGAGGATCGGGAAAAACTTTACGAGTAGCAGGATCAGAGTGAAGAATAGGGAGGTGGCGGAATAGGATATCCCGGACAGAGACGCAATGAGGGTGATAAGTGAGGACGGGTTTCACACGGTCAGAGGGAGGACGGTGAGTGGGAGTGAGGGAGTCTTGACGGGAGATAAGAACCCGCTGAAGGGCGGAGGAGAGAGTGGTCTCAGGGTAGAGTCGCTTGCGGAAGAAGTCAAGCATTTCGTGTGCCCTGAGAAGGAAGTCGTCGTCATCCTGACATAGGCGTCGGAGGCGGAGGAGTTGGGAGAGAGGAAGCGAATCGCGGCAAGATTGAGGATGGGAGTAAGTGTAGAGGAGGTAGTTGTAGGTTTAGTCAGTGGGTTTGTAGTAGACAGTGGTGGAGAGGCCTGAAAGGCAGAAAGAGACAGTGATGTCCAGAAAGTGGACAGACGTGAGGGAAATGTCAGACGTGAACTTGATCGACGGATGGAAGTCATTGACAAAGTCGATAAAGTTTAGGAGATCCTTCTCCGACATGTCAGTAATACCAATCCCATCGTCGATGTATCGATAATACATCAAAGGAAAGGGGCCCTGGAATTGAAGCCAGATCAAGTGATCCAGGTGACCCATGAACAGGCATGCGTAGCTGGGGCCCATTCTGGTGCCCATAGCTACACTGCTGATCTGGTCGAAGAACTGGCCATTGAACTCAAAGGTATTGAGAGTAAGGACGAGTTCTGCCAGACGGACGATGGTAGACGTAGAGATGGATGGGTTAACCCTTCGGTCAAGGAAGAAACAGAGGGCCAATAAACCATCAGAGTGGGGGATGGAGGTGTACAGTGAACAGACATCAAGTAGGAAGAGACGATAGGTTCGGTCGGGGAAAGGACAATGGTAGAGAAAGTGGTTAAGGCGTGGTTGGTGTCCTTGAGAAATGTGGGAAGATTCTCCACCATAGGCTGGAAGACACTATCCAGGAAGTCGGGTACCAGTTCGGTGGGACAGGAACAGGCAGAGACAATAGGGCGACCTGGGTTGTCGGGCTTATGAATCTTAGGCAGCATATAGAAAGAAGGCTTACCCAGACAACTGTCAAAGATACGGAGGTTCGTGTCACGCCCTCACTGCCTGCGATGATAAAGATTCCATTTTGGACTCGTCAATCATCTTCGCACCGCTCCACAACCCCAAATCACATAATCTCAACTGATAGGACTGGTTGAACGACATAAAGACAAGGTCTTCATCATCCGTGATAGACGAACAACAACGACACAGAATAAAGAGTTCGATGTACTGAGATAAATACACTGACAGTCATGGCCTAGCGCAGAATGTAAACCAATCATTAAACTTACTGATGGCTACACACGTACATAAAACAACTGCATGCATCTGTAAAAGATGATGAAATAGCATAAATAGAGATATACATAAGTGTAGATGGATATATGTCATTCGTGCAGACAATAGTTCTCTGTAGATATATATGCACGTGAAACATGGACATTACACGCTGAATTAGGGTAATTGAGATTAAATATTTCAGACAGAAAACATATCAGCATCTTACGCCAATCGTCAACATGCGAAATTGTAATCAACCATAATGTTGGACCATATAATATACCTAGTGACTGTTGCACAAACACACGACTCCAATGCTAGTCAATTGCCAAGATGAAATGTGCTAGCAAAAGATATATATTCAGAGGACCAGATTCGGGAACAGGCAGGAGAGTATTCACAGGATGAGCTGGGAGAGATAATGTTTACAAAAGAATAGGGACAAACCAAGGAAAGAGGCAGCAACTATTGTGAAGGACAGACAACGCTGGAGTGTGACAATTCTTTCTATAGTGAGATGTGATGCCCCAACAACGACCCGCTGGGTTATGGAAGAGGAGAAGAAGACGAAGAAGAAGAAGAAGTATAAGAAATAATGAAAGAAGAAAACGAAGATAATGAAGAAGAAACACAATATGCAAGACACCCATACAATGATTTGTATAGTGGTGCCCTCTACTACCAGCTGCCATGGATTCTCTACATAGTAAGGTTGTCTGAGTGCACGGACTTGTTTATGTCAGACTTTCCAGCACAATCCTGCATATTAGAGCTACACCTCAGACAATGAATATTCAATGTCCTGTAGCTTAACCTAGGCTAAACGTCTGTGTCAGACACTGGACGCGGCAAGCATACAATGAACAATCTCACTGATCCAACACCTTGCTTAATGTATTATCTCCTCAATATGTATGGGATTCCCAGGAGGAGACCAGAGATTATTTAAAAAAAAAAATAATTAAAAATAACCCCCAAAAATCCAGTCAATTTACTGCTGCAGGTGCCATTGTATCTTCATACAGCCGGAACTAACTAGCAATATGTATGCATGTATGCAGCATTACTGACACAGGGGTTGGGGTGGCTGGTTTATGGACGGACAGTCTAATGTATGGCTGCTTTCGTTTCAGGGAGAGGAGGACGCGCATATAGGGCATTGGGGGAGGGGTGTGTGTTGGTGCGTGTGTGGAGGGGAGTGACTGCGCGTGCGTGTAGGATTCGACACATTGCCCTGATATTGTGGATGTAAAGTAACGTGTGTGTGTGTGTGTGTGCTTTGTCAACGAAATTATATCCGTGTGCGAGTTTGTGAGAAATATAGAGATAGATGTATATGAAAGAATTGCACAACATGTTTGTGTGTGTGTGTGTGTATTTGTGTGTGTGCGTGTCTGTTTTGTGTTACAGCATTTTGCACATTTTGCACATTTCGGAAAACATGTTGCACACTGTGTGTTGTTTTGGAAAGCATGTTGCACATTGTGTGTTGTTTTGGATAACATGTTGCACATTGTGTGTTGTTTCAGAAAACAGTTTGCACATTGTGTGTTGTTTCAGAAAACAGTTTGCACATCATGTGTTGTTTCAGAAAACAGTTTGCACATTGTGTGTTGTTTCAGAAAACAGTTTGCACATTGTGTATTGTTTCATAAATCATTGTGCACATTGTGTATTGTTTGAGAAAATATTGCACAATGTGTGGTGATTGAGAAAAAAAAATTGAAGGTGTATGCAAATACATTGCACACAGAGAGATATAGAGAGTAAGACATTTAGAGGGAGAGAAAGATAGTGAGCAGGCATGTGGGTTTTGTGCAAGATGTGATTGCACGCCATGCGTATTTGGGATGTTAGACCCGACTGTACATTATAACTTTACTAAACGTCTTTTACTGGTTTAGAAGACTGCAGTCTGTATAGAGCCAGTTTCTTGGTTAACCGATGTTCGAGTCCATTTTAATAGACTTAAACACTAGAGCAAAGTAGACCTGCAGTTTGTTTGGTACCATATATGCTGCTCCTAACCATGGTCGGTATTATGCCATGTCACAAAGTTAAGTCGCCTATTATTACATGCTCTCTGTGGGGCAGTGGTGCTATTCTTGTCTTTGTCATGCACAAAGAGCCCCGAGGACCACTCGGGAATGTTTTACAAGAACATATTACACAATACATGTGTTCCACTAGAAACGATTGCGGTTCTCAACAATAACAACTAGTTGGCTTTCTTGTGCCCACGTTGTATTATTGCATGCTAGCAGTTGTGTGATTTGAAGAGTGCTATTCCATTTGTTTGTGATGAGAACTTTAGAGTTCAATAATGAATCGATAGTGGGTGAGTGCATTAAATGGCTGCATATGTATGGATATGCTTCAACACTACTCAATTACCAGCATATACAGTCAACTTCTGCCAATGAAACCCTGGTACACAAATTATGTACACTAGACAAACTAAAATCTCTTCACAAGAACAACAGAAACTTGTACTTGGGTGGGGCGCAATGATTCAATAGACAGGAGTGTATAGGTCGGATCAAGTGACAATAATTTTAAACACAAAATTCTAGTCTAGGATGATGATAGGTAGCGCCGATGAGAAGCATCTAGTGTCATTAATCTCAACATACCTAACTGATAAATGAAAGTAGACACACATCGATTGACTGCTGATAATAGAAATAGACAAACATCGATCTGGGTACTAATAAATAAAGAAAGACACACATCAATTGGTTACTGATAGATGAAAGTAGACACACTTCAATTGACTACTAATACATGAAGGTAGACATGTATCAATTGACTACTCATAAATGAAGGTCGACACACACATATATGACTACTGATACATGACGGTTTGCATTCAGTGATTGACTACTAATACATGAAAGTAGACCCACATCAATTGACAAATATTGATTGACAACTAATGAATGAAGTTAGACGCATCAATTGACTACTGATAATTGAAAGTAGACACATTAATTGACTACTAATAAATGAAGGTAGACACATTGATTGACTACTGATAATTGAAAGTAGACACATTAATTGACTACTAATAAATGAAGGTAGACACATTAATTGACTACTAATAAATGAAGGTAGACACATCGATTGACTACTAATAAATGAAGGTAGACACATCGATTGACTACTAATAAATGAAGGCAGACACATAGATTATTGATAAATGAAGGTAGAGACACATCATTCTGACTATTGATCACTGAAGGTAGATACAAATCAATGATATTAATAAATGAAAGTAGATACACATTGATTTGATTACTTAATGGGTTTACCTGATTTCGGAACTGTCAGAAGTCTAAAACAAGAGGTTCAAATCTAAAAGAAACATTTTATAGTCTAAATCATTTTTTTGGTAAATGTGACTGAAATATCATAAAGTAGTATTGGTTATAGACTAAAAGTGACAGGAAATCTAGTCAGTGTCATGTTCTAGACTAAAAGTGACAGAAGATCTAGTAAGTGGCATGTTCTAGACTAGAAAAAGTGACAGGAGATTTATTCAAAGAGGCATAAGTTCTAGACTAAAAGTGACAGGTGATCTAGTCAAAGTGGCATGAGTTCTTGACTAAAAGTGACAGGAGATCTATTCAAAGTGGCATAAGTGCTGGACTAAAAGTGACAGGGGATCTATTCAAAGTGGCATAAGTGCTGGACTAAAAGTGACAGGGGATCTATTCAAAGTGGCATAATTTCTGGACTAAAAGTGACAGGGGATCTATTCAAAGTGGCATAAGTTCTTGACTAAAACTGACAAGAGATCTAGTCAAAGAGGCATAAGTTCTAGACTAAAAGTGACAGGTGATCTAGTTAAAGTGGCATAAGTGCTGGACTAAAAGTGACAGGGGATCTATTCAAAGTGGCATAAGTTCTTGACTAAAAGTGACAGGGGATCTATTCAAAGTGGCATAATTTCTGGACTAAAAGTGACAGGGGATCTATTCAAAGTGGCATAAGTTCTTGACTAAAACTGACAGGAGATCTAGTCAAAGAGGCATAAGTTCTAGACTAAAAGTGACAGGAGATCTAGTCAAAGTGGCATAAGTGCTGGACTAAAAGTGACAGGGGATCTATTCAAAGTGACATAAGTGCTGGACTAAAAGTGACAGGGGATCTATTCAAAGTGGCATAATTTCTGGACTAAAAGTGACAGGAGATCTATTTAAAGTGGCATAAGTGCTGGACTAAAAGTGACAGATCTACTCAAAGTGGCATAAGTGCTGGACTAAAAAGTGACAGGAGATCTAGTCAAAAAGTGGCATAAGTCCTTGACTCAAGATTGACATAACGTTCTATAAAAAAAAAAATAATTAAAAAAATAGGAAAAAAAACATGTTCTCGACAAACAATCTAATAAAAGCCCAAAGACTAAGACGTGTATACTAAGAGAAGATCCAGTCAAAAAGAGGCATACATTGTAGATTAAAACCACGGACAGAAGATCAAATAAAAACATGACATAAGTTCTACTGCACTTGTGTGACATCAATGAATTATAGCACATATCTTTACAACAAATAACTGTTAGAGCATGAACTAACTTTTTGTGGGGGAGGGAGCCCGGGTGGTGGCACAGCTTTCTCTCTGTCACGGAAGGGCACAAGCATCTGTCCTGGGGCCACCAAATTCTGGAACAGGGACAAGAGGGCAGGTACATATATTAGCAAAGGTCACAATCATAAAAGAGCAAAGCAAATAACATAACATAGACGTGACCTGGTGTATGCATTCATAAGGTCACAACACCTTCTGTAATACCTACAATTTGAATCACGTTTCTCTAACATCTACATATGTTCCTCTTCACATAGTCTGAATACATAATGACCTTCTTTGAACAAGAGTTCTGATATTACATAGTGGGTGTAATAATGTGCTTATAGTGTACATATGATCATTTTTTTTCCTATGGGGTGGATGGTGACACAGATCACAACCCAAATATACACATGTTCGACCATTCGTGTCCGTTTTCATGCGCCGCCCCCCCCCCCCCCCGGGCATGTTTCTCCCGAAGGTACATCTCTGGGGCCTGAACCAATTCATGCCATCTCTAGATGTGGCAGCTTTCATGGCCTTTCAGTATCAGTTTTGTTGATTTTAGGAAAGTGTGTCTGGGTTTGAGTGTTGTGCTCTGTACCTGATACTTTGGTTTTACATATATATATATATATATATATATATATATATATATATATATATATAGAGAGAGAGAGAGAGAGAGAAAGAGGGGGGGGGGGAATGTGCGCGTGCGCGCGTTATATATATGTTCTACGAGTAGAAAACACGTATCTTTGTATCGTTGTCGCTATTAGCTTACTTTGGTAACAATAGGTTATTCTCAAAGTTACCTCATCCCGTTAGTACAATAACACATTCTGTTTTTCCTGGTATGCCAATGGTTATAGATAATTTACTTAGTACAATAACGCATTCTGTCCTTGCTGGTGAATGAAGTCAGAGATATTTCACTGTATAGGGAGGATCTTATCTGTGAGGTAAAGTGACCAGTTTCCTATGGTCGAGAGGTGAGGCACTCGCCTCTGAAAGCGATGAACGGAAACGGTGGGCAACAAAACCGGACAAGTTTCAAGCGACTTCTGACCTTAAGGGATGGACCACAGTGTCTGCATACTGAGTTACCTCCAGTCTTCTCGACTTAGGTCTTACCACTAGTGAAAGGAAGCTCGGGACTAGAGAGTGAGGTAGATGACAAGCGCAGTTTCTTCGGCACTATAATCCAAATACAGCGCAAGTTGCACCATCAAGACAAAAACCGTCTGATGCCTTAGCCATCATCGCAATGGTGCATTCCATAATGTTAAGTGCGACACCCATTGATTGTCTGGTAGACTGCTGTGCAATTAAGAACAATCTCAGATACAATTTAGTTTAACAGGCAAGTAATTTAACCACCTGCTCTTAGATTTGATCAGTCCCCTAAAATACCCATAAGATGCGCAGTCATTGTGCCAGAACGTCACATAAAATGTGTGGTAAATATGCCAGAACGTCACAGAAAATGTGTGATAAATATGTCAGAACGTCCTAGAAAATGTGTGGTAAATATGCCAGAACGTCACAGAAAATGTGTGGTAAATATGTCAGAAAGTCACAGAAAATGTGTGGTAAATATGCCAGAACGTCACAGAAAATGTGTGGTAAATATGTCAGAACGTCACAGAAAATGTGTGGTAAATATGTCAGAAAGTCACAGAAAATGTGTGGTAAATATGCCAGAACGTCACAGAAAACGTGTGGTAAATATGTCAGAAAGTCACAGAAAATGTGTGGTAAATATGCCAGAACGTCACAGAAAATGTGTGGTAAATGTCAGAACGTCAAATAGACTATGTGGTCTTTATGTCAGAACGTGACATAGACTATGTGGTCTTTATGTCAGAACGTCACAGAGACTGTGTGGCCTTTATGTCAGAACGTCACAGAGACTGTGTGGCTTTTATGTCAGTACGTCACAGAGACTGTGTGACCTTTATGCCAGAACGTCACAAAGACTGTGCGACCTTTATGTCAGAACGTCACAGAGACTGTGTGACCTTTATGTCAGAACGTCACAGAGACTGTGTGACCTTTATGTCAGAACGTCACAGAGAACATGCCGGCATTAAATCAGAAAGTCACGAAGACCGCACTTGCATGTGTGTTAGTTCACACAAAATAAAGCTGAAGAAAACCAAGTTTAAAAACTTTATATATCCAGGATTGCAAAATTCGGGAATGACACAAAACTGTGCAGAAGTGGATATATTGAGATGGGATTTAGATAAAATTTGCAAATGCTATGGGAGCTGCCAAATGGAGTTTAATGTAGATAAATGTAAAGTCATCCACACTGGTAAATACAATATGCAACATAATTACAGAATGAGAGTGAAAAATATTAGAAAAATAGAAAAGGAAAGAGACTTATGGGTTATAATAGTTTATGCAGGTAAGGTGAGTGAGCAAGTCCAAGTTGCAGTGAACAAGGCAAATGCAATTTTAGGTATGATAAACATAAATTTTAAACATAAGAGCAAGGAAGTGATAAACTGTATAAAGCATTAGTTAGACCTAGATTGGAGTACTGTGTACAGGTGTGGAGTCAATACCGTAGAAGAGATATAAGCATGCTGTAAAGGATGCAAAGATGGGCTGTAAAGGATGCAAAGATGGGCGACAAAACTGGCATTGTGATTCTAGAATTACAGTTATGAGGACAGACTCAGAGAAACCGGCCTACTGTGTTTAGAAATAGAACAATTCGAGGTAATTTAATACAGGTTTATAAAATAATCAAAGAAACGATAACTTATGCTACAAGTTTTCTTTCTTTTCTAAACACAACCACCTACAAGAACATAAGAGCACGGTTACACATTAACTAAAGAAGGGTCCAGATTAGGAATAAGGAAATATTTTTTTTATTCAGACAGTGGTGAATGCTTGGAATGCATTGCCACAGGAAGTAGTGGAGGCAATGTCAATTAATGCATTCAAGAATAGATTGGATGCGCATGGTTTTTAGATCAATAAAATTTAAACGAAACTGGTTGTATACATACTCTGCAAGAATCTTCTAAACCAGTATAAAGACGTTAAATTAAGAAAGAGTGCACGGCTCGGCAGACATAGTTAACAACAGGAACTCACAATAGAAAATCAGCCCAGATCTCACCAAGGATCGAATATGTGCCTCCAAAATACATGTATCCTAACCGCTTGACCACAATCTAAGAAACAACAACAATACATAGCATAGAAGCAGAATCCAGATAAAATCCCAGTCGCTACATTACTTAAACGGATATCACGTTAGCCCGTTGTTGAAGTTTCTCAAGTAGAACAAATCGCCTCCCTTTAACTAGGTTGGCAATATATTTCAGCTCGGAATTACTTCTGACGTACATACTCGTAACTACGGCGTTTAAAAAACGGTATTTATTTGTATTTTTGTTCAATAACAAGATATAAAGAAAAACATATTTTAAAAGTTAAGCTCTCCAGGGATATGAAGCATAAATCAAAGAGATACAACAAAACAGAGAAGACAAGACTTCATAAAAACAGTTAAGCTTTGTCAGCAAAATGAGAGAAAGGTTTTTGTTTTACAAGTCCATCACAATATTTTGTGACAGAAAAGCAAACAAATATCACACACTAACACAAACAAGCATACCTGGCTTAGACAAATCGTCCACAATGAATGCCGGCACGGATGAACGCAGACATACAAGAACACAGTTCGTAATCAACAAGCATTGGATGTATGCAGCTCTTGTTCTCCTTCTCCTATTCTGTTTCTTCTTTACGTCCTCCTCTTCTTCTTCACTGTTTCTTCGTCATCTCCTCTTCATCATCTTTTTCTCCTCCTCCTCCTTCTACTCCCCCCCTCCCCCCTCGTCATCTTTATAATCATCTTCTTCTTCTACTCGTTTTTCTTCCCCATCTTCGGAATGAGTCCTGAAAATGGCGTATTGTAGTCATTTCAGCGACGCTGCCATTTATGATGCGCCTTTCGGCCCGATACATTCGATTTCGGCTGGCATTTCTTTTTACCGCAGGTTTTGTCTTCCCTCCCTACTGCGATCCCTATTCCTTGGCCAGACTACTGTAGTGACTAATACAGCCTTTTTCCAGGGCCGCTACGGAAAGGGTCTTGGTCAGCTCTGCTTCGCTGACCCAGATGCAAATAGCCAGCGAAGTTGCTGGCTGATGCTAGCTCATTCACTGCTGCCCGTCGGTATGTAATTTAAAGCAGGTATCCTCTGTCCCTGCTTGTAGATGCACCATAATTATGAGGGAAGAAACAGAAGAAAAAAAACAGGCCTAACGTTTCAAGAAAAGATAAGAATTCGATGTGATTTAATTCATGTTTATAAGATAAACGGTTGGGAGAATGGTTACGATTGATGCATGCTGACAATGAGGACAGCGGATCAAATCCCTGGTAACACATATGTTGTTGTCCTATTGGGGGTGAAATAAACAAACATGACCGGCACACGACGCGGCGACAGTATCCGTGTAGCGGCCTGTAGTCCTCACCTATATAAGCCCTCGACTATAACAAGTTTGTCAAAGTACAGTCGGCTACATGAACAAAGCGGACGGAATATGTGCAAATCAATTAAAGAGTACACACATATATATACATGTATGTAAATGTATGTATGTATGTAAATATATATATGTAAATGTATGTATGTAAATATATATATATATATATATATATATATATATATATACATACATACACATATTCAAGAGAGTGGTGAATGCGTGTAATGCATTGTCACCAAAAAAAATAGTGGGGACAGGGTCACGTAATGCATTACAAATATCACATGCACAATTATTTTTAGAGTAAGTTGAGTAGAAGAAAGAGGTTGTATACAGACTGTGCAGAGCCTTCTAAGCCAGCACACACAAGTTGAGCATTATAATCGATGATACAGTTTACCATTGCACGAGTTCGTAATTATTCACATTGTAGAACCAATTTCCTGTTACGGTTATTTCACCAGCCAATGAAATGTTTCTTCGCAGATTCCTAACATTTCTGGTGAGTAAAGTATTCCAGTAATTACAAACAATAGGGTGGGGAGGTGTGTGTGGTCTTCGTGTTGTTGTTGAGCAGTTAATTTCAAATGACGGCCAGTGCGATTTCATTTGATCAACTTTCATAAGATCTTTCACTACCCTTATTGTAGAAAGGCCGGTCTCCCTCCTCACTTTGTGCATCTTGGGAACCTACACAATAGGATGAGCGCTGATTCAGGTTTTAACCGGCGATTAAAACCATCTTCTTCGTTCATTCTCAATCACCCGCTACATGAAAAGAGCTTTGCAGGTAGCAGGATATTGTCTGGAGAACGGAATGCATTGCATTGTAGTTTACAGCTTGACTGTGATATTTGCACATCTCGGTCCGGCGCATCCAACTTCAGCAGACATTTTTGAGTACCGCGTTAGCCTTCCCTCCTAGATACCCTCTCCTTAGCCAGTCTACTTTGTTGCAGCCTGTTATCCAGGATCACCGAGGGAAGGTGTAGAAGGGTTTTGGCAGCTCTGATTAGCTGACCCTGACGCTAGCAGTCAGCTATGGATTACTGGAGTCTCTAGCCCATACACTGCTCAGCATGTTGATCCCGACTACAAACTAAAACATTATCACCATCATGTAACATGTCCTTTACAGAATGTCGGTATCGTGTCAACTCTGATCTTCTGTCAATCTCCCAGTCTGCTCAAAAGTAAAATCCAGCGTCTCCTTGATGTCCTGCCCCTGCCTCTCTTTCCAGTGACCATGCCCTCCATAACCACTCTTTCCAGTCCGCTGTGTCGTTTGACGTGTCCAAAAAACCTCAGTTTTCGGGTCATTACGTCATTTATGAGCCAATTCTCCTCTAAATTCAGTACTTGCCGGATGGATTTGTTCGTTTCTTCCTTTTTCCATGGAATTGTCAGGACTCTTATGTAGCACTGTGTCTCAAAATCACCGATCTTCGCTCTTAGTGCTTTTGTAAACGCCCATGCTTCACAACCATAGGTTGCCACAGGAAAAATGCATGTTCTTAGGATCTTTAGTTTTAGTTTATTGTTTGTATTATATCATAGGTTCACATAGTCGTTAGCCTCTGCATTGACATAGTCAATCGTCTTCAAATTCATGTGTACAATCTCCACTGCTGTTTGGTATTGATCCCAGATATTCCAAATGTCCAACCTTTGCCATCTCTTGGCCAGCGATCTTAGGCTGAAACTTATGTAATACACATTCCTACATAAACAACAACGTCAAGAACGCGCACCACGCCCAAAAGCAGGTTTTCAATAAGGCTGTGCCCAACTCCAACGGCTTCGCGTAAAGCAAAAACGGGACAACAAGAATCATGATTTCACATAGCGCAAGAACACAAGAAATGGCCTACATATTACATTCCAGCACATTAGAGTGCATCTTGATGCCAACTACTTGACATGGCATGAATAGCCATTACTGTCTTCTTATCACAGCATGAATATTTTAAAGGTGATGAATCCGTTCCCACAACAAACCCTGTAGTACTAAACGGTATTCGGTGTCTTATTATGTACGTAACGTGGACCATTTATTATCACTATCAGTACAACTGAACAATATGAGAGACACAACAGCAGATGAATAATTAAAGGTTCTTATTTCTCGAAGACTTTTTCTTAAACACTGAATATTTCTTTTCTTTCATGATGTCAATCTTTTTATGTCGTCATCAAATTGATGTATTCACAAAAGTTAAAATACTATTTTAACAAAAACAATATAGACTTCAAATAAAGTAGCTAGTATTGGTTTGTTTTAGACTGAACTTCTCCATACTGGTTTAGAAAACTGAAGAGTCTGTATACAAGCACTTTCTTGTACTCCAGTTCGAATACTTTGAGTACAAACATTCAAACATGCATGTTAATGTCTATTGCCAGTTAGCTGAATGCTTCGGCTATATGTAGTATGTATTTTGCAACTTTCTGCGGCTTACTATGTCTGGGGGAAGAGACTAATAATTTGGGTAGATTGGTAACTATAATGTTTGCCTACTCTTTTCGATTTCTAACTGCCAAGGAATTTTTAACGTGCTCGACACTGACCGAGAGTACGATCTCACTACCCAAAGATCAGGGGAATTTTAACCAGAAAATTCACGTGAAAAAAAAACACGGTCTCCATCGTGATTCGAACCCGCGACCTCTGGCACTCGAGGCGGACATACTTACCTCGAGACCTTCTGCTTGTGAGCCGTGTCCCTTAACCACTAGCCCACTTTGTCCATATAAGACAGCCATGTATTTGGGTGGTGGACATTATTTCCCTTGATTCCCATACATTCCATAATGCAATAAACTGTTTATATTGCTACCAAGTTAAACAAATGTATATAGTTTAGTGTCTCACACTAACATGACTGCTGTTAGTCGTTTTTTATTATCATAATCTGTATTTTATTGTTCCCAATTTGTGTGACTTCATCAACTAAATATACCTATTTTAGTTTGCATCTGGTTGAGGTTATGAGATGGAATTGCCAAGCCACCAGTAAAGTCCAATCTATCAAATACATTTGCGAAATACCAATGAATTAGTTGAAGACTTTGTTCATCATAACGCATGCAATGACCAGCTGAAAGAGAAATTGTAATAAGAGACATCTCAGTCGCGTAAGAGATATTTCAAAGGTTTAAGAAAGCTGATCGTTATGTACAACTCTACATTTCATATTTTCATAAGTTAAAAAAAAATGATGTTAGAAAAGGGTACTTTTTAGTGCATGGTGAACTTCCAGATTAAATGGCTGCCTAATAATCAAATGGCTTTTCATAGTCCACGAATTCGATATAAAGTACTTTGTTCAACTATTATTCGGAGTCTAACTAGCCGGTCTGCGAATGATATTCTTATCCGAAATCCGGCATGTTTATCCTCTTACTCCTCCTCTTCTTATTCGCACGCTGTCAGACGTCGGCTTGAATTTGTTCAAAGAAAGCAGCAGTCACCCTGAGGCTGTCGACACTGCCATAGAGATTGTCCAGTGTTGACACTGGTGATGCCGCATATGCTTTCTCTGGCCCTCGTGTGTCGGTCAATATTTGCAGCAGGTGCTAACGGGTCATTTTCTCAGTACCACAGGTGCATTCGTCAGTAGCACATTTCTTCAGATTATTGAATATATGATATCTTATTTCCAGAGGTGGTAGAAAATATACCAGGTATTGCAAACAAAAACTGCCAGAGTGAAAAAGAAAGGAGAGACACTACCCTAAGCTTCATAACGAAAAGCTACCCAAGCATGGACTGGACCCATGCATACACCGACGGTTCTGTAACAAACACTACACAGAACGGAGGGGCAGGAGCATTCCTGAACCTACCAAATGGCAGAAAAATAACACTGTCATTCGCTACTGGTAAGTACACAAGCAATTTCAGAGCAGAGGCAGAGGCACTGAGGGCGGCAGTGGAAGAAATGGTAACACACAGTGAAAATGAGAGCCATATAGTCCTGCTGACAGATGCTCTCGAAGTAGTCACAGCGCTAAAAAGCCAGAAAAACACTGAGCTTAATGACTTAAGAGCAGCACTCTGCAAACTGTGCCAGCAGTCCGCACCAAAAAGGGTAGTGGTACAGTGGGTTCCGTCCCACTGCAACATCCAAGGCAACGAGGAGGCAGACAGACTGGCAAAAGAAGGTGCAAGGCTACCACAAACAGATACCAGTATGACGTACGAAGAGTCAAAACGGCTTATCAAAGCCAGATACATGACCAAATGGGAAACCGAACATACTGGTTACACCAAAAACGATGCCTATTACCAGTTGAACCGAAGAGAGCAGGTCGTTGTCTTCAGACTTCGCACTGGCCACAACAGACTGAGGTACCACCTATTCAACAAATTGAAGATAGGGTGTACCGACGAATGCCCGTGCGGTACTGGTAAAATGACCACTGAACATCTGCTGCAGAACTGCCCGACATACGAGGATCAGAGAGAGCAGATGTGGCCATTGCCAGTGGAACTGCAAGACAAGCTCTATGGTAGTGGCGAGAGTCTCAGGATGACCGCCGCTTTTTTCGAGAAAATAATGGTTACTGTCTGACTGTGTACGCAGAAGAAGAAGAAGAAGAATATATGATATCTGTCTGTTGTGGCCTGTGCGGAGTCTGAAGACCACGACCTGCTCTCTTCTGTTCAACCGGTAATGCGCACCATTTGTGTAGCCAGCATGCTATGTTTTCCATGTATCTGGCCATAATAAACATTAAGGACGTATTGTAGGTCACACTTTTATCTGGCTGTAGTACCTTTCCACCCACTTTTGCCAGTCTGTCTGCCTCCTCGTTGCCTTGAATGTTACAGTTCGATGGAGCACACTGTACCCCGACTCTTCTGCGTTTTGGACTGCTGGCACTGTTGACAGAGTACTGATCTTAGGTCATTTGCCTTATGACATCATTACATCTATCTTGTATGAATATTCCCCTAGGCACTAACAATATCAGTGTGCTATAACATGAGACCAAGCGACACTATTTAGACTGCGATTAGGACAAGCAGGCTGAACAAAAACCAGTGTGTTAACCAAATTACAAATCCGTCACACAGACAGGAACAAATGGTAGAACATGCTCTCCAGTTGTCTCAACGAGAGCAGCCAAATACCCAGCGAAGGAATACACGGTATGCAACACGAGCAAGAACGCACAGGGAAATGTGTATTTCAGAGATAGCCAAGAAGAGGTAGACCAAGTCAGTCAGTTAAACGTAATACAAAGAAACATCCCTGGATCGCGTTCAGTCTTCATTTCTGAGGGATGACGAATCTGGTAGTTAGACAAGGCTGTACACTGTCATTTGATCTGGGCTGTCTGTTGTAGTCACCACTTCTTAAGATCCACACAAGGTGACGTCTCTGGTACATCAATCAGTGGAAGGATCATCCAGATTTGGAAGAGTTGAAAAAAAGCTCTCGATGTTTCCAGAGATACAAACAATGGTAAGAATGTATGTACTATCACTTGATCCGCGCTCCCCCCCCCTCCCTCCTATCTCTCTCTGTACTAAAAGCACAGATAGATCCATAAGGAGATATGTCAGTACCTTCAAAGTACATGACCAAAAGAAAAATGTCTAAAGCATGCACTGTATTTCACAAAACACGAGAGAACAAAACCGCACACAAGAAATGTCAAACTAATCTGCATATTATATGTGGAAAAGAAAATGTCAAAACGGAATTAATTCAGCATTTACTATCAGTTTAAGACCTTACACCTGCCCGTCAGTTGTCACCATAAAACCTCTAGGCTAAAGTACATCCCTTCTAGTTCAGCTCCCAATAATAACAACCTTGTTCAGACGCCAAGTCTTACATTTCGAGAAGGCAATGAAAGCAGTCTAGCGCTATTGAAACGTTTGCGGAATAACAAAGAGGGAGGACCGAGAAAATCGCCGATCGTCAATAAAGCTGACATGAAAACGGGAGTTTGTACCAGATAGGCATACAAGCACGAAACCGTAGCAACGGCAGAAAGAGGACGAGTTATTAAGTTAAATTGTGTCGTCAGCCACGAGCAAGTTGAGTTTGACGAGAGGACAGCTCCGGCATTAATGTGTGTCAGACGGCTATGTTTCTTACAGAATGACATATATCTTTTCATCTGGAGAAGTAACGGTTGATAGAACATTATACGATTTTTCTAACTCGTCAATACATAACGGAACATTTAATGCCAATACCACTTGTATATTTATATATCGGTTGATATATCATCTAAGTGCATATGCCTCCGCGTGTGTATGCACGCAAGCGCGCACGCACACAAGCGCATACACTATACACAACGGAATATTAAAATATATCTATCGAACGTAAATATTTTTTCTGCGGAAGCAAATGAAGCATATAAGGTGCCCACCAACGGGGAGGTTAAAAGGGACCTGCATGCGCATGCCTGGATTTTGTGTCCCGCACGCAGAGAGTGCCAGTCGCTGGTAGTCAGCACCACTAAAAGAAAGTAAGAGTGTCTGTTGCTGGTAGTCAGCACCACTAAAAGAAAGTAAGAGTGTCTGTTGCTGGTAGTCAGCACCACTAAAAGAAAGTAAGAGTGTCTGTCTGTCGCTGGCAGTCAGTCAAGCTCGCAGAAAGTAAGAGTGTCTGTCTGTCACTGGCAGTCAGTCCCGCTTGCAGAGAGTAAGAGTGACTGTCGCTGGCAGTCAGCCCCGCTCACAGAGTAAGAGTGTCTGTCGCTGGCAGTCAGCCCCGCTCACAGAGAGTAAGAGTGTCTGTCGCTGGCAGTCAGCCCCGCTCACAGAGTAAGAGTGTCTGTCGCTGGCAGTCAGCCCCGCTCACAGAGTAAGAGTGCGAGACGCTGGCAGTCAGCCCCGCTCACAGAGAGTAAGAGTGTCTGTCGCTGGCAGTCAGCCCCGCTCACAGAGTGTAAGAGTGTCTGTCGCTGGCAGTCAGCCCCGCTCACAGAGAGTAAGAGTGTCTGTCGCTGGCCGTCAGCCCCGCTCACAGAGAGTAAGAGTGACTGTCGCTGGCAGTCAGCCCCGCTCACAGAGTGTAAGAGTGTCTGTCGCTGGCAGTCAGCCCCGCTCACAGAGAGTAAGAGTGACTGTCGCTGGCAGTCAGCCCCGCTCACAGAGTGTAAGAGTGTCTGTCGCTGGCAGTCAGCCCCGCTCACAGAGAGTAAGAGTGTCTGTCGCTGGCAGTCAGTCCCACTCACAGAGTGTAAGAGTGTCTGTCGCTGGCAGTCAGTCCCGCTCACAGAGAGTACGAGTGTCTGTCGCTGGCAGTCAGCCCCGCTCACCGAGAGTAAGAGTGTCTGTCGCTGGCAGTCAGTCCCACTCACAGAGTGTAAGAGTGTCTGTCGCTGGCAGTCAGTCCCGCTCACAGAGAGTACGAGTGTCTGTCGCTGGCAGTCAGCCCCGCTCACAGAGAGTAAGAGTGTCTGTCGCTGGCAGTCAGTCCCACTCACAGAGTGTAAGAGTGTCTGTCGCTGGCAGTCAGTCCCGCTCACAGAGAGTACGAGTGTCTGTCGCTGGCAGTCAGCCCCGCTCACAGAGTGTAAGAGTGTCTGTCGCTGGCAGTCAGTCCCGCTCACAGAGAGTACGAGTGTCTGTCGCTGGCAGTCAGCCCCGCTCACAGAGAGTAAGTGTCTGTCAGCCCCGCTCACAGAGAGTAAGAGTGCGAGTCGCTGGCAGTCAGCCCCACTCACAGAGTAAGAGTGTCTGTCTGTATGACAGTGAGTGTAGTGAACGCCCGTCAGGTTTTTATTTGCCGTAAAATGACGGAACGATTTGAGCAGCGGTATTGCATTAAATTTGGTCAAATGGTTAGCGATATTCTTGTCGAAAGCATTCTGAAGTTTACACAGACTTTCAGCCATGGTGCCATGAGCATCACAATAATTAAGGAGTGTCACAACTCCTTGCAGGATGGCTGCACATTGGTGTAGATGCAACCATCTTGTGTTAGGCCTCCAGAAAGCTGACATGGCGAGGTCATGAATCAAATGCGGGCTTTGGCCATGCAGAACCGTTGTGTGACCATCCGAGAACATGCGAACGTGGTGAGGATAAGCATGCGTTCGATTCACTCAATTTTGAGCGAGGGTTTGGCCAGATATTGGGGCAGACATCAACATACATGTAAACAACAGTAGCGAAAAGCGTACACACTACACACCTCTAAAATACCCAAAACAACTAACTCAACATGAAACAGTGTAGCACAATTGATGGTCTTCATACAAGTTTTTGCAGGCTAGATGCATACGTTCACAACATGAAAGCAGCACAGACCGTACAATGCAGATGTCAGAGGGGACCCCAGACACCAGTTCACATCTTGCATCAAAGATCCCCGGAAAAGACCTGGCCCAAAGTAACAGGTATGCGAGACAACCTCATTGACGTTTCACTTCATGAAGACGCCGACTGGTGGCATAACAATTCTTTTCGATGCTCCTGTTTTGTCTTTCAGCATCAGGTTATGGAGAGATCTCTTGAACACGCCCGACTATGTGACTCATGCATAGTGGCCTTCACGAGGATAAAACGAGTGTACAAAACTAAACACAAAGAAGAAGAAGAAATACAAATAAACCTGGGTATCGTTAGAGTACACTAAACCATAAAAGAGGTTGAACACGGAATAATCAACATTATTTTGAATACAAATACGTATAATATGGCGAGGTCTAACAATTGGATGAGCCGCCATAGACGCCTTGTAACGCATACATGCAACTGGCATATAATATGGCGAGATCTAACAATTGGACGAGCCGCCATAGACGCCTTGTAACTGGCATGCAACTGGCATAATAGTGTACATGCTGTATCTTCAAAACCAAGCGAGCCAAGTTGTCGGCATTATTTAGTTTACACAGCTGCAAATGAGAACCAGACTTATCAGAGTAACAGAAAGCGTGTGAGACAAGATGTATAATGAAGAATGTAACACATTACCCTTCTCGCCATTGGCTGATATGCGGCTAACGTATAGCAGAGTATATTGGTCAATCGTAGAGCACACTTAATAAGTTACCTTGTAAAACATTTGCAGTCCTTTCTAAACTTATCCCAGAGAGAACATGCAATCCATGCCGAGGTATAATGATATGACAACATGCCAGTTTAGTGCCATTGGAGCGACGTGCAATATAAACTGACGTGCCGTAATAGTCTCGTTTGCATGACTAAACTCCTGTCTAGCCAGGGGCACTCTCAAATCTCTTATTAAATATCAATTAGCTCGGTACACAACATGTCGATGCACACACACCGTTCCTTGTTACAACTCGATTCCACGTGTGTAGTCACAATTACAAGAAACTGTGTTGCGCGCGCTCTCTCTCTCTTCCGTTTCCATATATACACAGACAGACACACACACCCACACACACAGCGGAATAGGGGAGAGAGAGCAAGCGAGACGAGGCGTTTAAAGAAAATATCCGATCTTTTGTTTTTGTTCAACGGAAACAAAGGAAGCTTGGGTGTTGTCCTTCGGCAGAGAGGTATATGAGACTTAAATGCGCATTTGTTACAACCTGTAGATTGCGTTATTAGCTGCCAGTCAGTATGGTGTAGTGAGCACTCGCCGGGCTTTCAATCACCACGAAATGACGGAAATAATTGAGCAGCGGCGAGTCACTAAAGTTTGCAAAAAGCTAGGCGATACACGAGTGGAAACCATTACGAAGATTCAACAGGCTTTCGGTGATGATGCCATCCGCGTCACACACATTAAGGAGTGGTACACTCGCTTCAAAGATTAGCGCACATCGGCGGAGAGCGGATCACGTCCCGGGAGGTCCTCAACAAGCCGACATGATGTCGTTATTGACGAAATAGGGACCACGGTCTTACAGAAACTTCATGTCACAATCCTAGAACTGGCGGATTGGGTGGGGCTAAGCATTTGTTCGGTACACTCCAATTCAAGTGAGGATTTGGCGTTGCACTGAGTTTCCGTGAACTTCGCGTCGAAGTTGCTAACGATGGAATAGAATAAATTCCGCTTGGAAGTCTCACAAAACATGCTAAACTGCGCAGACGGAGACTCCGACTTCCTGATCACAGTGACCGCTGGTGATAAGTCATGTGTACGACACAGAAACATATCTTCAGTAAACACAATAGAAACATTCATAATCCTAGAGACCGAAAAAAAAGCAATGCAGGTGCGCAGCAATGCCACAGTCATGTTGACTGTTTTCTGTGACTATCCCGTGGTTGTGCATCACTAGTACGCAACACACGGTCAAAACATTACCAAGGAGTACTACCTGGAGGCCATCCATCGCCTACGTCATGTTCGACGCAGGCGGCTGGACCTGTCAATAACAGTAACTTGGAAGCCCCAAATTGACAAAACACCCGCCCATTTCTTCGCATCTGACCCAGACGTTCTTGGTCAAATTGTTAGGTTCGACAGGCTCCAAGTCTACCGATATGGCTCGTTGGCCGTTCCCCGAGCTGACAATAATTCCGCTGACAGGGACCCAATTCGAGTCACAAGAAGACATTACGCGGAATGCCTAGACACATCGGTACTCCATTCCCAAAGAAACCTTTCTGAAATACTTCCAACTTTATGAAGTATTTCAGAAAGGTTTCTTTGGGAATGGAGTACCGATGTGTCTAGGCATTCCGCGTAATGTCTTCTTGTGACTCGAATTGGGTCCCTGTCAGCGGAATTATTGTCAGCTCGGGGAATATATATATATATATATATATATATATATATATATATATATATATATATATATATATATATATATATATATATATATATATATATATATATATAGAGAGAGAGAGATGAGATTGTAGAAGGTTCCAAACAAATAGTGCAGACAAAAGAAGAGTTCTTGTAGAGGTGGTTCATAAAGAAATTACACAAACACGATAAGGTTTTTCCTAACCAAAATTCTTTCCTCTCATTTTAGGTCATACTAGAAAGTGCAGTGGGCCTATTCTCTATGTCCTGTAAAAGCAGGGCTTCTCAAACTGTATTCTTCAGCGACTCTTTCGGGTCAGACACATCCTTTCACGCCCCTTCGCTCAATGTCATAAATGCAACTGGCACTAACATTGTATATACACACCAAAGACAATTGTGCTGAAGGTTGAACAAAGACAAGATTACATCTTCCTTTAATGGGATAGATGTGACTGCTTATTCTCATATAATAATTCAAACTGTGTTTTTGGTTATTGTTGTTTTGCGATCGCCTTATTTCTCTATTCCTCAAGACGTATGTTTTTATTTTGTGCATGTCGGCCCAGTGCATTCGACTTCGGCCTGCATTTTATGTAAGGGTCTGCTTCCTCCTGCATTTTCTAAGGGTATGCTTCCCCGGGGTAACGGCCGGCGATGAGGATCGAACCCAGCACCTTCGGATTGTGAGCCGCTTAACTACTAGATCACGCCTTCGTGTGCATATTATCCATCTCATTGAAACATTATACGAATATCAACGAACCGCTGTCCGACTATCTGGGCAAACATCAGATTGGTTCGCAGTACAAAAGGGAGTAAGACAGGGATGTATCCTCTAACCTTATCTATAGAACATATATGCGGCATGTATAATGATAACTGTTAGAGAAGATGTAACTCTGGAATCTCCTAACCGCCAATCGTTAATGTCTCAAAACTTAATGAGATGTGAATCGCATGAAAGTTCTGCTAATCATTCATGCACTTTCAGTGCGAAGTGTTTCACATTTTCCATTTCCATAATAAGATGGTTTTGTATCCAATCTAAGTGATTATTGCCTTATTCTGGTAGAAACGATCTATGAGAATTGTTGTCCAATCATATAAAATGATCTGCTTAAACAAATCAAAACAAAACATATTATCAACATTAAAACCCTCTGCCCAAGAGAACATTTCAAATGAGTCATTATCGGCTTGATGCTTCCACCTGTTTAATTTTGTCATGAAAACCAGAGCTGTATCTTTCTGTGTGTAAATATTTGTGTTTTTTCCTTGGAGATCCATATTAACTCTGTTGAGCTTTTTAAATAAATCAGCCATCATACTTTGCAAAACCCCCCAAAAATAGACATATTCTGAGCTATTTTCAGATATTCGTTTTATTTCATTTGTTAACACAGATACCCATCTTAAAATTCGCCCCTTTCACACTCACCCCACCTCTGTAAGCAGTAAAACTATGCTAGGATTGGATTCTATTTCTTCACATATTTGGGGGGGGGGGGCGGGGCGTTTGTGTGTTTCAATAACTGTGCGAATTCAACTAGCTGAATTGCACATTTGAAACTTTTAAAAATTCTTCCTATAAGTTGTTCACACTTGTCATTGCTAATGTCCAACATGCGTCTACACTCAGTATCATTTGACAGTGTAATAGCTAAATATTGTCTGCATATTTTTCATTGTGAATCATTTCATTTATTCTAATTGCCACTGGTAACCCAAGAGCTTTGACATTAGTGAATGGTTTCTTAGCATTTGCAATTAAGTAAAGGGCTTCATAAGATGCTCTTAAGTACTTTTTATTGACCAATACATGCATAACAAGAAATTTGTTTTGTGTTGTTCGATGATTTCAATTACCTTTCAAGAGAAACTGTACAGGCTTATGTTGATATGAAGCATGTAGATGTCTTTCTCGTTTTGCAAGTATTACACTTTCACTCACTCATTACAAGTAAATCAGACAGGTCTATCTGCAGTTTTTGTGTGGAAATAAAATTAAATCCATGTTGCAAAACAATTTATTTGCATTTCCTCTTTTTGTGCGTGTGAATGCAAAATATCTGCAGTTTTATCTATCTGCACACCCTTGTTAGTGCTGGATGATCCTGGAGCCAAAGGATATATAGCTTTGACAAATTCCTACTATGAGTCAAGTTTCGCTGACATCTGATGGCTTAGCTCTATTTCAATTTGCACAGTTTGCACCACCAACAAAGCTGAACCGACGCCAAGCGAGTCCAAATCAAGATAAAATACTAGTGCCCTTGTTTGAACTTGACTTAATGTGACCGCCTACAAGGGTCCCAATTTCTAGTTAGAGAAGCCTTCTGTAAGGTACCCATGGATTCACATGTCAGAGTAAGAACTGGCAATTCCTTTTATAATTCAATCTGCATTTTTCCAGTTCTCCTGGCGAACACAGGCACACATTCTGTATTTCCAATGGGAGTTAACGGAACAGGATGTAGTAAATGATGCAGTGGTACTAACCTTAGGTTGAAAGGCCCCCTGCAGACTGGAGGATAGGCTTGCTCCTGAAGGCCCTGGAGGTAGGAGAGATGAGAAGGCCGCACTGTAGTTGGGCACGATCTGTTTGGAATAGGATATAACATATCATTATAGTCAGCAAATACAGAGATCAATTTATCCGATCATGTCATTCTGAGGCATATTGAATTCTATTTAGACTCCATTGGAACATAGTGTTGCAACGATCATCCCACCAATTATAGATTGGGCCATTTTCTGGAAGTTGGCCCACGAGAGCCCAGTTTCGTTCTCCCTCTTTGAAACCATGTCCTCACAGACTCTTTGGATTCTACTTTGGATTCGATAAAGACTGCAGAAATTACATCTATTTAAAACAGTTAAATTTGAATATTGGTAATGGAATAAATACAGCTCTTCTTTCTCGTACAAAAGTACTGGGTTCGCTTCTTAATAGCAAAAAATTGCCTACCACTTGTAAATATCTACCTGATTTTGATTAGGCAAAGCAACGACAAACGTCACTGTATCTTACAAAAAAGAATATTCAATGTGAAGTGCATTATTTGACATTGATTCCCCGACCCTGAAGTCTTATTTTACTGTTACCTTTACACTCTTCTAGCACACAATGAGGTCTATTTTTTTTCGACATTTTTTTTTCTCAAGCGCCATCCAAACAAATTATTCCATCAGGACAATGATTTCCTACGTCAGAATAACATACCCATCCTCTCTCAGCTCGCCCTGCAGATGTTAGCGACATGTAACATTTATATAACATCTTAGAGGCTGGTCGACCAGATGTACAGGAGAATAGCGACATATGGACATCAAACTACTGCAGGAGGTTGGGTTATATAGCCAAGTCCCGCACAACCAAATGAGTGCTTGTGGAGTAGATGACGTATGACTGTAACTGATGTCCGTAGGAGGTATGCCAGATGCTCATATATCACATGTCAACAATTTGCCACACAATGCTCAAAATGTTGACATTATTTATATCTAAGCAAAGCAAATTAAATGTTTTATCTTGTTCATTTTACAGAACTCGTGTAGTCATTTTATTGTGCACATTCAAATACAGTCCCATTCTTTTGTGTTTGTTGCGGGCATGATAATTTTCTAAAGCGATTGATTGATTTAAAAAAATAATTCAGTGCACTTGTTAGAGAAAAGAAACAACTCAAACAAAAGAGAAAGGAAATTAACTTACACTTGGTCGGAATACGCCAGCATCGAATGCTTTGGGAATTTTGTCAAACTGTGAAATGAGAAAAGAAATCAATGCACCAAAAGCCATTCTAAAAAAAACCCTAATTTCATAACACAATAAAAAGAAAATAACTAAATAACTAATTTACAGCTTGACAAGACCTTTAACATGATTAATGTTGTTGTTTCGAATACCCACAATGAGTAAGGTTACTCTTTTCTGCGCCCTGGAAAGGCTGTTAAGTGACATGTTTTTGTTGCTTTCCTCACATCCAGAGCATGCAGATGAAGGTGGGCTTGGGTCCTCCAGGCGCTGGTGCTATGCTTGGCTTCATCTGCGTGTCGCTCCCTACTACGGGGATCACGCCAATACCTTACATTATTAGCCAGTCTGACATAAAAACAGCCCATTTCCAGGGAGGCTTACGAGGAAGCCGCAGTGAGGGTCTTGGCCAGTATATTTTGCCTGACCTTGACTAACATATCTGATCAGTATATTTTGCCGGACGAGACGTTAGTCTTCCTCCCCCATGATTAATGTATCTTGCCCCGTGAGAAGTGAGATCGGTGCCTAGTCATATCGGAGAAGGATGATAACCTCGGAGGTTATGTGTATACGCTGTACACATAATAGAAACTTTGCCATTGAAAATGTAATAAATTTTCTCTCTCTTCTCTCCTCTCTCATATGCGTGCGCACACACACACACACTTTTTCTCTCTCAGTGTATAATTGTGTATGCACATACCACGGATAGTTCTACATTGCAGAAATGAACATGTCTAGAGGCCAAAGTATTCTGTAATGAAGACGCGATCATGTCCATATAAAACTGTCACTCAGGCCACATTAGGCAAGTGTGGCTGGCCCACTCTTGGCACTGACTAAAGTCGTCACTTCAAAACGTCACCTGCTTGTCTACGTAAGGGATTACCATGTGAAATATATCCACAGAAGGAACGACATCTGTCAAACATGCCACCACGTCTGTCAGGGGAAGACACAATACACTACTCCGAGGGTGCAATAAAGGCAGTGACTACCGCCGGGGATCAAAAGTTATACATTTTTCTACTAGGTCTGACTTTGTAAAGCACTAACATAATAATGCTTATAACAGTTGTTAACTACAACAGTCGGTCTGTATGACTTTTAGCGGCTAATGTTGTCGCTGTGGTCGAGAGGTAAGGCACTCGTATAATCAAAGCGATGAACGGAAACGGCGTCGGTTTAAGTCCTGCAGGTTTCTGCCACCCATGGTCTCAAAGAGGTGGGATCAGACTTATTTCTTGCCATTGGCCCAAGGTAGTTCAAGACTAGAGAGTAAGGTGATGACCATCACAGCTCCTTCCTCACTATAACCCAAATACAGCGCAAGTTACATCATTACGACAAAACTGTCTGATGATGTGGACATCGTGGCTTGCGATGGGCAACTAACTGGTTTTTTCTTCAATGTATTACACAGTGTGCAGACATGCACTGAATTGTCTCTCTGTTTAATATGAAGCTATTATTCGTGAGTGCCTTGGACAGGCAGTCACATTATTAGTTGTTATAATTTCTGATGGGCAATAAGAATGATATGCGATATGTAAGGAAAACTATCTCGTTTCAGGCATGCTTCTTGTTATCAGAGACCGATGGCTACTGCAGCTGCTCTGTCTCAAGCTCAGCTCTGAAGACGTTCCGGAATTTGCAGTGGTAACTTGAGATTTGTATTCCATGTCCATTTAATTTTTCCATTCTGTGTAAACGTCTCCCCCTAATATATCGTTGCTTATCAATCAATGGGCCGATCAATTCTGGGCTGGGTATGTCTTGTGAAAATGCCAAGGCCATATATTTCCTCTCTATATTTCTGTAAAGAGGTAAATGAGAGTCCTATGACAACAATTGCCGTCGGGGATAAAAATATCTCTTCATGTACTAAGGCGTACCCTACGTGAGGTGGGTGGCCAGTTCCAATTTCTTGCTGTTTTTACCTTCCACAATGCATACGTCAGGTAACTATTTACAATTGGGTCGAAGAAGTCGTACAAGGTACGAACCAGAGTCACGATTTATTATTTGTCTGTCCGTGCTTGAATTCGAACCTTGGCTTGCTGCAATCCCTGTAAAACAATTCAGCTCACTGGATAACGCTGCACGCTCCACACTATACTTGCTTGAGTGACTGTTTTCATGCCTTTTGGTATGTTGTCTGGCAGCTTTTGGAACCATGTTATCTTCCATGGTGGAGATGTGCTGATTGGCGTAGGGTGATATGCCTCTGCCAGAGATGACTTGGAGAAAGATGTTCTTTTGCTATTTGTGCAAGGCAGCGTATCTGAAGTCTGCCTTAACCATGTCCTGCCAGACCTATATTCACTGGGATAATCTAGGAGCCGTTTGAATGTGTCTGTCAGTTGTAATACTATGTAAACTCTTCTGGCAGTCATGTGTTGTAGCTTTGTTATTCTCCTCGTTTCTGTTATTACTGTTGCTTCCCGAATTCCCGTAATAATTGTTTGTGTCTGGTCTTGGATGTTGAATGATTTATTTTTTCAAAGTAAAATTTTAAAACTGTTTCCCTGGCTAGCATTTCACATTCTAAAGCTGGTAAAACAATGTCAGTAGTTCATGGTCTGCGCCCCATGTAGTTAGTTAGTTCCTGCTAATATTGTCGTTAGTTATTCGCTGTGTTTAGCTTTTCATTGCCACTTTTCAATTGTGTTCTTTTCCTGTTAGTCTGCTATCCAGTGTTATCCCTTGATATGTCCGGTTCTTTTCTTCTGGTAGTTCGTATTCACTAAGTTGCAGTGTAATTGTGTTTGTCTGACTTGAAACTGAAAATAAATTGTGCATGCCATTTCTCTTATCATTGGTGTTCAGGAGACATTTCTGAGTATAGTGATATCTCTGCAATACGTCTGTGTACCCCAATGTGCTATTCTATAGATCCATCATGGAAGAGGCTTTCTCTTGAGTTGGTGTATAATTGACATTAGCATACAATTTAATTGGTTTATCGCCGTTTCCGAACAGGCATGCGTTTTATATATGTTTGAGCTACTGTTATAAAAAAACACTGAGTAAATGTTTTCCAATACCATGAATACTACCACGAATACAAGGTTGGTTGATCGTCGGTCTAGTTGATTAGCCGCAAAGTTCTTATCTATATTCCAGTCCTCAACAACTTCCTCCCTGGTATCTGTCGCTTTGTACGCCCACCTTTCTGAACAACTGTTAATGTCTACGCCTATAATGCAGTGGCCCTCTGATACTTCCACCATTTCCAATACCATAGATTTTCCTGGTAGGCAGTACATATTGTATACTTGATGGTTCCATCTATATACTTGCTGGTCCCCTGTGTATACATGAGGGTTCCCTGTGTATACTTGAAGGTTCCCTGTATATAACTGAGGGTTTCATCTGTATACTTGAGGGGTCTATGTGTATACTTGAGGGATCCATGTGTATACTTGAGGGGTCCATGTGTATACTTGAGGGGTCCATGTGTATACTTGCTGGTCCCCTGTGTATACTTGAGGGTTCCAAGTGTATACTTGGTTACATGTGTATACTTGAGGGGTCCATGTGTATACTTGAGGGGTCCATGTGAATACTTGAGGGGTCCATGTGTATACTTGAGGGGTCCATGTGAATACTTGGGTCCATGTGTATACTTGAGGGTTCCATGTGTATACTTGAGGGGTCCATGTGTTTATTTGAGGAGTCCATGTGTATACTTGAGGGGTCCATGTGTATACTTGAGGGTTCCATGTGTATACTTGAGGGTTCCATGTGTATACTTGAGGGTTCCATGTGTATACTTGAGGGTTCCGTGTGTATACTTGAGGGTTCCATGTGTATACTTGAGGGGTCCATGTGTATACTTGAGGGTTCCATGTGTATACTTGGTTACATGTGTATACTTGAGGGGTCCATGTGTATACTTGAGGGTTCCATATGTATACTTGAGGGGTCCATGTGTATACTTGAGGGGTCCATGTGTATACTTGAGGGTTCCATTTGTATACTTGAGGGGTCCATGTGTATACTTGAGGGGTCCATGTGTATACTTGAGGGGTCCATGTGTATACTTGAGGGATCCATGTGTATACTTGAGGGGTCCATGTGTATACTTGAGGGGTTCATGTGTCTACTTGAGGGTTCCATGTGTATACTTGAGGGGTCCATGTGTATACTTGTCGGTTCCTTGTGTATACTTGAGGGGTCCATGTGTATACTTGAGGGGTCCATGTGTATACGTGAGGGGTCCATGTGTATACTTGAGGGGTCCATGTGTATACTTGAGGGTTCCATGTGTATACTTGAGGGGTCCATGTGTATACTTGAGGGGTCCATGTGTATACTTGAGGGGTCCATGTGTATAGTTGCTGGTTCCCTGTCCTACCATAATGTCTGCACTTGTCATCGATGTGAATCTTCTTGTTTGGATTTGTAATATTAAGATTAAGACCTCTCATTTCTGCGCGTACCTATTCACCCAATTGATATGGCATACTCTTATTTGGAACCTGCACTGTTTGTACAGGTGTGTGCCCTAGATCCAAGCTATATCAATGCTCACAGAAAAGTTCTTGATGCAGGGGCTTGCTGCTTACTCATTACGCCCGCATTCCACTGACAACTGATTTATAGTTGTACGTTGTCGAGTGACTGGTCAGCAGCATTTACTGCTGGTGACTGTCTCCTGGCATCACAGGACGAAGCAGAGTAGCCCACAAGCCCTGCGTGGGTATCTTCGAAGAATGTAGTCCGGCATTCCCTCTTTGCATTTATCAGATGGAACACCACGGCTGGAGTAAATAGGTGCGATGTTCTGTTGCGAGGATAGGCAAGTGCTAATTCTCTCGTACGACTTGACTGCCCGGGTTGACAAGTCCCATCTACTTGAAGCGACTGTTTGATTTCAGGGTACCGGATAATCGCTTGGTCTCCATAATCCTGTTTGCATGTTAGTGTAAACATGTGTGATGCGCGAGGAGTTAAACGTTGCCGTCAGTCTAATTGAGACGCACGCAGTAGGAGCATTTGATTGAAGCTGGATGGCATGTCAATCACTCTACCCCTTGGCTTTGACACCTTTACAGTCAGTGGGTGCAGTGAATATGTGCGTTTGTGCGTGATAGTGTGTGGTGTTTGTGTGCGCACGCGTGTGTGAGTGCACGCGTATATGTGTGGTTCAGTGAAACGAGAAAACATTCAAACACACCAAGCTAAAAGAGAAGAAGGTCCAAGAGGGCCCACAAAGTTGAAGTGTTTTCTAGCAGCCTACAAGAATTAGACCTGCTTGCCGGGATTCTTTTAATGGCTAATGTCACACTGCCTAACATAACTAACAAATGGCTGACTGTATTTGAAACATCCGCTGACTTCATCAAGCGCACAAGAAGATGAAATTAAGGGGATCACCACTTGGGCACAATCTATGTATGTAGATATAACGGGCAGTTTGATTCAGCTCTCTCTCACTTGGGCACAATCTATGTATGTAGATATAACGGGCAGTTTGATTCAGCTCTCTCTCACTTGGGCACAATCTATGTATGTAGATATAACGGGCAGTTTGATTCAGCTGTCTCTCACTTGGGCACAATCTTTGTATGTAGATATAACGGGCAGTTTGATTCAGCTCTCTCACTTGGGCACAATCTATGTATGTAGATATAACGGGCAATTTGATTCAGCTCTCTTTCACTTGGGCACAATCTATGTATGTAGATATAACGGGCAGTTTGATTCAGCTCTCTCTCACTTGGGCGCAATATATGTATGTAGATATAACGGGCAGTTTGATTCAGCTCTCTCTCACTTGGGCGCAATCTATGTATGTAGATATAACGGGCAGTTTGATTCAGTTCTCTCTCACTTGGGCACAATCTATGTATGTAGATATAACGGGCAGTTTGATTCAGCTCTCTCTCACTTGGGCACAATCTATGTATGTAGAAATAACGGGCAGTTTGATTCAGCTCTCTCTCACGTGAGAGCACTAAACCACGTATATGTGCGTGCTAGAGAGAGAAAGAAGGTTACAAAGTATGGGAACTCTCAAACATAATTTCCGGACAAAGCGAGAAAATGCCCATTTTACTTTTGTGGTTTCGCGGTACAGCAGACCGAATCTGATAACAGATTTTAATGGATGCTTTTTCCTAATAGCTTCTCTGATGTACTCTTTTCAGAGATGTGTTAAATGCGCTTTGTAAGCCCCCGGCAAGGAAGTCTGTTTGTTTTGTTTTTTTGGGTGAGAAATTAACTGCTTTCAGATGACTTAAATCATTACTCTTCCCTTTGAAGAAACGGTTTTAAATCATTAAACTAACATAAGGAAGGACACACGCAGACAAGAGCAGGGCTCCCAAAACTGGCGGCCTGGCCACTACATCGAATGTTATCCCCAGAAAACCAAACAACGATCCTAGCTGCGACGAGATATAGTAACCGTGAAGTTGTTGAGTGCCCACAATGAGTGAGTTTACAGTTGTATGCGCCCTGAAATTGTTGTAGTTTTCTTCACATCCCGAGCGTGCTGATGAAGATAGGCATGGGTCCTTCAAGCGACAGTGCTATGCTTGGCGTCACTACTACGGGGATCACCTCGATTTCCGACTTCGTTAGCCTGGCTACCATGAAAACAACCCGTTCCCAGGGAGACTTGTGTAGAAGTGGGGTGGGGGTCTTGGCCAGTATATTTCGCCTGACCCTGACTAACATGTCTGATCAGTATGTTGTGCATGCCCAGACGTTAGTCTTCTTACCCCTTGATATTAATTAAGACGGAAGTAGCAGCCTGTCTAAAATGACGGATGAAATACCCTGAAATGAGAGTTCTCACATAATCGTATGCTATGCACACCTGACAGAAGCGCGTAATATATGTTAATAATCGCTAAATGATCCATTCTACTAAGTTATAGGTAGTGAGGTAGTGGAAGTCACAGGGGGTTGATGTGGTTGAGAGGTAAGACACTCGCCTCTCAAAGCAATGAAAGGAAACCAGCGTAGGTTCGAGCCCCGCAGGTTTCAAGCGACCCTGGTCTAAAATGAGGTGGGGCCAAAGTGCCCGTATCCTGAATTGCCTCCAGTCGTCTTGATTTATGTCCAAGGTAGTTCGGGACCAGAGAGTGAGGTTGATGACCAGCGCAGCCTCTTCCTCACTACAATCCAGTTACAGTGAAAGTTACATCATCAAGACAAACCCGTCTAGTGTTGTCGCCATCATTGCTTGTGATGGGAACTATTTTTAAGTGGACGACACTAATAGCTGTGTATAATTGACTGTCAACCATCGCGCAAACAAATAACTGTAGATCAAGGAGTTTTTTTGTTAGGACTGACACGCGTTTCTAACATGTCATAATTGTACTTAAACACGATTTAACCAGAACTTAACATCAAAGCTAACGCTCGCAACAGGGAGCACCAGACGAAAGTCATGGTTCGATTTTAAAAACCTTCTTCGTGGGGGGTATGCCAGGCATCAGAGGATAGATAACAGATGTGGCAAGATCCGCAAAGGATTCCCGGTTTTGCTTTTTTAAATATCTTCGCAGACCCCGAACAAATATAACACGTCATAACACAATTATGAATTCAATCCCCAGGCATAAAACATCACAGGAGCTCGAATTCTGGTTAGCCCGTTCCTTTAATGTGTGCGTCTAAATGTCCGCCTCTCTTAGCGCGGTACATTCCCTCGCATGATGTTTCGTGTGGAAATCATGTTCTGGTGTTCAGTAACACAAGAACATCACAGTCATTAACAGGATAGCATTCATTTTTGAAGTGCCCTTAAAAATTCTACATTTGTTCTACCTTTTTTTTTTTGCAGGGCAAAAATAATTGACACTAGGGATCACATATTTATGCATCATCACCGTAATATTCTTCTCTTCTTCACAAATGTAGAATTGTTTGAAAGAGCCAGGTAAATAGCAGTGGTGAAACTGAAAATACGATGATAAAGGAAATTATCCACCATTTTCTTCTTCTTCTTCGTCGTTCGTTCTCAAACTCACGCCGCCAAGTTCTGAAATGACGTTATATGGGGCCTAGTACAATCCTCCCCGCCCGTGGGGACATTTGTGTATTTTACTAGCGTTAATGTAAAGTTGATACCACAGCAAACACTGACGACGGGAATGAAGTGGCAGGGACTTCATTGTGTTGGCATGCGGTTAGCAGGCTCCACATGCATAATAAGTGTAACAAAACGGACACATTTTAGTGGCCTTCCTGCTGTGGTGGTCTTATCCACAGTATGGCTTAGAAGGGGGACATGATAATATTATTACACAAAAAATCACGCGGTACGTTAATTGATTTGGTATATAAACCTCTGGGCACGATATATGGAATTTGAGGAACATAAAAGTAGACGGGACATTTGAACGATGTAATTGAATGGGGAGAGAAAACTATCATCTATGCCAAGTGCGCAATGGTTTATGGTACAACTAGTATAACTCTTCTTTTTTGTTGTTCGTTTTAAAATTCCCGCTACCAAGTCCTGAAAAGAGCTTTGCAAGTAGCAGGATGTAGCCCGGAGAACGGAATGCATTGTGTTGACAGTGTACAGTTTGCCTGTGGAATTTACACCATTTGGTCCGCCACATCCGACTTCAGCATGGCCTTTGTGGGTACCGGGTTAGAGTTCCCTCTTCGATCCCTCCTCCTTTTCTCAAGTCTGACCTGTTACAGCATGTTATCTACGATCATCACGTGGAGGTAGAGATGGAACTTGGCAGCTCTGGGTCGCTAGCAGTCAGCTTTGGGTCGCTGACCGCTAAAGCTCACCACTGCACGGCATCATGATCCAAGTATAACTCTATTTAGGACAGGAAGATTGCAATACTATTTGGCTGTCCTTTTGTTGTTAAAGGACACACATGGCCCTCACTAGTAAAGCTCATCTTTAGGATGGACACACATGCCATGATTTATCCAACGGTGTCCGCCCATATATAGCTCAGATCTGATTGGCATCATGTCAGTCAGATCTGATTGGCATCATGTCAGTCTCGAGCGACAATGAACTTCACGCTAGAGAGGGGACAGTCAGTTGTTGTCCTTGCTTTCGCCGCATACGTGACTGATGGGGCCATTCCTAATCGCTTTCGCAGTCCAGTGAAAGGTTGTCCGTGATGATAGATCCAATGTAGCTAAAGTGATTGACTACTTTCAGCTTAGACAAAAGAGCCATAATAAACGTAAAGATTGGGATGAACCACCTTCTCATTATCCCACTTGGATAACTAATGCTTATATCCAGTATTCCGTGCATTAAAAAAACAATTGTCTCCTTCTTCGTCCATCATCAGTTCAAATGACACTATTGTTTGTCAGGATGTTTTATCTCCATACAGCCTTTTGTTTCATAACTGTCTCACGAGGACAGTGTTGTTCTCTCTTTTTCCGCGCGAGCATGCAGCTTTGCAGGATGTGTTCCACGGGCATGGTATGCGCCCGACATGGACACTTGTCATCTATCCCAATCCTCATTTTGCTGTAAAGATAACCCTTGAGTCTGTTATGCTCAGTTCTCAGTCTGATAATGATGACTTGCTCTTCTCTAGTTAAATCATAGTAGCCGTCTTCTTTTCACAAGTCGGGATGTTGATAGCCCATTTTCCCTTAAAGATTCCTTTACATATGGTCTTGACCTCATTATATGCAATGCACAGGTCTGTTTGTGGGGATGCTCCCCCACACTTTGCTAGTTTGTCTGCAGCTTCATTGCCTTCAATGTTGCAGTGGGATGGGATCAACTGTATGACCAGCCTTGGCCGATCTGCTCAGAGCTGTGTAAGGAGAACACCCATTGGTAGAGATCTTCATCTTTGTGTTGTTTTAGCGCTGCTAATACTGACGCGACATCATTAAGTAATACTATATTTACTTGGTGGATATCTTTATCCTGTATTACAAGCTCAGCTGCTGGCTTCAGTGCCTCTGCTTATGCGCGGAAGTTTTTGTGGAATATTGCCGTTGTTAATACTCGAGTTGTTTCTTCTCAATTCCTTTGTAATAGACCCATCCGCCTCTATTGGATGTGGCTTTTTTTGTTGTTTGCGAATGCTCAAAATAAGTAGGTAGCTCTTTTGTGCGCCCTCAATAGGGCGTTAAGTGGCGGGTTGCAGTAACTTTCCTGACATCCCGAACATGCTGAAGAGATGAGCCATCTGTATATTGGTGTATTCATGTTTCTGGCATGCATACTCTCCTAAGATATCCTCTATTAATGGAAGTATTTCTATAGTTTCCGTTCAACACCAGCAGAACATACAAGCTTGTCAGGATGTGTTGAGAAACCGTATCACCTTGAAGAGGTATTGATGGCCAGTTCAACTACCCAATAGCCACTGCGTGTCTTTAATAAAAGGACGTATGTATTTCGTTCAACTATTTGCTAATCTTTCTGATACCTGGGAAAATGAGCTACCATCTATTATGTTATTGTATTATATATCGGCTATTGTTTGTGGAGCTTACTTTGACACACAGACAGCTACTCTTGACTCTGCAGGGTTTTCCCTGCGTGAATAGTGGGCTGTGCAGTGTTATAAACTGGCCTTGTCTAACTTTTATCTAAATCATTTTTGTGTTTTATTGTTGTTGCTAGTGTCCAGAAACATGTTCCTGGGCCACTCAACATACGTGTACATGATATTCCTCTTCAACACGCACAAGAGTGCACGTATTTGGATATTATTTGTTCGACAGGGAAATCGAGACTATGTGCAAGAACGCATATGCGTTGATCTATTTGATGCCACCACTGCTTAAACACCGACGCTTTAGTTTGGTAGCAAAGGAACAGCTGATAAATATTATACTTATGGCGAATCTGTGCTACCACGTGGGCTCTTTCAGAATTTCAATGTGCGAAATTAGGTGTTTGAGAAAGGTCATCAGTGAAACGACGACATTCGCAGTATGGTTGACACTCCACCTTGTGTTGAATATATTTCCAGAAACACCATACGTTGGTTCTCATGAGAATGCACCCTCATCAACTTTCAATGATGGTTTACAAGGCTAGCAGAACTGGCTACATGGTAATGCAGGGAGATAGATAACAATAGAATGGGCGTGCAGCGTGAAGGACTCACATTAACTGAGGCAAAGCTTTTGATGCAGGACATACGGCTGCCCATACCAATCATTTTCCCACTTCGCACTCAACACATACAACTGAAGTCACGTCAACAGAATCCAACTAGAAAATACTCCAGAGTACTGGATGTGCACACATACCTATCAAACTGTTGAACATCATCTTTTTGATTGTCCGGCGTATGCCGGTGTTAGGTAAGAGGTTCTTCCTCCGAGGCCAGACAAATGGAACACTTTGTACGGCACCAAACAAAGAACTTCTTCCTCCGAGGCCAGACAAATGGAACACTTTGTACGGCACCAAACAAAGAACTTCTTCCTCCGAGGCCAGACAAATGGACTTTGTACGGAACCAAACAAAGAACTTCTTCCTCCGAGGCCAGACAAATGGAACACTTTGTACGGAACCAAACAAAGAACTTCTTCCTCCGAGGCCAGACAAATGGACTTTGTACGGAACCAAACAACAACTTACAAACATGCAGATACCAATATATGCTTTTGGGCCAACATGCAGGAGTCCAGAGGCCGCTGGATCAATAGCCACCCAACCAAAGCCGTAAGTAGAAAGAAAACTAACAAACAGATCGGAATCGGGTGATCCCTTCCCCATGCTCTGTTCACTCGTCTATCCCCCTTCCCCATACTCTCTTCACTCGTCTCTCGCTCTTCCCCATACTCTCTTCACTCGCCCCCCCCCCCCTCCCCAATAAAATCCACACAAACCACAAAACAAAATACCGGCAAACACTGCACCTTGAATGGTTTGTCTGCATAATCGCACAGTTCTGAAGAGGTTATGTTGGACGAAGATCATCATTATCGTCATTATCGTCAATCCCCATGTTCCCCGTGGGATGTAGGGCCGTTATAGATGCTCTCCGTCTGTTCGTATCATGTGCAGTGTTTTGAGTTCCTTCCACGGGACACCGATTGAACTGACTTCCTCATCGACCGTTGGTCGGCATGAGTTTCTTGATCACCCCACTTGTCTCCATTTCTGTGGGCTCGATACAGTGCGTGTCTGGCTGTACTGTCCAAGCTCTTTCTCATAGGTCCTATCCTGCCGCCCCCCCCCCCCACCACTTGGTTGTCGCCGAGTTCCTTTCCACAAATCTGTGTTTGCAATTAACTCTGGCAATCTAATATGCAAAAGACACTTGCTGACGAAGGTCTGCAAATATCCATGTGATATTCTTAGTCGCGTGGCATGCCCCCGAGTCATATAGCAGGACACACTTTACATCTGTCAATCGAATTGTCCATGGAAAATGCTGCAGAGTTGTATATTTCCATAACAGATCAAAACAAATCTGGCCTTGTAAATTCTGGTGTGTAACATCTAAGTTTGTTTCTTAAGTCTTTACCAACGCTACAAAAAGTGTATGTATGTATATTTATATACATACATACACGCACGTACGCACACCCACTCCCTCTCCGAGCCATATCGCACCATAACATCACACACATACACATAAACGTACATTCAAGATAACTGGAGTCAAGATTGTAGTATGTATAAAAAATGTGACCATCTGCCTAAAAACTGATTGATATAACTACAACATGGAAGAGAAGTGTGGCTATTTTACCTCTCTAAACATACTTAGTCAAAATGTTACAGAAAGATCCTCAAAATACCATGGACAGAAAAAAAAAACAAATGTAGACATTCGGCAAGAGTTGAGCATAGAGGAGAACTGGTTCATCAATTCCATTTTGGCTAGATAATGCAAATACTTTGGTCACATCAAGGGACACAAAGGTCTTGAGAGAAAAGTGATGGAAGGTATGGTGCCAGGCAAAAGAGGAAGGGTATGACTGTAGTGAGGCTGAAATTTTGGCAAGAGAACGAAATTCTTTCAGACAGACTGTGATGGGAGCGACGTTCTATACAGGACATGCTACATGATGATGATGATGATGAAACATATTGATATACTACAAGGTTATAGATTGGAAGTGTGGCTATGTGATCTTTCTTTATAGTCTGATATACTACATGATTATAGTTTCAAAGTGTGGCTATGTGATCTTTCTTTATAGTCTGATATACTACATGATTATAGTTTCAAAGTGTGGCTATGTGATCTTTCTTTATAGTCTGATATACTACATGATTATAGTTTCAAAGTGTGGCTATGTGATCTTTCTTTATAGTCTGATATACTACATGATTATAGTTTCAAAGTGTGGCTATGTGATCTTTCTTTATAGTCTGATATACTACATGATTATAGTTTCAAAGTGTGGCTATGTGATCTTTCTTTATAGTCTGATATACTACATGATTATAGTTTCAAAGTGTGGCTATCTGATCTTTCTTTATAGTCTGATATACTACATGATTATAGTTTCGAAGTGTGGCTATTTGGCCATTCTACGCTAGATGTTAGTATAATGTCAACTTTAAGACTAAGCGATTACAATATATGACTAGCGATTAAATAAAACCCGTATTGTTGAAGAGTGTGCTTCTGGTAGAATAGATGTGTATACACTGAGGACACTATTACATGGTTAGGGAACACACGGATAACGGTTAGATAATGTCAGAGTTAAGTACCATATGAGTACAACCGTGACAAGAACAACTGATGGTATCACATATACTTTTGATAAAACCATAGGAGTACTAAAGTGATACGTGCTTTTATCATTGTTGTTCAACAGGAAAGAATCACCGAAGTCAGTCAAACTGTGAGACCAGAGTCAAACTGTCAGACCAGAAATGGAATTCAGCACGAGCAGCGAAAAGCACAACTCTATACATGAACTGCTCCCTGCAGACAAGTACAGCCTCGTGTTTGATGATGAAGATACTGCACAATTATATGAATTGTTAATGCGTCTAGCACAGCCAGAGAAATGCCAAACCCGAAGTTTATCGAAGACAAAATATGACAGAACGACAGGTTAGTTAAACATACGCGCAAACAATGTCCAAAATAAACATGCTCAAGAGTTCAACCTGGTAAGCACATTTTACGTAAGATGGAAAGTTCTAGAGAGAAATTGAAAGCAGATGTCATAACGCTTCTGTTGCGATTTACTGTTACCACTCGAGCATCAATAATAATGATGTCTGACTAAACTATAAGAGTATAGATTAGAAATGTATTAATCTGATATCTGTATATTGTCTGATAAAACCATACGAGTATAGATTAGTAGTGTGGTTATCTGATCGTCTCCTTACTGTCTGATAATACTACAAGGTTATGGTTTAGAAGTACGATTTGCTCATTTGCATGATTTAAAAGAGATTATATAATACAGCGCAATCAATGGGAAAATACAAGAATGTGTCCCAGCAGGCAGCCTGGCTGATCTTAACCTTCCTCCAAAGAAAAAAGAGAATGTTAATAGCCCATGCGATGTCTGCTAGTGTTGTACACATCTTCTCTAGTACTGATTATCTATTTCAGCTATGTCTGCTAGTGTTGTACACATCTTCTCTAGTACTGATTATCTATTTCAGCTATGTCTGCTAGTGTTGTACACATCTTCTCTGGTACTGATTATCTATTTCAGCTATGTCTGCTAGTGTTGTACACATCTTCTCTGGTACTGATTATCTATTTCAGCTATGTCTGCTAGTGTTGTACACATCTTCTCTGGTACTGATTATCTATTTCAGCTATGTCTGCTAGTGTTGTACACATCTTCTCTAGTACTGATTATCTATTTCAGCTATGTCTGCTAGTGTTGTACACATCTTCTCTGGTACTGATTATCTATTTCAGCTATGTCTGCTAGTGTTGTACACATCTTCTCTGGTACTGATTATCTATTTCAGCTATGTCTGCTAGTGTTGTACACATCTTCTCTAGTACTGATTATCTATTTCAGCTATGTCTGCTAGTGTTGTACACATCTTCTCTAGTACTGATTATCTATTTCAGCTATGTCTGCTAGTGTTGTACACATCTTCTCTTGTACTGATTATCTATTTCAGCTATGTCTGCTAGTGTTGTACACATCTTCTCTGGTACTGATTATCTATTTCAGCTATGTCTGCTAGTGTTGTACACATCTTCTCTGGTACTGATTATCTATTTCAGCTATGTCTGCTAGTGTTGTACACATCTTCTCTAGTACTGATTATCTATTTCAGCTATGTCTGCTAGTGTTGTACACATCTTCTCTGGTACTGATTATCTATTTCAGCTATGTCTGCTAGTGTTGTACACATCTTCTCTGGTACTGATTATCTATTTCAGCTATGTCTGCTAGTGTTGTACACATCTTCTCTGGAACTGATTATCTATTTCAGCTATGTCTGATAGTGTTGTACACATCTTCTCTAGTACTGATTATCTATTTCAGCTATGTCTGCTAGTGTTGTACACATCTTCTCTAGTACTGATTATCTATTTCAGCTATGTCTGCTAGTGTTGTACACATCTTCTCTGGTACTGATTATCTATTTCAGCTATGTCTGCTAGTGTTGTACACATCTTCTCTAGTACTGATTATCTATTTCAGCTATGTCTGCTAGTGTTGTACACATCTTCTCTAGTACTGATTATCTATTTCAGCTATGTCTGCTAGTGTTGTACACATCTTCTCTAGTACTGATTATCTATTTCAGCTATGTCTGCTAGTGTTGTACACATCTTCTCCGGTACTGATTATCTATTTCAGCTATGTCTGCTAGTGTTCTCTATTTCAGCTATGTCTGCTAGTGTTGTACACATCTTCTCTGGTACTGATTATCTATTTCAGCTATGTCTGCTAGTGTTGTACACATCTCCTCTGGTACTGATTATCTATTTCAGCTATGTCTGCTAGTGTTGTACACATCTTCTCTGGTACTGATTATCTATTTCAGCTATGTCTGCTAGTGTTGTACACATCTTCTCTGGTACTGATTATCTATTTCAGCTATGTCTGCTAGTGTTGTACACATCTTCTCTAGTACTGATTATCTATTTCAGCTATGTCTGCTAGTGTTGTACACATCTTCTCTGGTACTGATTATCTATTTCAGCTATGTCTGCTAGTGTTGTACACATCTTCTCTGGTACTGATTATCTATTTCAGCTATGTCTGCTAGTGTTGTACACATCTTCTCTAGTACTGATTATCTATTTCAGCTATGTCTGCTAGTGTTGTACACATCTTCTCTGGTACTGATTATCTATTTCAGCTATGTCTGCTAGTGTTGTACACATCTTCTCTGGTACTGATTATCTATTTCAGCTATGTCTGCTAGTGTTGTACACATCTTCTCCGGTACTGATTATCTATTTCAGCGATGTCTGCTAGTGTTGTACACATCTTCGCTGGTACTGATTATCTATTTCAGCTATGTCTGCTAGTGTTGTACACATCTCCTCTGGTACTGATTATCTATTTCAGCTATTTTTGCTAGTGTTGTACACATCTTCTCTAGTACTGATTATCTATTTCAGCTATGTCTGCTAGTGTTGTACACATCTTCTCTAGTACTGATTATCTATTTCAGCTATGTCTGCTAGTGTTGTACACATCTTCTCTAGTACTGATTATCTATTTCAGCTATGTCTGCTAGTGTTGTACACATCTTCTCTAGTACTGATTATCTATTTCAGCTATGTCTGCTAGTGTTGTACACATCTTCTCTAGTACTGATTATCTATTTCAGCTACGTCTGCTAGTGTTGTACACATCTTCTCTAGTACTGATTATCTATTTCAGCTACGTCTGCTAGTGTTGGACACATCGTCTCTAGTACTGATTATCTATTTCAGCTATGTCTGCTAGTGTTGTACACATCTTCTCTAGTACTGATTATCTATTTCAGCTATGTCTGCTAGTGTTGTACACATCTTCTCTAGTACTGATTATCTATTTCAGCTATGTCTGCTAGTGTTGTACACATCTTCTCTTGTACTGATTATCTATTTCAGCTATGTCTGCTAGTGTTGTACACATCTTCTCTGGTACTGATTATCTATTTCAGCTATGTCTGCTAGTGTTGTACACATCTTCTCTGGTACTGATTATCTATTTCAGCTATGTCTGCTAGTGTTGTACACATCTTCTCTAGTACTGATTATCTATTTCAGCTATGTCTGCTAGTGTTGTACACATCTTCTCTGGTACTGATTATCTATTTCAGCTATGTCTGCTAGTGTTGTACACATCTTCTCTGGTACTGATTATCTATTTCAGCTATGTCTGCTAGTGTTGTACACATCTTCTCTGGAACTGATTATCTATTTCAGCTATGTCTGATAGTGTTGTACACATCTTCTCTAGTACTGATTATCTATTTCAGCTATGTCTGCTAGTGTTGTACACATCTTCTCTAGTACTGATTATCTATTTCAGCTATGTCTGCTAGTGTTGTACACATCTTCTCTGGTACTGATTATCTATTTCAGCTATGTCTGCTAGTGTTGTACACATCTTCTCTAGTACTGATTATCTATTTCAGCTATGTCTGCTAGTGTTGTACACATCTTCTCTGGTACTGATTATCTATTTCAGCTATGTCTGCTAGTGTTGTACACATCTTCTCTAGTACTGATTATCTATTTCAGCTATGTCTGCTAGTGTTGTACACATCTTCTCTAGTACTGATTATCTATTTCAGCTATGTCTGCCAGTGTTGTACACATCTTCTCTAGTACTGAATATCTATTTCAGCTATGTCTGCTAGTGTTGTACACATCTTCTCTGGTACTGATTATCTATTTCAGCTATGTCTGCTAGTGTTGTACACATCTTCTCCGGTACTGATTATCTATTTCAGCTATGTCTGCTAGTGTTGTACACATCTTCTCCAGTACTGATTATCTATTTCAGCTATGTCTGCTAGTGTTGTACACATCTTCTCTGGTACTGATTATCTATTTCAGCTATGTCTGCTAGTGTTGTACACATCTCCTCTGGTACTGATTATCTATTTCAGCTATTTTTGCTAGTGTTGTACACATCTTCTCTGGTACTGATTATCTATTTCAGCTATGTCTGATAGTGTTGTACACATCTTCTCTAGTACTGATTATCTATTTCAGCTATGTCTGCTAGTGTTGTACACATCTTCTCTAGTACTGATTATCTATTTCAGCTATGTCTGCTAGTGTTGTACACATCTTCTCTGGTACTGATTATCTATTTCAGCTATGTCTGCTAGTGTTGTACACATCTTCTCTAGTACTGATTATCTATTTCAGCTATGTCTGCTAGTGTTGTACACATCTTCTCTGGTACTGATTATCTATTTCAGCTATGTCTGCTAGTGTTGTACACATCTTCTCTAGTACTGATTATCTATTTCAGCTATGTCTGCTAGTGTTGTACACATCTTCTCTAGTACTGAATATCTATTTCAGCTATGTCTGCTAGTGTTGTACACATCTTCTCTGGTACTGATTATCTATTTCAGCTATGTCTGCTAGTGTTGTACACATCTTCTCCGGTACTGATTATCTATTTCAGCTATGTCTGCTAGTGTTGTACACATCTTCTCCGGTACTGATTATCTATTTCAGCTATGTCTGCTAGTGTTGTACACATCTTCTCCGGTACTGATTATCTATTTCAGCGATGTCTGCTAGTGTTGTACACATCTTCGCTGGTACTGATTATCTATTTCAGCTATGTCTGCTAGTGTTGTACACATCTCCTCTGGTACTGATTATCTATTTCAGCTATTTTTGCTAGTGTTGTACACATCTTCTCTAGTACTGATTATCTATTTCAGCTATGTCTGCTAGTGTTGTACACATCTTCTCTAGTACTGATTATCTATTTCAGCTATGTCTGCTAGTGTTGTACACATCTTCTCTAGTACTGATTATCTATTTCAGCTATGTCTGCTAGTGTTGTACACATCTTCTCTAGTACTGATTATCTATTTCAGCTATGTCTGCTAGTGTTGTACACATCTTCTCTAGTACTGATTATCTATTTCAGCTACGTCTGCTAGTGTTGTACACATCTTCTCTAGTACTGATTATCTATTTCAGCTACGTCTGCTAGTGTTGGACACATCGTCTCTAGTACTGATTATCTATTTCAGCTATGTCTGCTAGTGTTGTACACATCTTCTCTAGTACTGATTATCTATTTCAGCTATGTCTGCTAGTGTTGTACACATCTTCTCTAGTACTGATTATCTATTTCAGCTATGTCTGCTAGTGTTGTACACATCTTCTCTGGTACTGATTATCTATTTCAGCTATGTCTGCTAGTGTTGTACACATCTTCTCTGGTACTGATTATCTATTTCAGCTATGTCTGCTAGTGTTGTACACATCTTCTCTGGTACTGATTATCTATTTCAGCTATGTCTGCTAGTGTTGTACACATCTTCTCTGGTACTGATTATCTATTTCAGCTATGTCTGCTAGTGTTGTACACATCTTCTCTGGTACTGATTATCTATTTCAGCTATGTCTGCTAGTGTTGTACACATCTTCTCTGGTACTGATTATCTATTTCAGCTATGTCTGCTAGTGTTGTACACATCTTCTCTGGTACTGATTATCTATTTCAGCTATGTCTGCTAGTGTTGTACACATCTTCTCTGGTACTGATTATCTATTTCAGCTATGTCTGCTAGTGTTGTACACATCTTCTCTGGTACTGATTATCTATTTCAGCTATGTCTGCTAGTGTTGTACACATCTTCTCTAGTACTGATTATCTATTTCAGCTACGTCTGCTAGTGTTGTACACATCTTCTCTAGTACTGATTATCTATTTCAGCTATGTCTGCTAGTGTTGGACACATCGTCTCTAGTACTGATTATCTATTTCAGCTATGTCTGCTAGTGTTGTACACATCTTCTCTAGTACTGATTATCTATTTCAGCTATGTCTGCTAGTGTTGTACACATCTTCTCTAGTACTGATTATCTATTTCAGCTATGTCTGCTAGTGTTGTACACATCTTCTCTGGTACTGATTATCTATTTCAGCTATGTCTGCTAGTGTTGTACACATCTTCTCTGGTACTGATTATCTATTTCAGCTATGTCTGCTAGTGTTGTACACATCTTCTCTGGTACTGATTATCTATTTCAGCTATGTCTGCTAGTGTTGTACACATCTTCTCTGGTACTGATTATCTATTTCAGCTATGTCTGCTAGTGTTGTACACATCTTCTCTGGTACTGATTATCTATTTCAGCTATGTCTGCTAGTGTTGTACACATCTTCTCTGGTACTGATTATCTATTTCAGCTATGTCTGCTAGTGTTGTACACATCTTCTCTGGTACTGATTATCTATTTCAGCTATGTCTGCTAGTGTTGTACACATCTTCTCTGGTACTGATTATCTATTTCAGCTATGTCTGCTAGTGTTGTACACATCTTCTCTGGTACTGATTATCTATTTCAGCTATGTCTGCTAGTGTTGTACACATCTTCTCTGGTACTGATTATCTATTTCAGCTATGTCTGCTAGTGTTGTACACATCTTCTCTGGTACTGATTATCTATTTCAGCTATGTCTGCTAGTGTTGTACACATCTTCTCTAGTACTGATTATCTATTTCAGCTATGTCTGCTAGTGTTGTACACATCTTCTCTAGTACTGATTATCTATTTCAGCTATGTCTGCTAGTGTTGTACACATCGTCTCTGGTACTGATTATCTATTTCAGCTATGTCTGCTAGTGTTGTACGCATCTTCTCTGGTACTGATTATCTATTTCAGCTATGTCTGCTAGTGTTGTACACATCTTCTCTAGTACTGATTATCTACTTCAGCTATGTATGCTAGTGTTGTACACTTCTTCTCTAGTACTGATTATCTATTTCAGCTATGTCTGCTAGTGTTGTACACATCTTCTCTGGTACTGATTATCTATTTCAGCTATGTCTGCTAGTGTTGTACACATCTTCTCCGGTACTGATTATCTATTTCAGCTATGTCTGCTAGTGTTGTACACATCTTCTCTGGTACTGATTATCTATTTCAGCTATGTCTGCTAGTGTTGTACACATCTCCTCTGGTACTGATTATCTATTTCAGCTATTTTTGCTAGTGTTGTACACATCTTCTCTAGTACTGATTATCTATTTCAGCTATGTCTGCTAGTGTTGTACACATCTTCTCTAGTACTGATTATCTATTTCAGCTATGTCTGCTAGTGTTGTACACATCTTCTCTAGTACTGATTATCTATTTCAGCTATGTCTGCTAGTGTTGTACACATCTTCTCTAGTACTGATTATCTATTTCAGCTATGTCTGCTAGTGTTGTACACATCTTCTCTGGTACTGATTATCTATTTCAGCTATATCTGCTAGTGTTGTACACATCTTCTCTAGTACTGATTATCTATTTCAGCTATGTCTGCTAGTGTTGTACACATCTTCTCTGGTACTGATTATCTATTTCAGCTATGTCTGCTAGTGTTGTACACATCTTCTCTGGTACTGATTATCTATTTCAGCTATGTCTGCTAGTGTTGTACACATCTTCTCTAGTACTGATTATCTATTTCAGCTATGTCTGCTAGTGTTGTACACATCTTCTCTGGTACTGATTATCTATTTCAGCTATGTCTGCTAGTGTTGTACACATCTTCTCTAGTACTGATTATCTATTTCAGCTATGTCTGCTAGTGTTGTACACATCTTCTCTGGTACTGATTATCTATTTCAGCTATGTCTGCTAGTGTTGTACACATCTTCTCTGGTACTGATTATCTATTTCAGCTATGTCTGCTAGTGTTGTACACATCTTCTCTAGTACTGATTATCTATTTCAGCTATGTCTGCTAGTGTTGTACACATCTTCTCTGGTACTGATTATCTATTTCAGCTATGTCTGCTAGTGTTGTACACATCTTCTCTAGTACTGATTATCTATTTCAGCTATGTCTGCTAGTGTTGTACACATCTTCTCTGGTACTGATTATCTATTTCAGCTATGTCTGCTAGTGTTGTACACATCTTCTCTGGTACTGATTATCTATTTCAGCTATGTCTGCTAGTGTTGTACACATCTTCTCCGGTACTGATTATCTATTTCAGCTATGTCTGCTAGTGTTGTACACATCTTCTCTGGTACTGATTATCTATTTCAGCTATGTCTGCTAGTGTTGTACACATCTCCTCTGGTACTGATTATCTATTTCAGCTATTTTTGCTAGTGTTGTACACATCTTCTCTAGTACTGATTATCTATTTCAGCTATGTCTGCTAGTGTTGTACACATCTTCTCTAGTACTGATTATCTATTTCAGCTATGTCTGCTAGTGTTGTACACATCTTCTCTAGTACTGATTATCTATTTCAGCTATGTCTGCTAGTGTTGTACACATCTTCTCTAGTACTGATTATCTATTTCAGCTATGTCTGCTAGTGTTGTACACATCTTCTCTGGTACTGATTATCTATTTCAGCTATATCTGCTAGTGTTGTACACATCTTCTCTAGTACTGATTATCTATTTCAGCTATGTCTGCTAGTGTTGTACACATCTTCTCTGGTACTGATTATCTATTTCAGCTATGTCTGCTAGTGTTGTATACATCTTCTCTGGTACTGATTATCTATTTCAGCTATGTCTGCTAGTGTTGTACACATCTTCTCTAGTACTGATTATCTATTTCAGCTATGTCTGCTAGTGTTGTACACATCTTCTCTGGTACTGATTATCTATTTCAGCTATGTCTGCTAGTGTTGTACACATCTTCTCTAGTACTGATTATCTATTTCAGCTATGTCTGCTAGTGTTGTACACATCTTCTCTGGTACTGATTATCTATTTCAGCTATGTCTGCTAGTGTTGTACACATCTTCTCTGGTACTGATTATCTATTTCAGCTATGTCTGCTAGTGTTGTACACATCTTCTCTAGTACTGATTATCTATTTCAGCTATGTCTGCTAGTGTTGTACACATCTTCTCTGGTACTGATTATCTATTTCAGCTATGTCTGCTAGTGTTGTACACATCTTCTCTGGTACTGATTATCTATTTCAGCTATGTCTGCTAGTGTTGTACACATCTCCTATAGTACTGATTATCTATTTCAGCTATGTCTGCTAGTGTTGTACACATCTTCTCTGGTACTGATTATCTATTTCAGCTATGTCTGCTACTGTTGTACACATCTTCTCTGGTACTGATTATCTATTTCAGCTATGTCTGCTAGTGTTGTACACATCTTCTCTGGTACTGATTATCTATTTCAGCTATGTCTGCTAGTGTTGTACACATCTTCTCTGGTACTGATTATCTATTTCAGCTATGTCTGCTAGTGTTGTACACATCTTCTCTGGTACTGATTATCTATTTCAGCTATGTCTGCTAGTGTTGTACACATCTCCTCTAGAACTGATTATCTATTTCAGCTATCTCTGCGAGCGTTGTTCACATCTCCTCTAGAACTGATTATCTATTTATTTAATCAAGCTCTGCTGCCATTAATTTCCTCAGCAAGCTGCACGTTAGGAACCTGATACAGAAGAAGGAAGACATCCCAGCCGCCAGGTATGGGCAAGGTTAAGACACACACGGATATCAACTGGCACATGGCGCCAGGTATGGGGAAGGTTAAGACACACACGGATATCAACTGGCACATGGATACTTAATGGGTAGATATTATTGTTCTTGTTTTCATGTGTTTACATGTGGTGGAGCACAGGTTAAACAATGCAATTGGATGACCGGAACCAGCTGAGAAGCCAACTTCCGGCAACTTGCAGTGTGGTTTTATAGCAATGGCTTTTTCATGAGGCTGCCGACATTTGCACAACCCTCTTTAGTCGCCTCTCACCACACGCAAGGAAAGAAACAAAGGTTCTTTTCTGTTTGCCCTGGAAACTACTTGGATGTTTTAATTAGACAGCTGGTATCGCTTGGCTCGCAGGCTAAGCAGATGTTCGCCTGCTCTAAGAACATATCGACTGGATCACAACCGTTCGCTGTGAGACTATTTTCTGGCTAAAATTGAAAGACGTGGTCGGCACAGCAGTTAGCCTACCCGCAGAAAGTTTCAGTCAAATCGCCGATTTAGTGATGGGTTTATATGGTATGTGTGGTTGTACATCATCAGATTGCTATCACCAACCACAGCTATCCTTAGTCGTCTTTTACGTCACAGATACAACGATGCGGCGGGCCTGTTCTTTCCTGTCTTGTAAACGGTCAATGGATCAACGTGGGGCGATTTAGTAACTACGCCGCTAGGCCTGTCGATGTATATTCTAATGTCGATATCAGATCAGGAAAGAAGTCTTAGAAATTTAGAATCCACGGAATAAATGACATCTCAAAGCATATGTGCTTATATGTGGTTGACAAGCACTGCTCAAACTCAAATCTCCAAATGATCATCCGTGCTGCTCAATAAGCTCCAAGATGAAAAGCAGTGATAATGTTTTTCCCCCGTATGATGTTCTGAGTTTATAGGAAGTGAACACAGCCAATGACAGCAGTGATAATGTCCTCTTCTCGTGCTGTTCTGAGTTATGGAAGTGAAAACAGCCAATGACAGCAGTGATACTGTCCTCTTCTCGCGTGCTGTTCTCAGTTATGGAAGTGAAAACAGCCAATGACAGCATCTGAAGTGGATCCCAACCAAACCCCACTATGCCTAACTCGTGGCATCGCCGTGCACACCCTTATTCATACATACTTAAAGCGTGGTGTGTTTGAAAGATTATCTCTAATAACAACATTCTACAAAAATGAACAGAGGCACCCCTATATGATAAAAGAATGTCCAACTCGTGAAACAGCACAGCTCTCCAAACACAAAAGACATAATTATGTTGAATGTGCACTGGCCATAAGAGTTTGGAAGATAGTTCAAGAAAGGACAACTTATATAGGATTCGGCTAACAGGGGAGTTAATAATTGTGTTCGTGAGAGAACGATGAAGAGTTAGTATACCAGAGAAGGAGTTGACAGAAGAGTTAATTATGTTGGTGATGAGAGAAGGCGTTAGTTGATTAGAGAAGGACAGTAGATGATAAATGAGAGACTGAGTTAGCGGATCAGAGATGATTGGAGGAGGTAGTAGATGAGAGGACTTAGTCTATGAGAAATGAGAGGTTGAGTTAGCAGATGGCTGAAGGAGTTAGTTGATGAGATATGAGAGAATGCGTTCTTAGATGAGAGGTGACTGAAGGAGTTATTAGAATAGAAATGAGAGATGGAGTTAGTAGATGGGAAATGAGAGATGAAGTTAGTAGATGATATATGAGAGAATAAGTTATTAGATGACATGAGAGACATGAAGGAAAAAAAGAAAGAGATGGAATAGCAGAGAATATGAACTTTAATAGATAAATAAACAAGAGAATCAACAAAATAATGAATAAGAAGATGAAGATAAAACAATGATAAAGAAAAAGAATTAAGAAGAGGAGAACTAGACAAGAACTTAACGTCTTTATACTGGTTTAGAAGACCATGCAGAGTCTGTATACAACCAGTTACATTTACATCACCTTGCTCTAAAAGCTATGCGCATCCAGTTTGTTCTTAAATGCATTAATTGTCCCTGCGTCCACTACCTCCCCTGGCAATGCATTCCAAGCAGACACCACTCTCTGACTAAAAAAATATTTCCTAATATCTAACCTGGACCTCTCTTTAGTCAGCTTGTACCAATGCCCTCGTGTTATTGTAGGTGGCTGTATTTTAAAAAAAACTTGTTAAAGTCTAATTTATCGATTCCTCTGATCATCTTATAAACCTGTATTAAGTCACCACGAATTCTTCTCTCTTCGAGACACTGTAGGCCGGTTTTTCTGAGTCGTTCCTCATAACTGTAATTCTGGAATCCCACTATCATCTTTGTCGCTCTTTTTTGTATTCTTTCTAGCATGTTTATGTCCCCTCTATGATAAGGACTCCACACCTGTACACAGTACTCCAATCTAGGTCTAACTAAAGCTTTATACAGTTTGACGATCACTTCCTTGCTCCTATGTTTAATATTTCTTTTTATCATACCTAACATTGCATTTGCCTTTTTCACTGCTACCTTAACTTGCTCACTCACCATTCCTGTATGATCTATTATAACCCCTAGGTCCCTTTCCTTATCTATCTTTCTAATATTGTTTTCTCCCATTCTGTAACTACGTTCCATATTGGATCTACCCATGTGGGTGACTGTACATTTATCTACATTAAACTCCATTTGCCAGCTTACAAACCATTCTCGAATTTTATCTAAATCCGACATCAATATGCCCACTTCTGCTTTAGATGAGACACTACTGCATAGTTTTGTGTCATCAGCAAATTTTGCAATCATGGATCTCATATCAATGCCCAAATCATTTATATATATCAAGAACAAAATTGGTCTCAAAACCGAGCACTGTGGCACACCACTTTTCACTTCACACCACTCAGAGTACTCCTTATTTATGCCCACCCTCTGCCTTCTTCCCGTTAACCAATTTTCAATCCATTTGGCAACTTCCCCACCTATTCCATGTGATTTTAACTTTCGAAATAATCTTTGATGAGGTACTCTATCAAAGGCCTTTGCAAAGTCTAGATAAATAACATCCACTGGCTCCCCTTTATCTATGATTTTAGTAACCTCCTCCATGCATTCTAATAGATTTGTTAAGCATGATCTCCCTCTACTAAACCCATGCTGACCTATTTCTAATTAGATTCAATTTGTCTAAATGCATTACAATGTTTTCTTTGATTATTGACTCTAACAATTTACAGAATATGCTCGTTAAACTCACCGGTCCTTAATTTGCTGGATCTGATTTTTTTGCCTTTTTTGAACAAGGGGATCACTCCTGCATCTTTCCAATCCCGTGGAACAATCCCTTTTGTAAGTGATTGAGAACATAATATAGCCAATGGTTTTGCTAGTTGGTCTCTAATTTCATACAGCAATTTTGGATGAATACCATCTTGAAGAAGACGGGCATCACTGGTATTCAAAAATGTCTACGTGTGAACACCGCCATCTCTTAGCGGTCCATCGCCATCTGGCCTCCAAGAAGCGCATGCCATTCTTGTCTGCATCTCTTTGGCTCGACGGCCCTTCCGGCCTCCTCTCTAGGCATACCAGGTCGGGCCCAGTCTGGGCCAGATATCACATTCGTATATTCACGCACGTGTAATTTGTTCTATCTTTTTGAGCACCGGGCGATAACTAGACTGCAATTTCCTGCTGCGAGCCTGAGATAGGACGCAGTGATTAGGTTATCGGCCCTATCAACGACAAGGTAACGTGCTTGGGATGGGCCAGGGGAGAGAATTTGTAACCGCGAAGGGGTTGCAACTCCTGGCCGAAATTTAGGAGAAATGTGTGAACAGCAAAGTTGAGGTTGTTCTTACGATCAGTATCTTTCTCGGATTTCGTTTAATGCCTCTTTCATACTTACCAACACATGCAGGTCCACTTCCCCATATATACATGCATGAATGCACGCACTCGTGTATATGTACATGCGCGCGCACACATACATGCACACTCACACACACAGACATACGCACAATTAATTATTTCCCATAGGAAACACATGGTACACCAAGACAAAAGAGAGAAATTAGCTTACTCTACATTTGGCTACCTGGCATCAGACACAAGCGCCTAATTGAATACCATAATTTTGAGATTTGAGATCGAGTGACAGACCTGGAATAAATCGGCCGACGTGTGACAGCTTGGTGAAGAGCCGTAGAGATGGAAATATAAGTAATGAACAAGAGACGGTAGGCTGTAGGAAGTTGTGGCCTCAGACCGGGCGAAGTGGATGGAGTTTGTTGCTGTCATGAAATACGCCACCAGACATGGTCGTCTGTCAGTTTTGCAAGTTATTGACGAAGGATCGATGAAGGAAATAGTGGGATCTATACAGAGAGACACGGGTGTGGGGTATAGTGGGATGGAATAATTGGATGAGGTGAGATGAAATGGAGCAGGACAGGTCAAGAACAGGACAAAACCAGATAGATAGATAGATAGATAGATAGATAGATAGATACCGTCATGACGTCCATAAGTACGTTGGGAGGACAATATACGATAGTCCCTAAGTCAACGGGTGATGGATTGGAAAGAGGCCAGGAGAAAGACGGTGGAAAGAACAGTGTGATGTTCTCTCTGGCAAAGCTCTCACCTCACGGTAGAAGAGGAGCGACTAAGTAAAAACACACGCACGAACGCTCACACAGGCAGACAGACAGTCAGTCAGTCATGGAGTACGCCATTCATACTTACCAAGGAGGGCGATGACGGGGGCACCAAAGAAGCAGGACTCAAGCCCCCGTATGTGTGCTGGTGCATGTGGTTATGCAGGTGCTGATGTTGGTGCTGGTGGGTTTCGTTACGAACGAAAGGCGAATGCGAGAGTGCTATGGCGCTGGAGTCACGGTGGGCCAGCAGGCGGTTGTTAAGGTCCTGGTGCAGAAAGTCCTGACCTGTGGTAGAAACGAAGCAGGGTTACACAATCTGTGTTCACAAATTATCAGAAACATGTTCGTCTGCGATTGTTGCCATCGTTTGGTTTATTTGCCTTGTAACAGCAAATCTGGTTATAAACGTTTTAGTCTATGTACGATACAGCTGCGAATGGGTACCTGGCTCTAGACTTAAGCATGTCAAGGCAAAGAAGAAGTGAAGGTACACCATCACTCTCACATAAGCCAGGAGATGGTACAATGTACTCAACACTTCATCCCGAAGGCAGCTAGTTATGGGACTATATTGTTACGTTATTATAACATTTTTCTAAGGAGAGAGATAAGAGAGAGAAGGAAGAGAGGGGGAGAGAGGGGAGGGAGATAGAGAGAAAGAGAGAGAGACCGACAGACAGAGAGATAAGAGACTATCGTCTGACAGGCAAAACATATTTTTTTAGAAAATACTGCAACGCCCGACTGATGGCTCTCTTGACAAAAGAATAGACTTGCTCATTGCGGACATTCAACAACAAGCACTGGAACAAGAACAACAATCCCCATCTCAATTTCACGCAGTTATCCCTCGAAACGGGCTGTTTCATGTCAGCCTGGCTAACAATATAGAAATGAAGAATCGCATCCCTATAGTGGTCAGCACAACAGCCAGGAGGACTCCGGGAAATCGAAAGACTAGAAAGTGTCCAGACGTGAAGATGAACCAGTTCCATTTGCCGCCCAAGACAAGCGCTCTAGCCGATATCCCATTAAGATGATCTTTTTCGGTGTTCGTCCGGAAAAGGACGTTGTGTCGTAGTTTACGGAAAGCCTGCGATATCTGCACCTTTCGGACGGACATATCCGATTTCAGTTGTCGTTTTAATTTAGTACCGCGTTTTGATCTCCAACTTGGCCAGATTACACTAGTGACTATGGTCTTGGTCAGCTCTGGTTCCAAGGCCCTGATGCAATCAGCCAGTTTATGAGTCGCTAAATACTATCAGATTTCACCATTACATCTCGGTTCCATTCAGACGAACCGGAGCGAAGGCGAATAACGTATTCAACACACATAATGAAACACAGAAACGGTGACTGCAACACATAGCCATAAAGACACAAGGCGATTGATCTACACACTGAAATACATCTCAACCTTAACAGATTGCCTACTAAACTATAGTCTGGGATCAAGATGCTGAGCAGTGCACGAGCTGTAGTGGTCAGCGACCGAAAGTTGGCTGACAGGGCCCCAGAGCTGCCAAGATCCTTCTTCGCCTTCACGTGGTAATCCTGAATAGCAGACTGCAAGAGGGCAGACTGACTAAGGAGAAGGGACCTACTAAGGGAGGCTAATCCGGTACTAAAAAACGACATACTGAGTCGTATGTATCGGACTGAAAGGTGCAAATATAGCAGTCAAGCTGTTAACTACGACACAACGTATTCCGCTATCCAGACGACATCCTGCTAATTGGAAAGCTCCTTTTATGGTTTGGTAGCAAGAGTTTGAGAATGAAGAAAGTGCAGAAGAAACTTGAATCTGTCGAGCTGCTGCCGTGGCTGCAAAAACCGAATCAAATTAATGAAAGATGTCCTCCAGACTACTAGAACCGCTGCAATAAAATGCTTGATGCAGTAACGGACGCCATGTGATCCTACGTCAATGCTCTTCCGTTCCCTAGTTTGTGTTTCCAATAAACATAGCCAGAAAGATGGCGCAACACCTAATGACAACCACAGATGCAGTTATTGGTTTCACAATTCACGTGCGACGGTTACGCACTTTCTGAAACATACAGTTAAGTATCCAGTCAATTTATGACGATCAATTCGGAGGTTTTAAATAACAATTAAAATAGTATCTTTTTATCTATCTCTGACAGATGGCTTCCTATCGATTGGCATAGTTGCTTGAGCGCTCGTCCTCTCAGTGAATGTAACAGATTCGTGAGCTAGTTGTGACACAATCCATTCAATTCAGATGCATACATACATAAATAAACAAATTCTCTCTTTTTCCATTTTGGGGGGGGGGGGGGGGCCGCGGGCAGGGCGCGGCGCAAGACAGTTGAAAAGAGAAGCGATTGCCGCAATTTACAAATATGAGACCGTATCACAATAGCCATGAACACTTCATCCATTGCATCATTATCTCTGTTGAAACTATCGTTATATTCTTCTTCTATTTCTTCATCGTACGCTGTTTACAGCGATATTTACGTTGCACTGATTTAATTTGTTAGCCAGTGGCTCAGTGCATCCGATTTCAACAGGCGTTTCTGTAGGGTTGCCCTCCTTAGCCTTTGGCTGTCCCCAGCCTAACTGCAAGGCAGCAGTTGTATCGTTATATTCAATATTTAATAAAATGTGATACATGACTACATTATATACATGTTATGTACATTATATTCCATACACTACCTTACTTTGCCAGTATTACATTCCATTCTGCATAACATCTACCTTAGTCCGTATTACATTCCCTATTACATAAACATCTAGGCAGCTGCCTTACTCTGTATTAAATTCCAAACCACATAAAATCTACCTTACTCCGCATTACATTTCACAGCACATAAATCTACTTTGTTATTACATTCCATACTACATACAATCTGCTACCTTACTCTGCTCCCCATTACAGCCCATACTCCATAAAGTCGACCCTACTCTGCTGCGTATTACATCTCATACAAAATTAAATCTGCTACCTTACTCCGCCCCAATTAGGAAATCAATTTAGGCGACATATTAATCCACTCATAAGTTCAAGGCCTAGATTAGTATAATGAAGTCTTACACATTTCGTCCGATAGCGCAGTATCCTGCCACGACATCCCTTTCTTTCGTCCCGCATAAGCCAGCCGATGAGAACTTGGCAATTAATAATAACATGCTCTGCACCACAAGTTAGCTTTCCCACCTCCTACCAACTCCCACCCGAATGAATATCTGATACAACATACTGCAGCTGTGTCTAAGGAGCACAATTCAAACTAAACCACGTTGAAAGTAAATACACTAGCTTAGGGCATTATTTGGGTAGGCGCTGACATTTAACAAAAACCAAGATCTGAAACAAGACATAAAAATAAATACATAAAGGGTTTACTACGGATGCATATCCTGTGAGTAACTCCACAACTACAGAGGACATGAATAAAGCAGAATTAGATAGGCGCAGGTGTTGCAATCGGTGGATGTTGAAATATATATTTACAAATGTTTGTATTTTGTATATGCAATACCTCGATTGATGTCAAAATAAATGATGTCAATGTATTTCAAATGATAGTCACACTTGATGGGAGATACTCTTGCAGTGCTGCTTCTGTTATGCTTGCTGTTTCTATGCCCCAAACCCCTGCCTTCTTTCCCCCCACGTTCCTATTATGTTTCTGTGTCGTGGTACAATGCAGGCAATTTCACTTGACAAACATCAAGAACAGGCCTGGCTGGCGAAGGTAAGGACAAAAGAATAACTCAAGAAGAAGCGAAAAGTTTATTGTATACAAAAATGAAGATGCATTTAGGAGAAAGGGTATCCGGTACGCTTGAGGCAGGGCCTGTGCCAGTGAAGTAAGACTTCAGCGACTGGGATAATGTCTATTAAACATATAAGGCACATATGCATGTGTCTCATATTTGGGGAGGATAACCAACCAGTGGGGCCTCTTCTTTTGGATCTGTTACTTGTGAGGAGCAGGATAAGTGTGAAACTCACATTGATAGGCAAAATATATTAGCACGGGAAGGGTAATCTAGCAATGACACAGGGACCTACATGGCTGAGATGTCACTACAGAAAGGATAATCTAGCAATGACACAGGGACCTACATGGCTGAGATGTCACTACGGGAAGGATAATCTAGCAATGACACAGGGACCTACATGGCTGAGATGTCACTACGGGAAGGATAATCTAGCAATGACACAGGGACCTACATGGCTGAGATGTCACTACGGGAAGGATAATCTAGCAATGACACAGGGACCTACATGGCTGAGATGTCACTACGGGAAGGATAATCTAGCAATGACACAGGGACCTACATGGCTGAGATGTCACTACGGGAAGGATAATCTAGCAATGACACAGGGACCTACATGGCTGAGATGTCACTACAGAAAGGATAATCTAGCAATGACACAGGGACCTACATGGCTGAGATGTCACTACGGGAAGGATAATCTAGCAATGACACAGGGACCTACATGGCTGAGATGTCACTACGGGAAGGATAATCTAGCAATGACACAGGGACCTACATGGCTGAGATGTCACTACGGGAAGGATAATCTAGCAATGACACAGGGACCTACATGGCTGAGATGTCACTACGGGAAGGATAATCTAGCAATGACACAGGGACCTACATGGCTGAGATGTCACTACAGAAAGGATAATCTAGCAATGACACAGGGACCTACATGGCTGAGATGTCACTACGGGAAGGATAATCTAGCAATGACACAGGGACCTACATGGCTGAGATGTCACTACGGGAAGGATAATCTAGCAATGACACAGGGACCTACATGGCTGAGATGTCACTACGGGAAGGATAATCTAGCAATGACACAGGGACCTACATGGCTGAGATGTCACTACGGGAAGGATAATCTAGCAATGACACAGGGACCTACATGGCTGAGATGTCACTACGGGAAGGATAATCTAGCAATGACACAGGGACCTACATGGCTGAGATGTCACTACGGGAAGGATAATCTAGCAATGACACAGGGACCTACATGGCTGAGATGTCACTACGGGAAGGATAATCTAGCAATGACACAGGGACCTACATGGCTGAGATGTCACTACGGGAAGGATAATCTAGCAATGACACAGGGACCTACATGAGTGAGATGTCACTAGATGATGGATTGATACTCTTTGTTGCAGCAATGACACAGGGACCCACATGAGTGAGATGTCACTAGATGATGGATTGATACTCTTTGTTGCAGCAATGACACAGGGACCAATATTGGTGAGATAAATATATGCGACTATTCGAAAGCGAACAACGAAGGGGAAAAAAGAAGCTTTGGACAATCTGATGATCAAGTGCTACATAAGTTTAACAATACAATAAGGGCATATCTTCAATGCCATGACACAATGACTTGAGAGCAGTGATGATGTACTGCTATGCTCCAGCAAGCACTTAGCGCGCATGTCACCCGCTGCAAACATATAGCTCCAGTCTACCTAGTCGTAAATAAGTACACGCTTTACAGCTACATTGGATAAATCAGCGAGGGAGGGAACTTGTCATGCCCGTTCCCAAAAGATAAGAATGAAGCCATTAACACTACTAACTTCTGGGGGCAGACTAGCCTGCAATGGTTAGGTCGGACAGGCATCGAGGCAATTTTAGGCCAACGTATAATGTCCGCTCTGCACCTCTATACTTCCACAGCAAGTGTGTTATGTTTCACTATACATCCATTATCTTTGTGATCGCTCTCTGTGTCGGAGGCTTTCTTCTGGTTCTACAATATTCACTGCTATTTCCTATTCGCTCAATATCCTTATACCACCTCCGGTTAATTTCCTTCGCATCGCAAATAAATAATTGTGTGTATACTCTCTCTCTGATGTAAGCTCCCCTCAGTCTGTCTATCAGCTAGCTCCACTTCAGGGGTACAGACGGGTTATGTCATGGTTACAAGAAAACCTTCTCAGATCTATACACATTCCATGTCAGGTCTACGCACTTTAAATTAAACTATACGAAGTTTTTTTTCTTCTCAAAATAGAACCACCTACAAGAACAAGAGTGCATAGCTACAAATTAACCAAAGAAAGGTTCCGATTTGATATTAGGAAATATTTTTTTTATAGTCAGATGATGATGAATGCTTGGAATGTATTGCCACATGAAGTAGTGGAGACGGGGACAATTAACGCATTTAAGAATAGATTGGATACACATAGCTTTTAGAGAATAGAAATGTAAAAGAAACTGGTTGTTTACAAACTCAGCAGAGTCTTCTAAACCAGTATACAAACGTTAAGTTACGCATTTCATCTCACATATACACAGTCCATCTCAGATCTACTCAGTCCATCTCAGATCTCAGTCCATCTCAGATCTACTCAGTCATTCTCAGATCTACTCAGTCCATCTCAGATCTACTCAGTCCATCTCAGATCTACTCAGTCATTCTCAGATCTACAGTCATTCTCATTTCTGCAAATCCATTCTCAGATCTGCACAGTCATTCTCAGATCTGCACAGTCTTTCTCATATATGCTCAGAACATCTCAGGCATATGCATTCCATCTCCAGTCTAATGACATCACTTGTTAAAGACTATAGACAGTTGACATGACTAAAACATTACTTGTTAAAGACTATATACATTTGACATAACTAAACATGACTAAAGACAATATATGTTATAGACTATAGACATTTGACATGACTAAACATGACTAAAGACAATATATGTTATAGACTATAGACATTTGACATGACTAAACATGACTGAAGACAATATATGTTATAGACTATAGACATTTGACATGACTAAACATGACTAAAGACAATATATGTTATAGACTATAGACATTTGACATAACTAAACATGACTAAAGACAATATATGTTATAGACTATAGACATTTGACATGACTAAACATGACTGAAGACAATATATGTTATAGACTATAGACATTTGACATAACTAAACATGACTAAAGACAATATATGTTATAGACTATAGACATTTGACATGACTAAACATGACTGAAGACAACATATGTTATAGACTATAAACAGTTGATTTGACTACAAACAACATATGTTATAGACTATAAACAGTTGATATGACTACAGACAACATATGTTAAAGACTATAGACATTTGGCATGACTAAATACAACATATGTTAAAGACTATAGAAATTTGGAATGACTAAACATGACTAAATACAACATATGTTAAAGACTATTGCCATTTGACATGGCTAAACATGACTGAAGACAACATATGTTATAGACTATAAACAGTTGAAATGACTACAGACAACATATATTATAGACTATAGCCATTTGGCATGACTAAACATGACTAAATACAACATGTGTTAAAGACTATAGACATTTGACACGACTAAACATGACTGAAGACAACATATGTTATAGACTATAAACAGTTGATATGACTACAGACAACATATGTTATAGACTATAGACAGTTGATATGACTACAGACAACATATGTTAAAGACTATTGACATTTGACATGGCTAAACATGACTGAAGACAACATATGTTATAGACTATAAACAGTTGATATGACTACAGACAACATATGTTATAGACTATAGACATTTGGCATGACTAAACATGACTAAATACAACATGTGTTAAAGACTATAGACATTTGACACGACTAAACATGACTGAAGACAACATATTTTATAGACTATAAACAGTTGATATGACTACAGACAACATATGTTATAGACTATAGACAGTTGATATGACTACAGATAGTTCTATTAGTTACATGTAGTCATCAAGTCAGTTTTCTGGAAGCTACGCGCCACTTCAAGCCTACGAGCATCCCTTCTCGTCACTAAATAAAGACACGGACACAACCATGAAAAAAGCGTTATTACATGTGCTGTCTAATGTGTAATCCGTTGGTAACAGTCTGGAAGCGATATTTTTTTTAATGTTTTTTTTCTTTGTTCGTTTTAGGAGCATGAATGAAAGAAATGGGGGGGGGGGGGAAGGGGTGAGGAGTTGGGATAGGGGAGTGAGAATATGGAGAGAACCTTCCGGCACCCTGTGTATGGACTCCTGCATTTTTCCATGACCAAAGTATAGTGTTCAGCATGTGTCTGTAACAAATGTCACACTGTTAAATGACTTAATGCCTGCCTCATTTTCAGCACAGAAGCCTTGCCTATAATCGAGTGATGTCTGAAAGTTCACATCAAATGTCATATGTGACATTTGACGGTGCGAAATTCAATAAACTGTTCCGCATAATTTCCGCTAACTATGTACGTACCAGCTCGTGGATATAAGAGATGCTGCTCGCCAGTTAAACGGCAATTCATGCGCTTATTAAGCGAATAGTATGCTGATAAACCGCAATGATTCTGTAGGTGCCAGGCACTGCAAACATTTGTGTTATCTAGTCCTTATTTGTCTACGTAATGTTGCGATCTCTAGGTGTATAACTATATGAAGCACCTTATAATCGCATCCTACGTGTATTAAACTTTTGCAATACAAAACCGCCAAAAATCAGTTGTCAGAGATTATTTTCCTGAACGTACTCATTCTAAAGATGGCATGTTCTCGAGAGCGAATAGAATCGTGACTGCACACTAGATTTTAATTCAAATTCTGCAGAAAACTAGCATTTCGCTCTTTCTTTCTTATATAGTATAGTGTGTGTATATTTATTAGTTTCAAACGCAGTATTATACTGAGCAACAAGTGGGCTTCTGATCTACGCGAATGCTAGGATGGAAAAAGAAATGAGTTAGAGAGGGTTATTTTTAATTTTCATTTTATGTGTTTGCATCACTAGTTTTTACTGGCGTAGGCGTGCCTATTCCACCCAAGACTGTAGTCAACTGGGCGATATTAAGAAGCATAAACAAGTGCTTGAATGTATGTGTGCGTCTGTATGTACCTATGCTAGGTTTGTGTGCTCTCAGAAGCCAGCCCAACCAAATTGCAACGGAAGGGTCTCACCCTGACGGCGCGTGTGAAAGTTGTGCAAGAGTGTGATTGTAGTCAAATGAAACAGAATGAGCTAAGAAGAGAGAGGAACGGAAGAGAATGAATGAAACCAAACGACCAGGGTTCAGTCGCCAGACGGTGCGACATTTCTTTTCCTATCACGAACACGATCTCCTTTTTTAAAAGGACTTATGCGCCTTGGAGATTGTCCCTACGAAAACGTCAATTCGTACATCTACTTGAGCCCAGAGATCATGAACTCGCATTTCATCAATCGGCAGATCACACGAAGGATAACGGCGTGCTGGCTCAGCTTCAACTGTATTAAACTCATATTCCAACAGATGCGAAACGTCAACGCTAGGGCTCACACCTAGAACAGTGTCGTTATTCCAGCCATGGTAAATGTCTGCGAGGTGTGGAACCTATGGAAAGATGATGCAGATAGACTGCGCGTCGCCTAACGAGCGATGAGGCAAAGAACATTGACGATTTCAATTCGTAACCAAATCCTTCTCTGACATCGTAGATGTCGACTCTTACGAAAACACAATCGTGTTGCGCATGCCGGATAACAGATGATCACGTAGAGTGAGGTCGTGGTGGTCATACATCTTTAGCCGCCCTGGTGGGGGGAACGAGGTGGAGATACGCTATAATGGAGGCCCTGGGCCCAACATGGTACACCGAAGCAAAAGAGCGAAATGAGTTTTTCAACATTTGACTACCTGGCACCAGACACACGTGCCTGATTGAATTGCAGGATTTTGAGAACCACACCTTGTCGACCGAGCCTCAGAAATGAAGTCCCATGACAATCTAGGAAGTCAAGACGGCCGGCGTGATACTGACCACATCACTCATTACGTGCCGTGGGTCACCAAATAATATGGGTCTAACCCCATATTTCTCGCACTCCGCATTGCGTGAAAATGTATCTTTACCTAACGACAACAATCTCAGTGTGGCAGTTGCCTTATTGTCCAGTATGACCTACATTATAACCCTCTAGAAATAACCTCCTCCTCGCGACTTAAATACATTTCTTTCCATTGCTACATAGATTATCTTCGTACATATTCATTACTGGACCATCAGACATATTAGGAAATCTATCACTCAAATCACAGATACCAGGATCGTGCTCCTATTGTGGCACGCTCGGGTCTACTCAGATGCAAATTAGTACACAGAGTTATGGAAGATAAAGTAGTAGGATGGAAAATAGTGACCACCAACTTATAAAAGCTGAAACCAAATAAGTCTCTAACACGTGGCCTAATTGGGCTGTGTTTTCTATAGAGACTGTCTATCTGAACCTTGACATCACTAGTTATTTAATGCATATACAATCTATACCGCTAGGTTCAGTTGAAATGCCATCTTCACATCGGGAGGTAAACTGAAATGGATATCCAACGTCCTCTGTCTCTGATGATACAGTGTGTGAGGTATTTCCTTGCCCACCTCCGGTACATTTTCCTCCTTCCTTATGTTTCTGTCCCACGATATTTCCACATTTCGAAGGCAACAATTCTCTTCTCCAACTGTTCGTTCATTGTACACGTGTCTACATCATACAGTAAAGGTCAATTAGTACACTTCTCATGGAGCAGTCAAACAACAGAGTGTGGAGGTGCTTCAGCCGGGCCAACTATTCAAACCAACGACCCTGATCAGTACTGACCAAAACAGAGCTGGCCAATGGCAACCCGAGATCCATCGGCCCAGACCCCTACAGCGCCAGCATGACTGCACGGTGGAAAGGAAAAGGTGGGGGGGGGGGGCGCCCATGCACATACCGATTGCCCGCTAGTCACTTTGTGACGAAAATACACGACTGGAATGTGAAACTGGTTGTCTACAGATTCTGCAGTCTTTTTGTGTAGCTGTGGTCAAGAGGTCAGGCACTCGCCTTTCAAAGCGATGGAAATAAACGGTGGGCGATCGAATCCGGCAGTTTTAAAGTGACTCTGGTCTCACAGGGAGTGTGACCAGAGTGCCTGCATACTGAGTTATCTCCAGTCGTCTTGACTTATGTCTTGCCAGTGGCCCAGGGTATATAGAGACCAGAGAGTGAGGTTGATAACCAGCTCAGTTTCTTATCATAATACACATATAGCTACAGTTACATCATGAAGACAACACCATCTGTTGATGACCTCATCGTCGCTTACGATGGGCAACTAACTAACTAACTAAAGCCTAACACATATAACGCATTATCATTCTCCTTTGTAATGTATAAGTGTTATGTTTGGATGTTGATACCAAATATGTTAGGTCACACCTACTTCATTCTCTTGTTGCATTTTAGCATCTTCCATTTGTCGGTTATTATATTTCCAAGGCCGATTTTTTTAAAACCTAGTTCCAGTGATTGATCATCAATTAATATTTGCAGAGAAGGTTTGCAGTCTTAGTCGACCTGTACTTCTACAAACGCGGATGTCCGTGAGCAGGCCCCAGCTCTTGCGTGAGCTGCATGTAGCCGTGAGGAGGATTTCTTGCTTATCTGGCTAGTGCCTTGGGGGATGGTGAAACGATACGAGTTTATTTTAATACAATCAAACACTAGAGCAAAGTAGACCCGCAGCCCGTTAGGCGCCATGTATGCCTATCTTAATAAATCACCTAACCATGGCTGATATTTTGCAATGCCATATAGTTAGTCACCTCTTACGACATGCTCTCTGTGGGGTAGCGGTGCTATTCTTGTCCTTGTCATACATAAAGACCCTGGTGGAGCACTCGGGACTACGTTTCCAGCTGCGTTACAACATTATTAATTTGTTTTTTTTCTCTGTGCTAATGTGTCAATGCCAAACGTAACAAAAGTATTACTTTGGTTTATCTCTGTGTGTTAATGTCAAACCCATATATTTGACTTTTGTTATTGACTTGAGTCAACAATGTATATGGTTCTTGTTCGATTGCAGCCATGAGAACTGTGTAATCAGCATCTCTGATATTATTAATTGATACTCCACCGATAATAAGCCCCGGAATACCCTCTGTCTGACGAACAATTTGTTCTGTGTAAATGTTAAACAGACAAGGGTGCAGTACGAATCAGTATTGCACTCCTAATGTTTAGCGAATCCAGTCAGAGCGTATTGTGGTAGCTTGCTCCCAGTACGGAACATTCTTGTCTTTTCCATCCTTATCTTCCAGCCCTTTTTTTCCTCCTTTCAGATTTGTAATTAGTTTATCATGCTTAACTTTGTCAATTGCGTGTGTGTTGTGGTTTTTTTGGTATCTATAAATCATGTACAGATGATTTGTGTGCACTTCAATATATTCTTCAATTAGTGTCCTTATACATAATATAGTTTCTCTTTCTCCGCTGTTCTGCGGTAATCCAAATAATTCACCTAGTAAGTAAGTAGGCCCTTTTCGGTTATGTCTGACTATATGTTGATGCGACCTTGGAGTAGCAATTCACAACTGAGGTTTTGGTTCCTTTCATTGCGGCGTTTTATCTCTACTTCCACGTATTCCATGAGCGTATATTTGCCTAGCCTGAGATGGTTCTTCAGACGGTCTGCAGCTATGTTTTCCCAAGATGTCAGATTCATATCCAGTACCTTCATGCCCCACTTGCATGCGTCTTTGAACCTAGGCTGTGGTCTGCCAGCTGTTCTTTTACCACACGCTAGCTGTCCATAGATAATATCTTTGGGAATGCGACCATCTTCCATGCGACGAACATGACCATGCCATCGCAGTCTTCGTTGGCGAAGGAGGGTGTACATCCTTGGAAGACCAGTGCGAGAATGCACCTCCGAATTTGTGCCCTGTATGTCCAAGAGACGTCAATGATAGACCTCAGGCGCAGTAGGTGAAAGGTGTTGACACTTTGCTCTTGTTTAGCATAGGCTGTCCACGTTTCTCTGCCATATAGAAGCGTACTGACGGCACATGCGTTGTAGACCATGGTATTGGACTTGGCTGTACGTTTGGTGTTTTCCCTAACACGTATTGTGAGACAAGAAAATATGTTAGCAGCCCTGCCAATGTGATTGCCTATTTCGGGGGCTAGGAAGAGCGTAACATTGCTGAGCGAACCCAGGTAGGTGAGCTGGTCCACAGTAGCCAGTTCGTAGCTATCGATATTGATGGTTGGGGTGGTATCTACGTCTTGTCCCAGCAAATTTCTTTTATTCAGGGCTATTGTGATACCAAAATCTGTGCACGCCTGGGAGAAGCGATACTTCAAGCTCTGGAGTTCCTGCCGACTGTTAGTGACAATTCCAGCGTCATCAGCAAATAACAAGTCCCTGACAGGAACTTCCCTGATCTTGGTTTTAGCTTAGAGTCTCGCAAGATTAAACAGGCGGCCATCTGATCTAGTGTGCACGTAAATGCCTTCCGTTGCATTACCAAATGCGTGCTTCAGTAGCAGCGCTAAGAAGGTTATTCCAAATAGTGTCGGGGCCAGAACGCAGCCTTGTTAAACACTACATTGAATACTGAATGGCTGTGACGCATTACCATCGAATTGGACTGTTCTTCTTCATGAAATGAGACTATTAGCTGCGGATAATAATTAGCTGCAGTTGTTCTCAAATATGAATATGTGTTTGCACAATAGTGTGTCATTTATTTTGGTATTGTATTATTTAAAAAAATATGTATTTGCGTTTGGGGGGAAGGGTGGGAGTGTTTGTGTGTGTGTATGTGTACGTGGTGTGTGTGTGTGTGTAAGTGGTGTGTGTATGTCGTGGTGGCGGTGCCGCGCACGCAGTGTTACACAGACATATGTAATCAAGTGGGATCAAGACGCTGAGTAGCGAATGAACGGCAGTGATCAGCGACCCATAGCTGACTGCTAGCGTCAGGGCCAGCGAACCAGAGCTGCCAAGACCTTTCTACACCTCCACGTGGTGATCCTGGATAACAGGCTGCAGCAGGGCAGACCGGCTAAGGAGAAGGGATCGAAGAGGGACTGCTAACCCGGTACTCCAAAAATGCTTGCTGAAATCGGATGTGTTGGACCAAAAGGTACAAATATCGCAGTCAAGCTGTAAACTACGACATAACGCATTCCGTTCTCTGTACTACATTCTGCCACTTAAGCCCTTTCGTGGTTTGGTAGCGGGAGATTGAGAACGAACGCAGAAGAAGAAGAAGAAGAAGAAGAAGAAGAAGAAGAAGAAGTAATCAAGTGAACTATATAGATCTTGTCCTATAGATGACACTACACTTTGAGATGAAAGTTTGTCTGACATAGAAAACGCATTAACACGTGTGCTATTGTTAACTTGCGTAGCGTTGTGCGTCCAATCAGGGAGGAGTTATTAGCAGCTTGCACGCCATATAATAAAGCGGCGTAGAATGAAATTGCAGCTATAATTATAGTATAATACTTCGTCTCTAGATGTCTGGGAATGCAGCAAAGCCATTCGCAGGCGCGATCATTCTACACACGCATACATATGAGTCATTCAAACTATTCATATATATTTTCTGATCGACTGTCTGACGTTGTGCTTTGCCTACCAATTAGTTTGAGATAGGTCCCGCACATAAACAAATCTGAGGGTCGGCCACTTTGACCTGCTGCGCTATTGTTAGAGTGTAACCTCGGAGTACACAATTCCAGACTGCTACTGTGCCATACTGTCTCGGCCCCGTGAAACAAACCAGGTGGCATGTGAGTCACGCTTTACATGTAAACAACTGCCTTTCTTTCCTTTTCTGGATAATAACCGCCATTATTTATAATATTTAGTTTTGTAAGGACCAGTGATCTTCAACGTTTGTAGTCTCATGGACCATTCTCACAATGTGTCAGAATGACATTCTCATATTTCTTCCTCCCGTTTTAGACAAACAAGTACACTATACATAATATGCAGATAATACTGAACTCGTTTTGTTTTCCGTACTAGCGCATACACAATTACTTCGGATTAATCGTGATGTTTTCTGTACCATCACATATATTTAATATCATAGCAATTGAAAATGTCTGAATTTGACAATGAAAACATTTCCCCCCAAAATATTCTTTATGCATTAACATAAGACTAACATTAAGATGCCTCCCGTCTGCGTGTAATCTGTCACCCAGTTATGTAACCCTACATGTAAAAGTGCATTATACCAGGAAGCCAAATGTTGTTTACACGTATTTCAGTCTTACACCTTGGAGCACCTCGTTGGACCAAAGACTTCGCTCGGGTCATCTCTCAATCTTATTTGTGGACGTCTGCTAGGCATTTAAGTTGGCCCTCAGGACGTCAATTCCCTCACACGAAGCACTAACAGAGGGGGCAGCGAAGAAAGATTAATCACTGGTTGAGAATCCCTGATCTAGTCTAACTGTACCTAAAGCTTTCTTATACTCAAATCATGTTGCATATTTGAGTATATATAGGTGAAAGCATTTGCCTAATCCACGGGTTCCTAGACAATGGGTCGCGATCACAAGAGGCTTTCTGTGGAGTCGGTGGCTGAAACAGTAAACTAAAATAAATATTTATTTTAAAGCAATTACCATTTTTAATCGGTGTCTTACAGTTTGAATATCGTTATGTTTGAAGATCGAATATAAACAACACAAATATATACACATATATATACACACACATACACACACACACAACGATATGCGTCTGACTTGGTCCCGGAAGATCTTACGCCGTAAGCACGCTACTGTTAGGCGAAAATTTACACACTCGACCTAGAAATTAGATATTGACAACAACAAACAAAAAGTTTTTAAGGAGACCCTACCCAGAGGCATTTTTGTTTGTTTGTAAATGTTGAATACGTCCCGTCCATCTACACACGTTTTTTTTTTGCCGGTTAAGCTAGTGTATGTTATATTACAAATGGATTTTGAATGATTTTTCTTATTATTACACCGATCCGAGCAGGCCGACTTTTTGCGAAAGGTGAAGTAGGTTGTTGTGAAAGATATTTATCGAGTAGATCTGTTTATTTTGTTTGTTTAGATAAAATAACTACGATTGAATTGGAAACTAACAGGTGTGTCGATATCACAAACACAGTATCGATACGTTATTGTGGTTTACAATGATTTCTATGGGAGCGACTAGGCCTAGCGACGAGACAAAGTTTTTTTGGGGGGTTTTCAGTAAATCTTTTTGTATCTCAGAAACTTATTAACACACAATAAAAACAATAACACCGACAAGACAAGTTATTTATTCAATTGTGTTTTTACACACGAGAAAATCATATTTATTGACCAACAAACAGAAAACTTACAGGCTTCGAAAGTCAACTACCATAGCGAAATTTAAAGTTGAGAAAATGTTTGGCAAATAAATTTAGCGTGCTAAATCCCACGTTCCTCTTTCAGCATCGTTGCCCAGTTCTTCACTGTTGTCTTTGACACACATTTGTCACCGTACACCGTCTACATTCTGCGATGAATGTCAACTGGTCGACATCCTTCAGCTGTTAGAAACCGAATCACTGCTCCCTTTTCAACTCTGGACCGATACCGTACCACACCCGCATGTTTTCAACAGTCTGGTAAGGAAAGTCGGAGGATAATGAAATGTTGCAAACTTGACGGTTGGTATGTCTTGTTTACACCAGAGTTGACGTCATCATGCGTATGTTCACTTGGCGCAGTTAGGTCTGGTTTAATTTGAACACGTCTGTCTCTCCGTGTGTGATGTGTGAGTGTGTGTGTGTGTATATATATATATATATATATATAAATATATACACACACATCTATACATATATATATATATATATATATATATATATATATATATATATATATATATATATATATTTATATATATATCTTACATGGAATTGTTGAACATGGATTTGAGAAAAATGAATGAGTAATATGTGCATCCAGCAAATGGCTAACAAGTGCGTGAGTGTGATGTTTGTAATCGAATTACACATAAACACAAAAATAATTCCCATGCTCACCCATTCTTAACATAAGCGCGTGGGCACTCATATACGCGAGTGCAAAAGCACGCACGCGCAAAAACACGGGCGGGCACAGGCGCGCGCACGCACGCGTGCACACACACACACTGAATGTAGTGACAGTTAAGACAGATAACATCTGGAACTGACAATCTGTCTTTTGTGTTTGGTTCCTACGGAATATGGAATCACTAATACAGAGCATATATGTGGTCCAGTAGTGGCGACTCCTGCAGAGGGCTATGACGAGATGGCACCCGATGCACACATAACCAAATTGAAATGTATTCAACCATTCGTCTGGAGTGCTAATAAATTGTAACGTATTTAAAAAAATGTTTTAATTTTTAAAAAGACAATTTGATGAACAAACGTCTGTTCAAACTAGTTTATGACTCGTTTATACTTGTATCATAAATAATATATTGTTTCCACATGTTTATTTAAAACCCAGAAGGCTATTCAACACTTGGTAGGCTTTTAACTTAAAGTGCATATACTGGTTTAGAAGAATATGCAGAGTCTGTATACAGCCAGTTTATGTTTACATTTACTTGATCTTATAGTACCAATGCTAATCCGACCTATTTTGAATGCATTAATTGACACTGCCTCCACTATTTCCCGTGGCAATACACCACACGTATTAACCACTCTCTGTCTTAAAATCCCTCGTATCTAATTTGGGCCTTTCTTAAATTAATATATAGCCGTGACCTCTTGTTTTTTAAGGTGGCTATAGTTTGAGAAAGAGAATAAAAACTTGGTATAGTCTAATGTATCCTTTCTGTTGATCATCTTATACTAATGTGTTATGGCGTGGGTGAATGGTCGGTTGGGATATCCCATGATTTGGAGGTACTTCTACCTTAAAGTGGTAACTGGGGCACTAGTCCCCCTCTTACGACCCACTCCTAATGTGGCAGTGACCCTAATTCACGCCTAAGCTGCTCGACGCCACTGTGGCTCAAGAACACACACGAGCAGAGACATAATAATTTAACCATTACTTACTTCGTATCAGACTTTCAGGCGAGTACTGACTTGACGTTCCTGGGTGTGTTGGCAGAGGCGCCGTTGATGACAGTGAAGGCGGTGCAGGGTGCAAGGGAGTTGCAAACATCCCTGCTGACAAAGTGGGGGTCCCTGCGGCAAGCAGCGGGGGTGGAGGGGCGAGGGGCAAGGTGAAGAGGGAAGAGGTGTGTGAGGGCGCGGATGACGAGGACGGATGAGGGCACAGCGAGTGGAGTGCTGAGGACGGAGTAAGGGGACTAGGCTGATGTAGCTGGAGGAGGTGGCTGTACAGAGGTCCCGGTGAGCTGTGGAAATATAGTTGCAGTGTAGATTTTCTGGAATATTGAAGGCGATACTCTGACGATAGAAGTTAATCGTCATAATCGCCACCGTCGTCATCATTATAACCTTAGTCATGATCATTCTTCTTCTTCGTTTGTTCTCAATTTCCTGCTACCAAGCTCTGAACGGGGCTTTGTAAGGAGCAAAATGTAGTCCGTAGAACATAATGCGCTGTGTCGCTAGTTTACATCATGACTGCGATATTTGCACCTTTCTGTCCGACACATCCGTCTTAGGAAGTAGGCATATTTTTTAGTACCGGATTAGCTCTGGTTAAGCCTTTTATTAAGGATCACTATGTGTAGGCGCAGAAGGGTCTTAGCAGCTGACCGCTGCAGCTCATGCGCTGCTCAGCATATTGATTTATGATCAGTATAAAAAGTGATTTCATATGCACCCTCATAATCATTATCAGCACTATAATCATCAATATTGATCTCACCATAGTCATTATTAACGTCCTCGTTTCATCATAATAATCATTGTCATCAGCATCATTTGATCAATTCCATCACCATTATAATCATTGTTGTCATCATAATTATTGTCATAATAACGAGCATCGCCATTATAACCACCATCATTATAATCACTGTCATCGTCTTCATCTGAATAATCATAATAATCACCAACATCCATTATCACCATGATGTGACATGTAGACTGTGGTAGGCGAGTGTGTATGTGTTCATACATACATAGCATAACATAACGTACCAAGCATACATACATAACATTTAAAGTATAGCATAACGTAAGATGACACACATACACACATTGCATAACATACATACATAGCATAACATTGCCATATATAACATACCATACCATAACATGCCATACATACATAAAATTAATTGCCCAACGCAAGCGACGACGGACACAATATCAGACCGTTTTGTCTAATAATGTCACGTGCGCTGTATTTAGATTATAGTGAGGAAGAGTATGCGCTGGTCATCAATCCCACTCTTCCTCTGAGTTACATTGGATCAGTGGCAAGACTGGACGTAACTTGGGATGCAGGCGCTCTGGTCTTACTGTGAGAGGGAGAAGCGAGTGCCTTAACCTCTTGACTACATACATACATAAATGCATGCACGCACGCGCACACACACATACATACATATGTGTGTGTGTGTGTGTATGTGTTAGCTACACTAGTCCAGTAGCACTAGTTTATGCTGCATTACAATGATAATGCCTGATCCCCTCAGATCTTCAGCTTGCTATGTATACATCGCAACAAGTACTTTTCACAATATTTCGAATGCCCTCATTCATCCTGTCAGCTCTCTTTTTAACAATAATGGCTTTTTTCTGAGATTTCATGTCACATATTGTGGTTACTCTTCTGTCCCTTGGATAGGAATCAACCATACATGTAATGGTTATCAGTTTCCGTTTTGCGACCAAATCTGACTATCAGAAGTTTAAGTATTTGATGGCAGTTGGCAAGTAAGGACACGGCTTAGGCTTTCTGACAGCTTTGTTACAATTTCTCCACAAAGCCATCTAGGTACTACTTCTTATATTGTCAGACGTCGACTTGAATTGTTTCAAAGAAAGCAGCAGTCATCCTGAGCCTGTCGACACTGCCATATAGCTTGTCTAGTGTTGGCACTGGTGATGGCCACATGTGGTTTCTCTGTACCTCGTACGTTGTGCAAGTTTGCAACAGATGTGCAGCGGCCATATAACTCTTGGGCCTGTTTCAGTTTGGTACTGTTTTTGGTAGCTCTTGAGAAAGACTAACCATTATTTAAATAAAATATAGGGGATGACGTAACATGTTTCTCCAGACACTCACAGAGACAGGAGATGGCGCAATATGTTTCTCCAGACATACACAGAGAAATCTGAATACGCACCATTTTTCTCCAGACACACACAGAGACAATAGATGACGCAACATGTTTCTCCAGACACTCACAGAGACAGGAGATGACGCAACATTTCTCCAGACACTCACAGAGACAGGAGATAACGCAACATGTTTCTCCAGACACTCACAGAGACAGGAGATAACGCAACATGTTTCTCCAGATAGTCACATAGATATACGATGACGTAACATGTTTATCCAGACACTCACAGAGACAGGTGATGACGCAACTTTTTTCTCCAGACACACACAGAGACAGGTGATGACGCAACATATTTCTCCAGATACTCGCAGAGACAGGAGATAACGCAACATGTTTCTCCAGACACACACAGAGACAGGAGATAACGCAACATGTTTCTCCAGACACTCACAGAGACAGGAGATAACGCAACATGTTTCTCCAGACACTCACAGAGACAGGAGATGACGCAACATTTCTCCAGACACTCACAGAGACAGGAGATGACGCAACATTTCTCCAGACACTCACAGAGACAGGAGATAACGCAACATGTTTCTCCAGACACTCACAGAGACAGGAGATGACGCAACATTTCTCCAGACACTCACAGAGACAGGAGATAACGCAACATTTCTCCAGACACTCACAGAGACAGGAGATAACGCAACATGTTTCTCCAGACACTCACAGAGACAGGAGATGACGCAACATTTCTCCAGACACTCACAGAGACAGGAGATAACGCAACATGTTTCTCCAGACACTCACAGAGACAGGAGATGACGCAACATTTCTCCAGACACTCACAGATGCAGGTGATGACGTAACATGTTTCTCCAGACACACAGAGACAGGAGATAAGGCAACATGTTTGTCCAGAAAGACACACACAGAGACAGGAGATAACCCAGCATGTCTGTCCAGACACACTGATAGGAGATGACGCAATATGCTTCTAAGATAACGCTTAACATTGTTGACTAAAAAAAACTACAGAAACGTACCTGGCCCAAACAGGTTTGGGACTTGGAAAGAGTGAGTGTGCCAGAGATATTCCCAGCGACACTGGAGTTTTCCTCTTATCTCTCTCCTCTCGTTCTCTGTCTCGTTCCCTGTCCTTGTCCTTATCACGGTGGTACTTGCTGTTGTGCTGATGAGGGTGGTTGTTACTGGGGTGGTGAACGTGGCTAACACTTCCCTCTTTGGACCTGGCGTCCGTATGATCCTTCCCACTGCCTATGGAAGAGTATCCTATATGCTCCGGTTTATTATTTTGGGGCTTCGGCGGGAAAGGTGTAGTGAAGTTTTTGGAAGTGTCATTCGGGGGTAACACACTACTGACGGATAATGGCGACGGCGTAGGTGGAGGAAGCCCCGATGGAGGAGTCCTGCACGGACGTTTTGATCGGTGTCCTGACGGGCTTTGCGGCCGACTGGGGTTGCTGTGGTGGTGACTATTGTGGTGAGAGTAGGTGCTAGATTTTCTAGAGGACTGTGACGATGAGGGTCGATGGTGTGAGCTGTTGATGCTACTACTACCGTGGTGGTGATGTTGCTGAGGGTGGTGCAGGTTACGAGGGCTTGAGATCAACGTTGACGTTATTGCAGCAGTCGGTACGTGTGTTATACTTTTCGAGATGAGAGACTGAGAGCTGCCACGGTTGCATTGCTGGTCTACTCCGGAATCACTCCCTGCGTGCGGGGACGAATGATGGTTCACAAGTTGATCTGGACGTATGCGCAGTTGATCTGGACGTATGTGTGACGGATCTGGGTGTATGTGTGGTGGATATGATGGATACGCGGACGGATAACCAGACCCTGGCGAGTGGCCGTGGAAAGGGAAATGACTCGACTGTAAGTGATTAGGCGCCTGATGGTTCAGGCTATTGGGCACATTATTGAGATACTGCTGTGGAAGATTGTCGGAAACTGGTCCTGGTGGCTGGTTTTGATGGCGATGCGGGCTATTGATTCTATCAACATTGACTGGAGACTGACACGGAGAAGTCCCTTGGCTAGTGCTATGACTAGGATATGATTTGTGGGATTTCGAATACTGGAGAGATCGAGCGCAGCTTGGGGTGTCAATGTCAGCACTGTTAACATGTGAGTTCTGGTGATGTTGTGAGTTTGGCGACAATGTCCGTATATTATGACTTTGTGACAGGAAAGAACTCGGAGAAAACTGGGCAGGCTTCAGACCCTGGTGATCGGAGAAATATGGCGTCGGGTGTATCACAGACTGGGACGATAGAGATGCCGCTGCAACAGCAGTCGAAGTGGTCAGAGAGTCGCCGAAACCAGACCTGCTGGTGGTAGTAGTTGTGGTTGTGGTGGTAGTCGCAACAAGAACGTGAGGTACAGGTGTAGCAGGCTGATTTGTAGATCCTACGGTTCCGTTGCAGAGTGGCGTTGGAGTCACTGATGTGGAAGGTGGTGGTGTCGGGGCGCACAGCGACACACATGGGCTGATATGACTTTTACTTGCGGGATCTGCAATAGGAAGCAGGGATGAAGAAAACAAAAACAGGTAAAGAAAAACAGTAAACGTACAGTCAAATACTCGAGCAACGTGTTAGGTTTGTACCAGATTACTCCTGGCCACGTCGAGATCTGTGATGAGAAGTTGAGCTACGAGTACTGCATCTGGCCAGCAGACTTGGCATGAAGAGTCACACTCAGCAACATAATCCACGAGGAGAGAACAGCATACACAATACAAGCCATATAATGACAGCATAGATAAACTTGGCAGAAATGAGCAGACATAGGTCTTCAGACTCAGAACGGGACATTGTGGACTAGAGACCAGCCTCCACAAGATGGCTCTCAGAGACACCGCCACGTGCGATTGTGAAACACCCAAGTAAATACCAGAATATATCCTGCAGGGCAGCCCTACTTATAGAAAAGAGGCAGTCTGGTCAGACAGAGCTACCATGCTCGAAAAGCTGTGCGCAACCTGAAACGTGCAGTCTCGTCCGTGAACATCCCCAGGCTAGAAGCATATCATCAGTTGATCGAAGAAGTAGAAAGAAGAAGAAGAAGAAGAAGAAGAAGAAGAAGAAGAGGTGGTGTCTGTTGGATGCGAACATACAGCAGCGTTTAGAAAAAAAAAGTTATTTGTAAACATCACAATGACCCCTTAAATAACACAATATGACCTCAAACAGGGAAGCGATCCAAGGGCTGTAACACTAGTACACCAAACAGTTACATCCCAGCTAACCTTGATCTGACGACCAATTACTGCCAGATTGCTCATCTTTGGTAAGGTGGCCTGACATTTCTTGACTGTTACTGGTCTGGTGTTATGGCCAACACGGCCCCTATGGGATTGGTTGTTGGGGTAGGACTTTTCCCCACTATGAAGAGGTTATTTTGCGTTCTTGTTTACATTAGGTGCAGGCAACCCAATGGAAGAGTACCACACCTCCCCTCACCAACCCAACCAGATACACACTGACAGATCACCATATCTGTTAGATACAGACTGACATATCTCCCTACCTCATAAATACAGACTGACTTGTTTCCAATTCTCTTAGATACAGACTGACACACTACCATATCTCTTAGTTACAGACGTATTTCCAATTCTCTTTCACGTAAACATGTTAAGCATGTCATACATTAGAAACTGCCGCAAGAGATAAAGCGTTTGACATGTAGCTGCATTAGATTTCCCTCTATGTCAAGCCACCCCTAAGATGCTATTCAGATTCTTGTTCACATATATTCAGACCGTGGATCGAATCTGGTCGCTTTACCACGAGGAACAATCACTCTTGCCGTCATGCCACTGCCACTAAAACTGTCTCTCTCACTCACACACATTTGTATTTCTATTTCATTGACTGAATACTTCTGGTTCTTCTCTTGAACATGTCGCTGCAACGGATGTTCTTTAAAGTTATGGGCTGCCTTAGATATTGATCCTCATACCTTGCTTTATTTGGCACAGTTCTTCACCTAGATGTTTTAATCTAGCAAATTATCAATTCCCCTGCTGGCTGCAATACAATACATGTCTGGTTATCTTCTTCTTCGGGGTTCGTTCTGAAAACGACGTTGTTGGCGTGGTGATGTTTACAGAAACGTTGATATATTATCTGTACTTAAGGCCTAACACATCAGATCTCAGCACGACATTTTTGGGGAGGGATTTGCCTTCCCTATCCGATCCATAATCTTGCTCAGGCTACATGGTTACGCTGTTTTCTCTGGAGAACAGAACGCGTTGTCGTAGTTTACAGTTAAACTGCAATATTTGCACATTTCCGCCCGACACATCAGCAGACATGTTGTAGCCTTTCCTATTGGATCTGTTAACCTTAGCCAGCCTGCCCTATTGCAGCATGTTATCCAGGATCACCACGTGGAGGTGAAGAGCCGTTTTGGCAGCTCTGGGTCGCGGTCTCTGACGCGAGGATTCAGATCGTTGACAACTGCAGTTCATGTACTCTCAGTATCGTGATTCCTAGAGCCGCCACTAGAGGTGGAATATGGCCTTCTTCAGTTATGGGCCACTGGCCTTGATGCAAGCTGTCAGCTACGAGTCGCTGCTGCATCTCTGGTCACTGGTTATATTACTTTTTAAGGATATGTTATATCCATCTTTACCTTCAATTCTCAATTCCCGGATGTCGTCTTATTTACCACAATTCATTGTTGATTGGGGGCCAATGTAGGGCAGTGGTTAGTGCACTGGCCTCCCAACCGATCGATTGGGGTTAGGTCCCCAGTTGGTGTAGGATTGTTCCGAACGCAAAACGACAAAATAAAATAATTTAAAAAAAAAATAGTCTGCTACAGTAAAGACTTGCCGGCGTTTTCACAACGGCCACATCCCCCCTAATGTGCCGTTGGTCCAGGCACCATATTTCTAATATGAAACATTTTGTTTTTGCATTGCCGATTTCAGGACGTCATCAAAATGAAGCATTCGCAGAATCCTCTTGTTGGTAAAGGTCTGGAGTCTGAAAGTGAAGCCCTTGCCTACTTGCCGCGTTTCTGGCCTATAGTAAAGTTTCGTTTCACATATGTGAACATACAAGGTCGGAACATGAAAATCTTGGCGACTTGCCGTGCCAATATTTACGTCTCATTTACACATGTGTGAACATACAAGGTCGGAACATGAAAATCTTGGCGACTTGCCGTGCCAATATTTACGTCTCATTTACACATGTGTGAACATACAAGGTCTGAACATGAAAATCTTGGCGACTTGCCGTGCCAATATTTACGTCTCATTTACACATGTGTGAACATACAAGGTCTGAACATGAAAATCTTGGCGACTTGCCGTGCCAATATTTACGTCTCATTTACACATGTGTGAACATATAAGGTCTAAACATGAAAATCTTGGCGACTTGCCGTGTCAATATTTACGTCTCATTTACACATGTGTGAACATACAAGGTCTGAACATGAAAATCTTGGCGACTTGCCGTGCCAATATTTACGTCTCATTTACACATGTGTGAACATACAAGGTCTGAACATGAAAATCTTGGCGACTTGCCGTGCCAATATTTACGTCTCATTTACACATGTGAACATATAAGGTCTGAACATGAAAATCTTGGCGACTTGCCGTGCCAATATTTACGTCTCATTTACACATGTGTGAACGTACATGGACAACTTACCGTTTAATTTCCCTACAGCAGGTACTCCAGAATACAGATCTGAACCCGACTCGGAAGCCTGCAAACAAAACAATAAACAACACATCAGTTATTTCAGTCCTTCCAATTCTTGTCATGTAATAGCCTTATTAATTCGTCTCACCGCAAACTATCCTTCAGGGCACATTGTCAAGAAAACCAACAGCAAAGTATGTGGTAGGAATAGCATCATCCACATACTTACCGACTCAATATTGGAGAGAGAGAGAGAGAGAGGGAGAAGAACGAGAGAGAGAGAGAGAGAGAGAGAGAAGAAAGAGAGAGAGAGAGAAAGAAGAAAGAGAGAGAAAGAGAGAAGAGAGAGAGAGAGAAGAAAGAGAGAGAGAGAAGAAAGAGAGAGAGAGAGAGAGAGAAGAAAGAGAGAGAGAGAGAGAAGAAAGAGAGAGAGAGAGTGAGAAGAAAGAGAGAGAAAGAAAGAGAAGAAAGAGATAGAGAGAAGAAAGAGAGACAGAGAGAGAGAGAGAGAAGAAAGAGAGAGAGAGAGAGAAGAAAGAGAGAGAGATAGAAGAAAGAGAGAGAGAGAGAGAAGAAAGAGAGAGAGAGAAGAAAGAGAGAGAGAGAGTGAGAGCGAGAGAGAGAGAAGAAAGAGAGAGAGAGAGAGAAGAGAGAAAAGAGAGATAGAGACAGAGAGAAGAAAGAGAGAGAGAGAGAGGAGGGGAGAGGGAAGGGAGAACCGCGGCGGGGCGCATTCATCTACTCTCTTGACATTGGCACATGTTCCATTTCACCCAGTCGGAATACAGCACACCAGTACTGAAAAAAAGTGTCCACATTCTATTCATGTCGAAACTGCCATCAATGAGACTGGCCGGATTCGTTCTTGGACGTTTAAAACCGATCCCGTTTGAACACAGACAAAAATGTACCCCATACTTGGTTACAGCACCCACTCGGAGCAGAAGTGTTGCAGCAAAAGTTGAGAGAGAGAGTTGCAGGTGAAAATCCACAGGTGACTTGCCAGGTCAATCCCAGCATCTGTTAGCCCCAGGAATATACGATCGCCTATTTTTGAGACTGGTGGAGGTGTAGGGGAAATGGGAGCAAGATAGACCCGCAGTCTGTTAGGCTAAAACGCTTCGCTAACCACATATAATATCCATAGCCTAATTTGAGTAGATTTTTAACTTGAATTTTGCCCGAGCAGCGCCGTTTGGCCTACTATTTTCGATTTCCAACTGCTAAGATATTTTTAACGTGCGCGCCACTACACACGGGTGTCTGATCTCACTACTCAGAGATCAGGGGAAATATTTACTGGATGATATAAGTGAAAAAAATCTCGGTCTCTATCGTGACTTGAACCTGTCACATCTAGCCCCGAAGCGAACACTTTACCTCGAGACCACTGTGTCTCCACCCCCCCCCCCAAAAAAAAAAACATCCCGCGGAGATTCCTGCTAAAAAAAACGCACCCCTTTTGGAAGCCCTAAAACGTGTCGCTCCGATAAACAAACCCCCAAGGATAGAACAGCACAAGGAGGATGTACGAAGAACACACCAATGATATCCAATATGGAGAATCTTTAACAGACCGGCCTGGGATGACAAGATGCAGGAAAACTCTGATGAGATGGGGATTCAGCGACGCCGATTTATGCTGTCAAAGACCAAGAGCACATCATGACATGCCCAGACCGACCACACGCATGAACGATGGAAGATTTTCAAGAGGGAAACGACAAGGCAGTCGTGGTGGCTCAATGGACACTGAAAGCAAGTACTTTGTGTCCAGGTCATATCGTTTCCTTCCTACGTTAACCTGTCCACGATATAGTTCCGTACTTCTAAGTGAACATATATTCTGACTTTGTGTACCGAATAAGTGGACATACTTAGATATATCATGAATGTCCAGTCAAGAACGGTGAACATTAATTACATCTGGACTTCTGAAACTCTATGTAGGATGCTAGAAGAATAAACAGCACTGACTCTATGAGAGCTACTAATCCCAACGATGCATATCTAAGGTATCTTATCGCGCCAACATACGATGTGTTCATACAGGATAACGCTACAGAGGACAATCCCAATTATCAAGTTGCCCAGATCGCACAACATAACACAAATCATGCTGACATGTACCTGTCAATTAAGTTATCTTGTCGCACAAATCTCAAATTACTTACAAAGTATTTTTTCAAAGAATTCGCCAAATCCGACAAAAGCGTTTGAGATTGTCCACCAGAACATATACATGCCATCCTGGATGCTAATAATTGCTTAGCTCATGTAGTTTCCCTGGACAAACATACGTTTGAATTCCTGTATAAGTGAAGATGCTCCTTTACCTTCAACACTCCGTTTCGGAAGTTCTAGGAAGGTAGATTACGTATTTTCTCATTTTTAAAGGGGAAACCCTCATGATGGTTGACATATATCAGTCAGCATACCCCCAATATCATCATGGTTTGCCGGCTTGTACTTCAAGTGGGGGAGTCTTGAAAGAAGGGAAGGATCGAGAGATTGCGGCCTACTACATCAAGCTGATGTGAGCCATTTGGCTTAATATGATTCACTTGGTGATACGTCGGCTCTGCAAATGTTTCACGCGGCTGGTGTTCAGGTGTGTCGTTGAACTTTCAGCTGACACCAGTTGGGAAGATATCGTAGGGTAAGGGTTTCACAGAATGCAGGTACAAGATCAGAGATATGTGATAGATGGGTGATGTTTTTGTGAGCGAATGGGGGATAAAGTGAACATTTAGATTAGATGACAGGGTTAGAAATGTGAAAGAGGGAGATATAGATAAAGACGGACAGGCAAAGATATACGTGGATATTTATATACACTGATACATGCATGTGCATGCACACATTTACTTGATAAACTACTATGTAGTCTCAGAGTAGTTACTGTCTTCGGGGTTGAAGTGCTATAAACTTTATTGTGCAGACCATTGTCATATCTTACAGCAAGCTGAGTAAACTGGCGTGTGCCGGGACCGTAGCACAAATATTAGCACACATAAATGGTAGCCTGGTCATAGCAACTTTGTTATTGACGCTAAGTCTTCTGTTTGACGAAGACAAAGTCTATTGAATCACACAGTCCATGCGATTATATCATGATATATAGATTTGAAATTATCAGTCTCGATATCTCTCGGCGTACATAACGTAATATATCCTTAATATTTTATATATCAAAGTACTGTAGCTTTCCTGACATCCAGAGCGTACTGATGGAGGTAAACCGGCGTCATCCAGGCGGTTGTGCTGTGCTTGGGTTCAACTGCGTGTCGCTCACTACCACGGGGATCCCGTCGAACCCTCAACTGGTTAGCCAGCCAGTCATGATAAATGTCCGTTTCAAAGGAGGTCTGCGTGGTAGTGAGACGGGTGTCTTGGTCAATATACTTTACTTGAACACCGCTAACATGCCCGATCAGTGTCTGGCCAAACGTTAGCCTCCTCTCGCTAGGTTTGGTACTTAGGTACACGGTGAATGCAGTTGTTAGACACTTCAGTAAACTTATTCACAGCTTCTGTGCGGTAGAGTGTCCAGTTTCTTTCCTCACTACCACTGACTTCCTTAGTAGAGTGCCAGCTCTTGTTTAAAGAAGAGTTTACCGAAGGTAGTGATAACGGGATTCGTACCCAGCACCATTGCCAGTGAACAGCCAGTGTTCTACCATTGACCGTGTTGTGCGCAGGTATGACAGCACTCAATCCAACTCGGAGCGGACAGAAGGGAAGATGACATATCTGATTTGACAGTAAACTTGGTAACGGTTAAAGGTAAACACAAAGTTGGCCGTCGCTGGTGAAGGCAATGCCATTTAAACTACAGTCCTTCATGTCTATATCATGCCAGAAGGGCGCATATATCGCTGTACTACAATGGTCAATATCATGCGGTCTATCCTTTTTAGTGGGGAACTGAGACGCTAGTCCGGCCGGGCGCACCATTCTGACCAGGACGTCGCAATACACTGGCCAAGACCACTATCTCTCTGCCCTGTAGCGTTCCCTAAAACAAGACCTATTTTCAAGACCGTCTGACTTGCGAGATGTGGATTGATGTGATCCCCGTTGTAGTGAGAGTCACGCATGTGCAGTGAAGTGTAGCACAACGGCCTAAAGGATCGCGGTCCGCCTTCATCAGCAGGCTCGGGATGGGAGGAAAGCTACTGCAACCCGCCACTTAACGCCCTTTTCAGGGCGCACAGAAGACTAAACTTACTAATTGTAAGCATTAACAAATGAACAGTAGCAGCAACAGGTATAATAATAAGAACACACAAAATCCGTTCTAATAAGTTGATATAAATACTTATAAAACGACGTGTGTGGGGGCGGGAACATGGGGATATGTGTGTGTGTGTGTGTGGGAGGAGAAAAAAAGAGAGAGAGAGAGAGAGAGAGAGAGCAGCGAAGACAAACTTGCGCTGATCTATAGTCTCTACAATTACAACTCGTTGTAATGGCGTCTTAATGGTGTTAATGCGGGAGACAAGAGGGATTTTATCTCGGAGCTGATGTTTACCCGATGTAATTTACCTGTGATTTACTGAGGGATATAATCTCAGGTGCATTTTCCGTGAGAACAGACAACATGGCGAGCGAGCTAGGCTGTCGGCAGTTCTGTGTGTAGCACAGGTAAACATGTACAGGTATACATATCGTTTTGCATCGAGTTTTTTATGTTGCCAGTCTCAACAGTGTGCACATGAAATACATTCGTCAGAGTAGACGTGCTTTAAGTGGGCTAGAGTCATTTTTTCTTCACCGTCGACAATTCTCAGATGATCACATGTGTTTCTTTCATGATTACTCCGTCTCAGATTCCTCTTCTGCCGTACATCTTATCCTATATGCGAGATTGCTCTCCTGCTGTACTCAGGGTGTAGGTAACTCAGTGTTTCCTTCGACTACTCTCTAATCGACGAAAACCTGACTAAAAGCACCGTTCTTCCTCATTAGTATCAGTAGGAGCACGCGAGTCGTGCAGTGTTACAAAGCTACTACAACCCGTCAATAATACAATTTTCATTGCATACAGAAAAGCATAAATAGTCATTGTTCAAATAAAACAAAACAGCAGCAACAACATTCTTCCAAAAAAACATGAAACGTGGGCATTCTGTGGTGGTTCTTTTGGATGTATGCTTTCAATGAGATTGCCAGTCCTTATAAGCTGCGAGAAAGACGTGTAAGATGGGTCGAGTCAGCTGACCACGCCCAACCCGTCTAGCCCCAAGTTAATCGTGCTTTGCATTCATATGTCCGTCTTTCCGACGGGACATATCAATTAGCAGGTGAACTGTGGATTAACGGAGAAAGGTCTAGTGACCCGTGCTTCAGACTTACTAATTCGGTGGTGTCTCGTGCTCTGTCAAAAAAAAAAAAAAAAGAACAAAATAAAACAAACAAACAAACAAGCAAGCACGCACACAGAGCCGAGTGCTTTGTACAAAAACAAAAAGCAACAACAACAACCACCACACATGCACCCCCAACCTCCCTCACCATGCACGCACGCCCCCACCCGCCAATGCACTCACACTCACTCACACACACACACACTCACTCACACTCACTCACACACTCACTCACACACTCACTCACTCACACTCACTCACACACACACACACACTCACACACACACACACACCACCACCCCTGCATCGTGCTTTGTAACGGTACATATGCCACATCATACGCTGTATACATGGATATGCAATATCATATAACGTAATAGAGCATACATCGCCTGATACGATTCAACTATACGTCAGGCATGTGATACTGGTACAATACGCCAGACATGAGATACTGGTACAATACGCCAGACATGAGATACTGGTACAATACGTCAGACATGAGATACTGGTACAATACGCCAGACATGAGATACTGGTACAATACGTCAGACATGAGATACTGGTACAATACATCAGACATGAGATACTGGTACAAGACGTCAGAAATGAGATGCTGGTACAATACTTCAAACATGAAATACTGGTACAATACGCCAGACATGAGATACTGGTACAATACAGCAGGCGTGGGATACTGGTATAATACGTCAGACACGAGATAATATTACAATACATCAGACATGAGATACTGGTACAATACATCAGTCATTAGATACTGGTACAATACGTCAGACATGAGATACTGGTACAATACGTCAGGCATTGGATACTGGTACAATACATCAGGCATTGGATACTGGTACAATACGTCAGGCATATGATACTAGTACAATACGTCAGACATGGGATATTGGTACAATACGTCAGACATGGGATACTGGTACAATATGACAAACATGGAATACTGGTACAATACATCAGACATGGAATACTAATACAATACGTCAGAAATGGGATACTGGTACAATACGTTAGACATGAGATACTGGTACAATGCATCAGACATGGTATACTGGTACAATACGTCTGACATGGGATACGGGTACAATTCGTCATACATGAGATACTGGTACAGCACATCAGACATGAGATACCGGTACAATACATTAGGCATGAATTACTGGTGCAATGCGTCAGGCATGCATTACTGGTACAATAGGTCAGGCATGAGTTACTAGTACGATACGTCAGACATGATATGCTGGTACAATACGTCATGCATGAGTTACTGGTACATAACGTCAGGCATGAATTAATGGTACAATACGCCAGGCATGGCATACTGGTGCAATACGTCAGGCATGAATTAATGGTACAATACGCCATGCATAGGATACTGGTACAATACGTTAGGCATGAATTAATGGTACAATACGCCAGGCATCAGTTACTAGTACGATACGTTAGACATGAGTTACTGGTGCAATACAGCATGTTGAGATACACTATCCAGACCGCAAACATGCCACTCAATGCCTTTTTTCTATAGGCCGCATGAACAAGTAAACTTTCTCATTGTTGACATTAACAATAACAACAATCCATGCGACCAGGCATGCGAGCATTTTCCTCGCGTACTTATTGGTCTTTTGACAACAGAACAACACAGAAAGAGAGTGTGGGAGGGTGGGTGGGTGAGAGAGAGAGAGGGTGAGAGAGAGAGAGAGAGAGAGCGAGAGAGAGAAAAGAGAGAGAGAGAAAAGAGAGAGAGAGCGAGAGAGAGAGAGAGTGACTGAGAGAGAGAGAGAGAGAGAGAGAGAGAGAGAGAGAGAGATTAAATAAAGGTTCAGCCTTACCAAGGACATGTTGAACAATTCCTAAAGTAAATGACATGACTAGCTGCGAACTGATTGGTCGATATTGGATAACAGTCTAGCAGCCCTCACGTTCGCTAACAGCATTCTCCATACGTGATATCCTGACATGATTTACGGATCTGTTCATAGATTTAGCGCCAAATTGTAGGAGAATTGTGTGTGAAAGAGAGAGAGAGAGAGAGAGAGAGAGAGAGACGGGGTAAGTTAATAAAGTAAGATTGATGATAGCTCCATAAACATGATTATGTAGGTAACCTCCCACCCCTAGTGAAATGACGACTGGTGACGATGGCACATGCATCGCAAGCTACTCGCACGGGCAATCTGCGTGGTGGTTATTTTCAGTCCCTGAATCCGCAGTCTTTCCTTCCCACTGTCGGTCGATCCATCTTTTTTTGTTGTTATTGTTTTTTTGGTTGATATCCCTAATTGCTCCGAAGTACTTCTATATGGTGTTATCTGATGTTGTAGGCAGTATGCCACATGCCAAATCAATAACAATGTGATACCTGCAGATAACTACTAACCATCTTGTTAAGTGATATTCTGGCATGCTTTGCCGATAAGCTATTGAAAATACGTTGAGGAAGGGCGTGTTTGTTTGTTTGTTTTGGTGTTGGGATGTATGGGTTTATGGCGGGTGTATGTGTGGGGGCATAGATTTGGGCGAGTTGGGGGAAAAATAGATATGAATTTGAAAAAAGATAAGAAAGTTGACGATTATTCAACATATCAGGTCAGTTTTTTTGTAGTTTTTTTCTGTAGTGAATAATTGTTTTCCTACGTGACATGTCCGTATGTTTTGTCGGCTGGTTGGTGTAATTAGCGTCAACTTGAAGGTGGTGGCATGTGTGTAGGGAAAAGAGAGCCCTCCAGACCAATGAAGGAGCAGGGAGATACAGTAGCGTATAATAGCCCACGAGTATGCGTAGTTGCTGTAGTTAAATTATTTCCCTGCGTGATGTTTCGGCATGCTTTGTTGATCGGTTGATAGATTTGGTGGTTATATATATATACACACACACATTATACACAGCATGGTATAAGAGAGATAGAGAGAGAGAGAGAGAGAGAGAGAGAGAGAGAGGGTTAAAGTGGTGAAGAGGGGTTGGGGACATACCGAATAGATGGAATGAAGGAGGGAGTTAGTTTGACTTAAGCATATAATCCTCGATGCTTTAAATGTACTGTTGTTAACATTAACTGTTTCAGTGCGTGGTATTTGGACACGTTTTTTTAACAGCCGTTGGCAGCGTAACATACCGTATGCATACACACATACACATTCATATATACAGATTGTAAGGTCGCCAGTAGAATTAGTGAACGCTTGTTGTTACGAATTTGTATGTCCGAAGTTGGTACCGAATGATGATTACTGTAAGATGGTGTATTATTGGTCAAATTACTCAGAGGCATATCAACCAACCCATCCATCCGAGTGACAGGCTCAGAGAGTGGCTGAAGGAGACATATTGATAGAGAGAGAGAGAGAGAGATAGAGATAGAGAGAGAGAGAGAGAAGCATGATCAGTCAATTGATGAAAAGACGTGTAATTGAACACACACACATTGAGAGAGAGAGAGAGAGAGAGAGAGAGCGAAAGGGAGATAGAGATGTGAAAGACCAATAAATTATTATTTTTTAAACACGTCTTCGCGAACACATGCAGATAGAGGGGTAGAGTGCGCAGCATCAGTCGTCATATAATGGGAGCCAAGAACGTTAAGTTAGGACAGTATCAGTCGTCATATAATCGGAACCAAGAACGTTAAGTTAGGACAGTATCAGTTGTCATGTCCTATAATGGGAACCAAGAACGTTAAGTTAGGACAGTATCAGTTGTCATGTCCTATAATGGGAGCCAAGAACGTTAAGTTAGGACAGTATCAGTTGTCATGTCCTATAATGGGAGCCAAGAACGTTAAGTTAGGACAGTATCAGTTGTCATGTCCTATAATGGGAACCAAGAACGTTAAGTTAGGACAGTATCAGTTGTCATGTCCTATAATGGGAGCCAAGAACGTTAAGTTAGGACAGTATCAGTTGTCATGTCCTATAATGGGAGCCAAGAACGTTAAGTTAGGACAGTATCAGTTGTCATGTCCTATAATGGGAGCCAATAACGTTAAATTAGGACATCATCGGTCATCATGTCATATAATGGGAGTCACAAACGTTAAGTTACGATATCAGTCGTCGTGTCATATAACATTATATATAGCAGCCAAGAACGTTAAGCTAGGACAGTGATCCGTTACAGCCCTACGCTATAGTTGAAGCTGAACGGATTATGTCAAGTAAGCCCAGTTTCAAACCCTTTTTGCATGCTTTTTTCGATGCAATAGCTGCATTCGTTGCACCACAATCATGCATCCCAACCGGCCCAGACACTACAAGCGAACAATACTAGAGCACTAATGATAAACTCAATGGTCATTACAACACAAACAATCAGTGCATCCACCAAGCGGTGCAATCTTTGAATTCAAGTTCAAGTACCGGCACAACAAAGTTCAAGTGTCCATTGCAGATAGACAATGACAAAACATGAGATGATTCACAAGATGAGATAACTAGACCTCGTGAGTTCTCGTGACATCACTCGACCATAATAATTACCCAAGTTGACAGAGAGGGTTGTTCCGGGTTGACAAAGATAATTGCGCCACGAATAAGCCTGTAGAAACGGTAACGGCCATGTTTAGCCGCACACAGAAGCATGCATGCTAGGGGTGGATAGCAAACATTGGTAATATCATTCGTATGGGTATATCTTCAAATACTGATGTTTTACAAGAGCCTGAACGTACATAATCTACGGAGCAGTCACATTTGCATGGTTGAAGTACAACGAAAGAAAAAAAAAAACACAAAAAAAAACGCGTTTATTATATTTATTTTGTTCAACATGTCAATGACGTACAATAAAAGACGCTGTCGTTCCGTCTGAGATGAAGTGTTAGATGCGTTATTGGCAGATATTTTGGTTTGTGTTATGTGGAGTAAACTAGTTACCTCCCTCGATATATTGCCTTCCTTAACTGTAAATCGGGTACCCATTTACAGAGGTATATACTTTAACTGTGAAGTAAACCATTACGTCTTCCAAGTCGTCGTCTTCTTCTTCCGCGCCCGTCCTGAAAGTGCTGAGAAAGTCAGGTAACATAAGACAAATAACAGTGCTGAGAAAGTCAGGTAACATAAGACAAATAACAGTGCTGAGAAAGTCAGGTAACATAAGACAAATAGCTGTGATGAGAAAGCCAGGTAACACAAGACAGAGAACATTGATGAGAAAGTCAGGTAACACAAGACAGAGAACATTGATGAGAAAGTCAGGTAACATAAGACAAATAGCTGTGATGAGAAAGCCAGGTAACACAAGACAGAGAACATTGATGAGAAAGTCAGGTAACATAAGACAAATAGCTGTGATGAGAAAGCCAGGTAACATAAGACAGAACAGTGCTGAGAAAGCCAGGTAACACAAGACAGAGAACATTGATGAGAAAGCCAGGTAACATAATAAAGGAATAGTGCTGAGAAAGTCGAGGTATCGAAAGTCTTAACGGCTGGAAATCAAGGATAAGGCCTAAAATAAAAGCACGCGGAGAGTGACCTCTTTGGTACCAAGTAATCAGACTGCATAAGACGTTCACATATCATATGGATAAAAAAAAATGAATGATCCAGTGCCAAGATTGTGCCAGTTGTCGCTGATCATATTTCAGCATTATTCAAGGATTTGCATTCAGGGAATGTATAAAACAATAGACTTTTGATGCTTTTCCGGGATGAAATATGCAAGGGATATTTGAAAATGTTGCCTTTGAAGTGAGATAATTTCATTAATATGCAAGATTTCCTCACAAGCTATACATTATCTTAAAGTTAGGAATGTCGTTTAGGTCATGTCTCATTTAAAAAAAAAATTTCTAAAGAATAGCCACCATCCCATCAGTATTTTAATCACATCACATTGCTTCAACTGTATTTCCACATAGGCCACCATTTTACTGTCTGCTGTGCTAATGCGTCACGTTCCAGGCGCATACCAATACACATGTCCGTATAATTACTACATAGAGTACTGCCGCGTTGCTCTTAGAAATGTTGTCGTAGTTACCGCGTTGGAAATAACCCTTTTCTTCTTCTTCTTTTGTTCTCAATCTTCCGCTACCAAACCCTGAAAGGGTAAGTAGCAGAATGTAGTCCAGAGAACGGAATGCGTTGTGTCGTTGTTTACAGCTTGGCTGCGATATTTGCACCTTTCGGTCCAACACATCCGACTTCAGCAAGCATTTTTTGAGTACCGGGTTAGCATTCCCTCTTCGATCCCTTCTCCTTAGCCAGTCTGCCCTGATGCATCCTGTTATCAAGGATCATCGCGTGGAGGTGTAGAAGGGTCTTGGCAGCTATGGTTCGCCGGCCCTGACGCTAGCAGTCAGGTATGGGTAGCTGACCACTGCAGCTCTTGCGCTGCTCAGCATCTTGATCCCACTATGGCGTTCAACCTAGGCACGACAACCACGGCCTTAAAGCTGATGAGTGTGCTGGACATGTGACAAGCGCCTTCATCGTCTGGTCAACAATGCTACCACCATTCGTGGCTTTTGTCTCTGGTTGCCGAACCTGTCCAACTTATTTGATGGTATCCTATATCAACGACGTGTTTGAGGTTACCACGTAAAGAAGTCTCACAGCATGCATTGACTGTTGTGATGCGGGTTATAGAGTTAGACCGTTAGTGGACAACATTTGGCGTCGCGACCAATTAGGGGTCGCGTAATACTTGTGTCTTAATTCATCTCAAACAAAAGAAATATATATTCGTAGCACCGAATCTGAGGTAGTGACATCGCAGAATAACCCAGTTTTTAAATGTCGTTGACAACAGAACAGACTGGCTAAGGGGAATGGTTCAAAGTGGGAAGTTAACCCAGTACCCAAAAAATGATGAAGTCGGATGTGTCAAACCAAAAGGTGCAAATATTACAGCCAAGCTGTAAACTACGACATACCGAATTCTACTCTCCGAACATTATCCTGCTACTTCCAAAGTCCTTTCCAGGTCTTGGTAGCAGAAGTTTGAGAACGAACGACGACGACAAAGAAGAAGAAAAAAGGAGGAAAAGATAAGAATTATTAAAAACTTCTATCCACTCCCACGGAGGTAGAAAAATGGGAGTGAGAGAGAAAGAAAGAAAGACTAAGAGAAGAGACTCATATGAGTGTTGGTGGGGTATAAAATTGTACTGTCATAATCAACAGTCAACACAATTCTTCACGTTAGAGGCAAATTAGACACACACAAAACAAAAACGCTACACCAATGCATACCAAAATGGTTAGAAGGTGGGACAGTCTAGTTGTAGTTTTCTGATACGGAAAAAGCTTTACATATGTGACTTGAAGACAAAATCAGCCACACTATTCCTCCAACGACAGGCAGTATGCAGGTTAAAGCGCCAACATGTTTATTGCATTGAAGGATGAAAAGGGAGATGCATCAGGAGAAGAAACAATTCAGGCTAGCAGATGTGGAAACAGCTGCTGCAGAAAATGATCCCACAGAACGTGACAAAAATGATAGAATTGAAGGGAGTTTATAAGAAATGTATTCCTCGACTTACAACCAACTTTAAAGGGTGTGAAATCACGTGTACTGTTGATTTAGCAAGGGAATTATAAGTTCGGCCTGAATATGTTAGAGAATTGTTTGGCTCCCACCATTAACTAACAGACGAACATCCTGGTCTGAATTAGAGTAATTTAACGGTTATGGAACGAGTGCCCCCCTGAAGACGTGGCTTAATATAAGATCATGAGTGTTTTCAAACAAAACGGAAGAAATAACCATAATAGATAATGCAATTGCACATAACGGAAAGATGTACTAAAGACATGTTACTGCTGCAGATTAAACTCAATAACACCTTGCAGTGATGTGCAGACCACAATGCTACAAACTACATTACATAGCCTTTTAAAGCAGCAATCTTTTTCATCAATCGCTAGTGACTCTTAACCTGCAGATACAGAGCAGCCGTCATGAGCCCTTGTCAAATACCCTTCAAATTCCCATCTCTAGAAAGAAATGAAAGTGACATTTACTAAATTGCCTCATTAACTTAGGCTAAATTTAAGACGTCGGATGTTAGGCTGATAATTATTTAAAGGCACGTTATTCATCCTCATTCTAAACATGTTCATATGTTGTACAAGAATTAATAGATTCACAAGTCACATATAGTCATGTTTAATTATGTATGTTTTACGCAATGTAAAATGCACTACAGCGCGTTATTTACATTTGCACCACCACCAGCAGCAATTCCAAAACAACGACGACGGCAACAACAAGAGCATAGTTGAATGTCGCAGCTTTATGCTTCCAAATCGCTTCTTACTCCATTTAAAACATGGATTTCAGTACAACCGGCATCCAAAAGATATGCAAGATACCAGAGAGAGAGAGAGAGAGAGAGAGAGAGAGAGAGAGAGAGAGAGAGAGAGAGAGATCATCTACTCTAAAAATGGCTACGATATACTCGAACTTGGTTTTCGAAATACGAGAAAGAATACCAACAACAATAGTGCCTTTTGAAGACCTCTTGACACTCACTTGGTATGGCCACATATCGAGATCAAAGGGTCCTACAAATGATGTATTGCAAGCAAGTCGCTGAACACTAGACGCAACCTATCAATAGATGTTAGTCAAGAACTTTACCAGAAGAGACAAACCTGTATACGATGTGATTACGTAATAAGTGTCTCACATACATAGCTTTTCTCTAGCAGAAGAAAGGAACATCATCACTAGTACTAGCTGCAGGAGAGGGTTTAACTCAGACAAAGCTATGTCAGTGTGGATGTTTCTTGCACTGCATCTACCATCTTTTCTCTCTCTCTCTCTCTCTCTCTCTCTCTCTCTCATATCCCTCTTTTAGTTGCAGTGACGAGTTTGTTCACAAACCTGTCTCTTCAAGTGTAGCTCCGAACCTAAAACTACGTAATAATGTTAAATTAAAAAATAAACAAAAATGGAGAGTTAAGCGCGTGGAGGTGTTATCATGCAGAGCATATGAAAGCGTCCAGTTGAGGCTTGGAGAGAGGGAGAAAGAGCAGATGGATCTCCGCCGCCAGACACAACTGACAGTCTATCTCCTTTTTGCCAGCACTCCAGTTGCTAGTGAAGAGACGGGGCCCAGAGTGATACTTATGCTCGCACTCAGCCAGCCACTTGGGCAAGTACTTATCGGTCCACTTGAGAACTGCCTCCTTTCTGAGAGTCCTCTTCAACGACCTGGTTGTGTTTAACGTGAGACTTCAGCTTTGAAATGACACAAGAAAGGCTGCCAAGTGTTTCTGGGTTATGTCCATGGAACAGTCGGGTCTAGTGCGTCTCGCCCATAAGACGGACGAGCGTGGGCTGGGTGAGGCCGCACAGACAGCATTTACATGGTGCTGATAACGATATACGAGCGAAGGACTGAGCTGTTTGGATACCCCTACCTACCTCAGGGAGCCGCGTAGCTCTGGCTTCGCATCTGAGTGGTCCTGGGTTCATTCCCCAGTTGAGGCGGTATTGTTTTATCAGACCGCAACGGCGCCCGGGTCGACCCAGCCTTAAATGGGTACCGATTCAGTCCGGGAAGTAAAAGCAGCGAAGGAGAGGAGATGGCTACCGCCCTCATATAGCCGAGCCTTTGAAATGTGAGATCACACTTTACTTTTTACCTACCTCAAACTCTAAGTTTACTCTGTCCGACAATCACACACTTACACAACTTTCCCACGCACCCTCACGGTGAGGCCCTCCCATTACACTTTGATCGAGTTGACGTCTGAGACCACCCTAACTAGCATGTGTACATACAGACGCACACGTGTATCCTAGCACTGGTTAATAGGTCCTGATATCACCTGAAAGGCTGCGGCCCGCTCAAATTTATTTCTATCGGGTGTAAAACAAAGTGGAGCATGTACATTTCGATAGCCCAATGATCAACCCCACACAGCCACCTAATCGATAGCTTTAATCACTTCTAGACTCACCGAATTATCAACCCCCCACACCCACCTAATCGATAGCTCTAATCATTTTTACAACCATCCAATGATCACTCCCCCCTCCCCACCTAATCAATGACTAAACGCTTTTACACCCACCCAATGATCAACCCTCCCCCACACCCACCTAATCGATGACTCTAATCACGTTTATACCGATCCAATGATCACTCCCCCTCCCCCCCACATAATCGATAGTTCTAATCACTTTACACCCACCCAATGATCAACCCCCCCCCACCTAATCGATGACTCTAATCCCTTTTACACCCACCTAATGATCACTCCCCCCCCTTCCCACATAATCGATGGCTCTAATCGCTTTTACACCCACCCAATGATACACCCCCCCCCCCCCAAACCGAAAGCCGGAATCACTTTTACACTCACCAAATGATAAAACCGTTTCATCTCTTACCCGATCTTCGAAACGAACACGCCAATATAAACCTCCCAAGTAGTCTTCCACTGGTGAGAATCCTCGCTTGTGCTCCCTCCTCTCGTTTCACTCACGAGGAGTATTAATGTTTGTCCGAGACAGAATCACTTCATGCCTCCTTAAGCCAGTTAATGTACAGCTGGGTCGACTGGTAGCGAGAGTTGAGGCATGTACCTTTGTCATGAAGTGTTAAGATGCATCATTGATTGGGGCCTCAACATTCGTGAAATGAGATTGTAGTTGATCTTCCTCGCAACCTGGCAAATGTAACCACATCAGCTAGTGCTGCCGACACCATCATTGACTTCCTTTACTGTATCTAAGGCAGGTGAGGCGAGAGACACACGTTTCTAACCGAAATGCTGACTGAACGCTCATATCAAACCACGGGGATCAATATGGTGACAAGCAGGTTGTGGGTGTGGGGACCACATAGAGATATGAGGGGTGGGAGATGAGCGAGAGAGAAAGAGAGAGAGGGAGGGAGAGAGAGAGACAATGAAGTTAACAGAAAGGAAGCAAGACATATATCGAGAAAATAAGAACAAAGAAAAACAAATGCGACATAAAAATAAGAATATTTGAGTCTTTATTCACCTCAAATAATATATATTGAGGTAGTGACCGACGTCACATAACTATTTGAACTGCTTGATGTGTCAAATATTCTGCAAAAATAGACAGAAAATTAAGGTATTCTTTATTCCTACCGTCTTAGCAATGCATTTCTGGAAAATGTCAACGTTGGTCCCAAGATCTAACAAGCATCCATTTGTGTATACTGCTGGCCTAAAGATATGACCAGCATCCATTTGTGTATACTGCTGGCCTAAAGATATGACCAGCATCCATTTGTGTATACTGCTGGCCTCAAGATATGACCAGCATCCATCTGTGTATACTGCTGGACTCAAGATATGACCAGCATCCATGTGTGTATACTGCTAGTCTCAAGATCTGACAAGCAACCATGTATGTATACTGCTGGCCTCAAGATCTGACCAGCATCCATGTGTGTATACTGCTGGCCTCAAGATCTGACCAGCATCCATTTGTGTATACTGCTGGTCTCAAGATCTGACACGCATCCATGTGTGTATACTGCTAGCCTCAAGATCTGACCAGCATCCATGTGTGTATACTGCTGGCCTCAAGATCTGACACGCATCCATGTGTGTATACTGCTGGTCTCAAGATCTGACCAGCATCCATTTGTGTATACTGCTGGCCTCAAGATCTGACACGCATCCATGTGTGTATACTGCTGGTCTCCCATTAGTCCGAAATGGAATGTGCCGTTCCAGTCAAATACGCACAATGAGATCACAGGGAACTCCGTTTGGGGTGAACTAAGACGCAAGTACCAACAGAAAGACAGTGTGTGGGACGGTGGAGGATAGAAAGTGAAAGAGTGCGAGAGAGCGAGAGAGAGTGGGAGGGAGATGGTGAGAGAGAAGACTTCACTGCAGTGGATATGCACGTTGCTACAGTACATGCTCTATAACGGAGTCAGTGCAAGCCGCGAGTGGCAAGGGATACCGGTCACAGAAATAGCATGAGGTGAGATGCCATGAGTTTGCTTGGAAAGAAAGGTGACTCTAGGTCAACAACTGCCTCTTTGGGGTCTATTCTGGTCCTTCCCGTACTTGCAAGAGCTTCCGTGCTAGAACAATACATCTAGAACAGGCTTCTGAGATGAGGTCAGAGAGAAAGAGAGAGAAAAAAAGAGAGAAAGAGAGAGAGAGAGATAGAAAGAGCATGGCTGCTGTTTTGGTAACGGGCGGTGCCAGTTAAGAGGAAGTGAGAGAAGGCGCAGCACACCTTGTTTCCAGGAGAAACATGTTATCCGATCTTTGATTGGTGTTTGTTGTGGTGGTGGGGAGATAAAGGAGTATTGTTTTCTATGAGCGTTCATTGAAACTCATAATACGTAAACACTCTACAGAAGTTCCGACATGTGTGGGTGACAAGAGGGGCAACAACTCATCATTTGGAGAGTTTTAATTACACTAAATCAGTCGCATCCCAATAAAACATGGTCTCGGTACATCTGCTCTCAGAAGCTACTCTGGGTAAGTGGCTAGAGAAAGAGAGAAAGAGAGAGAGAGAGAGAGAGAGAGAGAGAGTGAGAAAGAGAGACATATGGAGGGAGAGAGAATGAGGATGAATGGTTATACATATTTCAGAACATGAGTCCCAATTCTATTTTCAGTTACGCACCGCTGATCTGCAAGGTATTGACAACTTACTGTGGGGTCATCATGCCGCTCTTATACAACCATTTGTGCTATTTTCTGAGGCGTTCACATGCGTTTCATGTTGACAACGGACAACATGAACGAACGTTCCCAGGACGGCAAACGGTGTCATAGACTTTGTTAGACTGATAGTATCAGTCGGTATCAGACTGATAAAAGGTGGCACGTATGGTATCTGATAAAGAGTGTCGACGATGGTATCAGACTGATAAAGGGCGTCATAAACTCCATTAGATTGGGCGTTGTAGGCTTTATCAGACTGATAGGAGACCGCAAAGGTAAGCAGCATGTCAGGGGCCTCAGACTTAATCAGACTATCAAGGCAGATCATATACTTTAGAAAACTGTCAAGGGATGTCTCATACTTTACAGACTATAAAAGGTAGGTCATAGACTTAACCAGACCGAGGAGGACACATACTTAACGGAGACTGTCAGAGTAGGACACATACTTAACGGAGACTGAAGGTTGCACACACAAGTTTAATGGGACTTAGCAAGATACACATCTATGCGTCGTACTGAAGCATCCACGCTTGAAGTGGTATTCAATAACAATAGCGATTCAAGAAATTGGAGAAAACATTATTTGTTTGAAACACTGTGGATCAAAGTTAATAGTCAGTAGAAAGAAAGTGAGGAGTGCTAGTTTCACCATCGACTAATGGTGCCTGAATGTAAAGGACAATAGTCTGAAAACTCAAATGGCATGGCTTAAATTATGTATGGGTCGTGGTTACATAATGATAGCACTGTACCGGTGAGTCATGACCAACGTTCTCTTTAAGCTGCGCGAAAGGATATCCGCGCACAGAAAATAATTCCGCTGCCATTGGAATTGTATTTCTGGCCAAAAATAAATGCATACTTTGCCAGAAATGATAGGATTATCATGTAATTACAGACATAATACATAATATTGCGATAACAGTTATTGACATTGCACATGACAAGATTTGGACACTTGATATTTATAAACACGTAATAATTGAGCTGAATATTAGTACTGAATTATAGTTGACTTACAACAAACCACGAGACTGTTAAGGACATTCACCATCATCATCGTGTAGCATGCCCTTTATAGAACGTCGCTCCCATCACAGCATGTCTGAAAGAAACTCGTTCCCTTGCCAAAATTCCAGCCTCCGCAACAGTCATATCTTGATACCATCGTCTTCTTGGATTACCTCTGTCGATTTTGCTTGGCACCATACCTTCCATCACTGTTCTCTCAGGACCAGTATGTCTCTTGATGTGACCAGAGTATTTTAATGGTATGGCCATAATGGAATTTATAAAACAGATCTTTATGTTCAACTCTTGCCGAATGTTTATATTTATGTTTTTCTCCGTCCAAGATATTCTGAAGATCTATCTGTAACATTTTGACTCGAAGGATTCTATTCTTTGTCTATAGGTTTTGGTAATCGTCCATGATTTGCAGCCATACATGAAATACACAGGCGCTGAAGACTTCCCTTTCACATGTGTCGCTTTGTTGGTGCTCTACCATAATTTCTTCAAGTTGTTCAGCCTCTGCTGTGCCATGGCTAGTCTTCTTCTGCTTTCTTTAGAGTGGTCACCATTTTTTTTCCTTCAATTCTGAAGCCCAGATATTCAAAATACATGAGCTGATCTATTTCCTCACCACCCACTGTAAATTTATGTAGACATCGTATTTTGTCGGTGGTCATTGCCTTTGTTCTGTTTATAAACAGGTTGTGATATTTACTGTGTCCATTTTTTATGAAGCTGACGATCAGATCACTGTGAATGTTTAATCAAGAGAGGACCCTCAGGGTTTTTGTGTATGACGGACAAGAATAGCATCACTGTCCCACAGAGAGCATAAAGCAAGAGGCGACTGTGTGATGTCTGCTTCTGTCAGGCAGGGTTCTATGACCTCCACTGATACAGTTTTGCCTATTGACGCCAGCACAGGTCATCATAGAAAGTCTACTGTTTCTGGGGACGGATTACGGCAGACGGGTGTTTCTCTCTCAATACCAATCAATATGTGACAATATTTTATTAACATATAAAGAAAAAAAAGTGGCTGAAATAAATTTAAAAAATGAAGAAAAATAACAAGTAAGGCTGAAAAACTAAAATAAAAACAAGAAAAAAAGAGAGAAACGGTATGAATTTTTTAAATTTGTTTTGGGCGTTCGCCTTATCTCTCTAATCCCCACGCCGGTGTGCGTTGCACTGTGGTTTTTATTTTGCGCCTGTCGGCCCAGTGCATCCGACTTCAGTATACATTTTCTAAGGGTTTACTTCCCATTAGTAACGGCCGGTGCTGTGATGGGGATCGTACCCAGCACCTTCCGGTTGTAGGTCGTGCCACTTAACCACTAGGCCACGCCGTCCCCTCGAAAAGGTATGAATGAGAAGAACAACAGAAAGGGCTACACAATGGGAAGTTGCAGATAACAAAATTGTGAAAGAAATGTCAGTAAACGAAAATACAGGTGGACCATTAAACAAATAAATGACATTAAAAGACAGATATTGGAAACAAACACATTAGTCAATGATTTAAAGACAAACACGAGGAAGACGAGAACGCCAATTTACTAAAGAAAATGAAATATAAATCAATATTAAATATTAGACAGTATCATCCGTTAGACAGTGTGAAAAAAAATGACACTAACAGAGGTTCTTAAACTCCAGTAGTGTGTAATCGTCTCTAGAAGTTAATAGTTGTGTCGTTGATGATTTTTTTGGGGTTTTTTGCGTTCGCCTTATTTCTCTATTCCCCAAGGCGGTGTGCGTTGCACTATGGTTTTTATTTTGCGCCTGTCGGTCCAGTGCATTCGACATCAGCATGCACTTTATGTAAGGGTCTGCTTCCCCGGGGTAACGGCCGGTGCTGTGATGGGGATCGAACCCAGCACCTTCGGATCGTGAGCCGTGTCACTTAACCACTAGCCCACGCCGTCCCCGTGTCGTCGGTGATGAAGAAAACTATCAATGTACTAACAAGCATCCTATATGAGGTTATTGCTGATTTTACCTCCCTAAACTCACAAGTCAGGTACCCATTTACTGCTAGGTCGACTTAAGGAACGGTCGTACCATGCATGAATCTTGATCTGGATTTGTTTTCCCTTCTATCCATTCGTGAACTTGAACCCTGACACTCTGTAATCCCAGTCTAGCAAGCCAGCTCACTGTCGACTAGACCACACACTCCTTTAACAAGTATTTGGGCCCATGTCAGAGCATCAAATTGTTACAGAATGTCAATCTTACCCAAGACTAACGGACACTAGACAAACAGGTACACATGTACTACTATTGCCAATGACAAGGGGGGAGTGTGGGAGACCAGGTTCTTCCTTACTGCCATGCGTTCGTAACTGCAAACAGTGCCCAATGACAGCTGGGTAGACTCGAGCGTCACTACTTCGAGCGAGTCAGGTAGCTACTTTGCCACAAGAAGCCCAAACGTTTTAACCACTCTTCAAATTACACTTGAATACCAATTCCAAATGAGCATATGGCCCACTTCCATAACTGCAGTCTAGTAACTCTACAAATGATATAATAATCTCACCAAATGACATGATAAAAAGTCAAATTTCCCCACATGACATTGCAAAATTTAAGAAGGTGCAAGATTACCACAACCAGATTCTAGTGTGACCTACGAAAAGTCCAATTATTAGGGTCAGATACATGGCAAAATGGGAAACAGAACATACTGGCTACAAAAAAAAAAAAAAAACGATGCCTATTCCAGCTGAACAGAAGAGAGCAGGTCGTGGTCTTTAGACTCCGGACAGGCCACAACAGACTTAGGTACCACCTATTCAATAAACTGAAGATAGGTGGCACTGTCGAATGCACTTGTGGTACCGGGAAAATGACCGCTGAACATCTGCTGCAAAACTGTCCGACCTACGAGGACCAGAGAAAGCACATGTGGCCATCACCAGTGGCAACACTAGATAAGCTCTATGGCAGTGTCGACAGCCTCAGTATGACCGCTGTTTTTTTTAGAAAAAATACAGGTTGACGTTTGACAGCGTACGAAGAAGAAATTACAGCACTCAAACTTATTCAGTTGATATTATAGTAAACTCTTCAAATGACAAAGCAAACTATCCAAATGACACCATATCTACCTCTCCAAATGGCATATATCAACCTTTACAAATGATATTATATCAACCTCTCCAAATGACATTATATCGACGTCTACAAAATATATTATAGTAACTTCTCCAAAATGACGTAGTGACTTCTCCAAAATGACGTAGTGACTTCTCCAAATGACATCATATCAACAACTTCAAATGACACATCAACCTTTCCAAATGACATTATTTTCACCTCTTCAAAATAAGATAATAAATTCTCAAAATTACTTTTATAACATTTCTAAACTGCACTATAATAACCTCTCTTCTAAGTTACGTTGTAGTAAACTCAATACATGACATCATCGTTTAGCAATCGTTGGAATGCCATTTTAAGACCCTATCCAAACTGCATAGTTAAATTCCCCACGGATATTACATCAACCACTTCAATTGACATTTTACTGCAGCGGGCTTTGTAATGACAGTTTAAGGACCTCTCTAAATTACCATACACAATACTCCCTCAACTTACAGCATATAACATCTGACATTTAATTACACTTGTCACGAACTGGCATAATAATAACAGCTCCCTTTCAACCTCTCTCTTTCTGTCTCTCTCTCTCTCTCTCTCTCTCTCTATCTCTCTTTCACCCTCCTCTCACAGCACAAATAACTAACTAGTTAATAACCACATAACCTCATCATTTACCGAGTCCCCGTAAACCCGCTGTGTATGTTACGTTAGAACAACTTGGATAATTAAACACAATTATCAGCCGAGTCGACAGTAATAATCAGTTGCGACTGATCACAAACGCCATTGTTGTGTCTCTCACGTTCTCCATCGTGTAGTATTGCGATTCCACAAACAGAAATCGTTATTATTACCAAAAAATGAAGCGCTTGAAGGCAAACAGTGGTACAGTACAGCCTCATCATTCGCGCATTTGCACTTTCGTGATTTTAAGTATACACGCTCTCAAACAAATAAATTATACCCTTAAAAATAAATATTGACATTTTCTGGATAATATGTTGTTGTCATGAGCGTATGGAATATTAAAATTTATATTTGACTCTCGTGTCTTTATTTTGCTACTTGTGAAACACATGGACACGGCTGTAGATTAGTGCACACAGAAAGGGTGCGTCAAAACACGATGTGTGATCGTGTAGTGGTGGTTTTTGTAGACTTCTGTTAGTTGACATGTCTGCGCAGCTCTCTTTTTCCTGCTCCTTCCGTTGGCCTGAAAATAGCATGTCGATATCTGCAATGGTGTCTTCTGTATAAACATCACTGTCTTTTGTAGTTCACATAGAGGTCTATAAAGTTTATATTCCAGTGTTGTTTCTATGGGCCCGTGTGGTTTTCTATGTATATCATATTCGGGGCAGCTGTGTAATGTATGTTTATTATGCAGTCAGTGGCGCCTGTCTGCATGTACACGTGGCTGAGTTGTCAATCTTCAATTGTGTGTACATGTAGCTCCGGAGTTGGTTGTGTGCTGTTCTAAGGTGCAACACAACAGTTTGTTGTTGTATGTTCATCTTATGGTAGTCGTCATGTGTTAGTGACTTTCTGATTGATATGATCATCGTTATCTTCTGTTGGTTGCTCGTCTGCAGCACCCTCATATGCCAATGGTTTACTCTCTCTCGTTTCCGGGTACTTCTCAATGCGAAGGTATCCACTGCATGCCGAGCATTCGTTGTTTGCTCAGTTTAGACATGCACCGAACGTCAGTGACTGGGGTGACGATGCTCAACTGTCTTTAGTCGCATGGAAGTGCAGTCGTCCTATTATTTCATCTACAGAGGAGCACATCAGATGCACACGAGCAACGGCATATACTGTGAATGTCACATACGAGGCGCGCCACGCTGTATCTGGACACAGGCACGATGCCAAAGTTCAGATAACAGATACTTAAGGTGAGACATGAATATAAGACATCTACTATAAAAGGCTGGCACATACCGGCTGTCTCCACTACTAAGGCACCCCAAGATTTACCTACAAGCAAAAAAGCTGATAATAAATAGTTTCTTCATCCCAACCATGTGCTACCAGTGCCAGACATGGGCATCGAATAAGGCGCAGGAACGAAGTTTGCCACCTGCGAAATGCGATGCCTACGAAAGGTTCACTCTTGCACAACTTTCACACGCGCCCTCAGGTGCACTTTGGTTGGGCTGGCTTCTGAGGGCGCAAGAACCTAGCATAGGTACATACAGACACACACATTGCATCCAAGCACTGGTTTATGCGTCCTGATTATCGCCCAATGGACTACGGTCTGGGGTGGAATGTGCGCGCCTCCTCCAGTAGAAACTAGTGAGGCAAACATCTAAGCAACAACATACGAATGGTCACTTACAACACCAGAAGAGACAGCATTACAAATACGAATATTGGGAAGCAGGTTTGGAACAATTCCCTGCCTACAGTACATAGAGCAGCACAGAACGAATTGGTTTGGCCACATTGTGAGAATTCAACCAGACCAGATTGTTCAACCTTAGACACGGAAACATCAGAAGGAAGGGCTAGAGGTAGACCGAGGAAAATGTGCATGGACAGCGTAAAGGAGACCTGCCATAAAATGGGGGAAAATGTTACTCGAGCTAAGATAGAGGCAACAGACAAATGCATACCACAAAGCTGAGCTTCAACGCGGTAGAAAGTGAGACGATAAAAGAAGAAGAAGACGAAGACTATAAAATGCAATAATTTTGGCCGTTGTTTACTATAAACAGGTCGTCGCTATAACAAACAGGTATGGCGTTCGTCCCTCGATAAAAGAACACAAGAAAACAACGGCGTGCGTTCTAAATCCGCATGCTCTGAGTTACCCATTGGGGATCTAGCAACTAGTCCTATCGAAGATGGATGATAAACTAGAATGGCTCAAAAACATGTGCTCTTAGAAGTGATGAAGACCGTTGTCAAACAAAAAAGAACACGTTTGTTGTCCTGGACAAAAACCACTAAAATAATGCAGTGTGTCTCCGAAACGTTACATACCATCCATGCCTAGTAAGTTGCATGAAGTAAAATGTCAAAAGAACTGTCTACTGATAGCCCCGGCTACCTGGCTGCAGGCATACACATGTCTGTTTGACATCTACGTGGGAATACGGAAACAATAGCTTCTGCAAAAGAGACAAATTTGAACTCAAATTCCGACTAGAATTAAAACCTGCATGATGGCGAGTGACATGCCTGAGCAAAAACTAGTAAAAGTAGCTTGCACAACGTCATGAAAATATATTTAGAAAACCCGCAGTATTCATTTTAAAGCTTACATCCATTTTCTTCCGATTAGTGTTCCAAAATAAGATTAAGTGTGGCTAAAGTAGGAAGTGATTTGTTTGTCGTTGATAGTCTCTACAAAGGCTAAAATAGTACCATTAACAGTTGCTGTCATCAATGATAAAGTGTTACAGAGTTCATTATAAAATGTCACTTCTTTTTAATCATGTGGTGGGTTCGCGCGTGCGTGCATGTGTGTGTGTTTTGACCGCACTTTGTTTTCTCTGAGTTGGGTACACCTTTAGAATTGGGAAGTTAGGAACGTGCCCCGACACGTGCTCCAGTCTCTCTGATATGCTAGCGCCGATCTGAGCCACTAAACTAGCATATATTTAGTATCGTACCATATAAAAAAGACACCACTGCAGAGAAAACTATTTATTGAGAAAACTGACGGACCAGCTGGAGGTACGTGAACTAACGTTTAAACAGGTTTTGTCACGACCCAATGACGCCAACCAGTGGTTCTAAGACTGTAGTAGTCTAGAGCAGTGTTTCACGACCTTTTTACACATGAGAACCGCTGAAAATATGAGAGGATTTTCACGGACGCTCAGACAGAAATAACAACCATAACAAACAAATAGTAGTTTTTTTTTTTAAAAGCAATATTTCATTCCTGCTTTAATAAACGTTTAAAAGAAATATCATAACACAATATTAGCACGTAAAAAGTGTCAATAAATTTTCGATTGACCTTAGTTATGTTTCGCGTTAATTTACTGACGTAGTCACTGAATAGCATAGAAAATAAATACATGTAAAAATGCATGCTTTTATAAACAAACACACAATATATATATACATATATATATATATATATATGTGAGCTCACGTGTCCGAAAAATACAGATACTCATTTTCCTGACGTCATTTGATTTTTTTAAATTAATGAATCAGAGCTTAGATCACATTAAAACGTTCTCCACTTGTAAGCCGTAACGACTTTTTCTTTTATCGGACAGGCAAAAAATCATCTGAGGTTTGGACGCTCAAAAGAGCTAGTACTTCATCGCTGTAGCGCCCCCCCCCCTCCCCCAACCACAGCTACACGGATCCTAGTGTAATAACCACTGTCCTCAACACTCAATATGTTTTTGTAATTTTACTTAAAGAACATGTGGCGTGTGGCGATGGGAATTGGGGAGTAAATTTGATGGCGGAGATGCAGAGAAAATGTTATTATCACATGTGGTGTGGGGCGATGTGAATTGGAGAAGATGCGTCATGAGAGGGAGGATGCAGGGAATGTGCTGAATTCAGATATGAAGTATGGGGATGAGGCTTGGGGAAGAGGCTTAATGAGAGGATGCAGGGAATGTGCTGATAGCACTTGTGACGTGTGCGCATGAGGCTTAATGAGAGGATGCAGGGAATGTGCTGAATTCAGATATGAAGTATGGGGATGAGGCTTGGGGAAGAGGCTTAATGAGAGGATGCAGGGAATGTGCTGATATCACGTGTGACGTGTGCGAATGAGGCTTAATGAGAGGATGCAGGGAATTTCTGCTATCACGTGTGACGTGTGCGGATGAGGCTTAATGAGAGGATGCAGGGAATTTCTGCTATCACGTGTGACGTGTGCGGATGAGGCTTAATGAGAGGATGCAGGGAATTTCTGCTATCACGTGTGACGTGTGCAGATGAGGCTTAATGAGAGGATGCAGGGAATTTCTGCTATCACGTGTGCGGATGAGGCTTAATGAGAGTATGCAGGGAATGTGCTGATATCAGATGGGACGTGTGTGTAATTAAGAATAGGCTCAATGCTGGAATCTAAAGAACGTTTGACTAGCGCATACTTAGTGTCATCAGGGCGCGTTAGCTCAGTCCATTGCGATCAATTCGCTATATTCTGTGGTAACAACGTGTCTCGGTTCGAATCGCGTCCGGAGACTAAAAAAATCAGGGTCGTGATTTTATTCCAGTCAACCCAGCTGTAAAGTGGTATCTGACGCATGCATGAGGGAAAGTAAAAACAGCAAGAAGGGGCACTGCTGGCCACCCCATCTCTTACAGGATGCGGCTTAGTACAACGAGGTCTTCAAAATGTCCAACCAGCTGTTAATTCTGCTGAATGTCCACATGTTGTTTACTTAGAGTTATCAGTGCCCAGCTGTACGCACGGCTGTGGTCGTCCACAGCAAGCATTAGTTTTCCAATGGAAACCACGGTGAAGAGCTAGATGAATAGCCAGCACATGCAGAACAAACCGGTCACTGGGTGGATCCCGGTGTTGCTTACAGTAGAAGAAAGAACAGAACCACTTCATATGTATATTTTCTTCTGGCCGAAAGGGGGGTAATTTAACCGGCTATGAACTCTGCATGAGTGATTAAGAGAAAATAGAGAGTGATGGGGATAGAGAGATATGGGAGAGAGGAGAGGCGGAGATAAGGTTGGGTGTTTATAGAGATTGGGAGGAGCTAGAGAGAGAGCGAGAGAGAGACAGAAAGAGAGAGAGAGAGAGAGAGAGAGAGAGAGAGATTAGAAACAAATATATAATTCAACTAAAATGCTTAGAAACCTCGATTCAAATTTTCTTTTTCGCTGGTCTTCAGACTTCCACCTTAATGACTCTAACAAAGGCAATAGTCAACACGAGGCTCTATGTACTCCCATACATGTTTCCATGTATCCCTTTCACTAGTGTATGATAGACAGGACTGCATAAACCAAATAAAGTGTACACAAGCTACCAGACTACGGGCTAGCGTGTTTGTAACATGGTGAGAAAGGGAGGGATAAAGTGACAGATAGTGGATAAAGGCGAATATGTTCAGGTAAACCCAGATGCCAGACTAGAGATTAGGTGATTTAACACAAAACGCAGACCAGAAAAGCTGTGAGAGCGCGATTAAATAATTAGGAAGATTAGAGGAGGGCTTCACGCTGAACCTCTACGTTCTGATCCTAACCACAAAATATCTTGTCAATCAATATGCCTAATTTCCTCCTCAACCTTGCGCATAGAGCGAGAGAGAGAGCGAGAAAAAGAAAGAGAACGCACAAAAGGGGGGTGGGGGCGGACAGAGAAGGAGAGAGAAAGTAAGGTTTCTTAACTACATGGAAAGGAAGACTAACGTCTGGTCAGACAAAATATACTGGCCAAGACCCTCACTTTGACTTCCCTGCAGTCCTTCCTGCTTTTCATGGCAGCCTGGCTAACAAGATGAGGGATAGACATGATCGCCGTAGTAGTGAGCGACACGCAAATGAAGCCACGCATAGCACCACCGCCTCGCCCCACCCCGGCCAACCTTCATCAGCACTCTCTGGATATGAGGAAAGCTGGAGCAGGCCGCCACTAGTCATCATTTTCAGGGCGCACAAAAGGGTAGATCTCCCCATTATGGGTTTTCCTAACAACAACTCTGCTACGTACGCCATCGTGATGCTGCCTCACGGTTCCTCAAATAGATACATGTAAATGGTGAAAGGTACTCGCTAAAGAAGCAAAGAACGTTACACGTTGTCGAATAACATTGAGAGATGAACTGGAATGAATCTTGTCCGTCTCCACCATGAGATGAAGAGATAAGAGTATGATGGAGATCCATTTTAGCCGGTCTTCGTTGTAGAGATAGCAGCGGAACCGAACAGCAAACATCGTTTATCGTCGATATATGCTTAAGTAACCACACCAACATGGTTTAGAAACGGGCTCCTTTCACTAAAAATGTTCAAATAATTCAACAGGGACATTGACAATTTGGAACCACAGATGCAATGTCACGTTGGTACCACACGTGTACGAGGAAAATACACTAAATATGCCATAAACAGCTATTTAACAAACAAAACAGACAAAAACTCAAATGATACTAACTTGAAAATTATTTATTGGAATTACATTGGTCCTTATGTCTCAACATAATACAAACTTGAATACACGTATCCCATGCAGTATAGCAGTCTTTGGTCTGCTGTCTGTCATTAGCAGATCATGTTCAACATCTCCGCCCCCCCCCCCCCCCACGCAACGTGACCCGCCAAGGTGGGAATCACGCATTTTATTGTATCTTAATCACATGGCTATCATATTGTAGTTGCTACACTGACTATCGTTACTCACCTGTCAGCTCGAATCACCCTCTCCCCCTGCAAATGATTCAGTAGCTTCCTGAAGAGGTCTACCGAGACCTGCCTTCATCAATTAGAAATTATGTATCTAAGCTGCTCACGCGCATGCGACACCTATTGTCTGCTTACCTGCAGTAATCACAAATGTGGCTGTTGATGTCACCTAATGACTGATTGACATCTTTAGAAACTTGTCAACTACAATGTTTCCGCTATCCCATAAAAGTTCGTGACATATTTGCCAGTGTATGTGTGTATGGCAACAACACAAATATAAACCACTGTTTCAGATCGATCATGTCCTAAGAGTCGACTACCTGTGTGACATGACATTACACCGGACATGGTTAGCTGGTTTGTTCTAGCAGGCAGCTGGTTTACTTTGCTCCATTGTTTGAGTCTATTAAGACGGACATGTACATCGGTTAACCACCCTCCGCGGCACTTGCCCCAACATCTGCTGGAGCCCAGCAGCTGCAGCAGGAAATCCTTCTTCTGGATACATCCAGCTCCCGCCAGAGCTGGGACCTGCACAGGGAAATCATCCCACGTAGAAGAACAGGTCGACTAAGACTTAGAATAAATAGTGGCTACCACACACTTAAATAAAAGATGCTTGCCTATGTGTAATGGTAAGTATGGACTACAGATACACACGAATTGGTCTTAACGGAAATGTAGTTGGGGAGGGGGGGGGGTGTTTGCGCGTGCGTGTGGACGTAAGGGGGGGGGGAGAGAAGAGCAAGAAAGCGAGAGAAAGAGGAGGGTGCGGGATCCATGCGAGTGAAAGGAGAAGAGAGGAAGGCATGCGCATGTATGTAAATGAAAGGTTATGATATAAAAAAAGAGACAGACAAAGAGACAGAGTGTGTAAAAGAAAAGATACCCCGAGCAAATAAATGGTGAGAATCACTGAGTGAAAGGCACCATTAAAAAAGAAACAGACCAAAGATCATCATCGGGCAGTGAATCTGAATACAGAGAAGCACTGTATCTCGCCCTTGGAGAGTAATGTTTGGTGGGGTTGTATTCGTGTCACACGGCGCGGATTTATCTCGCCTCATTGGATAAACAGTAGGAGCCAGATCAGCAGTAGCACAGCCACAATCTGCCCTGCTAGCTGGCCAGATAAAATCTGCTGGTATCGTTGTAGGCAGACATTCCTGGCTGAAGTTTGAACAGCCCTCTGGAAATGTTCTGGGTAGTCAGTTATATCTCAGAGTATCTACAGAGAGCGGCAAATTGACATGAATTAGTCAACTAAGTTTTTACATCACATTTTATCAATAATATTTGCCAATATTCACGCGACATATAGTTTTCACCTTGTTTTTGTAGAAAGTAATTTACATCGCCCCCTGAGAAAATGTTTCAGTGCTTGTTCCGTTTTTTTCTCTTCATTTCTTCAATTTTGCATATTTTTCTATAATCTTCTACTTCCTCCGAACTGTATCCTTTATTTCTTCATATAAACGTGTTTCTTCTTTCTTTTCAATATGTATTCTTTTTCCCCTCCAAGCCAGTGCCATTATTCTTCATCCTTCATGACTTTCGTCTTATTCTCATCCACACTTATCTTCTGTTTCTTCTTCCTGCTCCTCGGTCTGTCTCAGTCTTTCCTCCTCCCTGTTTTACTTGAACGTACCCATTCCTCTTATTGTGTTTCCTTTTCGCTCCAGCGCACTCTGTCTATAGTTAGGATTCATGCTGAGGGCGTACCCTATATGTCTCCACTTCAGCTGTATTACTCACCGCATAGACCAGGGATCCTCAACTAATGTAGGAATGTCTCATCTATATCCTATTCCTCATCATATGCCTCTCCCCAGAGAGATTTTCAGTTAGGGTGAGTGGAAAGACGGGGGTTGAGTAGAAATGGTAATTATGATTTATTCTTTTCTTTACTTTGACTTTTTATTTTTTGGCCCTGTTTGTGCTTTTTCAGAGACAGGTTATGAAGATTTTTTGTTGTTGTTGTACCGGGCCCTAGCATGTGCTTTTTACGTAAGGAGTTTCACTGTTTCTGTTATTTCTGCTATCCTTGTTTTGCGTAGGCCCTTGGCTTTGTATCCATCGCATCGGTATAGTATATGATTCAGTTCAATAATTACTTTAAACTATTTTGTATTCTTTTTTTTTTAATTTAAAAAATAATGAATTCAATATTTAAAATCCATCAATTGTATGCTGCTATTAATTGTGTAAAACAGTAACTTTGACAAACTTGTAATCGTATGGCCCCATTCAATCTCTAGGCCTTCCTCTCTCTTCTTACCTCACTCTGTTTCATTTTACTCTGTCCAACAATCACACTCTTGCACAAATTTCACACGCGCCCTCAGGGTGAGACCCTTCCATTGCACTTTGGTTGGGCTAGCTTCTGAGAGGGCATAAACCTAGCATAGGTACATACAGATGCACACATACATTCAAGCACTGGTTTATGCGTATTAAAAGCGCCCAATTGTCTACGGGCTGGGGTGGAATAGATTCGCTTCCGCCAGTAGAAACTAGTGAGGAAACATGTAAAATAATAATTTTTTTTTAAAGTAAAAAAAGGAAAAAGGTATAAAAATTATCCAAGTAAATGAATTTGTACTAATATAGACAGAAATATACGTCTTCAATAATAAATTGATATTATTTGTAATGTTTATCGTGAAATAGAAAATCTTGGAAATGGGGTGGAATGACTTTCAGACACGTGGTGTAAAGGGTGCATATGATAAGAAATGTTGAAAACCTTTGCTATTAAACGCACCTCGTAAATGGACTGTCCTCTATATCTGACGCCAGATAAAGAGAAGTAAACAGCAATTAACAAACACGCAAACCGAACATTGCAACGGCCAACGGACAAAAGCCATAACACTGCTGGATTACACACAACAATAACAGACGAAACTACCAGCTGAAGAACGCCTGGTGGGGTCAAATGAAATCAGCGAGGCCAATGTTTATAGCTCATTTCACCCCGCTGTCCGCAGAGGAACAGCTTGAATACATTCTATCAAAGTTACCGCTAAAGTCGATGTCAACCACACAGAATAAAACACTTTGTGGCCCTGTAGTTCGCGCGTTGCGTCCCTATGTTGACACAAACACAGGAATATCGTAGAGCGCAGCGAACGGTAATGGTAAACAGGCTCCACTTACAGAGCAGCCGGGATAAAATGGCACACTTATTAAATTCATAGACTGTGACGTGCTGGGGAGGTCAATGCACAGCAATAGCATACTGCAGGCTAAGCAGATGAAACCATATTGGAGGGACGTATGGTAACGCAGGTTGGAGTACACATATGACATCACGAAAATTAGCTGGAAAGAGAAGAGATGACAACATAATGCTTTGATGAGGAAGGTTGGGGGTGGGGTAGCTGGGTAAAGGTGCAGAGGACAACATAATGATTTGATGAGGAAGGTTGGGGGTGGGGTAGATGGGTAAAGGTGCAGAGGACAACATAATGATTTGATGAGGAAGGTTGGGGGTGGGGTAGATGGGTAAAGGTGCAGAGGACAACATAATGATTTGATGAGGAAGGTTGGGGTAGCTGGGTAAAGGTGCAGAGGACAACATAATGATTTGATGAGGAAGGTTGGGGGTGGGGTAGATGGGTAAAGGTGCAGAGAACAACATAATGATTTGATGAGGAAGGTTAGGGGTGGGGTAGATGGGTAAAGGTGCAGATGACAACATAATGATTTGATGAGGAAGTTTGGGGTAGCTGGGTAAAGGTGCAGAGGACAGCATAATGATTTGATGAGGAAGGTTGGGGGTGGGGTAGATGCGTAAAGGTGCAGAGGACAACATAATGATTTGATGAGGAAGGTTGGGGGTGGGGTAGCTGGGTAAAGGTGCAGAGGACAACAAAATGATTTGATGAGGAAGGTTGGGGGTGGGGTAGCTGGGTAAACGTGCAGAGGACAACATAATGATTTGATGAGGAAGGTTGGGGGTGGGGTAGCTGGGTAAAGGTGCAGAGGACAACATAATGATTTGATGAGGAAGGTTGGGGTGGGGTAGCTGGGTAAAGGTGCAGAGGACAACATAATGATTTGATGAGGAAGTTTGGGGTAGCTGGGTAAAGGTGCAGAGGACAGCATAATGATTTGATGAGGAAGGTTGGGGGTGGGGTAGATGCGTAAAGGTGCAGAAGACAACATAATGATTTGATGAGGAAGGTTGGGGGTGGGGTAGCTGGGTAAAGGTGCAGAGGACAACATAATGATTTGATGAGGAAGGTTGGGGGTGGGGTAGCTGGGTAAAGGTGCAGAGGACAACAAAATGATTTGACGAGGAAGGTTGAGGTAGCTGGGTAAAGGTGCAGATGAAAACAATAAGATTGGGTTCTGTTATATAAAAAAAAAAGACCAAATCACTGTACTGCGGGCAGACTCACTCAAATCGTTTTCAGCAGATGATAAGAGTATGTGTGATGATTGTTCCTGCGGCTGGCTGAATTTACATACTCCTGGTCACTCCATTCGCGGCCATTTATTTTAACCGGATACACGTCAGGCGGCTTAGTCCATTTTAGTAAATAGCTAAAGTACTCAGCATCTTGAACTCGCTACATGTATAAATATTGACGATTCATCCGTAGGTCGCTAGCTGTACACACTGGTGATCCTCATGTAAGACGTCCCTTCCTACTGGTTGTTACATAGATTGCAGTACCATCCCTAAACAGATGGTCATTTATACATTTCAATATAGACTTTTGATATGTCCAATGTGAGGACGATGTTGTTGCTCATTCTTATAAAGCTGTAGACCTCAACAAAATCAGGACATGATATACCAGACAGTTTGACACGTGTTTACCCGCGGCCACCCCATTTGTACAATGTTTGAGAGCCACATACGAGACATGAATTAATCCGAACAACATATATCGCAACATCAACATGATATAAACTTACTTGTGTGTGAGCAATGGCCTACTCCAGACACATCCTTGACGCAATGAGAATTCACAAACATGAAAGTCTCAACAGTAAAAGGGTAGGGCTTTATCATATATCTCCCTTGCTTTCACATCGCTCACCATATAACGGAAACGTAAACTCCACCGCACGCTATTAGATACGGAATCCTTATGGAAGCCACTCAAGTTAACCACACAAAAAATCGATGAAATGTACAATTAGCCAGCGTAAAGTCGACTCTGAAAACAATGAACCAAAAAGCTAACAAAAACAGTTCACATTTGAGAAAGTAAAGTTAATATTTAAAGATAAGTGACAGAGTAAATGGTACAAAAATATCCGCGGAACTGCTTACCTCTGATCAGATTACTTCTCTGCGCCAGCTACCGCACAACATGCACAGGCATACATTCAGCGTAAAAAAAAGGTTAACATTGTTGTCTGAGGAATGATCAAAAGATAAAGAAAGACACTATGGCTAGCTCCCCCCTTTTTTTAAAGGCCCAGAACAGAATATCAAAACGCGCAAACAAACGAATCCGTATCCCTTTACCCGATTGAGGAATGATGTGTCACATTATCTCCGTGTAAGAAACAAGTCCGTTGAAATATAATCCACAATGAACAAACGGCACTTGAAGAACAAGAAACAAGATTAGCGTGAGCTTCACACAGTATCCCAGCACAGATAAGAAAACTATTCTTCGTCTAGTGACATTTTACATGTAATGGATCATATGTGTGGCTCAGCAGGGACTAGGCGTGGGGTACATTCATCAAAACTCGATCTGGCTACACAACCACTGCAGATGAATGAAGGTAGATTGACCGTATATTCCTCAAACAACACGTTGTGAAATATTTTCCATTTAACATCGAGGCTAAGAGAAAACTCGGACACAAATGAACAAACTCAAAGACAACACGGTGTTTCCTACAATCCAGACAAGAAACGTGCAGCCAAGGTGTTGGTGAAAACACGACCGGTGTTTTGAGCTGGCAAGCCAGCAAGGGGGAAAACATGCGACTGGAGAGACCTGGCGGATAGCAGGCCGCACTCGCCGTGTCCCTAGAAGCGTTTTCAGCAGGCTAGGGAAGCACAATCGTCCTGGGTTATGTGTTCGCTCTCTCACCGCTAGCTACCAGCCCGCGGTCGTGTCCGCGAACTAACTGCCCTCGGCGAGCGACAAACGCCCGGGGCAGCTGAAAGGCCCAGCCAGGTTTGTTCTTCTCCCCCCCCCCCCCTTTTTAAAGACAGAGTTAGGGCGGAGGAGATGTCTCGACTGTGTGTATCCGCGAATGTGGCGGTTGTCTATCATCGTATCAAGGTCAGAGAGGGACGCAAAATGACAAGAAGGACCGCGGTTCGGAAGAGTTCCCTAACAAACAAAAAGCCCTCCTCCCACTCAAGTAATGTCGACGTGACACATCAAACAACAATTTCTCATACCACCCAATCGGATCTGTTACTTCCTCCACACCCCTCCCCCCTCCCCACACTTACAAACACGACAACGCCTTCACTCTCCATAAAACGCAAATGTGTGGCCTCTGACAGACAGCTGCTTCAGTGCACTATCCCCCCGATGTCGTCAGGCCAGCCATTAGTGAAAGGTGCCGGCAGGTCAACCTGCTATTCAAGCGGTCTACTCGGGCACAACGCTGCCGCGTGGTGTCAGAAAAACCGCCAACCCCCCTCCCTTTCCCTCCCCAAGAGGAAGCGTGTTATCGATCCCAGAGCTCACCGCTACAGACAGATCTTTACAACCCTTCTACCTTCCCCCATATTCTCTTGTTCACTCTTTCTCTCCAAGCCGTTAAGTTCAGGACAGACGCTGGTACATGTATTCATCCCGGTAATTCCCTCCTTCACTCCCCCCTCCCCCAATTTATTTTGAATGCTGAGCACAGAGGCGTAGTGGGTTGAACTGGGACAGCGGGTGTGGGCACTATCTGGCAATAAATTACGAGGGGAATCGAGATGAAGGGAAGGTTTGCATGAGAAAACAAAGCAGACATCTTACACTGAGATTTTTTTTTTTTTTGGCATGCAATACTCAAAGAGAATATACGATAGGAGAGGAATGTTCAACAGGAAAGACCAAAAACTGAAGACGGGAAGGCGATGACAATTGGTAAAGTTGTGACTAAAGAAGGCTTCCAAACCCTTGACTTTTCATACCAACCTCATCTAGTCAGATTGCTTGCCTGGGTTGAAAGAATTATCTAGAAACACTTCCCTGAATATGGTTTGCTGTTGGGATAAAACGTGAATTGAAAAACCATCCACGAGGAATAACTGGCTTTCCCTCCTCGAGCTAACGACAAAGGGACAAAAGCAGAAGGTAACGTGGACTATTTACAAATAATGTCCTTGTTAACGTGCAGGTTAATTAATTGTGCAACTGTCTACGTGCGTTCTAGTCTTGTTTGTTGTAACTGGACACACCGCATTCATTGTCAGGACTGATATGGCAAAAAAGAATTAGACTGTTTCCTAACCTCACCAAAACTCAGACCTCGCACATTGAAGTCTCTTCACTTCATCCCCAAACGGCAACAGTTGCTATGGAGACACGTTTACCTATTGTTAGTTGTTATAAAGGTCAACAACAAAAATGTATAACTATACAAATATTGAACAACAACAAAGCAATAACAAGCAAAAATATATTTTCTTCTTTCTTTCAGCTTTCGTCAGGTGGGAATGAGAAGTGTTCTCCTTCACTGTCGTGGCTTCTTCCATAACTGGGTGTTAAGTGGCGCGTCAAATGACTAACAATGGGTACCTTGATCGATTGGTGTTTGTGTAGCACACAATGCTTTTCTATATGTGCAATGTTTTTGTCTGGGATGTTCTATTATTTCTGGTCTAAATAATGTTAACAAATTGTAGCTGAAGAAAACAGATGCAGAGATTGCATGGGTGAGATAGTTGGGGTGGGATAGTGAGTATATGTAGAGAGTCGAATTTCTAGTAGGTAGATGTGACGTATAGTGTAGTGGTTTTGTTACTAGGAGATGTGGCGTAGAGTGTAGTGGTTTTGTTACTAGGAGATGTGGCGTAGAGTGTTGTGGTTTTATTACTAGGAGATGTGACGTAGAGTGTAGTGGTTTTGTTACTAGGAGATGTGGCGTAGAGTGTTGTGGTTTTGTTACTAGGAGATGTGGCGTAGAGTGTTGTGGTTTTGTTACTAGGAGATGTGGCGTAGAGTGTTGTGGTTTTGTTACTAGGAGATGTGGCGTAGAGTGTTGTGGTTTTGTTACTATGAGATGTGGCGTAGAGTGTAGTGGATTTTGTTACTAGGAGATGTGGCGTAGAGTGTTGTGGTTTTGTTACTAGGAGATGTGGCGTAGAGTGTAGTGGTTTTGTTACTAGGAGATGTGACGAAGAGTGTAGTGGTTTTGTTATTAGGAGATGTGGCGTAGAGTGTTGTGGTTTTGTTACTAGGATATGTGGTGTAGTGGTTTTGTTACTAGGAGATGTGGCGTAGAGTGTTTATGGTTTTTGTTACTAGGATATATGGGGTAGAATGTAGTGGTTTTGCTACTAGTAGATGTGTCGTGGAGTGTAGTGCTTATTCTACTAATAGAAGCGACGTAGAGTGTCTGCACGATGAGTTAGATAAAGAAACACTCAGAGAAATGGCGCAACTGTTTGCATGGAAGACACATTTATGATAATTAAACAATAGGATAGGAAGCAATTGTGATCCATGATAGCTTACGCCATTTACCAGGATGTCTGTAACACGATTGTCATCATATGCGTGACATTCACTACCACGGGGATCCCCATCATGTTAGTCAGACTGAAAGTATGTTTCCATGGAAGTGAGGTCATGTCTTGATCAGTATATTTACGTGACCCTAACATTGTCCGATGAGTATGTTTTACCTGATCAGGCGTTAGCCTTCCCCTCCCCGTGATAACAGCATGGACATATGTGGTGACCGTACGCCCCTTCCAACACTTGTGGACAGTCCTATCAGTATGTGTGTGCCACCGACAGTAGTTGGCACCTAGTTCTAAAATTATGGGCAGTGATAAAATACACCTTTGGCCTAGAGTAGGCCTACACTCCGTAGTGTAAATGTCAGACTTGGCATGAGAGACAAGCTCACATGTTGTCCAGAAGTTCAATACCATAGTCTAGTCGAAAACACGACACAACACGCTCCAATATACCTGAACAAGCATTCTATTGATCCATAAAAACTAGGATTTCTAAACGCACAAAAAGCCTGCACAAAGTTTCAGATTTTTTATATATATTTTTATTGCCAATTTATAGTTATGTACCTTTCAACCGAAATGAATGGAGCAAAGCAGGCCTGAAAGGATTAGGTCGGGCAGAAAATATTCAGCTTAATATGGGTTGTTTCTCACTTCAGTGGTAGACTCTTTTCTGACAGCAATATGTGCCAGGTCTCGATAGCAGCGAATAATCTGTTTTAGATTTGAGAAGTTGTGGGGATTGGTTTCTGTTGGCGATAGAGCACGTGACTGTAACTGATGTAAGCTCTAGCACATTGTCCCCTCGCTATCCCGTTCTGTATATCGCTGTTTTGCAATCTCCCTTTCTCTACGTGTTATTTCAATATGAGATGTAACAGGGAACCTTGAGTATATTAGCAAAAACAGACGTGTTGGACATTGGATGATGGTCACTGTTCATGTGGCTGGGCATACAGACCGTAATAAGATGGCGATTCTCTTTCAATATCTCGTTCTTTGTCTCTCTACCTATCTATGACCCTCTCTTTTTCTGTCTCTCTCTGTTTATCCATCTCTACCGTTTACTCTATATGGCTTCTTCTTCTTGCTCTACGCTCGTTATCAAATTCCGGCTACCATGTTCTGAAAATGGTTTTGTAAGTAGTAGGATGTAGCGCTGAGAATAGAATGCGTGTTGTGAGTATCTCAGGTACCGTTTGTCCTCTCGTCTCGGTGCGGTATCTGACCTTACCTATTTATAAGAAAATTTGATTAAATTACACTTTAATCAACGGTAAACACATTTTTTTTTGCATTTATTTTTTCTCGTAATTTACAGCACCTTCGGTTCCGACACATCCGACTCCAGCATGACTTTTTTGGGTACCGGGTTAACCGTCCCTCTTCGATCACTTTTCATTAGTTAGTCTGGTATGTTGCATCCTGTTATGCAGGATAGAGCACGTGGAGGTGGAGAAGGGTCTTGACAAACTAACTATGTGTGGCTGGCCCTGAGGTCGAACGCTACAGCTCATGCATTTCTCAGCATCTTCATCCGGATTCTCTGGTTTACAGAAACCTAAGGCTAAAGGAAAGCTCTTATAGCAGACAACGAATGTTTAAGACAAATGGAAAATGGTTTTATAGAATTGATCTAGTGCCCGAATATGTCTCTTTTGTTGCTGAAAGTAAAGACGGCAGAGCACTAACTCTGCTGCTCTTTTGGCGGGACTGAAATGTCCTTTGTCAGGTAACCATTTACAGCTTGGTCGACTGAAAGAAGCGGTCATACACTGAAAAAACGCACGACGGGATTCAAATCTGGCACGTTGCGATTGTAAACAAACCTCACAATCAGTAGGCCACCAAGACTTTGAGACTTCTTTGAACTCAACTTGCTTTTTTTCTGAAGTCGGGTAATCAGTTCTCTTCTTCGCCTATCTTTACATACATGTGATGCACGTATCAATTTACAGCTGGATATGCTCAAACGTGCCTTGGCCAGGAAGCGAACCTAGTCCCATCACCGAAATAAACAAGCGCTCTAACAGCCTAAACATATGAACTCTGAACTCGACACCAAATACGCGGCATGGATGAAGTGAGAAGAAGTGAGAAGAGAATGAACTCCTTCATGGGACAGATCCTGGCAATTCCTGACATAAACATCCCTCAGATGTTTGCGACCAGCGACAGGACGGGCGGAAATGGTGGACGGACAGACAGAAAAGCTCAACAAACCACTGTCTGTCTGCTCGGGGTGAGAGACGACCAAACCAGGACACGGATCTGGTTGTTAGCAAGTTCGCTCCCAAGATCACTTTCCACCTGACCCCTTGCTGGAGTCTTCCCTAAATAGGAACACTCGAGCACCATCATCTGTGCGGCATGTTTGAGCAGCTGCCCGCGCTGTTTGCTCAGAAAACCCTCCAGTCCCTCCACCAGCACTTGACAACTCCACTCTCGCCGTGACAGCCTCATTAACCGTCGTCCACTCGGCCAGAGCAGGCCCCAATTCAAAGCACTTTGGCAGGACAATTTCTCTCCAGGGTTCAAAGCGCGGCGTTTCACAATTAATGCTGGCGTCACAGGAAGTCCCTTCACGGGTCATCCGCGAGGAACCTTTTTTTTTGTTAAACCCCGCTAGCTTCAATCCCCCAACTTGTCGACTGTCCACCCACGGCGCATTGTCTCCATTGTCTAACCCCTGGGTAATATTCACCTCTGACCTCACAAATAAGTGAGAGCTAACTCTGTTTGAATTCAAAGTTAAGCCATCTTTACTAAGAGGCGTTTTACATATTCGAGTAGTACCCTGGTTAAAAAGAATCCGTACACTGTAACGTTCCAACTGTATTGTAAAACGACGACAAAACAGAGTTATGCATGGGGATAGTAACCTCATATTGGGGAGAAAAAAACACAGCTTTGATGAAGAAGAAAAAACCCACTGAAAATATCGGGTGTAGGACATGTAATTGTACCAGCTGTAGCGCTGTCCCTAAGCTTCATTTAGAACGTAAAGGCGAATCATACGCTTTACAACTTACAATAGGTCCTGTTTAACCGTGATTACGTAAATTCGTTGTCTGCGATTCTGTAACGCCATTTGGGTATATATGATAAGGGATTAACAGATTAGTCGTATTATATAGTTTATCATACGCAGGAAGTGCGTGTTGTCTGTGTGACTTTACACTTAATATACACGTTTTCACGAAGACGTCTTCATATCTGAAAACAGCGCCTTTTGTTAGACGCCAGAACAACAAGAATGCTTAAATTATAAGCCTGTGGACGGTGTGGGCTAGTGGTTAAGTAACACGACTCGCAACCCGAAGGTGCTGGGTTCGCTCCTCGCTAACAGCGCCGGACGTTACACAGGGAAAGCAAACCCTTACATACCATGTATGCCGAAGTCGGATGCACTGGGCCGAGAGGCGCAAAATAAAAACATAGTGCAACGCACACAGGCTTGGGGAATAGAGAATTAAGTGTCATCTGAGAGGAGTTTTCATGACGATTAATAGCTTATGCCTTCAAGAAACACTGTCAGTCATTTGATGTTACTGTTGTTCTTGTTGAATGGCCACATGAGTAAGATTACTCTTTTGTGCAATCTGAACAGTGAGCGCGTTAAGTGGCGGGTTGCAGTAGCTTTCCTAACACACCAAACGTGCCGATGAAGGTCAACCTGCTACCACTAGGCAGTTGTGCTATGTTTGGCGTAAGTTTTTTTTTTTAAATACGCATTTCCAAGGAGAACTGTGTGGAAGTGAGGTTGGGGTCTTGGCCAGTACAATTGACCTGGCCCTGACTAGCATGACGGAACAGTACATTTGACCTGGCCCTGACTAGCATGACGGAACAGTACATTTGACCTGGCCCTGACTAGCATGACATGACGGAACAGTACATTTGACCTGGCCCTGACTAGCATGACCGAACAGTACATTTGACCTGGCCCTGACTAGCATGACATGACGGAACAGTACATTTGACCTGGCCCTGACTAGCATGACGGAACAGTACATTTGATCTGGCCCTGACTAACATGTCCGAACAGTATGTTTTGACAAGGCCCTGACTAACATGTCCGAACAGTACATTTGATCTGGCCCGGAATAGCATGTCCGAGCAGCATGTTTTGACAAGGCCCTGACTAACATGTCCGAACAGCATGTTTTGACAAGGCCCTGACTAACATGTCCGAACAGTATGTTTTGACAAGGCCCTGACTAACATGTCCGAACAGTATGTTTTGACAAGGCCCTGACTAGCATGTCCGAACGGTATGTTTTGGCTGAGCAGACGTTAGCCTCTAGTCCCCACTTATAGTGATAGTCCCCTACACATTTTGTTTCACTTTAGTGTTGAAACTCAATGCCAATCCCAGAGGAGCTGAACGAGAAAGCTATGTTGTTGTTTAATGTACATAATAAAGATGTTTACACTTTTTGTGCGCCATGACCAGGGTGTTAATTGCGGAGACGGGGTCACAATTGCTTTTCTCATATCGCGAGCGTGCTGATGAAGGTCGGGCGCGGTACTTTAGGCGGTTGTGCTATATTTGGCTCAATCCGCGTGAAGTTCCCTACTACGGGGATCACATCAATCTTCATCTCACAAGCCAGACTGCATTGAAAACAGCATGTTTCCCGGGAACTCCATGGAAAAGTAATAGTGGTATTGGTCAGTATGTTGTGCCTGACCCTGACTCGATGGTCTGGTCAGTATGTTGTGTTTTACTCTGATGCGACACCCTGGTCAGTATGTTCTGCCTGACCCTGAAGCGACGCCACGGTCAGCATATTGTGCATGACCCTGGCGTGAGGACCTGGTCAATATGTTGTACTTGACCGAAACTAGCAACAGTAATCCCCAAAAGAGAAAGCTAACAAATGTATGATATATCTTGCTTTGGCAATGACTGCTGTAGGTGATTTCGGAAGCGCGCATTCACAACGTACCATCTATTATAACAAGAAAGCAATTGCAAAGGTGAACACATCATAAAACTGTTGCAGAATTAGCAGAAACCAATCATGTGTGTGAGAGCCATTTAATATAGCGATGCTGAATGCGGGGAGATTATTACTTGTAATCTTTTAGGGTGATTCACCGTCCAATACTTATTATTATCATGTATTTAAGTTAAGTGTTCCATGATCGGTCAGTCGGGAAGAGATTGCCGTTATAACATGCAAGTCATAGCTCGTTATAAATCGTGTCGTAATCCGTCGCCGGCTTTTGATGTGATTAATGGACTACGGGATAATGCGGGCCTACTAACAGTCACTTGTTTTGAGAGGGAGAGCGGGGAGAGAAGAGGACAGACAGACATAGTCACTTGTGTTTGAGAGAGCGGAGGAGAGAAGAGGACAGACATAGATACATCAGTACGGTCAAAACATTATTCTTTACTTTGTTCCTTCTTTATTTCTCTCTTTCTACCTATCTGGAGTTCCTTCTGAAAAGAACACAATTGCGCTGTGTTGTAGTTCAGTGGGGCGATATTTGCGCCCTTTGACCCGACAAAGCCGTTTTCAGCATGTGATTTTCTTAGGACTGGTTACGACAGACCTCTTCGAAGTATATTCTTTTATTCAGACTGCACGAATGTAGTCTGTATTCAGGGCCGTCATTTAGTGTCGGAACATGGTATTAGTCCGATATGGGAACTGGTTTACACCTACATCTTCTGCTACTTGATGTAGTTCTACTTCTGCACTGTAGCAATTAGTCACGCTTGAGCAACATTTGACCCTAAAAATGGCTGATCTCTGTCATGCTCGCCTTGTTATTTCGATACCATTTAGCAACTATTTCCGTGTGGATCTCTGGGAACAGAATAGAACCAATGTACCCATTGCACGTCGTAAAGGATTTAGGAATGTTCGTAAGGTTAGCAACATCATCAGGCAAAACAAATAGTCGCAAGATCGCACAGGGTGATTTGAAAGTGAATTTTTTTCACGAAGCGAGCTACGGTGATGACCACTATGCTTTGTAAAGAGTGCTTTAACTTAACTAGAGAGGAGCAAGTCATCATCTTCAGTCTGAGAACTGGGCATAACAGACTCAAGGGTCATCTTTACAACAAAATGAGGATTGGGACAGATGACAAGTATGTGATGAGCATACCATGACTGCGAATCACATCCTACAAAGCTGCATGCTCACGCAGGAAAAGAGGGAACAATACTGGTCTCTCGAGACAGAGATGAGACACACGCTCAATAGAGATAAAAACAGCCTTACAAACAACGGTGTCCTTTCTAAAAGAAAGCTGGACCTTCATAGGAAGATGAGCAAAGAAGAAGAAGAAGTAAGGAGTGAAATGGAGTGAGAAGAGTTGAGCCACCTAAACAGATACAAATAATGAAGGTGTGCGACCAGGCATTTAAGGTCGTTGTGTTGGTCGGCCACTACATGTCCAGCTACTAGGGCTTGTAACCAAACCTTGTCCAGTGCCGAAGGAGAGACTGGTATATGTCGGAGTGATGTATAACAGGGCCGGCCCTTCCTTCACACGCCACTAGACGGCCGGTGGAAGACAGTTGCGACACGTAAGTGACTTGAACATGACCTGGTGAGCTGGAACTTTCTGATCCACATGACCAAATACAAACAGGCGGCGGTGGACCAGTGTCCTAGATGGAAGGAAGACTCGTCATTGCAGAGACCTCGGCATTACTGTCAAGATCAAAACACCGGAGACCGAGGACGCGTTGCTGGTTGCACGTGTGAAAAGCATCGACTATTGATGTATCCTGGTTAAGTAGAGTCCAAGTCTGTGAGCCATACAGGATGACAGGAATTACACACGTCTGATAAATTCGTATTTTGGATCTGAGAGAGAGAGTCTGCCATTAAACACAGACCCCGTTTGATTTGTTACTTCACCCCACGCTGAAATGTATGTTCCGTATGTTGGGATGACAAGACTACCTTGGTAGACAACCTAACATGTCACAGTTCACGCCAACACTATGTTATGGCTAAAACACTGCATCCGGGTTGGAGGGTGCGGAGCTAGCACAAAGAGTAACAACTTCACTCAACACAAACAAAGAAAGAAAAGCATCAGCGAGATAAAGTCAGCTACCACACCAGAAGTGCCCTGACGAATAAGGCAACAGTGCAGAGGTCAATGATCTGGCATCAGTCAGCAACTCATAGATGGCTGCCTGCATCAGGGTCAGTCAACTAAAGCTCACCAAGACCACCATGTGCCTCCAAGCGGCTGTCCTGAAAACAGGCTGCATTAGTGAGTACGGCTAAGAGATAAGGGATCTCAGAAAAAAGACTATCTCGGTAAACCCCCCTCCCATCCCCCCACACCAAAGCCACCTAAAATCGAAGCATCTCTGTAAACTACCCCACAATGTCATTTCCATGACAAAAGTAGAAGAAAAAAAATAAGAAGAAGAAGAAGAAGAGGGAGGAGGAAGAAAAAGCACAAGAATGAGGAGGAGAAGAAGAAAGCAGAAGAAAAAGAAGCAGAAGAAAAATAAGAAGAAGATGAAGAAAAATAAGAAGAAGAGGAAGAAAAATAAGAAGAAGAAGAAGAAGAAGAAGAGGGAGGAGGAAGAAAAAGCACAAGAATGAAGAGGAGAAGAAGAAAGCAGAAGAAGAAGAAGCAGAAGAAAAATAAGAAGAAGATGAAGAAAAATAAGAAGAAGATGAAGAAAAATAAGAAGAAGATGAAGAAAAATAAGAAGAAGAGGAAGAAAAATAAGAAGAAGAGGAAGAAAAAGAAGAACGAGGAGGAAGAAGAATGAGTAGGAGGAAGAGGACAAGGAGAAGAAGAAAAAAGAAGAAGAAGAAAAAGAATGAGGAGGAAGAAGAAGAACAATGAGGAGGAGCAGGAGGAGGAGAAGAACGAGGATAAGAAAAAAAAAGAAGAAAGCAGCAGCAGCAGAAGAAGATGAAGAAGAAGAAAAATTAGAAGAAGAAGAAGAGGGAGGAGGAAGACAAATTAGAAGAAGAGGAAGAAAAAGAAGAAGAAGAATGAGTAGGAGGAAGAGGAGAAGGAGGAGAAGAAGAAACCAGAAGAAGAAGAGGAATTAGGAGGAAGAAGAAGAACGATGAGGAGGAGGAGAAGAAGCAGAAGGAAAAAAAAGAAGAAGAAAGCAGCAGCAGAAGAAGAAGAAGAAGAAGAAGAGGAGGAGGAAGAGCAGCAGCAGCAACAACACAAACAACAACGGACAATCATATTTGACAGTATTTACTATAAAAAAGTTGTGAAGACATTATGGAGCAGATAATGGGAGGTGAAGTGGAAATGGAAGAAAGATAGATAGATAGAGAAAGAGAGAGAGAGAGAGAGAGAGAGAGAGAGAGAGAGAGAGAGAGAGACTATGAAAGACGGGAGAACGAGAGAGGATGGTAGAGAATGGGGGATGTAGTAAGAATGCGAGGGGCAAAAACTTAAGGAATGAGGAGATATAATAGGAGTTGAGACATTGGAAGTATTTCGGCTTTGATGTCTGACCCCATAGCATGACTGTCTACGCGCTCTGCAATAGAGCGGCAGAGCTATACGCACATTTACAGAAATGAGAGTTTAACTTGGAAGTGTACAACAATCTAGTGACAGTGTCTCTAAAGTGGAAGGGCGGCTGTAAGAAATCTCCCAACACAAGCTGTCTCTTTTCACAAGGACACACCGGCGGACCCATGTTTGCCTATCTTTCGTGAACGTCCAGAAGGGAGATCTAAAGGATGATGCATTGAGTGCTGACATTCCGAAGACCGGCCTTGGCTTAGAGGCTGAATGTGTTCCCCAGAAACGCGGTCGCTGTGGGGATGAAATGTCCCTTTCACGGCCCCCTGAACAACCTTAGACTATGGTCAATCTATGCCCGTCAGCCAGCGAGAGATTGAAGTGTTGCTCTCCTGTTTCCTAGAAGAATCGGCTCAGATGTCAGAGCCAAGGAAGACTTTGTTGTGTACTATTAGTGTCTCTCTATTCTATTTGAAGTCTCCAGTTCAGCTGCGACAATTTCCTCTTATCGTCGAGAGAATGCACTCATTCAGGCAGGTTGCAAGACGGCTCAAGGACACTAGACGGGCAAAAGCAAATGTATAAGTGTTTTCTTGTGCTCCTTCGCTCACACGATTAAAGCACAGCTGATTCTAGCAGGGATTGATGATAAGCGGCACTTGAAAGCCGTCCGGACGGCAGGCAACAGTTTGAGCGTCCTCGAGGCATTCTCATAGTAATGCTTCCTATTCCCACTGGGACTCCCGCTGCTGCCATGAGAGGATGTGCTCCTCCCCGTCTTCCAAAGCTCACCCTAGCTATCACTGATTGATTAAAGAACTCAGCAGCCCTCGTTTACATACTCAAATGTCATCCGTTGCCGTCAAGGGGCGGAGAACAGTCATTATTATTGTTGGCGCCCGAGCCGAGTAATTGCCCTTTTTGTGCGCACTAGGGCTGCTACTGGAGATTGGGGGACGAGGGAGAAAGGAGGAGGAGACCTATTGTACTGCGACCTGTTGTTCCTTCTATCCGTGACCTTTTCATTTCCCTTATTTTAATCTCAGATCTTTGCTCCTCCGTGATGTATGCCATACGAATGTTTATTCGAACTGATTCTGTCCTTCCTGACATCGATCCATCTGGCCATGTTTGTTTCAGACAGGACCTGAAGGCCAACAAAATCCGTCTCATCTCCAGTTACAAACGCCGCTGGTTTGGAGCTCCCATGGGTCGGAGGTGCCGGCTGTGGTTAGGTTTGGTGGGACTGGAGTGTTTTCAATCTATGTTCGCATCCGGACGCGAGTGTGAAGAGAATATTAGACTACCGGTAATGTTGACGACTCTGTCTACCACCTTGTAGTGATACCAATCTGTCACACGGTGATACTGGCCGCATGTCAATCATGTGTGTAATCTAATCTTACCACAAAAAAGGTAATAGCGAAGGCAATGTGGTGGTGGATGGGGCATCATAGGCTGCATTGCTAATGGTTTCAAACGTATGTGTTTATGATGAGTTGCCAGTTTCCTTTCTAGATTGCCTTGTCTAACTTGGCTGCACATCAGAGACACATTTGCACTTAGGTATACTGGAACGTATTACTACCTGTGAGTGAACGTAATTCATCGCTGCTGTTATCATCATCAAAGTGTGCTGTCTACTGATGTCTAGACTGGGATCAGGTATCTCTCATCGTTGACCCAATATTTGGATATATCATATGTGATCCAATGTTCTGATGTCTCATTTGTCATCCAATATAATGATGTATCATCTGTGATCAAATATTTTGATGTTTCGTCTGCGATACAGTATTTCCATGTAAAATATGCGATTCAACATATTGATGGCTCATCGCTTACCTATTACATTGACATGGCATCGCGGATCCAGTATAGCAATCCCCCGTCGCTGATCCAGTATAGCAATCTCCCGTCGCTGATCCAAAATAACCATCTTCCTGCCCTGAACCAGTATAACAATCTTCCTTCCCTGATCCAGTATAACAATCTCCCGTCGCTGATCCAGTATAACAATCTTCCTTCCCTGATCCAGTATAACAATCTCCCGTCGCTGATCCAGTATAGCAATCTTCCTTCCCTGATCCAGTATAACAATCTCCCGTCGCTGATCCAATATAACAATCTTCCTTCCCTGATCCAGTATAACAATCTCCCGTCGCTGATCCAGTATAACAATCTTCCTTCCCTGATCCAGTATAACAATCTCCCGTCGCTGATCCAGTATAACAATCGCCCGTCCCTGAACCAGTATAACAATCTTCCTTCCCTGATCCAGTATAGCAATCTTCCGGCGTTGATCCAGTCACAATGCCAGCATACGGCTGCGAAACATGAACAGTTATCCAAACCTCAAGGACATGAGTTGAAATGTTATAGAAATGTCATTTGAATAGTGTGGCCCGATGAATAACAAGAATATATTCGACAAGAGTTGGGCATATTGGAGAACAGGTTCACAAAATCCATCATCAACATAAAATTTAAATACTTTGGCCAAATCAAAAGGCACAACGGTTTTGGGAGAAAGATAATGAAAGGTATGGTGCCGGGCAAGAGAGGCAGGGGAAGACAAACAAGACGATGGCACAAATATGTCAAGGAATGCTTGGGCATGACACTGAAGCAGGCTGGAGTTTTGGCAAGAGATCGAGTTTCTTTCAGACAGGCTGTCATGGAAGCGACGTTCTGCAAATGGCATGCCACGTGATGATGGTACGATACATTGTGTCAGCCCGAGTTTACACAGATCGATCAGCAATGAGAGCTATGCACAAATGAGGCATGCATATACGAATATCTTTATTCCTCTTAGTCGTTCGCTCCCAAATGATCGCATCTATCTCCCTCATAAACCTGACGGTGCTACTCTGGCTTATCTCATCGCTTTACAGTTTAACTCGCAATTGGGTTGGAGCAGGGCATGTTGTCACTCTGCTCTTCTCGTGGAGCCCGCAGATATGTAGAACATGTTCCACTGCTTGTTTGTTATCCCCGTATGGACACATGTCTGACACGCTTAAACAATGGACATGGAATCAAAATCGCAATCGCCACTGCTAAAGTATCCCACATCTTCAGAGCTGAGGCTGACGTAATAATACCTGCTGCAATAGTCATTGTGGAAAACAAGGACCCTGTCAGAAACAAGATAGTTTACCTTATATATTCCATAATGGCCCCAAGAAACCATACAAACAACGAATTCAGCCTATCTTAGGTACTCTTTTTTTAAATAAAATTGTTTTGTGCGTTCGCCTCATTTTTCTATTCCCCATGGCGATGTGCGTTACACTATGTTGTTATTTTGAGCCTGTCGGCCCAGTGTATCCGATTCCGGCATGCATTTTATGTAAGGGTCTGCTTCCCCGTGGTAACGGTCGGTGCTGGGATTTGGGGAGCGAACCCAGCACCTTCGAGTTCTGAGTCGTGTCACTTAACCACTAGCCCACGCCGCTTCGAGTTGTGAGCCGTGTCCCTTAACCACTAGCCCACTTATGTACTCATTAATACCAGGTACATTTTTCAATTGAGTGAACATTCACTGTACGATACATAGAAACGCGTAGGTAGATGACATAGCAAGAGAGGGAGGATGCAAATCCCAAACTGAAGACATAAATGAACACATAAAGATAATAACACACAAGTATTTCGAAAACATAAGGCACAGAGAACAAGCATGATCAGATATTGCAGAAGTGTGCTACTCTTTTTTATGAAAAGTGATAATATTCAGATTGTGAACAGCACAAGGTCAATGCAGACTAACAAGTATGTTCAACAAAGGAAAGACTCGGTGCACACACACACAAAAATGGTGGTGCATGCTCGTCAGGTCTGCTGAATCCACGAGAGGAGCAATGTGACAATATTGCCTTCCACAACCAAAATACGTCATAAACTGTATGAGAATGATAGTGGTCTTGGACGAACAGCCTAGTGGACATAAATGGGGTACACATTCTTCTGGTATACTCATACCAAGGTAATGAATGACAAATGGAAAACGTCAGATAAGTGTGCTTGTGAGATCCTACGTTTAAGAAGCGAAGTGTCCACCCTGTGGTCGTGTGGATTTTTAATCCAGGGAAGAAGTACTACACAGGATTTCGTTGGGATGCTGTGAATAGGAAGTGCGCTATCAAGGTAAATGTTGACCTCTTCCAAAAAAAGGCAGATGACACCCTCTAAAACATCCGTATGTAACCCTCGAGAAATCTCATGTGTAGTTAGTTCTATGGCATTTTCAATCCATAAAATACATTGCAGCACCCTTTTTAGACAGGCTGGTGGGGGCTGAGAAATAACTTCGAGAACTGGATGTAACAATGCCCGGTTATGGCATGGAGATGAAAACGGAAAAAAACAAATGTGATGAACAACAATACTGAAGGAATCAACGGCGTGATCAAAGTGAATGGACATGAACTTGAAACCGTGAATCGATTCAGGTAAGAGGACTCAGCGACAATAGATTAACAGCAGAGTTCCTGGCCAGAATTGCACAGACGACAGCAGCGATTGCATGAATGAAACCTTCATGGAAAGATAAACGACTCCACCCTCGGCATAACGATTAGACCAATGCGTCCACATATCAATGTTCATCTACGTCTGTGGAACATGGATAATTACAGCAGATCTCCAGAAAATAATCCCAGCCTTGCAGTTGAGATGTTTTAGAAGACTCCTAAATGTCACATAGGATGATGAGGTACGATGAAGAATGCAAGTGGGCTTGGCGACTACGCCCTCAGGCCGACCAATAGACGAAATCTAACTGCGCAGGTCAAATACGATACTGCCGGGTACAGTACAGGGCATGCGAGGCTGGGGTTGTCAAAGAACACATTGGAGAGACACCATCTATGAATGGACTAACCTTCGACCTGAGGAGGTATACTAAACAATGTGTTGTGGAGGGTGGTGAATGGGGAGGGGGCGGGCTGTGGTGTATGTGTGTGTGGTGTAAGAGAGGAGAGAGAGAGAGAGTTAAAGAGATTGAGAGAGAGAGAAAGAGGCAAGATTGTGGTAATGTCAGCACGGGTAGGGCACTCACTCAAGGGTTATGGGACGAATTGAACTAAATTGAACCATCTGTTTTGATTCAGACAGTCCCCCAATCAATAACAGCCCACTACTTGATGATCACACTAGAATGAATGAATTGCCTATCCACAGACCGTAATCGTTTGATATCAAATGTCGGTCGATCAGGGACACGTGCAACCAAAGAGCTGCATTAACCATCCATGCCATTGACCATTTGTTCTGAGACTGAGCAACTATGGGTCTGTCTGGAGCTGACTGGGAGGATAACAGAACTGGGGGAGTGTCCTAATTAAAACAATAGTTCTATGATGTTGCACCAACACAAATGTTGCGCACGGCTAATCTAAGGAATGGTGTGCACAAATTGCAACCAGTGCGCTAAATATTGTCATATTACCAAATGTGTAGGAGGGGCGGGGAGGTGGAGGAAATAGAGGGGGAGGGAGAGAGAGAGAGAGAGAGAGAGAGGGAGAGAAAGCGAGAGAGAAGAGATGATTAAAACATGCGTCTGAATTATAGAATGATTAGAGCGCGTGTGGCGCGGCAATCAAGAGATGTCTGGTGCATTACATCCCTAATTGCAAAGGACAGAGGATGCGCAACAGAAACTGACAACATGGAAACACGTTACGAATGAATGATTTTTATAAAAAACGTGTAAATATGTTCTATGCTTGGGTTACCGTGGGGCTTTTGGACCACATAGCTGTATGCAGCCCCCTGGACCATCAACCTGCATGCAGCCCCCTGGACCATCTACCAGCATGCAGCCCCCTGGACCATCTACCTGCATGCAGCCATCTGGACCATCTACCTGCATGCAGCCACCTGGACCATATAACTGTATGTAGCCCTTTGGGTCATCAACCGTTATGCGACCCCTGAGTATATACATATATGCAGTACCATTAATCGTCCACATGTTATGCAGCCCCCCGGGTCATGTACATTAACGCGACCCCACATCCCTCCCTCCTCCCCCGTCAGCAATTAAGTGGTCATGTAGCCATTGAGTCATCAACCGTGACTTACCGCAGCGACAAAACGGTATTGATAGATGTGGGGTGTTAACTACTAGTACTACTACAATCAAGAGATATGTACTGTCTGATGTGGGGGGTTAACTACTAGTACTACTACAATCAAGACAGAGGTACTGTCTGATGTGGGGGATTAACTACTAGTACTACTACAATCAAGAGAGAGGTACTGTCTGATGTGGGGGGGGGGGGGGGTGTGTTTAACTATCGGCACTACTACAATCAAGCCAGAGGTAAAGATAATAATGAATAAAGTGGTACAGCTGAACATGGTACTTTGTTAGGGTCGGGTATATTCGTGGCGTAGTCGAGGTGCCACCCCATCTGCGATAGTCATAACTGTTATATCAACACACGGAATTGAAGATCGTCGGGGAAAAACGCTGCCGAGGCCAGAAAGTTAAGCCACATAGACACACCTCCACCCCCAGTATTATTATATATATCCCTCAGGAGTTAATCTTATTAACAACAACGCAGATAATAAAGCAAATATAGAGGTCTGTGTCAGGAGTGAAAGCATAATTATTCAACAAAATCAGTGTTTGACAGTGAAAGAAAACGTAGCCATTAAAACAGCTTGCTGGAACACATTGGAATGAAAACTACAGCGCAGTCGTACACTAAAAGTGGTTTGACAAGAGTGAGATATGGTTAGGATAAAGTCTGTCAGATTACACCAGCAAGGGACGGGATAGAAGATGAAGATCCATTTGTGACCGACCTCTGATGTGGAGAGAGGGTCACTGATCGCACACATCCTGAAGTTCCGACAGCGCACGACACGTGATAGTGTCGCCCGTAAGCTTCAAGCGATAGATAGATCTACATGGGCTCAACGGTGATAACGTGGGCCAATTGGTATATCGGTGGGCCCCAATGATCACTAAGTGTAATTAAGGAAGACCTGACCCGGCGAAACGAATGTCCTGGAGCAGCCACCGTCGTTTAGGAAGAGTATGTGGGTGGGGAGGGAGGGGGTGTGTGTGTGTGTAATGACAGGCGGGACACATCGTGAGCGTCAGGTGGTTTAACCTGTTAGGACAAGTGTCTTGCTTACTTGAATAATTATCCCTCACTATCTCTCTCTCTCACACACACTATCTCTCGCCCTCTCTCTCTCTCACACACACTATCTCTCGCCCCCTCTCTCTAACCCCCCCCCCCCCCCCCCACCACTATCAGCGTATCCACTTCATCCAGCACTGTGAATTAATCCAGTTTTCCTAACTGGTAGAAACGACAGGTATTTACTCGATGTCACCATAACTGGGGTTGGGGGGGGGGGGGGGGGGGGCCCACTGTAGTGCAAGTACTGCAATTATAGGATTACCTTTGTGAAAAAAGAAAGAAAACTTTCTGGAATACCTCAGCCGGTACGCCAATGGAGAAAAGAAATACATTTATTGAGAGTTCCTTGTTTATTTTAGTGGAAGAATCAACGTCATTGCACACGGTTTAACCACAGCCTTCGGTAGATACAGGCCCTCAGACTCACGGAGAAATACCTTGCAATCGTCGCATTCCCCGGCCTACTAAAGAACGGAACTTGCATGTTTCAAACTATCAGTGCAACTATAATAGCGTGTTCGGGAAACACATATTTCAGGACAGGATTATGTGAAAAGTTTACGTTCAACAGTGATTTCTTGTGTTTTGTTCCGTGAATTTGTATTATTTCTCTGTGTGGAGCATTTCTTTTTTCGGTGAGTTAGGTGGCTAATCTAAAGTGGGGTACGGTTTTAGCCAGGTGCTCTTTTCTCCATAGTCGTGGAGAATCTCAGCACAATGTAATAATAGTACCGGCGAGGATGACATAATAGACTGGATAGATTTCTAACATAATTTTACTGAAGGTAAACAGCAAAGTTCGTTTTTCTAATGCTGAGATAGATATGGGCACGTAGAAAAAATACGTATCAAACGGCCGTTTAAAACAGTTAGCAATCGGGGATTAGTTGGGTATACGGTTCTACCAGATATGCATAATGATGGTGATGATGGTTGTGGTCATGTTGGTATTGGTGGTCATGTTGGTGTTGGTGGTGATGATGATTATCATAAAATATAGGTAAAGTGTGTAGTGGTCTTACCAGGGCTAGGCTATGAAAGTGAAACCTGCTCTCCCATAAAAGCCATTGAGAACCAGCGAAGGACAACACACCCCTCGCTTAAGAAGCGTTGACAGAGCATATCACTTAGGCCAGATGGGCCTACTTAACAGTGACATACGGGTATTGTCACAAGTCAAGGATGTCCTACAGCACGCCAATAAGCACCGATGGGTTGACCTGTAGGAGGGAAAGACGAACACTGGAGCACAGCAAACACTCTGTGGCGACTGCGGCAAAAAAAAAAAAAAGACCTCACGGGAGACCCTCCTGTAAGGTGGCATGATTTGCCCGAGCTGCACAACACTGGCGATCCTAAAACAAACAAGTTAGACATCCACTGGACAACCCGTGCCCGAGACAGAAGTTAGGCATCCACTGGACAACCTGTGCCCGAGACAGAAGTTAGGCATCCACTGGACAACCCGTGCCCGACACAGAAGTTAGGCATCCACTGGACAAGCCGTGCCCGAGGCAGAACAGACTGGAAACTAAGTTGGTACCAAAACCCTCGTTGCACTGCTTGAGCCTAGCCCACCAAGCAGAGAGATGCACAATTCGGCTATCACAAGGGTTGGGACCTGCACAAGGGCAACCACTTGTGTAGATGTACGGGTCAACTAAGATTAAGTAGGTTAAAGGAGAGGAGGACTAACGTCTGGTCAGGCAAAACATACTGGTCAGACATGTTAGTCAGGGTCAGGCAAAACATACTGGTCAGACATGTTAGTCAGGGTCAGGCAAAACATACTGGTCAGACATGTTAGTCAGGGTCAGGCAAAACATACTGGTCATACATGTTAGTCAGGGTCAGGCAAAACATACTGGTCATACATGTTAGTCAGGGTCAGGCAAAACATACTGGTCAGACATGTTAGTCAGGGTCAGGCAAAACATACTGGTCAGACATGTTAGTCAGGGTCAGGCAAAACATACTGGTCATACATGTTAGTCAGGGTCAGGCAAAACATACTGGTCAGACATGTTAGTCAGGGTCAGGCAAAACTTACTGGTCAGACATGTTAGTCAGGGTCAGGCAAAACATACTGGTCATACATGTTAGTCAGGGTCAGGCAAAACATACTGGTCAGACATGTTAGTCAGGGTCAGGCAAAACATACTGGTCATACATGTTAGTCAGGGTCAGGCAAAACATACTGGTCAGACATGTTAGTCAGGGTCAGGTAAAACATACTGGTCATGCATGTTAGTCAGGGTCAGGCAAAACATACTGGTCAGACATGTTAGTCAGGGACAGGTAAAATATACTGGTCAGACATGTTAGTCATGGCCAGCTAAAATATACTGGTCAGGTATGTTAGTCAGGGTCAGGTAACATATACTGGTCAGACATATTTGTCAGGGTCAGCTAAAATATACTGGTCAGGCATGTTAGTCAGGGTCTAGTAAAATATTCTGACCGAGACCCTCACCTCGACTTCCCCAGTAGTTCTCCCTGGAAACAGGCTGTTTTCATAGCAGCCTGGTTAACGATGTGAGGGATCGAAGTGATACCCGTAGTAGTGGAGCAACACGGAGATGAAGCCAAGCATAGCACAACCGGCTGGAGGACCTCGGTTCACCTACATCAGCACGCTCGGTACGTAAAACAGGAACTGCAACCCGTCACCTAACCTGATTTTCAGGGCGCACACAAAAGTAAATCTACTCTTTGTGGGCATTCAAAACAACAACAAAATCTAAAGTTGCCTAGAAAAAGAGCACGGAGATTTCTTCAGATGTGTATTTTGTGATTGCTGCATGTGGCTATTTGAAGTAGTGTTTCGCCTTTCGTGGACAGGCGTGCATGCTAGTAGGAGTATATTTGAACGATACTAGGTCGACGGTGCACTGCAATGTACAGCTGGCATAATGGTGGAGTTAGTTGAGCGTGGAATGGACATGTTCTCATTATTTATGTCATGTGGCGTGTGACGTATCAATAACACGCACATACATGCTCTCTGCGTTTGAGACGTTGTGTAACATTAAAGATGCGTCATGAATGAGTTCACCTCAACCTCTTTGATCTTCGAACACAACCTCATGAGGAGCATGCGAGTATCATCAGTGCAGTAAGCGTTCATGTAGTATTCTTGGCGGTATAGCAAACAGTTGCGTGCTATTACTTAACGGTTTATGTATATCTTTGTTTTACATGAGACGATTTGCCATCCCCATTCACAACGCTACTTTGTCAACTTGTCTACAAGCATTGTATGGTACACCAGACTGAATCGTAGGAAAAAGTACATCCCAATATTCAAACATGCCAACATTAAATGAGCAGTGCAAAATGTTCTCCAGGGTATGAAATAAAGCTCTAAAACAATAACTAAGTTTTGGTTCAGGGAACAAACAAAAACAAACAGCGACTAACTTCTTCGTGAAAACATTCTGTTTACATGGGAATCTGAAGAGGAAGAAGGCGAAGGTGTTGACAATTCATGACCTGCTATTTGGGACAGCGGTCTAATATATTCAAAGCGAACGATCGGTTTAGTGGTAGAACACTTCTCCTCTTCCTCATCTTTCTCGTCATATTCCTTCTCCTTCGTATTCTTCTTTTTTTTTCTTCATCTTCTTCTTGTTCTTCTTCCGTTAGTCCAGATAAGGACAGCTGTGACGCAGAGTACAGATACGATGCGATATCTTTGTCTTTCGGCAAGACAAATCAGATTTCAGCATAGTAATGTTGGAAGTGAGCTTGCTTTCCATTTTCGATGCCGAATATCTCAGTGAGGCTGCATTAGTCTGTTTCCGGGCGGCCACTTGAATGCGGAAGTCTTGGTCAGTTAATGGTCACTGACCATGATGCAAGCTGTCAGTCATAAATTGTTACCACATTTTCGCTTTTAATGTACTGGATACCAATCCCGCTATCAGCACGCTCCATTCGACCCAGCTGTAAATGAGAATACAGCATACGGCTAAGGAAGTAAAAGACAGCGAGGAACAAAACTGATCATCCTACCTCATAGAAGATGCAGTATAACACTAAGTCCCGAAGAAATTCATGCATCGACAGTACTGTAACTACTGTGGGCTTTCGATTACTTGACTTTATTATATCCAGCATAGACTGGTGGGGGTGGATGTGTGTGTGGGCGGTGTGGGAGATGTTTGAAGAAGAAAGGGAAGAGAGAGAGAGAGAGAGAGAGAGAGAGAGAGAGAGAGAGAGAGATAGATAGATAGATAGAGAGAGAAAATAAAGATTTGAGGGGATACCATATCGCATTTCATCTATCGTACACACATGACTCGGTGATTATATATTGCATTATTTCTAATGTACATTGCATTACTCCGTCTATGTTACGTGGCAGTGGTTTCCAAATCCTTGTCTGCCCACAACACTCTTAGTGTACCATAATTTCCCACGGCACCCAAAGTCAGAAAATAGACCTGTTGAACAGTTGCTATCAGCGGTTGGCGGAAATATTTCGCGGCACTTCTGTAAACCAGCCACCGCATCCCAACAAGGTACAGCGAAGCACAGTCTGTGAACCACTGTTTTATGGTCTGGGAACGTGGCGGAACAACTCGACAATAAATAAATAAATAATAACTAAGAAGACATCAACGTTTGTAAACGGATGTTCGCGAACTACTGACAGAATGGGGCTCACGGCAATGAAAGAGTTGATATTCGAGCTCCGGAGGCAGCCAGAGTGGAGATATTAGATATGAATGAGGGGGCACATAGGGAAATAAATCAATGACCATAACACTGCGTTGTAACATCCATTCAACACACATACTGTGGGAGTTTACACAAGTCAAATATAGGAATACCAGTGAAGTGCGAATCAAAGGAATAAAAAGAGGTCTCTACAGCAAGTTACTACAAGTACGTACCGTCAGAGTTGGTGTTGCGACTGAGAAAATCCTTTTTGTCTCGAGTGTCATGATGTTGATTTACAAGAGTTAGTGATATATATATATATAGAGAGAGAGAGAGAGAAAGAGATATATAGGTAGGTAGATAGACAGGTAGGTAGATAGAGAGAAAGAGAGAGAGAGAGAGAGAGAGAGAGAAAGAAGCAGAAATGATTTTACGTGAGATCATCCACATACAATTGCGATAGAACGTCATATAGTTCGCTGGGAAATCAGCCTTTATCAGAGCTCAGTGCTGCTCTGTAATGAGTTGTATATCAAAAGTGTGTGGGAGTCTATTGAAGGTGGGGAACGGGAGAGGATAGAGAAGGAGGAGAAGAGAAAGAAGAGAGAGAGAAACATGGTCAATAAGCCATGCAACACTTTGTTTCTGACGACGAAGTTGCCAGCGTTATGCACAACCCTAGATTACTACAAAAAACGTACCGTAATGCAAAGTGGTTCTCAAACAGGAGGCCTCTAATCCACACGGGGTGTATGGGAAACAAAGTATGAGAGAAAAAAAAAACCCAAAAAACACTTTCGCACGCACGCTCGCGCGCGCACACACACAGACACACACATAGAGTGAGAGAGAGAGAGAGAGAGAGAGAGAGAGAGAGAGAGAGAGAGAGAGAGAGAAAGAGAGAGATAGGATAGTGTAATAAAATGCTGAAAGTGCCACGGTTGATTGAATATCTTGTTCTTTCCTGACACTGTTTTTCTACACCCTTTCTCTATTTATTTTCCCAAATTCTTATTTCAAGTTTCATTGGAAGCAAAAATTTGTAATTGATTATCTAATTTAGGAAGTTTTCATTAAAATAAAACTCGGAAGGCACTAGTTGTAGCTAACAAGATGTGTATATATAAATTCATTTTTCTCTAAACAAGGAGTATGTGTTTTGTTTTTCTTTTCATACGAGAACACGTCATTATCGTTGATATATCATAGTCCTAGAACTGATTACAAACCTGAACAGAAAAATGATTTCTCTTTAATTTAATTCAATTTGGTCGAGAAATGCAAAATTGAATATTTTTTGTCTCTACATTCTGTTGGGTTTTGTTTTGTTTTGTTCTTTTTTTTGTGGTTGCGTTCGCCTTATTTCTCTATTCCCCAAGACAGTATGGGTTGCACTGTGGTTTTTATTTTGCGCCTCTCGGCCCAGTGCATCCGACTTCAGCATGAATGTTATTTAAGGGTCTGCTTCCTTCTGCAGTTTCTAAGGGTTTGATTCCCCGGGTAACGGGCGGTGCTGTGATGGGAATCGAACCCAGCACCTCCGAGTTGTGAGCCGCGCTATTTAACCACTAGCCCACGCCGTCCCAGCGCACACATTCTCTTGTGATACTTGCCCCCTTATTGAAGTATGATAACCACCTTACTGTATTATGACACGATTTTCTTCAACACATTCTTGTGATAACTATCACCTTATAGGTTTCAGCTACGTGATAAGGTTGATTTAGTATCACGCCTTAAGTGATATCTTGATATTTCCTTCAATAACTGCGTAGTTGTTAGCTTTTCACATTGGCTATTTCGGGGCCAGCAACAGCTGTAGAGATGAATGCCTCCTTCAGCTTCTCGTCTTAATTCATCGACACCTCTTTGATCCCATCAACCATATGCCTCTTCAGATTCACATAACGAACGTCAAAAGGCAGATGGGGGTCACGGTGATGAGGCGTTGGAAGGAGCGCCAGATAAGGGATGTGGCCTAAGGCCTCTCTCGTCTTCGACCCCGGCACTGGAATCAACCCGAGACTCACACTCTGGAGCCCAGAAAAGTGTCCCGACATGAAAACTGGTGTACATGAAATATTCATGGCGCGTCTGTGATCACAGACTTTATGGCTGGGTCTTATGGCTTGTGGAACCAGCCATCAGCCGAGCAATGGACCTTATAACTGGGTTTCCATGAAAATCACCACACGCACAGACGTCTCTATTACAGCAGTTACTGCCCTTTCAGGAAGATTACTTTCGGGTTTATGCTCTCTCCCTCTCTCTCTAACTGCTCATATATCATTGTTCCGCTGTATAAGTGTGCCACTCTCCCTCTCTTACGTTTTCTATGTAGGTGTCTGACATACTCTCGCTTATTTCTTTATCTAGTCCTCTATATCCCTCTCTATCTATATCTCAGTCTCATTCTCCAGCTCCTTCCCCTCCCCCACGCTATACGGTTATCGTCCCATCAACCCACCTTATTCATTCCTCTCTCTCTCATCCGTCCACCCATCTATCCAACAACATACTCCGTGCCAATACATCCATTTATTCCCGTATTCAACTTTCCATCCATCCATTCCCACTTACTCTCTGTCAACACATTCATTTATTCTCGTATTCAACTTTCCATCCATCCATTCCCACTCACTCCCTGTCAATACATTCATTTATTCTCGTATTCACCTTTACATCCATCCGGCCATCTATTCTCACTCAATCCATGTAAATTCATCCATTTATTCTCGTATACACCTGTACATTCATCCATTCACATTTCCACTCACTCCCTGTCAATGCATCAATTCATTCCCGTATACATCTTTACACCCATCCATCCCTCGCCCATTCTTTTGCACTCACCCATCTAACTATCCATATTCTCACTCTCCAGTCACCGTTTAATCAATCTGCACACCAGCATTCTACCCAGCCAATGCATCCTCTTATAATCAATGCATCTATCATTCTGCATCCTGCACAATGAATGTAACAGCAAGTCCAGATCTGCGCTCATATTGCCCAGTTGTAATCAAGTTGACGAATCTCGTCCTCTCCACTTGCATCGACCAGTTCAACGAATAGTTTTACTGCACTCATAGACTATTCTGAGGTGCACGAGCAGTAGTCACTCCCATCACTGTAATGGAGCTTTCTTCACTGGCCGATGAATTGATATGTATATGTAATTCCTTCGCTGCAAATAACGGATAACAGAATATTGCTTCTCTTTGGTGCATGTGATGAGTGGGACGGTCAACTTTTAACTGCAATTGTGACGTCATGGTGTCCTTCTGTAATGGCACGCGCAGGACACTCTTAACATCCTTAACAACCCGATAAAGAAGTTACAATACAAATACATGTTTTTTCCTTCTAATTTATATTCCACTTTTAAGGTTTTCATTTGAAGCACATTCGTATATATCACTTTGTTTGACGTGGTATATAAGGAATCCTTAGTGAGGGTAATTAGTGACATGTGTAGTTAAGGTAACTGTGCTGTAACTCCAATGGATATATTGACGGAGATGGTTTGTTGAAGGGCCATGTTCCGCAATTGCCAAGGAGACTGTTGATTGATTAATTGATGTATAATAGGGGGGAACTGTCATAAAATTGTATCCTGAACCTGTGTAGTTGTGGATCACAGTGCTATTATTTCATCCTGAGTCTAAATGGCAGTGGGCCACTGTGCTATGATTACTTCATCCTGAGCCAGTATAGTATAGAGCGAATGTGCTATGATTACTTCATCCTAAGCCAGTATAGTATAGAGCGAATGTGCTATTATTACTTTATCCTGAGCCAGTATAGTATAGAGAGAATGTGCTATTATTACTTCATCCTAAGCCAGTATAGTATAAAGCGAATGTGCTATTATTACTTCATCCTGAGCCAGTATAGTATAGAGCGAATGTGCTATTATTACTTCATCCTGAGCCAGTATAGTATAGAGCGAATGTGCAATGATTACTTCATCCTAAGCCAGTATAGTATAGAGCGAATGTGCTATTATTACTTCATCCTGAGCCAGTATAGTATAGAGCCACTGTGTTATTGTTACTTCATCTTGACAGGAGAAAGAACGGCGTGGCGCCAATGCACCTTTCGTTGATCCATAGAAAAGAACGGTAGTATAGACACTGGAAGTATTTTAAGTAGTACCAGATCTTTTATTTGGGGGCTAGTTTCTGAAATATTATTCAATGATCTAATGTCAGAATAGCAAAACACGTCGTGGTTCATCTTCCTCTTCTTCGTCTTCTCTTTCTTCTGGGTTGGTCCTGAAAATGAGATTGTGTTACATTGTTTACAGTGGAGCTGCGCCTTCCGGCCCAACCCATTATGTTTCAGCACGACATTTTTAAACTGGGTATCCCTTATCCTCATCGATATGTTCTTGGTCAGACTGAACAGTCCATATGTTCTTGGTCAGACTGCACGACCCATATGTTCTTGTTCTGCCTGCACGATCCATATCTTTTTGGTCAGACTGCACGACCCATATGTTCTTGGTCAGACTGCACGACCCATATGTTCTAGTCAGACTGCACGATCCATATCTTTTTGGTCAGACTGCACGACCCATATGTTCTTAGTCAGACTGCACGATCCATATGTTCTTAGTCAGACTGCACGATCCATATGTTTTTGGTCAGACTGCACGACCCACATGTTTCCAGGACCGCCCTTTTGAGACGGAATAGAGTCATGGTCAGCCATAGTAAGCTGCGCCTGATGCAAGCAGTCAGCCATGAGTGGATGGCTGCCGTCAGCTCACTGATGCGTTTTCTGGCCGGGGCGGTTCCATCTATTCACATAAATCTATTCATCCACCTACCTACCCGAATTTATCCGACCAACACTCCACAAATACATCCATCCACCTAATCTCAACCAAAAATAGCACTCTCTTTCTCTCTCTCTCGCTATTTATATATATATATATATATATATATATATATATATATATATATATATATATATATATAAATATATATATATATATATATAAATTACACATACACACACGTATGTCTGTCTGTTTTTTTAATACATGTATATATCTACTATGTCTGTCTTCCATGTCTATACATCAATCCGTTTATATATCTATCCTGCCCCACTCATTAACAGCCATCACTCCCCGACCTTTGAGTTCCCAGAAGAGGCTAAACAATATCTCCTCACTTCCTCCAACTCTCAGTTCAAACATATATACCCCCCACATCTAAGACATTCAAATCTTGTTGTTTTGCCACATCTCTAGCGCAACCCTGGCAACCATATGGTATGGGGGGGGGGGGGGAGAAGGAAAAAACCCGAAAAGGGTGATACATATATATCGCATGCACGCGCTAGGCTTTGCTGCCTATTTAATATGTCGCCTTCCACTTCAGCAATTCTACTGCTCAACCCCCTCCACTCTACCCTCCTACGAATCCTTCCACCCAGAGCCTCAATGCCCAGAAATCACGGCTCCAGCTGAGTTAAGAGTGCGCTCCCACGCATCAGCTAGGATTAGCCCAGCGTCCACTCCCACCCTCAAAGTCCCGGCACTCCAACAATAAAAACACTCGCGACAATCTCGTAATAACTACGAGATTGCAGGGTTTTAAATTGACCGGTTTTTATTCAATTTCAAGTTAGCAATGTTGTCAGAAATGTGCCACGATCAATGCTGTAAGAAAGAGGAGACAGGAGAACGCCTCCAGCTTCTGGTATCTTATACGGCCTGCCACGTAGACTACATAATGTATCTCTATTCTTTCTTTAACTCTCTCATGCTTTCTCTCTCTTCGTGTTTTCTCCGTGGGAGGGGAAGGGTTGACAGCTATGTCAGTGCTGATAGCCAGTTATTTCAATCTTAGAACCATCCCATCATATAAGGTGCCTGATGTTGTGGCTTCTCTGGTTCTCTAACAGACAGTGTCTTGGGGGCAGATTTAACTCAACATCATGCTGTACGCAGATACATCAAGCTATACACATTACAATTCGCTAGACAGACAAGCATGCTGCCATACACACATAGACAGACAGGCACGACGATAACTGCGGAAGGCAATATTTCCCCCCGCCAGCGTAACTGAGAGCACGTTGTACATACCAAATAGGAAGAAAGCTATCCACATAGAAAGGTAATCAGACACTGACCGATATATACAGGCAGTTACAAATAGAAAGAGACAGACGAGCTGACAGTTAATGAAGGCAACATTTTACTCAGCCAATTTGACAGACTACTCGATACCATGCACTCAGACGAAAAAGCACAAATAAACATTTAGACAGACACAAATGTAAACATACAGACAATCGTGCATGCTAAGTATAACTAAGAACTCCATGCCAGGCACTCGAGACGAAGAGCAGCAAATAGGCATTTAAACAGACACAAATACAGATAGGGCACACAAACTAAATGATATTTACCGAAGTCTACGTATCGATTGGTCAAGATATGAAGTGAACAGGCAAAGAACGATAAGCACACGCACACAACAAGGCCAATAAGGATCAATTACAGACATCCACTAAGACAAGACAGCCACCCACTAAGACAAGACATACACCAAGACAAGACATGCACCAAGACAAGACATCCACCAAGACAAGACATCCACCAAAACAAGACATCCACCAAGACAAGACATCCACCAAGACAAGATATCCACCAAGACAAGATATCCACCAAGACAAGATATCCACCAAGACAAGATATCCACTAAGACAAGACATCCACTAAAACAAGACACCCACCAAGACAAGACATCCACCAAGACAATACATCCACCAAGACAAGACACCCACAAAGACAAGACACCCACCAAGACAAGACACCCACCAAGACAAGACACCCAATAAGACAAGACATCCACTAAGACAAGACATCCACTAGGACAAGACATATACATGTATCGACACACAACGATGTCAATACATCGCTCAACCAGGGTAGCAAGCACATAAAAAAAAAACCGTTAACCACATAGTACCAGATGCACAGGCATTCACACAAACACACAGACAAACTGACAGAGACCGAAGATCACACTTCACCAGACCTGGTAACAGGGGACTTGGTTTTCAAGCTGACAGACGGAAAGCACTAACCACACTGAATAAGACAGACAGACCGGTAGACAGACAGCCTACAATATTGGCTCGGCTGGTAGTTGAGAGCCAGTATTCTGGTGACAACACAAATGCCAGACCGTTATTTTATTAGTAGTAATGGCCTAGTCCCCAGCGTGTTGTAAATGTGAGGGGAGAAATTGATGAAGTTTCCGAAGCTCCCCCATCTAATCCTATTTGTCTTGACTTGGGTCTCCCAGAATATACAGGGGAGATCAAGCTGGCACTTTCTGTCTTCCCTGATTTCTGTAGGCGTTTTTGTCTCCCCCTGGTGTCTCACTCGCATGGGAAATAATCGAGGAGAAAGAGTTCTCGGGTTCGGCTATTAGAGGGGCTGTTGAACGTCAAGATGGAGAGCATGGCAAGCAAATAGGCGAAGACTGAAAGAAAGTATTAATATAAAATGGAACATGATCTAGGGGTATTTGTAAGCGAAGGTCAAAAACAACAGAACAAGAATGAGAAATAATGTAACAGAAGGGTGCATTGCACATTGAGGATAGAAACACAGGTACTTCTCTATTAATTCAGCCAAAACAAAAGAAACATGTACTTTAGCACTAAATTTGAGCTAGTGACGTTACAGAAAAAGTATGTTTTTAATTGTTGTTGGTGTCAAACATTCTGCGACAATAGACGAGTATTTTTGCTTATGCTTCCGCATTCCTGCCATCTTAGCAATGGATTTCGGCAATGTGTCAACTTTGAACCATGATAGAGAGAATATCATTCAGTCTCTTCAGCAGCATGCCATTATCCATGATGTCAGACGATATAATAACAGCAATGGCATATAACCATGACCACAACCCTAACTATCAATCGTACTATAACCCTGATCATAACCATAAACCTAGCCATAACCCTACACCTAATAATCATAATTATAACCTTACCCTAACCATAACTCTGACCCTAATCCAAACAGCAAATTTAACCATAACCCTGACACTTGGTAAAACTTAATATAATCATCGTGTCTACACGTATATCGGTATCTGAGTCGTTTATTTATTTAAAATAAAATTATATCGGCCAGTCCTCCCTTTAACACGACATGGAACTCTGTTTGGGTTGAATTAAGACGCATAACGAAGAACTACCCAAGCATGGACTGGACCCATGCATACACCGACGGTTCTGTAACAAACACAACACAGAACGGAGAGGCAGAAGAATTTCTGAACCTACCAAATGGCAGAACAATATCACTGTCATTTGCTACTGGAAAATACACAAGCAATTTCAGAGCGGAGGCGGAGGCAGGGGCACTAAGGGCGGCAGTGGAAGAAATGGTGACAGGTAAAAGGAATGAAAGCCATATAGTCCTGCTTACAGATGCCCTGGCCGTAGTCACAGCACTAAAAGGCCAGAAAAATACTGAACTTAATGATTTAAGAGCAGTACTCTGTCAACTATGCCAACTGTCCGCACCAAAAAGGGTAGTGGTACAGTGGGTTCCATCTCACTGCAACATCCAAGGCAACGAGGAGGCAGACAGACTGGCAAAAGAAGGTGCAAGACTACCACAACCAGATACTAGTATGACGCACGAAGAGTCAAAACGGCTTATTAGAGCTAGATACATGACCAAATGGGAAACCGAACATACTGGCTACACAAAAAACGATCCCTATTACCAGTTGAACAGAAGAGAGCAGGTCGTGGTCTTCAGACTTCGCACTGGCCACAATAGACTGAGGTACCACCTATTCAACAAATTGAAGATAGGTGGCACTGACGAATGCCCGTGTGGTACCGGGAAATGACCGCTGAGCATTTGCTGCAAAACTGCCCGACATACGAGGATCAGAGAGAGCAGATGTGGCCATCACCAGTGGCAACACTAGACAAGCTCTATGGCAGTGTCGACAGCCTCAGGATGACCGCTGCTTTTTTCGAAAAAATTAAGGTTGATGTCTGACTGCGTACGAAGAAGAAGAAGAAGAAGAAGAAGAAGAAGAAGAAGAAGAATTAAGACGCCAGTCCCGAAACACACATCGTGTATTCAAAAATGTAGGAAGGAATATCACCCACAGCAAGAACATAGAAAGCCAATGCCATGACATGCCAGCTATAACTATTACTTTAACAAACAAACAAAAAACATTCCCGAGAGACACAAAGGTAAATAATCAACAATTGTCTCTGTAATTAATGTCAAAAGTAGGAACAAGAAAGAAAGACAGCAATATATGAGATGATACGCTTGTTACAAGCAGGTATGGTAGGGAGAAAAAGAGAGCGAGAGATGAATGATGAAACCCTACATAAAACCTTGCAGTAACGACGTGCATGGCAGACAATGAAATAGTTTAGTCATCTAACAATGTCTCCAAACATACTGGCCGCACGAGCCTATAACACAAGGATGCAGGATTTCAGGCAAAGAAGAAGACAGATCCAGTTAAATGACGTCCAGTGTTAGAGAAACATTATATAGGTGTGGATTGTAAAAGGAAATCTGTCACACAGACAGCATACTAGCGAAGATGGAACTAATCTACAACGTTTAAAGATATAAGTAGACATATGGGATGAGATACCAGAACAGAAGTTATGTAAATAATCCATCTAACTGAGACTTCAACGAGGCAGATTAAATATAAGATTTAACTACATCCATCCATCCATGCTGACACACCTTCCCCCTCAACCAAATAGCAAATACAATCAAAAGCGCGGGTGCACACACTATATATAAGTGTGTACGTATAAGTGTGTGTGTGTGTGTGCGTGCGTGCGTCTCTCTCTCTCTCTAGCTATCTATCTATCTATCTCTCTACCAGTCTTTACCCTAAGTATATTGTCACATTCCCACCATGTCCAGACCAGTTTTCACCCAATATATTATCTCTATACCCCCCCCCCCACCCCATCATATATGTTGTCAAGTTAAATTTCGGTCATATATGTACGAATTCTTGTATACCGTTGAACCCAATTTCCACTTGGTATACTATATTTAGCCATGTGTGAATCATATCCACTGCTGATAAGAATAATGTTCTAATTTCCGCCCGGCTTCCTTTTCACGTGCATGAAATACATTGTTTCAGTTAAACAATGCGGAGTTTATATAAGATGAGTTGTCATTGTTTGGTTGAAATGTAGATTTGCCTTCCCCGTGCAGAAGGGACTTCCGTTGGCCTGAATGTTGTTGTGCTATGACTAGATGAAACCGTGTTTCTTCATGAGTCCGTGACACCGGTTATGTGCATATGTGTGAGTGAGGATAAACTTGGTGGTTGGCTCTCAAATAACACATACAATTGTATCGCTAAACCGGTTATCTGTCTCAGTAAACTTCTCAACCAAACGCTCTTCTTCTTTTTCTTCATCATTTTCTTCCTCATCGTGTTCTTCTTCTTCTTTCTCCTCTGCATTATGAACTTTTTGTTTTTACATTCGCCTTATTTTTCTGTTCTCCAAGGCGGTGTGCGTTGCACTGTGGTTTTCATTTTGCGCCTGTCGGCCCAGTGCATCCGACTTCAGCATTCATTTTATGTAAGGGTCTGCTTCCTCCTGCATTTTCTTAGGGTTTGCTTCCCCGGTGCATTTGTACTGAGAAGGACGTTGTGTTACGCGATGTCGTACTTTACAGCGAGGCAGCACCACCATTCGTTATCTGGCAAATTTGTCGGAGAAGCCATTGCACTTGTTGAGCTGAGACAACTAGAAACTATGTTTGGAGTGTTTTCTCAAGACGAAACATGTATGTCCTATTGTTAACCTGATGAACAGATCTATTGTTGTGATATCCGGTTCGTAGTCCAAATATTGTTACACGATTTATTCATATTAGTTGATGCACAGCAGCATCGAAGTTTGGTACAGTATTATTATAATGATACACGTTCCGTTATCAGTGTCACTGTGTTCATACTGTTGTTTTTCGTCCTCCCATTCTGGCTAGTCTTCTTATCTGACACCAGATTGCCATGCATCTCGCAGCTGACCGGGACCTACTGCATTGCCACTGTGTTAAATGTATGTGTAGTTTATGTAAGTGCTCCCGAATGGATGGCTAGGGAAAGAGTGAATGAAGGAATAAAGGAATCAAGAACACGAGAAGCAGAACAAACCGTTAAACCCATCCTCAGCCTCCAGGATACGATGACGCACAGGGGCTATCGATAGCATTAAGGAGAACTAGAGAGGATTAGCAGAGAAACAGTGGCGCATCATGGGGGGATAATTGAGTAGGTCAGCGTTTCTCAAAGTGTGCCCCCTCAAAGCCCATGGACAACAATCAAATACTGCAATAGCTCTCCGTGTCGCTAACCCAGGCGTCTTCGTGGTGTACACGAGTCACCGACGTAGGCTCCCCAATATATCTAGTGACTCGCCGAGACATTTACATTGCTGGCCCGAGATGTCTACAGTGGCTCGCAGAGACATTTACATTGGTGGCCCGAGACGTCTACAGTGGCTCGCTGAGACATTTACATTGCTGGCACGAGATGTCTACAGTGGCTCGCAGAGACATTTACATTGCTGGCCCGAGACGTATACAGTGGCTCGCTTCCATCAGACCTCCTCTATGGTCTTCAGAGAAACCCACCGGGTACCGAAAGTCCTCTTAAATGGCTCCCTCAGACATATGCAATGGATCCATCAGAACTATGCAATGGTTCTCTAAGACCTTCAGCGTGTCTCCATGAGACTTCTATAGTGATTCTCTTAAACATCCGCCATTGCTCACCGATAACTTTACACTGCCTCCCACATACCTCTATTGTGGTTCCATCAGATCTCTACACTGGCTACCACATACCTCTGTTGTGGCTCCATCAGATCTCTACACTGGCTCCCACATACCTCTGCTGTGGCTCCATCAGATCTCTACAGTGGCTTCCTCAGACCTCTATAATTCATCTGGGATACCTCTACAACGGCTGCCGGATACATTGACAGTGGCACCTTCAGAACATGGCTCCCTAAGACATCTACAGTGGTTCCCTCAGAACAATACATTGGCTCCCTAAGACATCTACAGTGGTTCCCTCAGAACAATACATTGGCTCCCTTGACCTCTACATTGGTTCCCTCAGAACAATACATTGGCTCCCTAATACCTCTACAGTGGTTCCCTCAGAACAATACATTGGCTCCTTAAGACCTCTACAGTGGTTCCCTCAGAACAATACATTGGCTCCCTAAGACCTCTACAGTGGTTCCCTCAGAACAATACATTGGCTCCCTAAGACCTCTACAGTGGCTACCTCAGAACAATACAATGGCTCCTTAAGACCTCTACAGTGGCTCCATAAGACTTCTACAGTGGCTCCCTCAGTACAATACATTGGCTCCCTAAGACATCTACAGTGGATCTGTAAGACCTCTACAGTGGCTCCCTAAGACCTCTACAGTGGCTCCCTCAGACCTTTACAGTGGCTCCCTCAGAATAATACATTGGCTCCCTAAGACATCTACAGTGGATCCGTAAGACCTCTACAGTGGCTCCCTAAGACATCTACAGTGGCTTCCCCAGAAAAATATATTGGCTCCCTAAGACATATACAGTGGATCCGTAAGACCTCTACAGTGGCTCCCTAAGACATCTACAGTGGCTCCCTAAGACCTCTACAGTGGCTCCCTAAGACCTCCACAATCGCTACCGGATACATATGCAGTGGTCTCCTTTAGATATCTACAGTGGATCCACAAGACCCCTACAGTGCCTCCATCGAACAATAGAGTGGATCCCTAAGACCCCTACAGTGCCTCCATCGAACAATAGAGTGGATCCCTAAGACCCCTACAGTGCCTCTATCGAAGAATAGAGTGGATCCCTAAGACTCCTACAGTGGCTCCCTCAGACCTCTACAGTAGCTCTTAGAGACCATTGCAGATGTCCATGAAGACACCGTAACGTTCTACCCTAGAACACTACAATGTCTACGATCGGCCACTTCAAAGCCTCGCTTTGGCACATTCATAGGCTCCCCTTAACCTTTTCTCACTGAGGCGCCATTACGAGCTGTTGAAACAGACAATTCAATGGTCCAGCGCACACGGCTGAATTTCACGAGATTTGCTTTCTTCGCCCTGTTTGCTGACAGATGCTGGTTTTGGCGTAGCTGGGAAATGTACACACAGACCAATAATAATGGACCAACACATTGTTTTGGAGAGATGGGGCCCTGCCCGGTTAGCAGCATGTGTATGATGCATCGTTCATTCAGTGAGTGATGTTGTTGAGAGGTAAAGTACGCGCCTCTCAAAGCGATCAATCGAAACGGTGGACAATCGAATCCCACAAGTGTCAAGCATCTTCTGCTCTCAAGGGAAGTGGGACTAGAGTACATGCATACTGAGTTACCTCCAGCCGTATGGTTTGCCACTGGTTAAAGGTAGCTCGCGATCGAAGAGTGAGGTTCATGGCCAGCGCATTTTCTTTCTCACTATAATCCTAATACAGTGCAAGTTACATCATCAAGACAAAACTGTATGATGATGTTGCCGTCATTGCTTGCGAATGACAACTAACTAACTAACTAACTAAGTACATATCAAATGAATATTTCAGTAATGTTGAATACATTACAGATGACGTGACTGCATCGTCTGCTCTCAAACGGGTTTACATAATGGTAACTTTTAGAAGGGAAACCACATAGTTTCAGAACCGCTGGAGTGGTTTATCAAAGAAGGAATGGAGGCTCCAGCTCTCCGAATGCCAAGATTGAATGATTGCAGTTGATGCCAACAGGGAAGGAGTGTAATGGAGGGATACGGGAGGATTATCTGGAGAGATGAAGGCAGGGAAGGAAAGTGCCAGGTCTGTGGGTTATATAATAGTAAGCCAAGAAGAGGAGATGAAAGGCGATGTGAGCTGAGGATAGGGGCTTTGGTGATTTCCAGCAGTCGGATTAGTTTATTGCTGTATAGACAAGATAATAGACAAGATAATGGACAAGATAATACTGTTAGAAAGGCGGCTAATGCGTAACGGCAATGTGAATGATTGAAGTGAAGGAGAAGGTGGCTAGGGAATATAGATAGATGAATAGGTGAATAGGGAATATAGATAGATGAATAGGTGACTAGGGACTATGTCGATGAATAGGTGAATAGGGAATGTAGATAGGTGGATACATAGACACATTGTCGGATGCATGTTCCCGTGTGGTACATGAGTAGGTAAGCGGTCCGTCAGGCGGTACACGTTGGTAGTAAGGTGGATGGGTGCGTTGGTAAGCTAACGTACAAAGTAAATAGACACAGGCATACATCAGATAGGTAGGTAGGTACGTAGGCAGGAAAGGAGTCCCGTAGGTAGATAGATAAGTAGGTAGGTAGGTGGACGACAGACATACATATTTACAGACTTATAGATAGACAGCCAGGCAGGCTGACGGACAGACAGGCTGACAGACAGACAGGCATATAAATCAATGCATGGATGGATAGACGGATGGATGGATGGATTGACGGACGGACGGACATACATACATACATGCATACACAAACAAACAAACATACAGACAGTGAAATAGATATACAGAGACAGACAGACAGATAGCTAGACAGATACACGTACAGACAGACAGACAGACAGACAGACAGACAGACAGACAGGCAGGCAGGCAGGCAGGCAGGCAGGCAGGCAGGCAGACAGGCAGACAGACAGACAGACAGACAGACAGACAGACAGACAGATAGATAGATAGATAGATAGATAGATAATTTCGTTTCCCAAAGTGAGTAACAAAACCATTGTTCAGAGAAGAGTAAGGCATACCAGTTTAGTGAAGAAGAGAGGTAAATCCCCACAGCCATAGATCCGTGGTTCGAATCCGGGATCTCTAATTCACTTCCTTGTCTGTTCTAGATGTTTTCCAATCGCAGAAAAATACTGGCGTTTGTGATTGTTGCCGAGCAGTTGAATACCACCGGCAGCTGGTGACGAATTAGCCGTACCCCCCTCCGACAGCCAAGACATCAGCAACAATGTGCTTACATAGATGTACGCTCTGAGCCCGGACATCTTCAGACACGCCGAATTATGTCATAACTAGCGCCATTAGCAGGATCGCTGTCGGGTTATAGCATTTATTTATTTTTGTAAGTATTAACACCATCCTATGTTCGCAATTTGGGACAGCCAAGACCATTTTGAATGCATAACGAGAACAATGTTGGAGCAGACAAAGTCATGCATTCATTGGACATTCAATTATATACCATAACGCACTTGAGTCAAATCTGCTGAATAGGGAGCAAAGAAATTAACAATGTAACACGTGCGACTAATGAGTGTTGTGCATGGGGAAGGCTACCCTATCAAACTAAAGCTGCCATGTGATTAACAGCGAAAAAGGATCAAGTCAAGAACAACCATACACAGCAACAACCCTACAGACAGTAAAACAACTACTGAAGACTGGGCAACAAAGGATTGCTGGGAAAGAAATCTACAAACATATGACCACCATAAATCCCACAGACAACATCAACCTCCTAAAAATGGAGAGGCCACCAATTTCAAACTCAACACATTCAACTTAACAGCCACTTGAACATAATTCAAACAGAACACACTCTAGAGTGTCGGATGTGCAGCGCTTGCCGGTGTTAGGAAAGAGCTTCTTCCTCAGAGGCAAGGCAAATGAAATACTTTGTAAGGCACAAAACAACAGCTTTACAAATACGCGTAGATGCCACTGTATGGCATTGGCCCAAAGTGCAGGAGCCCATAGGCCGCTGGATCAATAACCAACCGACCAGCCATTAACAATGACGTTCCCCTTTTCGCTCAAATAGAAACACATAACTTCTGCAGTTGTCCTCGGCTCATGAGGTCTCTAGTTCCATTTCACTGTTTCCTATATCGGATAATGACGTCATCGAGTTTCTTACCGTGGAGCAAAGAATAGAACCACTGCGTCATTCTACGCATGTCGCTAAATACCACTTGCGTTGTGACAGTCCCAAAATAGTATGTATAGATATGGTTCAGATTTCACGCTAGGGTGAAAACAAAAATGAAACCTTCGTTACGACCAACAAGCCTACTTCAGGGACAACGAACAATGTATGTATACTGTGCGGTACGCGAACCATGCATAATGCATGATCTAGTGTAATGTATGTAAGCAGAATGCCCTCCGCAGATCGTCGCCTTCTACAGTCGCCAATGGGGGGGAAGACTAACGTCTGGCCAGGCACAACATACTGATCGAACATGTAGGTCAGCGCCAGGAAAAAATGCACTGGCCAATTATCCCACCTCGACTAGGCCGCAGTCCTCACTGGAAACGGACTAAGGCAAATGGCTTAGGAAGGTGAGTGATTGACGTGACCCAGTAATAGTGAGCGACACACATATGAAAACAAGCATAACTCATACGCCTGAGGAACTCGTTCTACTTTCATCAGCACGCTCGGGATGTGAGGAAAACTACAGCAACCCGCCACTTAACGTCATTTTCAGGGCGTACAAAAAGCGTCAACTTACTCATTGTGGGCATTCGCAGCAGTAACAGCAACAACAACCGCCAGCCGATTTGGTTATTAAAAGTTTCTTGGCATGTGTGCAGTAAGGCAGGTTGGCATTACTATATTTCAGTCCACAGTACAGGTTCTCCTTATTTTTGTTTTAATTCATTTAAAAAAAAATTCTTTAAACTTGTGCCGTGATGAAAATGTCGTGAAGCTGGTGACATCATCAGGGCCACCCCACCTCAGGGAAAGCTGTCGGGGCCTAGAGAAGCAGACATGAATGGGCTGACATCAGCTTGTGACACATAAATACTGCCAAAAGTCATTGATAATGACAATAAATCCAGAGTATAGGTAGGGCAAAGGTAGTCAATAGCAGACACTGCCGTCTGCGATGAAGTGTTAAAGACTTCACTGTGCTAAGCCACAGCTGAGTGAGGTGAAGTGGCCTGTTCTCATTCATCGCTGTCAATTTTCTTCCCTAGCCATAAGCCAGGTACCCATTTACAAACGGAGCGACTGGAACCCCCGGTGGCGGGACCTGAAACCCACACCCATTCCATGAATAGATAGTGATCTACCTCTGCGCTAATCGCAGGTTACCTGCATTCTGGCTGCATGCATTCTGCGATGTATGTCAACTAGTCGACATCCTCCAGCTGTTATAAACCGAATTACCGCTCGCTGATCAACTCTGAGCCGATTCCGGATCACACTCGCCATGTTTTCAACGGTCTGCTGAGGAAACTATGAGTCGGAAGATAATGAAATTGTGCAAACTTGACGGTTAGTATGTAATGTTTACATCAGCAGTGCCGTCATCATGCGCATCGTACGTATGTGAACTTGGTGCAGTTAGGTCCGGTTTCATTTGAACACGCCTATTATATTATGTAACTCTTATTATGTCTATGTTATCAGGGTAGTATCATTGGATTTCGTGCCTTATATTACGCCAACTGAAATATTTTTCTTCATTTATTATCAACCCCCGTTACCACGCCCTGAAAATCGATTAGCAAGTAGCACGATGTTGTCCAGAGAACGGAATATGTTGCGTCGTAGTTGTACCTTTCGATCCGACACACTTGACTTCAATTGGCATTTTAGGTTCTGGGTTAGCTTCCACCCTTCCATTTCTTATCATTAGCCAGTCTGCTCTTTTGCAGCCTGTTATCCAGGATCACGATATAGGGGTGTAGAAGGGTCTTGGTAGGTCTGGTTCGCTGACTCCCTAACGCTAGGAGTCAGCTATGGGTCGCTGACCACTGCAGCGCATGCACTGTTCCTCCCAACTCAGATTATATATATATATGTACCGAGTGTTTTACTTGTTCCCTGAACAATGTTCCCATTGATTTATTGAACAATAGCGCGTTCATCACTCGACAGGTCCCAAGTGGCAATTGTTGACACAGTCTGTTAGCCTTTTTCTTCAGTGCGTCAAAATGGGGGCCGGTAAATTGGACAGCCAGTACACCAGAAGTATATTTCAGATCAACTATACGGTCTCCGATGGGACTGTGCCATTATTTTAGAGGTCAATTGAAGCAATTGAAAAGATACCAGACGATGGCAATGAAGGTTTGGAGGGGGGGGGGCCGCGGGGGGGGGGGGGGGAGAGGAGAGAGAGAAAGGCCTTTTGCAACAGTGTGTGGATGATCGGCATTCTGGCGTTCATGAGGATCTCTGTGCCTGGAACCATATCATGCCACTGTATTCTCAACAATCTATGGAGGCAGCTTGTATGGATGCACTGTCTGTTCCTAGCATGCGTGATGTGCACAGTCGACCTTTCGCTGGCATACAAAAAGGCTGGTAAGTACTACGGTTCGGTATTCGTGAATTTCGCATCAAGGCTAAATAAAAAAACAAAAAAACCTCCCCAATTATCGCGGCCACATTCCTTTGAAATTATCTTGCTGGCCTCTGAGTCAATGGCAGATTCCAAAGAGAGAGCTAAAGAGAGAGAAGAAGTTAACTACTATTTTGTCCTTGATAACATGCTACACAGATATGCGATGTAGTAAAAGTGCGACATCTTGTCCAGAAGCGAAGGGGTTAACAGTTGTTGGACTACGACCAGTATCTGCAAGCCGCCGGGGCCGAGGAAGAGAGCTCTGCAATTCCTTTGGAGGGATTTGTCTGGTTAATCATGTCTGCTCTATTCCACGATATCTGGTTGATCCTGCCGGTAGTGACATGCTTGTCTCAAAGATTGAGCCGTGTATGTTCTGGCTCATCGACTTGTATGTTGCAATTCACCAAAAAAAACAACAACAAAAAAAAAATTCAATTCGGAAAGAGGATTGGAGGAAGTGATAAGCCCACCAAGGCCCCGGTGCCGGCTCGGCCTTGCACTGCGCTGAGCGCGCGTACTCGACATTTCATAGCGATGAGTGTGTTTCTTGTACTGTTGCAAACTTAAATATCGTGGAGCAGACGAATACTGGACATTCTGGATGTTCCATGGGTGGGGGAAGATGACCAGCCCGCCAGGGCTTCGGTACCAGCTCGGTATTACACTAAGCTAAATGTACCAAACTCGACATTGAACTGATCTATGCGTATCCAACTCAGATTTGCACTGCGCTGAATGTACCAAATTCGGCATTGCAACGTGCTGAGCGTGCCATGTCTCATTGCAAAATGGTATCTAAGTGGAGCCGACAGATACCGTGCTTTTTCGAGTTCACGTATGTTGGTGGAGGTGGTAAGCCCGACATGGCTTTTTAGAGTTGTCAACTCAGCGCTCGACATTACCCGCCGTCGGCAGCATCACGCTCCCCTCTATGGTCTGGAAAGTGTTAGTTTGCATCTGGTTTGTACCAGTAGTGGTGAGGACGGTCGCAAGAACCCAAATAACTAGTATCTAGATTCCACAAAAGCTCCAGGAATCTGTTAAATAGAAGAAGAAGACCAAGATCACATATATCATCATGGTATGTTTCGTCCCAATGGTGAGGGTATGTATCAACCAATACAGACATTCACCTTGGTGGAAGTCTGTGTGATACAAAAGATGACTGTCAGTCTTGATCATGTGCCTTTACTGCGTGGTGTAGAAACTCGGACAATTAACACACCATTGGATAAGAGAACTGGTGCTTTAAAACATGGATATATAGAAAATTGGGCGCACCACCTCGAAAGAAAATACAATAAATAAGTACGTTTTGGATGAGTGGTGCAAAATATGTTTGTCAAATAAGAAAGTATAAATAAAACTGTCGGTGCAGTGGTCATTACTATAGGATTGTGGTGGTTAGGGCGGCGCATAAGACCATGCTGAAAACTATACTTGAAGGCAAACGTGTCGAGGTTAAACTACGGTATAAGCCGGAGGCCAAATGATGGATGGCGGTGAACAAGCTGGCACATTGTATCATCAAGGCAAGAGATAGATGGTGACGATCCATTAATCCCGACCTTCGCTGCGAAGATGTCACTAGAACTTCACTGCACAGTAGGGATCAGTGGCACTATTCTTTCTTCCCTAGTTAGAGACATAAATCTACCAGGACGATATAACAATAATAGTAAATAACTGGTTTTCCCGGATACCAGACGAGGAGACGTTGACTATTGAAGTATTTGGTAGCAGTGAACGACATAAATAGCGGAACGGTTCCTGAGGTTGTACATCAGTTGTCATAATCATCAAGGCTACCTGGGCCATGCGCCAACATTGTACCGTTTTAAAGAGACCATCACCAGGTGTGCTAGCCTGACCAGCGCACCTCTCACGTGTTATCTTATTGTGTTATCGTATTGCGGCCATAGACCCAAATCTGACTACTAGCGTAATGGCCAGCGACCCAGAGTTGCCAAGCCCCCCTTCTCCACCTACACGTGATCCGCTGGATAACAAGTTGCAACAGGTCAGACTGGCTAAGGAGAAGGGATCCAAGAAAAAAGGCTAGCAGGGTGCCCAACACCATGATGCTGGATTGGATGTGTTGGACCGAAATGTGTAAATATAAGCCAAGATGTACACTACGACTCAAGACTGCATCCTGCCACTTGTAAAGCCCTTTACGTGGATTGGTAGCGGGAGTTTGAGAACCAACGATGAAGAGGAAACATTACTGATACAAACATACTTTCACATCTGCAGAGTTGATGGTAGGCATTATTTTATATATGGCCATGGCGGTCCCTATTCCATTGTGTTCCGTGTGAATATCTTCCAACTGCGCACATGGCACAACCAACTGAAATGTCATCTTCTTACTAAATTCAAGGTTGGCACTACAGACCAGTGTACCTATGGCACAGCGTACGTGGATGCGAAACTCATGTTGCAGTAAAAGGAGTAGCTCTCGACAGCAACCAGTTTCATTCTCTGAGAAACTGTATGGAAGTGTACAAAGCATCGAGTTGACTGCCATCGTTGTTAAGAGTCTGTGACGTCGAAGTCTGCAGATTGCCACTTGCTAACGGCTTCATTACATTGTTGGCGTTATATGCCAGATTTGATAACAAACATATATGATGGGTGGCAATAATCAATATAGCTGGAGATTGAGGAGCTAAAGTGGCATTTCATAATAATCAACCATCGGAAAGAAAGTGGAATTTATCAGCAAATATGACATGGGTTGGACTTTCCTTTCTGTTCCATTTTCACTACAAGGTAACCATTACAGCTTATCTCCTTTAGGAAGACTGTGTCGACGCATTTTGTGTTCTTTTGTAGCGCTGGTTGATGATGAATTTTATTTAACACGATGAGGTTGCTAGCCTTATGTACCGCTCTATTTAGTAGCGTTTTATGAAATGCATAGAAGGGCAACAGGGCTATTGTTTCTTTCCCAGTAAGTGACAAATGGATCCACTAGGTGAGATTTGACCATTAGTTGCATGGATCCACTCGGAGAGGTTTGACCATTAGTGTGTATATAGCGTGCGTGCGTATGTGTATATATATAATACACAGACAAACACATACACTTAGCAAATAAACGCGGAAAACTACTTGGATCTGCTAGATCCTATTGGGCAAAGCTCAAGAAGTCGACCGAAATAGATACAGGTGGAGTGCATCCGTATTTCCCAAGGGGAATCAGATCGATTAAGATAAGTTGTGCGATAGTGGGCGGACGAGCGCCGATGTCCCTTGTGATCTTCGCCGGCTCACAAGTCCACCCATTGTGGAGGAACACGTCGGCAGCAGCACTGCTCTGACCTGTTATCACCTCAATCAGCACACGTCCCAGATGTCGTCTCATTTTGTCACTCACCGCATCCAGGCTAATCGAGTGCTGGCAATTCGAGATCAGTGACAAGAGCCCTGGCACGTGCTTCAGAGTCGGTATTAATAGCCTCATAAACATTCAGACCCGCGGTCTGTCCCCTGACTTCATTTGTCCAACAAATTGGAGACAATAACACACGATCAATGCCGGGTCTCATTTCGTCCTTTGCTGGACAAAAGCGGTCATGTCTCACCGTTCGATATTCGCGCGACCAGTGATTTCACGTTTGCACACAATAACTTCAAACACTCAAATTAAGTTTAAACGCATGTTCGTGAGCAAGGGTTCACAAGTTGGGGGTACGCGGATCCCGTATGGATTGATGGGTAATTGCAAGATACACGTGAACTTATATGGGTACACATTATAGGTTTATTTTGGGAAACCTCCAACGTATAGTCTGAGATGCTTTAGAGTGACCGAATGGTTAGTGCGTCTGTCTCTTGAGGAAACAAAACTGGCGGGCGCAGCTGTAAACGGGTTACACTTAGGGAATGGTAGAATTGCTTTACACTTAGGGAATGGTAGAATCGCCTTACACTTAGGAAATGGTAGAATTGCTTTACACTTAGGGAATGGTAGAATCGCCTTACACTTAGGGAATGGTAGAATTGCCGTACACTTAGGAAATGGTAGAATTGCCTTACACTTAGGAAAGAGCAGGTAGTGAAGAAGAAAACGTGTAACTCCGCCTCAGAATACGAGAAGGCCTGGCGCAGAGAATGTTCTAATAATTTGTCTGATAAGGAAAAAATATGCATCCTGTGATATCTCCAATCGTCTTGTTAATGTCTTGACACTGGCCAATGGTAGCTCAGGACGAGATGGTAAGTTTAGCATATTGCACAAATCTTCCTCACTTATATCCAAATCACCGTGTGTCACGAATTTCCTCGGACAGAGCAAAATGAAAACAAAGTGGTCCCCACGGCTGAACAAAGAGAGTGATCGTTAATCACAAGTGATGGACGAACATCAAGTACAGTTTTCGAGAGAAGAGAGAACATTACACCAGACATCAGTGGCACACAAATGCTTAAGAACCATTGTTGGAAAGGGACATCTGATCGACAAATCGCGTATGCAATATTCCTAGCTGCCCACGACAGAACGTCCAGTCCCTCTCTCTCGCCCTCTGGTTCGACGAGAACATCTACCAGCTGTGAAAACAGTGGAAGCATATCAATACAGAACATCGTTAGATCTCGACAATAATGTTGGTTGATGGGAATCAATCCTTTTAGAGACTAAACACGTTCCAGCACGTTATCGCTTCTATTTGTGTGGTCAGAAATCATATTCTTAACATTTACTGAATCGCCATCTTCTTATAACCCTATATCCGGGTGGGGTGTATGGGGTGGTGGGTGTGTGATGAGTAGGGGTGGGGGAGAGGAGATAAAGAAGAGAGAAAGGAGGGGGGAGTGAGAGAGAGGAATGCATGAGCTGACAGCAGCCTGACTAATAGTTGGTTACTTGCATCAATACCAGCGAACCCCAGCTGACCAAGACTATAGTCCGTCTCCATCTGGCGGCCATGGAAACAGGCTGCACTAGTCACTACCATATTCAGACTAAGGGATAGGGACCGCAGTGGGCAGGAAAAACTCGTATACAAAAAAGGCAGCCGCAATCGAATGTGTAGGACTGAAAGGAGCATTTATCGCTGCACCGCTGTAAACTACGACACAATATTCATTTTTCAGGATGAATGCCGGAGAAAAAGATAACTCTATATCCCACCATTTGTGTCCTTCTCTTACAACAGCAACAAAGGAACCACTTCCTAGAGTTACTGCTCTTGTTGGATGCGTGCATACATTCTATCTACACTGACTTCACAAGCACACCCTTGAGCCAACTAGACACTAACCATTCCCCTCTGATCATGTTAAGCGCCGCTATCAGTGTTGTGGCTGCCTGCCAGAGGTCTGACTTAGAAACACGTAGCTTATACGTACCTACGTTCGGACGTGTCGTACACACACACAAACAAACACACACACACACGCTAGCGCGCGATGAGGCTTCAAACGAAAACTTTAAATATGGAATAGAAATTTGAAAAGCCAGTCTTTTGTACACTACCCTCTTAATATGGCTGTTAAGGGTATCAAGAGTGTCCCGCACATGCCATCACGGTGCAGACGAACGTGACGTCCTAATTGCAATTAAAAGATGGCCGTCCCACTACAGGCATACACCAACGATGAGCAGCGTTCTGGTACCCATGTTTTGAGCAGCGAAGGGATGAAACCGATAGTCAGTCATCGGAGCTGGAGTGGACGGCATGCATCACAGCGCTGGACCTTCATTAGCCGATCAATTTATGAAGGTTTCACCCCCACGCTGCTGAAAAAAAAATAATAACAGAACGCTGAAACTCGTTGGTGCATGTCAATACTGGGGAGGCCATCTTTTTACCTGCAATAGTGACGTCATGCTGTTCGTCTGCATCGTGATGGCAGGTGCAGGACACTCGTGGTATCCTTAACAATCATATTAGCAAGATACAATACCAATGCTTGGTTTTTATAATTGCTATCACTTTTAAGGTTTTCACTTGAAGCCCCCTTTGTAAATACATTTTTATTCCAGCTAGAGAAGCGAATGTCAACAAGATCACCTGTTTTCGACTGGTCGACTCGGAGATGGAACTAAAGCAGCTAGTACCGCAGCTATTGTTTCTTATAACAACAAGGCCTCTGGCGAACGCAAACGAAGGGTCACAGAGCGAAGTCAACTAGAGTCAGTTCAAGACTCTCGAGTCTCCTCTACATTCATTGGACGAGACAAACAGCTTTCTTACGGTATGGCGGCCCCTGAGAATACTAGTTATTCACTCTGTCACTTCTGTATCATCTTCAGCCGGGGCCCTCATACGTCCCAGAAAGGCAGGGTGAGGGAGGAGGGTGAGGGAGGGGAGGGAGAGAGTGAGAGCGAGTGGGGGGGGGGGGGAGAAGAAAAGTGAGGAGGACAAAAAAAGGTAAATACGTGTGACTACGGTTTTACTGGAGTATAGTGGGATTACAAGTCTAAAGTCACAATAAAGTAAGACAACACACTTTCAATGACTTTCGTCTGTCACTCTGTTTTTGTTTTGTTATGTTTTTTTTGCATCTGGAAAATCATAATTACCTACGTACAATATTATCATCCTAGAATTGGCTGGCACAATATCGGGAGCACAGCCAAGCGTCTTCCGAACATCAGGACTCGCCTTATGTTTCTCTCTATCAGAGAACACCACACCAGTTTGAAAACAAATCTGGACGTCAAACTGATTGATACTGGATCAAGATGCTGAGCAGCTACCCATAGCTGACAGCTAGCATCAGGGCCAGCGAACCAGAGCTGCCAAGACCCTTCTACACCTCCACACGGTGATCCTGGACAACAGGCTGCAGCCGGGAAAACTGGCTAAGGAGAAGGGATCGAAGAGGGAATGCTAACCCGGTACTCAAAAAATGATTGCTGAAGTCGGATGTGTTGTGGACCGAAAGGTGCAAATATCGCAGTCAAGCTGTAAACTACGACACAACGCATTCCGTTCTCTGGACTACATTCTGCTACTTAAGCCCTTTTAGTGTTTGGTAGTGAGAGATTGAGAATGAACGAAGCCAAGCCAAACTGATTGATACAACCATAAATGAGACTGGTCGGATAGTTATAGGGCGCCTAAAACCTAGACCTACTGAAACAATATGCTCCATAATCGGGTAAGAAGTTCAATTAGAGAATAACGGACAAACTACCCAAGGCATTCTATGTTTGGACACCAGGTGCGGTACACAAATCTTCAATTGAGTTTCTTACAGTCAGCATAGATCTAGTCACGGAAATGAAATGCCGCAGGTCCCCCTGGAACAAACAAATATGGCCACGGACACTACTTGCCTTAAGTAACTTGGAAGTTATTAAAATAACTTCGAACTGGTATATCACGATGCAGGAAGAACTTAAAGAGATGGCGATACAGGAATGACGAGACATACGACTGTAGTGTAGCACATTACACAGACCACCTGAGGATGATCTACCCAAACCTTCTAGAAGCATGCAATATGGATAACATGTCCAAGGTGACTGACAAGACAATCCACGTGGCCTGAACATTGGAAACATGTCTGACGAGTTGCCCATGACACGGAAAGTATGAAAACTCCTACATACAATTAGGAAAACTGTTATCAAAACTTTCGCTCTTAAAATGGTGGGAATTGTTTTGGGGAAATGGATTGGAGAAACAACGTTGGGTTCAGAGGTGAATTAGCGAATGGAATCAAGTTGTGCGGTAGATAAGGTCTGCGGCATTTAGCCGATACAACGTGATGAACTGACTGACGTGGCTTCGTGTTCCCATTCGCTAGTGTTTGCAGAACATGCTCGATCAGGCTTATTTAAAGAGTAGTTTCTCTTTTGTTCTACTCTTGAAACTCAAATATATTGCATCTTTATTTCAATGGAAAGATGTCTTGTGAGACAATGTCTGTGGGTGAGGTGCAGATGGAGCACTAGCAATGTTCGTGATAAAATCTAGATTCCAAGTCAGAGTGAACAAGTTAACTCGATAACATAAATCCTTTCATTGTGTGATCATTGTAAGGCGCTGGCATCAGAAACGATTCCTGCTCTACTAAGTCAGGTTTGATATCAAATAATGCAAATCCTGAATGTTGTCAAAGAAAGCGCTCTCAACTCACCATTTTTCAAGCAGCGATGAACTGGTACATTCGCAAGCCACCATTTGATCGTTTCCGCACACATATTTCACAGCTTTGAAAATGCAGAAGTGTAACTGGGCGAATATTATAATTTAGAGATGAACTCAAATTAACGTATAGACACTAAGGGTTAAATGGAACTGTTGTCTGGTATGGATGATGGGGAATGTGTGATGGATTTTATGTGTTAGAACGGCTGAATAATCTGAATCTCCAGATGCAATGAAAGAATAAAAAGATCATACAACTCATTGATTCATTCATGAGCAAACAAGGCGATTGTAACGGAAAGGTCGAGATAAACAATGTTCAAGAATACGTCATCAGTTGCTTGGTGACATGCGAAAGAAAACTCAACATCCACACCAACTACTGCTAAAGCCAAATCTACAACTGCAGACAATAATGGATGGACATGTGTGCTACATGCGGGACAGCAAGAGCTCTGTAAACATAACCCAATCTCATAACCCAATCCTAAAGATGGCATCAACAATTTGAGCTGATAAGCACAATTGTCTGGTTGTGATCAGAAATGGCGAAGTGAGCTTCAAAACGGCAAGATGTCACAGAGATACAATGGCATTAGAACCACCGCTAGTGTTATTCCCCGAGTAAAAGTAACTAGCTTTAAGTACCCATATGGGGAACTAAGACGCTAGTCCGATAAGACACGAAATACTGACTAGGACGTATCGTCACGGACAGACCCAATATAAGCATACTGACCAGGAGGCCGCGTCAGTCAGGCACAAAACACTGACCAAGACCACATTCTTTCATCCATGCATCATTCTATAGAAACAGACTGTTTTCAAGTCGGTCTGGCTGACGAGATATGGATCTATGTGATTTCCATAGTAGTGAGCGGCACGAAGATGAAGCCAAGCATGGCACAACCGCGTGGAGGACCCCGATTCATCTTCATAAGCACATTCGGGATGTGAGGAAAGCCACTATAACCTGTCACTAAACGTCTTTTTTCAGAGCGCACAAAAGAGTAGCCTACTCATTGTGGGCATTGGAACCAACAACGTCTTGTTTTGAAATAGATACGATGTGTTACACCAAACGACGGATATATAACATGCATAAGAACAGTAAGTAAAGTAACCCATGGCATTACTGCAGTAGGAGTGTAAGGTGTTAGCGATCTCACATTTCAAAATCTCGGCTATATGAGGGCGGTAGCCATCTCTCCCTCGCCACTTTTATTTAACGGACTGAACCGGTACCCATTTAAGGCTGGGTCGACTAGGGAGCCATTGCGATCTGAAAAAAAAATTACTGCCTCAACTGGGGAATAAACCCAGGACCACTCAGATGCCAAGCCAATGCAATAACCACTGCGCTGCACGGCTCCCTTTACGAACTAATAAGAACATTGGCAGCTAGTAACTGAGGCATGTTGGGAAGTTATGGAGAACAAAGAACACCGTCATCAAGACTGGATTACAAATATATATTATAGCCACGATAAATGGGAAGAACAGAAGAATGCAGATTTAAAAAAGCAACAGAAACAGGCCAGCCGACAAGGCAACACCGGAATTATACAACGCAGCCAACAAGGAAGTGGTGATGAGCATGAGAACAGTCAAAAGAGATATATCGATGAGTTTGTGAAAGTGGCTGAGACAGCTTCAGCTAAAAAGAACATGAAAGACATATACAACAGTAGCACGAATGAATTAACGGGAAAAGATAAGCAAGTAAATGGCCTTATTACAAATAAGAATGTCAACCTGATTAGCAACACTATGGGGCAGCTGCTGGGACAGGCAGAACATTGACAAGAGCTTTACAATCGACCAGCACCACTGGCTCCCTCACAGTCAGCCCACATATACGGATAATCATGTTAATTGCGGCAAATCTACCAAAGGGTATATTCATTCAGGAGACCACTAACAGATGCGTCCAGAGTATATGTCATCAGTCGAATGCTACAATATGAAGACCAAAACAAACAAAAAACAGCAATGTATCAATTAATGGTATTCTTCCTTCCCGTAGCGCTCCCGAAAATACCATTGTACGTTTCCCACAATCGCCAACCAGCCCATCTCTTTCCCATCACCCCACGCCTTTCTAAAACGGCCATTTCTTAACACCAATTCTTCACCCCCCCCGCCCCCCCCTCCACCCCGAAACCTTCACTCGCTCTCTCTCTCTCTCTCCCTCCCTCCCGTCCCCATCACCACCACAAATCGCTCGTATATTTCATTCCACCTCAACTCGTCCATGCTGGTTTCAGATTCACAACTGTGTTAACAGCTTTCATTATTATCACAAGCAGTGCACCATATTGTAGTGTCTCATGCCAAGCGTGAACACAAATTAGAGCACAACCCGAAGACGGATGTGTCGAACCGAAAGGTTCATCTATCGCAGTCAAGCTGCAAACTTCCGACACAACGCATTCCGTTCTCCTGACTACATCCTGCTACTTCCATAGCCCTGTTTAACACTTGGTAGCGAGAGATAGAGAACGAACGCAGAAGAAGAAGAATGAGAGCACAATCCACCTCTTTCCACCCCACTCATTTCATCCCGTCTCTAGTTGTCCATTTCTAAAAATAAACAAAAAACAAACTACACACACACACACACACAAACACATACAAACGCACGCACACACACACACACACATATATATCTCTAAACTCATCTACACTATTTTCAAATTAAAGACTCTTATTAATTTCAGCATCACGTCACACATATCCCGTGCAGGACCACGTGTTTAGTGCTATGCGCCACTTTACGGCACTTATGATGTCACTTGATTCGTTGAGCCAATTAAATTGTCCCCGCAAACGGTTGAAGTGCAGATGGACAATTGAAAATTGATTAGATATATACCCCTTTTATTCGTGGTAAGGTCACGGTCCAGATAGTATCTCAGCTGAAGCAAAAGAGACGGACATTAACACTTCCACGAGATTGGTATGCACACGCCATTGTCAAAAGTGGACGGGATAAAAAATACAGGCTGAATGGAAGGAGTGGTATATTATTAAGTTGCCAAAGACGGGAGATGTGCAGCGGTGCACGCATTATCCTAACTTATGAAAATATTACATATGATAATTCTGGAGATATTGAAAGAAAGGCACAATCGAGAATCTGCATAGTTATGAGAAGTAGAGGTATGCCTAGTCCTTAACGGCGGAGATAGCTTTAGTGCAAAACAAGTAGAGGCAGGCCTACTCCTTCATGGCGGAGAGAGCTTGGCGCAAAACAAGTAGAGGTATGCCTACTCCTTGTTAACGGAGAAAGCTTGAGGCAATATAAGTAGATACATGCCACCCATACACGTCCGTCCAACCGTTACAACAGCTATCCGTCTCGCTACTTATATATATGTCAATCCATCCACCATGCCCTATCTATCAAGTCATTCGCCTGTCCATTCATACACAACTCTATCCATGCAATATGTTCGTGCATACATCCATGCGCGCATCCGTCCATATCATCTTACATTCATCAACCCATTCACCAACACCATAATCCACACAACCATCCATCCACCCATCCATCAATGCACCTCCTACTGCCTGCTTATGCCATGTCAGCAGTCATTTTTGCCAGACTAGCGTTCCTGATTCCTTGACTGATCCCAATTTCTGCCTGTTTGACGATACGATTGTGATCAGATCTGTTGTCCCACCACCCTCTTTCCCTCTGGACATTCAAAGATCGTTTTGCCGGCACAACCCTCGTGGCCATATAGGCACACATTCAAGCGACAAGGTGAAACACCAGCAAAACGGTCCACCATCCCAAAGTATGGACCATTCATATATTTGTCTGATCTGATTGACTTTCCATTCCCCATCTCAAATGTGTCCGCAACGTACGTTTGTCTATCTCCGATTTACTCTCGTAGACAAATTAGTCCACGCCTACGTGTGTCTACCTGAGACGATACCGTGAACGCAAGCTAGCCCTAGGCATCGTCTGTCTATTTTTTTTTCTCTATCGTCTAATTAGGATACCTTCTGCTGGCTAGCCGACTGTGCTGTTTGCTCAAATCACACCCACGCATTTCACATTAAGCCAGGAATGGCTCGTGTCATGGCATCATGTGTAAATACACGCAGCTATTAGCAGTTTCACAAGACCTGCGTGAAAATGGCTTCTGATTTTAAAAAGGATACAGGGCTTGACAAATGTTAGGGTGGCATAACAAAAATTTCACCAGTCAGCATGGTCGAACTACAGTCAGCCAATTTGTGTTAACATCTTTTAATTAGGCACTAATTCACTTTTATAGCTATCAACAATAACAAATGAGCACAAAACCAAAATATATTGTAATACTTACACAGAAAAATTTGTATAAAGCCAAAATATATTGTAATACTTACACAGAAAAAACGGGTATAAAACCAAAGTATATTGTAATACTTACACATTAAAAATGTGTATAAAACCAAAATATATTGTAATACATACCCAGAAAAAAAATGCACTGCTGGCAGAGACACGACGTGTGTGTCTTTGAACATCATTGGTAGTTTTAGCTCTGTAGTACCATTTATCGATGGGTTTAGTAAGTTTAAATTGTGGTAGTGGAGGTCCATTTAGATTTACCATCATATACTAGCTTATGTACAATCTATTCGAACCTTAATAGCATTAAAAAGTCGTTATTGATAAGTCGGGAGTAGTTATTTAGTATCGATTAAAAACGCAATTCACGATTAAAAACGGATATATTTTTTATTTACTCGTCAGGGATCAAGATGCTGAGCAGCGCATGAGCTGCAGTGGTCAGCGACCCATAGCTGACTGCTAGCGTCAGGGCCAGCGAAACAGAGCTGCCAAGACCCTTCTACACCTCCACGGGTTGATCCTGGATAACAGGCTGCAGCAGGGCAGAGTGGCTAAGGAGAAGTGATCGAAGAGGGAATGCTAACCCGGTACTCAAAAAATGATTGCTAAAGTCGGATATGTTGGACTGAAAGGTGCAAATATCGCAGTCAAGCTGTAAACTACGACACAACGCATTCCGTTCTCTGGACTACATTCTACTACTTAAGCCCTTTTAGGGCTTGGTAGCGGGAGATTGAGAACGAACGAAGCCAAGCCATTTACTCGTCAAGCAAAAATTGTTACTCGTCACAGATGAGAGCTTTTGTCAGGCTCTGGATATATATATCGATATACATTTACGTTAACACATCTGAATGTATAGACACTAGGATGGGTAATTGTTGTGGTTTAATGCTGACAATGAGTCAGTTTACTATTTTGTGCGCCCTGAAACGAGCGTTAAGTGGCGGGTTAGAGTAGCTTTCCTCACATCCCGAACGTGCTTATGAAGGTGAATCGGTGTCCTCCAGCCGGTTGGCTTCATCTGCGTGTCGCTCACTACTACGGGGATCATGTGCCTCGTTAACCAGGCAGCTATGCAAACAGTACATTTCCATGAATGGCTACGTGGAAGCCAAGGTGAGGGTCTCGGCCAGTATATTTTGCCTGACCCTGACTAACATGTCTGATCAGTATTTTTGTGTTACCTGACCAGACGTTAGTAATCCTTCCCTGCCATAACTTTCAATTAGTCATGTATGCCCCAGATCTTGTAAAACCCATAATTGGACTGTTGTCTGTGGCCACAGTGTGCAGAATCCCTGTTTAGTTTCCACAAGACTACAGTCAGCTGAAGATCGTCATTAGATGTCACATGAGCACTGCAATAGACACTTACATCATGCAATGATGACCTTATCCGTATATGTATACACGAATGATCAGTCTGGATTTATGTCCTAAGCCCATCTAATATCCACGTTACATTATGGATTCTCGTGTAGGAACACATGATGCCAGCAATTACCAACTCATAAAACGCACAGAATTATAGAAATTGCTCTCCACTGGCATTTCTTTTTTTTTTTTATTTTTTTACCCGACTTCATATTTGCCTATGATTTCTTCAAACCTGATATTTTCTAACACCACCCCCCCCCCCCCCCAACATTGAATGCGCCGATCGCAATTATAATTTACCTCAGTATCCTGTTATCTATTATAATACGACACCTGGTGTTAAATTTCCTTTCCACTGCGTCGGCATTATCAAATGATAGGAGTAGGTGGTGTGGGCGTGTGTGCGCGCGCCTCTGTGTGTGCAGGAATGAACATGTTTAAATGTGATGATGGATAGATTGTTTGATGTAACGAAGTGTGGAAAGACCGGGTAGATCTATATAAATGCTCCCTACAAAATTCTCGTAAGATTAATAATGACCCTTCATTTTTTTTTCTCCCAGACAGGAGCATACAGTAACGTTTGCAGTTGTCCTCCATGAACGAGTTCTGTCCGATATAAGGCACATCTCTAGCCACAAAACAAGAGAGACTCTCACATGAAATAAAATAATAAACATTGAGTGGATGCCCGCCGCCGCCCCCAAACAAACAAAAAAATCTAGCTCTACAGTGGATTCCGACCCATTGTGGGATCCTTAGAAACTCTAGAAGGCAGATGAGCTCGCAAAAGTCGGATGTGGCGGCACGCAGACACGCCAACCAACGACAGAGTATAAAGAAGTAAAGACGCTCATCAAACGATCCATGAGGACGGAATGGAGTGACCAAAACAAAGAATACAATCCAATAAATGGCAATATAGACAAACTTGGAAGAGATGCCAAACAAAGATCGCCAGACTCAGACCGGTAGACTGTAGACTCGAGGCCCACCTCAACAGAATGGATCTTAGAGACACCGCCACGTGCGATTGCGCAGCACCGAAGCATACACCACAGCTGGTGCACAGCCATGACTACGCTACTTATACATTTAAACAGACCAAAGATAGGCACTGTAGCCTGGGGGAGCGCTCATGCTCAAAAAGCTACGGAGAACCGGTGAAGACATTAAACGTAGTCTCCACTGTAATCCTCACCGGGATAGAAACACCAGTTGATAGAAGAGGAGGAATAAGAAGAAGAAGAAAAAGAAAAATAAGAAGGAAAAGGTGACTTGTGGGGGATATGCAAGTTGAATTGAGTTTAGTGGAAGCATCAAAGTCATCGCATACAGTGTATCACATTCGTTCATCTCCATAATTGGGGAGAATATCAGCACAATGCTCCAACTCCGTAGTGCCGGCCAGGATTCCGTAATAGACTGGCTGGATTGTTTAACATTTTAAAAAAAAATTTGTCTGGGCAGCGGCCGGTGAGCCTATTCTTTTCGATTTCCAACTGCCGATAAATTTTTAACGCGCGCGACAATACACACGGCCGCCCGATTCCTACTACTCAGCGATCCAGATAAATACCAGAAAGGTCCACGTGAACAAAATCCAAGTATCCACCGTGATTTGAAACCACGACGTCCAGCATCCGAGGCCGACGTCCTACCTCGAGACCACTCGAGGGTGATGTGCAAAAAGCTAGCCACGTCATAATGTCAAACAAACTGCTAACGAAACTACCACCAAAGAATAAGTATATGTTTTGGCACATGCTTCCTGCGTAGAGACAAACTGTAGTGCTGCCGATGCTCCTATTCAAGCGACAACGGCTGGCTGCATTGGGGCCATCTTTTCCTCGTCCACAGGGACAACCGAGATCCACCCAGGGGACAAGACCCACTGTCAAATAAAAGCTGCTACACGAATATCCAAGGGGCCGCTTCCCTTGTTCACGTTGAACGCACACACAAGTACCCTGCGTGCAGTGACCATAATCAATCCTAATTACCGTCACCAGAACGAACATAATTGCCAGCCATTTTGTATTCGCCAGCACCCGCCCATGTCGCATTTAAAAACAACCTCTCCCCTCTCTCAATCCGACTGCCTCTCACACTCTTCCTCTTGCCCTGACGTTCCCTCCCCTTTAATTGGTAGCCTTTAAGGTCGTTTTATTTTCCAATTTCCGTTTTCCGCACCAGGAAGAGGAAAATCGATTTTTGGATAATGTCAACGTGCACGTTTGATCACAAAAATAATGTGTGGAAACACGACGGGGAAACTCACTCACACATAGGGCTCGACTGGCGCATGGAGGGTGTGGGGGGGGGGTGTTGTAGGTTGGCAGGGGTGGAGTGGAGAGAGATAGAGAAGATGGTGATAGAGATAGATTGTACAAAAAGGGGACTCGACAAGCAATTGAACCACAGAGAAAAACACATACTAATTCCACAGCAAGCAGGCTTTAGACAGCCTAGATCCACTGAGGACCAGATCACTCTCATAGCCCAAGAAATAGAGGATGCTTACCAGGAGAAAAAACATACAGCAGCGGTTTGGGTGGATTTAGAAAAGGCATTTGACAAGATCTGGAAAGAGGGACAAAGTCAAGCTACGAAGAAGTGAAGTTTGTGGGAAAATGTATAGATTGATCAGCAACTACCTCAGAAACAGAACAGCCAGAGTTAAAGTACAAGGGCAGATGAGCACCCCAAGGAGGAGTACTGTCACCCACACTCTTCCTGGTGTATATAAATAACATCGCAGAGAATATACCAAAAAGAGTACACAGCTCCATGTTTGCAGACGATCTGGCTATGTGGACCTCTGAAAAGAATCACACCATAGCAAGTAATCGGATGCAGCAGGCCCTAACATCGCTGGAGGAGTGGGCGAACTCATGTCTGGTCATAATAAACGAGGAAAAAACAACATATACGATTTTCTCGCTATCAAACAAACAAACACCAAAATAAGTCTTGACGGCAAATATCTGCGGCCAAACGACAACCCAAACTACCTGGCAGTCACATTTGATCGATGCATGACATGGAAAAGTCAGATCGAGAAAAACCGAATGAAAGCCAGAGAAAGAATGACAATCATGAGGAAACTTGCTGGCACAAGCTGGGGAGCAGACGAAAGTATACTATAGAAACTGTATACTGGAAGAGTGAGACTAGTTCGCGAGTATGGCATTGCGGCATGGACAACAGCAGCAAAGGCGAACTTCGATAAAGTTAGCAAACTCCAAAACCAAGCCATGAGAGTTATAACAGGAGGCATGATGTCAACGCCTATTGTAGAACTTGAAAAGATTACAAATCTGCAATCCATGACCGACAGAAGAGACTGCAGAACCTAGCAGCAAGCAGAGAAACTCAGAAGACTGACAGACCATCCAATGCATAAGAGACTTAAAAAATTTAGTAAATTGGAAACTAAAGCGGAGAAACTTTGCAGAAATAGCCAAAGCAAAGATGAACGAAGACCATATGAACGCATTAACAACACTAAAGCCCATCCCTACTGTACGCAAACATACCTGGAGGCATATATTTCCAGAGGTGGTAGAAAATATACCAAGTATTGGAAACAAGAACAGCCAGACTGTAAAAGAAAGAAGAGACATAACCCTGAGGTACATAACGAAAAACTACGCAAGCATGGACTGGACATATGCATACACTGACGGTTCTGTAACAAACACAACACAGAACAGAAGGGCAGGGGTATTCCTGAGCCTACCAAATGGTTAAAAAATAGCACTGTCAGTGGCAACTAGAAAATACTCAAGCACTTTCAGAGCGGAAGCAGAGGCACTGAGGGCTGCAGTTGAAGCAGTGCTGACAGGCAAAAGAAATGAAAGCCATATAGTCATGTTTACAGATGCCCTGGCCGTAGTCACAGCACTAAAAAGCCAGGAAAATACTGAACTTAATGACTTAAGAGCAGTACTCTGTCAACTATGCCAGCAGTCCGCACCAAAAAGAGTAGTGGTACAGTGGGTTCCATCCCACTGTAACATCCAAGGCAACGAGGAGGCCAAACAGACTGGCAAAAGAAGGTGCAAGACTACCACAACCAGATCCTAGTGTGACATACGAAGAGTCAAAAAGGCTTATTAGAGCTAGATACATGACCAAATGGGAAACAGAACATACTGGCTACACAAAAAACGATGCCTATTACCAGTTGAACAGAAGAGAGCAGGTCGTGGTCTTCAGACTCCGCACAGACCACAACAGACTGACGTACCACCTATTCAATAAACTGAAGATAGGTGGCACCGACGAATGCCCGTGTGGTACCGGGAAAATGACCGCTGAACATTTGCTGCAAAACTGCCCGACATACGAGGATCAGAGAAAGCAGATGTGGCCATCACCAGTGGCAACACTAGACACGCTCTACGGCAGTGTCGACAGCCTCAGGATGACCGCTGTTTTTTTCGAAAAAATAAAGGTTGACGTCTGACAGCGTACGAAGAAGAAGAAGAAGAAGAAGAAGAAGAACCACAGAGAGATAAAGGGTGATAGAATGCGACGTGTAAGAGAGATACAGAGAACTGAAAGGGCAAGAGATAAAAAAGGGTCAAGAGAGACACAGGAAGGGACAAGAGAGACAAAGAAGGGCCAAGAGAGACACAGGAAGGGACAAGAGGGACACAGAAAGGGACGAGAGAAAGAAAGGACAAAGACAAAAAAGGACAAGAGTGACACAGAAATGAACAAGAGAGACAAAGAATTGGCAAAAGAGACACACATATGGGACGAGAGAGACGCATAAAGGGACGAGTGAGACAAAGAAAGGGACAAGAGATACAAAGAAAGGGACAAGAGAGACAAAGAAACGACAAGAGAGACAAAGAAAGTACAAGAGAAAGGGACAAGAGAGAAACAGAAAGAGAGAGACGAAGAAAGGACAAGAGAGACAAAGAAAGAACAAGAGAAACACAGAATGGGACACGAGAGACAAAGAAGGGACAAGAGACACACAGAAAGGTACAAGAGAGACAAAGAAACGACAAGAGAGACAAAGAAAGTACAAGAGAGACAGAAATGGACAAGAGAGACAAATAAGGGACAAGAGAGAAACAGAAAGAGAGAGACGAAGAAAGGACAAGAGAGACAAATAAAGGACAAGAGTGACACAGAAAGGGTCACGAGAGATAAAGAAGGGACACGAGACACACAGCAAGGTACAAGAGAGACAAAGAAACGACAAGAGAGACACAGAAAGGGACAAGAGAGACACAGAAAGGGACAAGAGAGACAAAGAAGGGACAAGAGAAACAAAGAAAGGGACACGAGTTAAAGAAGGGACAAGAGAGACAAAGAGAGGGACAAGAAAGACACAGAAAGGGACGAGAGAGACAAAGAAGGGACAAGAGAGACACGACAGTTATGAGGTGTGCAAAACGTGTGTGGGTGTGAGGGTGAAAGAAACAATCAGAAGAGGAGGAGAGAGATACAGAAGAGGGATAACGGAAATAGAGAAGGATATGAATGGTTTGCAATAGGGCAACATAGATTGCAGGGTAACGAAGGATGATACGCGAGTGAGAGAAAGAGAGAGAGAGAGAGAGAGAGAGGACGTGGTGGAGAGTGGGAATACGGAGAATAGACGAGAGAGAGAGACAGAGAGAGACATACAGACACAGAACAGGGTTGAGAAATAAGAGCGATATATATAGGGTAGAAATACCATTTGCGAATAGTCCCACGTAGTTTTTATTTGAAGTAAATATTTATCGGGAAATTTGAAAAACGCGTACTTAAAATGACGATATTCTGAATATAGATGAATCATGAACACATTCACACCAAACTAATGGCAAGAAATGTCAATTTGTGATTGGAATTATAAAGATAATTGCACCAAGTAACTAAGGACACAAATTGATGATTGCGCATGCATGTAGCAGACATAATTGATTTGAAGAATGGTGAACTCGTGCTGTTCCAAAATATGCCGACAAACGAACTTTTCATTCCACTGATGAACGGCCGTACATGTACTTCCTTGATTAGATAGAGCCTCCTGTCTGGTAAAGGCCTAAAGCATTAACTATCATAAAGCATTGTCACTGGAAGACAAGGTCCCGACATCAGCAAGTACTAAGACAAGATCAAACTTTGGCTAACAAAGGAGCACTTGTAAAGAATACCCAAATAGACGTTTCCCAGCCACAAAGACAGAACGGAGCTTGGTCATAGAATGCCGCCATGCCATTTACACTAAAAGCATTTATACTTATTTTGGGCAAAGATTGAAGGACGGATGACAAGGTGACAAGACAACCTTCAAACTATTAGATGTCCAGGAAATGGCATACGCTACCCGTTCAAACTATGAGAAACAACTCTGGATTACGAGTGAGGGTCATGCAATGAAAGAGGAAGACAATTATTGGTAGCAAGAAGGTTTCCAATTCATTCATCCGACAAAAGTCATTAATCTATTTGAGTCCTCTGAATATGAATAGTGTGAGTAGATGTTACGTGTGTGTGTATTGAAAGGAAAGATGAATACACGCTTAGACTTGGAGCACTCACACTAAGCTCAATGGTTAGTTCCTCGCGCGTATATTGAGGATTAGGTGGTAAGAGATAGTGCCATATAATGTCATTTTACAGCGAGCGAGCACTCATAGCATGTACTCACTGTTGAGCGAAAGACGCCTTCGATGGTTGGGATATATTTACCGCATGGAAGATGAGTGCCTAAGATATCCTATATGGACAGCTGGGCATTGGAACTAGAAGAATCGGCCGTTCCAAACTGCGATTCAAGGACGTATACGCGATGGGGATGACGTCATATGACATTCCATCCAAAAATCTCTATCCTGAGCAAACGTTTCCCAGCTTCCGAAAGCTGGGAAACGTTTGCTCAGGATATAGATTTTTGGAGACAGGCAGTTGGAGAGCTGCCGACGACCATAGAGGCGTTCTGGCTGCAGAGAAAAGAGAAAGACTCAAGTCGGGTGACACCTGGACAAGCCAACCTCCTCAGCATGGTTTTACGATCTGCGGCAGGCACTGTCACTCACGGATCAGCTTTTACAGCCACAGAGACTGTGTCGAAATACAGAAGACAGCTGGACAGAAATCACAGGGCGCCAGTCTACAGAGACGTAAGACGTCAATGCAACTTCCCATAAAGCTAGCAACAACGTATTCAAGTCACAAGAAACACTGACACAAACACCATCATTCTCTTTCAGTACACATTTCTTACTGATAATAATTCATATATTATAAACACGAATGCACTCAAATAAGAACACAATAGTGTGCCTATACCCTTATGGATCAATGAAGATGAGCGTTATGTTGGGAATGTATTATCGATGAACGGAAGTACTGTAAAATGTGTTGTGTGTACAAACGATAACCATGTCTGTTTTGATAATTCAGTGCAGTCTACATCATATTGGTGACGTGACATACCACGTTAATGAACATTGGGACATGTGCAAAAATTCATGTTGAAATGTTAGTTAATTATTAAGATAGTGTATATATTCCAACGGCACTATTTGTGCACGCAATATAGAGACCGCGAGGTGTGAGATAAGACAAGAACAGTTTCTTCTCCACTGCCCTGCTTCCCCTAATTAAGCCATGTGCTAGTTTCACAATTCGGTAGCGCAGGTTTTCAGATGGAGGCCGCGACCCTAGTCCCCTTTCTCCGAGAGAAATACCGTACATAGATGATCTCTGAAATCAGTAACAACTGTTTCAATAACTAAGAAGAACCAAAGACGGCCACAACACAGGGCACATTGAAGAACGCGAACTTTGATCCAGTGCAAACCATTTTGAACTCATTTTGTCTTTGATCCTAAGAAAGCCACGTTAAGCTCAGTTTGTCCTCGCCCTGGGACACGTGCATTATGCCGCGTGGTGGGGGCTTTCACACGCTGAGCACTTTCACCTCTACCCAGTTAACGTGTGTGTACAAGCCACTCTGAATTAATGACCACAAATACACACTCCAGCGGGACAGTGGCTTCCGGCTAAATAACTTTCAGAGGGAGTCAAGTGTCACGGGCATGTATTTTCTTATTTTATGCGACCTTTTTAATCTGCCGGCTACCGTTATTTTTATGATCTTTCTCACCCCAACCATCTCTCCCTGCGTCGCTCCTTCCCTATCATCATATCAATGCCTCTATCGGCAAGGTCAACTTTTAGCGATCATAGAGCAGGTACGCCTCTTCAACCAGTCTTTTTGGCTGTATCAGAGCGCGCATGAAATCAAAGTGGAAATATTGATTCTATACCCCACTACTTTATCTCTATCCCCCACTATATTATCTCTATCTCTCTCTTTCTTTCTCTAGCTCTCCCTCTTTCTCTCGCTCTCTCTCTTTATGCTTGCGTGCGCACATACAGACATCATCACCTCACCCACACCTGCGCATATTATGCCCACGAGGCATGCATGACACAAGTTGGTGTACCTCGATTTCCAGAAAACATGTAGATTGAAACACTAATGTACATGAGACGCTGCTATACTGCTACTGGGATGGCTGGTGAAAGTGAACATATTTTGTAAGTAAGCAAAAACTTATGACAGAGAGTCAAGCGGATAGAGAGAAACATAAAGATGCATTGTAATAGACAGCAAATTGGATAAATGGATGGGTGGGTTTTTCTTGAATGGATGGATTGGTGGATGATGTCTGTATTAATGAATGGGTGCATCGGATTTTGAGGTGAATGGATGGATTCGCGGGTGGGTCTTTGTTGGATGGATGAATGGAGGCTATTTTGTTTGATGAATGATGGGTTTTTTAGTGGCTGGATGAATGAGTGGATGGGTTTTTCTTGGATGGATGAATAAAAAGATGAATGCATGGGTGTTTTTGTTAGATGGGTTGGTGGGTGTTATTATGGTTGACGGATGGATGAATGTGTGGGTTTGTGTTGGATGAATGAATGTGTGGTTTTTTTTTAAATACATGCATGGGTGAATTGAATTCGTTGAATTGATGTATAAGGGATGGATGCATGTGTGATGGATTGTTGTTGGATGGATAAATCAGAGAATAGACGGGTGGGTTTTTATTGGATCGATTGATGGTTGGGTGTGATTTGTTGGATCTATGGTGGGTTTTTGCAAGATGGGTGGATTTTTTATGGATGGATTTGTGTTGTTGTTCGATGTGTGTATGGGTAGGTGTATGTGTGTGCGTTTTTGGTGGATGGATGGATAAATGGATGTGGTTTTGTTGGACGGCCGGAATAGCAAGCACGCAAACAGATAGGCAGACAGACAGGCAGGCAGGCAGATAGATAAAGTAAGTAAGTAGCATGTCCTTTACAGAACGTAGCTTCTTACAACTGCCAACCTATTTGGCTGTTATAAGTTTCTCTGAAAGTGTGCATTACGGCAGATTGCCGCTAATTTCCGTACGTGGAGGCGCATTGAACCGATATAAAAAAAACCAGTGTCTGGCAAATTCGACACGGTGATAATCGAGACAAGGTAGAGATATATGTACCCACGCACAGACAGACAGCTAGGAGCACTGTGATAGAGACACAGAGACACGCTCATACAGGAATGTATATAGAGATACACAGACAGAAAAAGTTACACAAAAACAGACAGATGAATACCCGCAAAAAATTGCATGCATACACATACACACACACACAGGCACGCACACACACACATACACACACTTGATGCCCTCGAACAGACAGTCGTAAAATCAGCTGGATACCACTCAATAACAAATTCTAAATAAAATGGCGTCGTGTCTAATTTCCGGTTTGGTGATGGTAGGACGAATTTAATGAGACATCAATCAAGAGTCAATGTGAACCTCAAACCACACATATCAAATCATTGCGCAATGTTTCTAATTCATGTTGATTGACTATCCGCTTAAAAGCCCATCAGTTCTGGCCCAGTGTCCTAGCCTCGTTTGTGGTACGGGAGAAAGGTTAAGGTTGTCGGTCACACATCAGTGTGTCCGTCAGGGATGGTTAGTTCTAGGTTTCAATGGCCCAGGTCAGTGATTTTGTTACGTGGGAGTTGTAATGACCATTTCTGAACGACAACCAATTACCAATGGAGAAATATGTGCATTCCCCAGCAAAACAGAAATAAGCATGACAAAAAGATGGATGTATACTGCTCGACCTATGTGCCTGTCCTGACATATGGATTCGAGTCATGGACAATAACCACGCACAAAGAAAGGCAGCTACAACCTTCACAAATGAGGTAGTTAATAAAGGTGGTCCAGATAACGAAAAGGGACACGATCCGTAGCCAGACAATATTTCTAAGCTCAACTCCTGCAGACACGACTGAAGCAGACCCAGCAGCAGTGGTTTGGCCATGTCTGTAGAATGGAAGTAAATCGGATACCAATGTGGTCATGGGAGGCAAAAAGTAAAAGACACAGATCCACAGGACGTCCAAAAGCACATTGGGAAGACAACATACGACAATCCCTACATAGGTGGGCACTGAGGATTGAAAAGATGTCAAGAGAAAGGCAGCGGATAGCTTTCTCACTGACAAACCCCTACACCTCAGGGTAGTTAGTTGCCCATCGCAAGTGAATATGGCGACAGCGTCAGACATGTTTTTTGAGATCTGACCGCATATGATCCTACAGTCTGATGAGCGTGACAAACATTACCGCACGTAGGGCACACGTGAAGTTGGGCAATCTTGCATTCTTTCCTTTCGCGCAGCTCGCCTTTCCTGCGCCGTCGTGATGGTCCTCTGCTCAGTGGTGCAACCACCACGCGTGAGTGCAGTGCGCCAGGCTGAGTGGTTCGGAGCAGGCAGCTCCCGGTCAATGGAATGGATAACTTTTAGAGTGCACTCAGTTCAAAACTCATTATTGATTGCCTGCATGTCCTGTTCCGAGCACGTGTTAATTGCGGAATCGTTGGCAAAGATGATATCTACGATAGTTGATTTTTTCACCTTTGTGTGGGGGCCTTAAGGCGCCTCAGTGAACAGTTGCCCATCCGTCCAGTATCTGATCTGTATGCCAGTATCACAGTCACGTCTTGTATCAGAAAGCATGGCTACAAATACCATGCTAAAAAGTGTTGGTGCCAGCACACAGCCCTGTCTGTCCCCATTTATGACGGGGAATGCTGCATAAAGTTCACCATCATTCAGTACGCGGGATGACCTGCCATCATGAAACTGAAGGACAACTGTGATGATTTTTTTCGAGACAGACGAATTTCACCATGATTTTCCCGTGACCGTCACTGTTGACGGTCTCAACGGCTAATTGTCCGATCAATAAAAGTCGTGTACAGATCATGATGTTATTCCTGACATTTCTCTTGAATTTGACTAGCTGCAAAAACCATATCAACCGTCCCACGACCAGCTCTGAAACCACATTGACTCTCTGGGAGTATCTTCTGCTCTAGATGAGTTAAGCGGTTAAGCTAAAATCGAGTGACAATTTTTCCAGCGATCGACAAGAGGGCGATCACTCTGTGGTTATCACAAGATTGACGATTGCCCTTGTGCTTGTACATGTGGACAATGGTGGCATCGTTCAGTTCCTGCGGCATTTAACCTGTATTCCAAATTAAGCAAAAGAGGTATGTCAGTTTGTGTAACAGCACAGGGCCTCCTGCCCTGTAGAGCTCAGCAGGAATAGCAACTGACCTGGAGGCTTTGCCACTGAACATTAAGCTGACTGCCCTCTCAATCTCAACTGCAGTGGGCAGGATACCAAACCTGTTATTGACCTTAACTTGAGACATGTGTGTTATTTGCTAATTCACTGATAATGGAAGGCATGTTCAAGATAGCACCGAAGTGCTCTAATCATCGTTCCTTAAAGTCGAATTCGTCGGTCACCAGTGCCATGCCATCAGCATTAAGGACAGAAGATGAGTGATAGGACCTGGGACTATAGACCGTCGTCAGGGCCTCGTAAAACCGCTAATTGTCATGCGTGTATGCGTATCGCTGGATTTCATTTGCATTGCTGTTAAGCCAGGCATCCGACATAGGCATGAGCTGGTTCTGGACAATCCTGCGAATATTGGTGAACGCGAAATGTTTGGAAGATGAGGAGGGATCGTCTTTGTGAAGTCTTAATAAACGATGTTTTTCACCCAGCAAAGTCTTAATAGCCTCATCGTTGTCATCAAACCCGTCTTGGTTTTTGCAAGCTGCATGACCAAGTTACTCAGAAGCGGTAGAGTAGACAGTATCCTTCAGAAACGCCCATTTGTCATCGGCTGTCTCCGTACACGGCTGGCTGTCCAGAACCTTGAATAGCGCACCGCAAGGGTCCCACTTTGCAAAATGAAGATGTTAAGTCTCTTCTCAGGTTTTCTACCCTGGTGACGTCGCCTATGCTCTATGTTGATGTTAAACTATTACACAATGAGCCTGTGATCTGTCCAACACTCGGGACCGCACATAGCCTCTGTCATTCGCACATCTCGTCTGTCCCTCTTTCTGGTGAGGACATAATTAGATGTCACTGCTTAGAGCATCCACGGCGTCGTGTTGCGAGTGGACAGCCGAAACATGGTGTTGGTGATGGAGAGATCATGGGTGGCACAGAGGTCCAGCAGTAGCAAACTGTGGCTGTTCCACTTACCCGTGCCATGTACCCCAAGTACACCTTCTCAGAACTGATGGTCGGCTCCTACTCTGGCATTGAAGTCACCAAGGATAACAAGCTTACCGGCCTTTAGAACCGACAAGATGAGGGAGTTCAGCTTCTCATAGAATGTATCCTTGATATGCCCAGGCTTAGTAATTGTGGTGGCATAGCTCTGATCACTGTAATACTCCTTCTGTGTCCCAGTGAGAGTTGGACAGTCAATTAGCCGATCATTGTGGAGGTCAAACAATAGCGCATACTAGATGAGACCTGATGGCGAATTCGACACCAGATTCTCGTCTTTCTGTTATGTCGCGCCAACTCCAGAAGAACATGCATCCGCTCATAACTTCCGTGATCTGACCCTCTCCTGGTAATCTGGTCTCGCTAAGAGCAGCCCCATCTACCGTGTAGGGAGTCAGTGCTCTGGAAATTAGTCTTGTCCTCCTTTCGAGTCTATATATCTACCTCACGGTAGAAGATAAGTGACTTTGTAAGTAACTTGTGTCCCTTTGTGTTTTTTGTTTTCAAAATCAAAATATATGTATAGCGATTATGTCCTTATTAGTAGAGTGCTATCTCCAATTGTCTTGATAATATTTTACCCTTGGCCAAAGGTAGAACAGTACGAGAGAATTAGCTTGACATATTGCGAAAATATTCCTCACTTTAATCCAAATCAGCGCGAAGGTCACTCATTTCAGCGAACACAGCAAAAGGAAAAGATTGTCCCCACGGCTAAACAGAGAGAGTGGTCTTCATAACACGTCATGGACGAACATCATTAGTAGAGTATATAATTGGCTGCTTCTGACTACGTCGTGGAAATTGTTGCACGAGTAAGATACCTGACGTCTCCCATGTTTTGTCTGTCATAGGGAGTCTGAAGACTACACATCACATCTGGTATTATCTTACACTATTTCTTCTCTTTTATTAATTTAGACGTCCAGACTGCAGAACATCGACAAAAGATGTCCCCGGCTCCTACTTGGTATTATTTGGACACACGTCACACAGCACACACAAGACGTGTGGCAAAAATCATAACAACGTGTAGCTGGCGATAATCTTATTCTTCTCATCATTTTTCTTCTCCATCTATGTCTATATACGCTATCTTACATGAGCATAGATTTATCAAAAAGCAATACCCAGTTGACTTAAGGTCATTGGTACATCCACAGAGCTAGTCATTAAAAGGTACACAGATCACGGGTGGATATGACACACACCAGACAGAAAGACGTACAAAATAACTATACCTGCGCAGAACTGGAACCAACTGGAGAAAAACAGCCAACAATTAATGTTTACATAAATGCACTACATAGAAGAGATCGAAGTTTCATCTTTCAGTTTCGAACAAGACACACCAGAGTCAATAATCAATCCCCAGCGTCTGACCTTGTGGAGACATTGCCTCCACCCTGATAAAACAGTCAGACACACAATCATTGAGTGCAATGCGCTTGCAGACGTGAGAAAAAGATTATAACAAGCACTGTCGATAATTGCCAACACCCTTTATGGAGCAGTGAAACAACTGAAGAAATCATATTTGTATATACGAATGGCATTGGGCTGCCAAGAGCAGGCTTGCTCAGCAGCTACGAGATTGCAGCTACAACACAACAACCGGAGAAGCCAAAGACCTGGTGAATAAAGTGAAGTATGTATCCAAGGTAGCGCGTATTTCATGACTGCAAATCAAAAGGATGTACCACAGCATGAGTCGGTAGAACGCGAATACTGCAGGGTTATGGTATTGTCGGACATGAGGAACGGAAGTGATAGTGCACGGCTAAGATTTCACACAGCAATCAGCTATTATGTGTGGCAACGTCAATGAGTTTTCAAAAAGTATCAGGGGCAACAGTTTACCACAACTCAAACAAGAAAGATAACCATGCGGCTTACGAAGACACAAATGGTCAGGACTATTGTTCAAATAGGACGTCACGTATTTGTATTCGGCTGGCTTGCAGACACAGGCACGCGCGTGCCCTGTTCTTGTCAATGCTGGCGTTCCCTTACACAAGGATCTTGTCGCATGTTGCCAGTTATATAGGCGCCATGTCCTGTTATGTCTTGTATTGGTCGACATTCTATTGAGGATCTCGTCTTGTCTATCTCTACCTTACCAGTCCTTCGTCTGAAACATGGTGCTATTTGGTGTTCCCTGAGTGCGGCTGGGTTGCAAATGGGCAAATCAATACTCATGAGGAGTGACGAAGATTTTGGCTGCATGGCTTCTGATCCGTCTTCTCTATTCCGCTACATTTCAAGCACGGTTTGTAGGTGGATCCTTCAATTGAATTTGTATCTGAGCGTTTTGTGCGCTCGTCCAGTGACGTTTTCTGTAGTCATTTGTTGGTAATAGTTTCTAGCCATATTATCAACCCTCTACAAACGTCTTTTTTCAATATGCATTAAAGTGGAGTTGTACAATTATTTCCCCAACAGTAAGGCATTAGGGATTCACATTGGGGAAAGCTCACTATATGTACAGGCAATATTTTGAATTGCAGTCAATATAGTTATGGACACGTCAAACTGGGCACAATATCACGAATCGGTAGATATTCAGTGGCATGAGAAAGAGACAGACAGACAGACAGACGGACGGACGGACGGACGGACGGACGGACGGACGGACGGACGGACGGACGGACGGACGGACGGACGGACGGACGGACGGACGGACGGACGGACGGACGGACGGACGGACGGACGGACGGACGGACGGACGGACGGACGGACGGACGGACGGACGGACGGACGGACGGACGGACGGACGGACGGACGGACGGACGGACGGACAGACAGACAGACAGACAGACAGACAGACAGACAGACAGACAGACAGACAGACAGACAGACAGACAGACAGACAGACAGACAGACAGACAGATAGATAGATAGATAGATAGATAGATAGATAGATATATAGATAGATAGATAGATAGATAGATAGATAGATAGATAGATAGATAGATAGATAGATAGATAGATATAGATGAAGACGGAGGAACTGAGGACGGGGGGATGCAAGTAGATATAGAATAAAAGTCAGGGAGAGGTATTTATGTTTGACACGTTAATATAGACAGCGAACTCGTGTTGGAACAATTGTTGCTTAATTGGATACACCTTTATGTCTTCTTCTTCTCATTAGACATACTTTTTTTTACCCGTGAAGTCCAGGTATCTGGATAAAGGTTGATGTAGTGAAGAGTTATGAGTGTGTGTATGTATGTATGTATGTATGTATGTATGTATGTATGTATGAAATTGACAGAAGGATGAAGATTCAGTTTGCGGATAGTTGTTTGAGTCAGTGGAGATTAAATGAATGGGTAGAACCATTTAATTACGGAAGCAAAAAACCTCATTCAAGAACCGCGACGTGGGAGACGAGTAAGCGTTTCAGCTGATACAGTCAAACTGCATATAGACTAGCAATTCGGTGGCAACAGGTCAGTCATTACTGATGAAATAGCCGTAGATTTCAACATTAGTCACAGCTCTGCTCCCAAAATTGCCCATAAAGGAAAGTATATAGCATATGGGTTACAAGGAAGCTGGCAGCGTTATGGAGGCAGAGCAAAACTGTTTATCTGTCACACAAAATATCTTTCTGCTCTCTCTTTTTCTTAGAGGACACCCACAAACTAGTGAGGAGATGGACAAAGTGGGTTGCCAGACTTGGGAGCTATGTCGAAAAAAGACACAATAATGTCTGGTTCGAACTCTTGTAAAAATATTAATAAAACCCATGTTCCTTTAATGGCTCTCTCTCGTACGCGCGCGTGTGTGTCCCCGTCCGTGCGCGTCCCCGTCCGTGCGTGTAAACAAGAAAATAGACTACTGGCGTAGTTCAGAAATAAATGTCTATATCGTATGCATACTTTGCGGCAGGCAACTGTATGTAAAAACAAAACTACAGCTCTGTGTCAAACTGCGTGACAATAACAAATAAAGCTGGATATCAAGGGGATAAATCAAAGATAGGATACACCCTCAGATAGAAACATAATACAGCGAATAAAGCGATGTACTGGAACCAATAGGAGAAGAGAAGATCTGGAAGACAACAAAACATTTTTGTTTTGTTTTTTAAAATGAAAGAAATAAGCCAGGAGAGATGGAGTATCATCACAGGAGCCCAAGACAGGTGCCCAAAATAGGAACATATGGAGATAGAGCATTGTAAGCCACCAGTTTGGCGAGGGAAAAGAAGACGAGTCCAAGTTAAGAAGCCACCAGATACAGTAGTCTAGGGCTGTCAGGATTCCCCCGGCTATGCAGGCAGTTTTCTTCGTCTCTCGCTTATGTCCAACTTCCTCGGGGAAAACGTTCTTGAAAGGTAATTCCAATCAGAGCTGGCGAGAAATGGAATTTGTCTGTCTCGGCCTCAGTTAGACCGGCCATATCAAAGTTAGTGCGGTGATAGAGGGCTTTCGGCATTTACGTACAGTTGGCATTTAAAAAATATATGTATATATCTGTAGAGAAATGGAAGAGCCAAAAGAGTTAAATGAGAGAGAGAGAGAGAGAGAGAGAGAGAGAGAGAGAGAGAAAGAAGTAAAAGAGAGAAAGTGCGCATATTCGGAGACACCTGTTTACATAAAGTACAGCAGAAGTAGACGTACACTCACTATTTATCTCAACATCAGTTCGGCTGGTACAAATATATATGTATATTTATATATATATTTATATATACATATGTATATTTGTAAAAGAGCTAAGAACATCAGTTCTTTGAAACGTATTTGAAAGAAAAGATGAGTTTCTTCAAGAGAACCTATATTTACGTGGGGTGAGTTGTTTTCAGAGAGCCTATATTTGCGTAAGTTGAGTTTCTTCCATAAAGCAGCAGGACAATAATGGTATAACACCAGAAATGGTTGAATACATGGGAGCAGCAGGAGAGATGCTATTCATGAAGATTCTCAAGGCAGCTTGGCGCCACAAGAAGATGCCAAGAGACTGGGAGGTTGCAATGATAATTCCAATATTTAAAAAGGGTGGCAAACCACAATGTGAAAATCAGAGAGGTATTTCCCTTCTTAGTGTCCCCGGGAAAGTCTACTCTAGGATTCTAGAACGGCGATTAAGTGGTCTAGCAGAGCCAAATATGGATGAAACTCAATGTGGGCAAACAGAAGTACTCAAGACCTTATCTTTACACTAAGACAGCTAAGTGAAAAGGCTCTTGAATACGATAAAGAGATATATTTCTGCTTTTTGGATTTGGAGAAAGCATTTGATTAAGTTCCTTGGGACAAACTCTGGGAGTGTCTGACAAGGAAGAACATCCCAGGACCCCTGATCTCTGCCATACAGAGTTTCTATAAAATATGCAGAAATTATGTGCGGACATCAAATCAAAAGTCAGGAGAGTTCAAGACCACTAGTGGAGTAAGACAGTGGGACATTCAATCACCGTACCTTTTCATACTCCTCATGGATGAAGTCATCAAGGCCTGCAAGGAACGGACAAAAAAGTATCAAGTAGGGCACTGGAAGATGAAACCAAGTTACGTATCGGAACTAGCATTTCCAGATGATGTGGTCCTGATCACGAAATCCGAAGCACATCTCCAGATCCACTTGCAGGTCTGGGATGAAAAGTTGAAGAAGAGAGGAATGCACATGAGCAACTCCAAAACAAAAACCCTGGTGATCGCCATAGATGAGAAGAGACATCAGATAACCATAGGAACACGAGCACTGGAGCAGGTCAGCAATTTTAAATATCTAGGAGTGGTAATAGACAGCAGGGGAGGAATCAAAGAGGAGTTAACTGCACGAAGGGCAGCAGCAGGTAGACTTTTCCATGCAATAAACAGAGGTTTCCCCAGTAAAAGAGAAATAAGCAGGAAAACAAAGATGGACGTATACCTCTCGACCTATGTGCCTGTCCTGACATATGGACGTGAGTCATGGGCAATGACTACAGCCCAAGAACGGCAATGACAAACTTCAGAAATGAGGTACCTCAGAAAGGCGGTACAGGTGACGAAAAGGGACAAGATCCGTAACCAGACAATACGTAGCAATCCTGAAGTTCAACCCCTGCATACACGAGTGGAGCAGTCCCAACTACAGTGGTTTGGCCATGTCTGTAGAATGGAAGAAGATCGGATTCCAAAGCGGTTAAGGGAGATAAAAAGTCAAGGACGCAGACCCCCCAGGACGTCCCAAAGTACGTTGGGAAGACAACATACGACAGTCCCTAAGTGATAGTGGGCTGGACTGGAAAGAGGCCAGGAAAAAGACGGCGGATAGAGCAGTGTGGCATTCTCTCTGGAAAACCTCTACACCTCACGGTAGAAGAGGAGCGACTAAGTAAGTAAAAGTTCCTTCCAGAGAACCTATATTTATCTGAGTTGAGTTACTTCAAGAGCACCTATATGTGCGTGATTTGAGTTACTTCCAGAGAACCTATATTTACGTGAGCTGAGTTACTTTCAGAGAACCTATATTTACGTAAGTTGTATTACTTCCAGGAAACCTATATTTACGTGAGTTGAGTTCCTTCTAGAGAACATATATTTACATGATTTGTATTACTTTAAGAAAACCTATATTTACGTGAGAAATTACTTTCAGAGAACCTATTTTTACGTGAGTTGAGTGACTTCCACAGAGAAACCTATATTTACGTGAGTTGAGTTCTAGTACTCCTTGTATGGTAATACTTTCTCTGTAGACGTTCAGCTGGCAAGTCTTATCTGGACCCAAGTTAGAATGATCGGTGGCTGCAATATTTAGTTTGTTCAACTGACGGTATCTTAGTTGTGACGTATTGTTCTGAGTGGAGATTATCACTAGTTCACTTCAGCTGAGCTGGGACTATATGAGACAGAAGGTGTAGAGAGAGAGAGAGAGACATAGAGTGAGGGTGAGATAAAAAGAAAGGGAGAGGTGGGGGAAGGGGAGAGGTGGAGGAAGGGGAGAGGTGGGGGAAGGGGAGTGTGGTGGGGGAGGGGGATACCAGAACGCCCTGGTCTGTATTCACTTATTCAAGTTAGGGTGCGAAAATTGAAGAAAGAAACAAGCGAGTTGTTGAACTGCGCAAGTGTTTGTGTGCGTGCGCACATATCTCCATCTCCCCTATGGTCTATCCATCTCTCACTCTTCCCCAATTGTTGGATAGTGTTATACGTACAGCATGCCCCTCTCCCGCCTGTGATAACTAAACATTATGAATACAGCTCAGAAAGATAGCCACGTACTACAGCAGTAGTACGCATCATTTTTATTTTTGGATTGATTTCAAAGTTGACAACTTAGAGGCCATGTTTTCTTGAGCATACGCAACATCTAGCAAAATATGTTTTCCGTTTGTCTACATGTGCCCTATTATGTTACTGTATTCTGTTTTGTGTGTCGTGGGTCTGTTAAGCTGCCATAGTGTTAAGAATGTATGGATATATGAATGTATGCCGTTTTACTTTTTCATTAGAAAAGCGGTCGACCAAGTCAGGGATCTCAAACTGAAACTACATAGAGGAGCGCAAACATAAGTTAAATTACATTAAAAACCTGATTGAGTTTGCGCGAGCCTGGCTTTACGGATGGTTTGGTAGTACTATATTAAATCAATGCAAGTACCGCCTGCACAAAAGCAGGTTGGCTGCAAAAGATCCCCAAGATCAATTGGCTCTTGTCTTGACGGTACGGTTTGCCAGACTGACATTAAGTCATCTGTCGATGTTGCTTTTTCCACTAATAGCACTGTCCGCCTCTTGTCTTGACGATACACTCTGACAGACTGACATTAGTCCATATTTTGATGTTGCTCTCCCACTTATAGTTGATCGCTTCTGGTATGACCACTTTCAACATTTCCTTCAAGTATTATTTTCAATAAAGTACTGTCTGTTCATATGACGAAAATCTTTGACTTTGACTTGGTAATGTATGTCAATAGCTCTCTACCCGCGCCTACTCTCGTCAGAACGTCGCTGTTAGTTTCCCTTTAGTAACCACTTTTGAGTGTATCCTGCTTTATGAAAGTCGATACTTGATTTAATCTTTCTTCTACTCAATTCGAATGTGTTATTTTTATGTTCGCGTTATGTTATAACTATTGTTGTTTTTTATTTCTTCTGTTGAAGATATTTAGTCCAGTAAGGTATATGTCAGATGGTACCTAAATCTTTCAAACAAACCCAAAAACACCAAAATAAGTCTTAACGGCAAATATATGCGGCCAAACGACAACCCAAACTACCTGGGAGTCACATTTGATCGGCGCATGACATGGCAAAGTCAGATCGAGAGAAATCGAATGAGAGCCAGAGAAAGAATAGCAATCATGAGGAAACTTGCTGGCACAAGCTGGGGAGCAGACGAAAGTATACTAAAGAAACTGTACACTGGAAGAGTGAGACCAGTTCTCGAGTATATCATTGCAGCATGGACAACAGCAGCAAAGGCGAACTTTGATAAAATTAGCAAACTCCACAACCAAGCCATGAGAGTTATAACAGGAGGCATGAAGTTAACGCCAATTGTAGAACTTGAAAAAATTACAAATCTGCAATCCATTACCGACAGAAGAGACTGCAGAGCCCAGTAGCAAGCAGAGAAACTCAGAAGACTGACAGACCATCCAATGCCCCAAATACTAAATAGATTTGGAAATGGGAAACTAAAGCGAAGAAACTTTGCAGAACACATTAACAACTCCAAAGCCCATCCCTGCTGTACGCAAACCTACCTAGAGGCAGCAAATACTTCCGGAGGTGGTAGAAAATATACCAGGTATTGGAAACAAGAACAGCCAGACTGTAAAAGAAAGAAGAGACATAACCCTGAGGTACATAACGAAAAACTACCCAAGCATGGACTGGACATATGCATATACTGACGGTTCTGTAACAAACACAACACAGAACGGAGGGGCAGGGGTATTCCTGAGCCTACCAAATGGTTACAAAATAACACTGTCAGTGGCAACTGGAAAATACTCAAGCACTTTCAGAGCGGAAGCAGAGGCCCTGAGGGCTGCAGTAGAACCAGTGCTGACAGGCAAAAGAAAGCCATATAGTCCTGTTTACAGATACCCTGGCCGTAGCCACATCACTAAAAAGCCAGACAAATACTGAACTTAATTATTTTAGAGCAGTACTCTGTCAACTATGCCAGCAGTCCGCACCGAAAAGAGTAGTGGTACAGTGGGTTCCATCCCACTGTAACATACAAGGCAACGAGGAGGCAGACAGACTGGCAAAAGAAGGTGCAAGACTACCACAACCAGATCCTAGTGTGACCTACCAACAGTCCAAAAGGCTTATTAGAGCCAGATACATGACCAAATGAGAAACAGAACATACTGGCTACACAAAAAACGATGCCTATTACCAGTTGAACAGAAGAGAGCAGGTCGTGGTCTTCAGACTTCGCACTGGCCACAATAGACTGAGGTACCACCTATTCAATAAATTGAAGATAGGTGGCACTGACGAATGCACGTGTGGTATCGAGAAAATGACCGCTGAACATCTGCTGCAAAACTGCCCGACATACGAGGATCAGAGAAAGCACACGTGGCCATCACCAGTGGCAACAATAGACAAGCTCTATGGCAGTGTCGACAGCCTCTGGATGACCTCTTCTTTTTTCGAAAAAATACAGGTTGACGTCTGACAGCGTACGAAGAAGAAGAAGAAGAAGAAGAAGAAGAAGAAGATGGTACCTAAATGATGTCGTAATGATGGCGCATAATTCCATATTTCCTATGCGTCGCATGGCGTGACATAACCGTTTTTATTTACCGCCGATAACCATGCCAGCATAATTAGAGAGAAACACACCCAAAAATGCACGAGCTGACTATTCCAAATGAAGAACAGCAACATGTTTCCGTGGACACAAAGTGTAAGTTGTAGACTAACGTTAATCCCATGCAGTTCCGTGGCCTGCTGGCATCCATAATGGACTAAAACACCAGAGCAAAAGTTAGACCCTCACACTGTTATGCGTCATCTTTACTGCTCTACGTAAATCTGAAATGGCTTAGTCTTTCTATAGGGGCAGATACCCATGTGCAAGCCTTTAGGTCTGGCTGTGTGGATGAAGCTGGAAGGTTTCCCTCAATTAAAAGAGCGATCAAGAATGATCTCTAATCTTGTCTAAGAAGTGCGAATCTCTTATCCAAATGTGCCACACAAATTTAGTTGCAGGCTACGGCAAGATACGGCTTTTCTTTTTTCCGGGTCACATGTGTGAGACCCTTGTTCATGTTTGGTGATGCAGCAGTGAATGAGCTGACAGCAACCAGCAACTCATCACTGGCTGCTTGCATCTGGGTCAGTGAACCACAGCTGAACAAGACCATACTCCGCAACCACGTGCCGGCCCTGGAAACAGACTGAACTAGTTTCTCTTCCATTATTGCTCAGATATTAGGTATCAAAGAGGAAAGGAATACCCAGCCCAAAAATGTCGCGCTGAAATCGATTGTGTGGATCCGAAAGGCGCAGATATCGCAGAATATTAACAGACTTCTTTTTCTATACGAACGTCGAAAAATAGAAGAAAAAGAAGGAGGACGAGGAGGAGAAAAAGAAGAGGAAGACAAATAAGAGGACACCTGTTCGAAGCACTGGCTCTATCACATATTTTGCACGCACTGGTATAAGTAAGGTCTCTTATCGACGCTTCGAAACCGGATTTTCTCGATTCAACAATAAGTGTCACCGCCTGAGTTCACAATCTCCAATTGCTGAAATGTGAATACATGTTTCAGAACAAGTACCACCAAGGTTAGCGTTTAATTACACGGGATTCCCGCTGGGGCTTTTGAACTAACAGTGGTAAGGTGAAGTAAATTCCTCAAAACCTGCTTTCGCCTTATCGTTAAACCAAACGTTCTTTAGCCCCGCGTCGTCGAGGCAAGGGAATGATGACAGCAGCACATCGATAGATGTCGACGGTTATATCCGTAGTTTCCCATTTACAGTAGTAGACTATTTACTTCTAAATCGTATGTTTTCGTCCATGAACTCGCCCCGCAGTCTGGTAATGGCGAAGGATCTCCCCTTCGTATATATTTCCCCTGCATACGCCCTATCCTCATGTATGGCTCCGAGACCTGAACACTACTACAGCGGAACCGGTGTCTTGAGGCCTTCCACCTGCGGAATCAGATACCAGAGGCGCATCCTCGGGATTAACTGGTAACGCATGATTTCCAACAGTGAAGTCGTTCGACGAACTCAAGGTGCATGCATTGCCTCAAAGATTTATCGCCGTCGCCCCTCCCTTTTCGGCTGCGATGTCCGCCTCCCTGGGAAGTCGCAACCCACAAGATGCTCCGGCAGGCTGTGAGCGCGAAGTACGGGATGATGCCGTGCTCATCCAGGAAATGTCCTAGTGGCCATCATCGCAACACCTGGCTAAAACAGATCGCCACTCCCCCAACAGAACTGCTGACCGCCTGGGACGCGGCCATCAGACGTGGTCATGGCCATGTCCATTAGATGCGGCAGGCTCTGGTCGCCTAAGCGTAATATTTAATGTGAGCGTAGAATAGCTAAACAGCATGGTTCTCACGGAGAGGGTGCTTAGTTCGCTCCAGGGTAACGACACTTCAGTTTATCCACAAGTAAGTTAGCACCGGGCTACTGCAAGACCTCGGTTCATTTTCATCAGCACGTTCGTGGTGTGAGGAAAGCTGCTACCGCCACTTAAAGCCCTTGTTCAGAGCGCTCAAAAGAGTACAAATGCATTCTCAGCATTCAACAACAACAACAACACATAGGAAATGGTATGGTACTAAAGGGACTGGTTGTTTCGTGTAACAAACATTTGAGATCCAGTACAAGTGGGTATCTTAACACTGCATCACAAACGACAGTGACTGCTATGTCTACCTTTTTGTGACCTACATTAGCTGACAGTGACTGCTATGTCTACCTTTCTGTGACCTACATTAGCTGCAAGGAAACGGTGTGGAGAGCTGGTGTTTAATTCGTTTGTTGCGCTGGTTGGTAAAATTGTTGAATTTCTGATATCGTTATCCATTCAATGTGTGATCAGTTGGATTTATTATTAATGCCCACGGCCGAGTAAGGTTACTCGTGTGCTCCATGAAGAGCACGTTCAGTGGCGGGCTGCAGTAGGCCCCCACACATCCTGAGCGGGCTGATAAATGATGACATGGGTCCACTAGGCGGTTGTGGAGCATGCTTGCCTTTATCTGCGTGTCGTCCACTACTACTGAGATCACGTTCGCCATGAAAACTTCGTTTCTTTGGAGACCTACTTGGAAGTGAAATGGAAGTCTTGGCCATTTTTGTTAGTATATGTCATTTTGCTATAGGCGCGTAGTGGTCGTAGTTCGTGTAACCTGACTATCATCGTATCCCTCGTTGTAGATCCTATATTTTTAGGTTCGTACGTCAGGTTTCAAAACGGCGAAGTCAAAGTGACGTGCATGGAATTAGTGGAACATGGACCTGATTTACTTATTTTAGGTGGGCACTCATTAACATGTGATGAGCAAAACATAATAGTTTGGAAGTCTTCATGATGAAAAAGCATTCTTGTTAATGCGATGTAACAGAGAGATAGTAAAGTTGATTTAAATGCAGGAGTGAACCATGTGTCCCTTAGGTGGGGTCACAAGTACGAGAGAGGAAAGTACGTCTGTGTGAATTATTGAGGCTGTCAGCGTGCGAGTAATTCAAACATGAAATGCGGAGGCGAGTGAGAGGAATAACGGACATGTGCTCCTACCTTATCGTCTCCACTTTCCACATCACACTGAAATATATTGAGGAAAATAAAACAGCATTATTGCAACATCGATGATATTCGCCTTCTGCTTTCTGTCAGCACTAAATCATCTTACCATTCAAATTGGCTCTACAAAGTGCTTTTCTCTCCTTTCTTTTACAGCATATTTAAACGAACATGCACGCACGCGCGCGCACACACACACACACACACACACACACACACACGAGCGTGTGCGCGTACACACACACGCGCGCAAACATATAATTAGGTAAATATGACACGGCAGCACTGAATAATATACTGAGGAAAACAAGAAACAGTGGGCATACATTAAGGACACGTACATTGATCTCGAGGCCCATTACATGTGCCGAAAGGCTAGACCATTGCATCACACTACACCGATCGCAAATGGCTAACATGCAGGACTGTACATACTGATCGCCACATGCTAACAGCAAACACAAGTATCACCGAAACCAGATAAGTATGGTCTTACAGGCTTCACAAAAGGTGAACAATAACAGCGATGGTCTTTATCCCCCTAATGTACCCCCAAAAATAAAGGCTGACGGTGGTACTTGAGCTATTACAGGCAAGACAGTACTTCGTAATAGCAAACCGTTAGCCGTGCAAACATTCGTGAATAGATTTAAGATTCAACAACCAGCGTGGTTTCTCCGTCTTCTTTTTGTAGAATGCCCACAATGAGTTTGTTTACTCTTCCGTGCGCCTTAAAAAGGTCGTTAAGTGATGGGTTGCAAACGCTTTCAATACATCTGGAGCATGCTGACTAAGTAGAACAGGAGTCATCCAGGCTGTTGTGCTATTTTTGGCTCCGTTTGTGTGTCGCTCCCTACAGAAATCACGTCGATGCCCGCCTCGTAATAAAACAGCTTGTGTCCAGGGAGAACTGAGAGGAAGTAAAGTTGAGTCTGGATCAGCATGTTTCACCAGACCATGACAAACATGTCCGGAGCAGCATGTTTCACCTCACCATGACAAATATAACCTCATCAACATGTTTCACCTGACCATGACAAACTTATCCTCAGCATGTTTTACCTGACCATGACAAACATATCCTAAGCAGTACGTTTCACCTGACCATGACAAATATATCCTCATCAACATGTTTCACCTGACCATGACAAACTTATCCTCATCAGCATGTTTCACCTGACCATGACAAACATATCTTCATCAGCATGTTTCACCTGACCATGACAAACGTATCCTCATCAGCATGTTTCACCTGACCATGACAAATATATCCTCATCAACATGTTTCACCTGACCATGACAAACTTATCCTCATCAGCATGTTTCACCTGACCATAACAAACATATACTCAACAGCATGTTTCACCTGACCATGGCAAATATAGTCTGATCAGCATGTTCCATCTGCCCATGGCAAACATAGTTTGATCAGCATATTTCACCTGGCCATGACAAACATATCCAGATCAGCATGTTTCACCTGACCATGGAAAACATATTCTGATCAGCATGTTTCACCTGACCCTGACAAACATATTATTATCAGCATGTTTCACCTGACCATGACAAATATATCCTGACCAGCATGTTTCACCTGACCATGACAAACATATCCTGGTCAGCATGTTTCACCTGACCATGGAAAACATATTCTGATCAGCATGTTTCACCTGACCATGACAAATATATCCTGACCAGCATGTTTCACCTGACCATGACAAACATATCCTGGTCAGCATGTTTCACCTGACAATAACAAACATTTCCTGATCAGCATGTTTCACCTGACAATGACAAACATTTCCTGATCAGCATGTTCCACCTGACCATGACAAACATATTCTAATCAAAACAGCAAAGAGGAAGTTACTATCAGTCCTGAACCAAGGCTGGAAAAGGGGAATTGTACCGCAGGCATGGAAAGACGCTGTGCTTATATCAGTACAAAAGAAAGAAAAATATAGAACGGATACAAATGGATACAGGCCTATCAGTCTACTGAGCTGTGTAGGAAAACTGATGGAGCGTATGATAAACACCAGACTGATGTGGCATCTGGAAGAAAAACACATACTAATTCCACAGCAAGCAGATCCACTGAGGAACAGATCACTCTCATAGCCCAGGAAATGGAGGATGCTTACCAGGTGAAAAAACACACAGTACGGTTTGAGTGGATGTAGAGAAGGCATTTGACAAGGTGCGGAAAGAAGGACTTAAAGTCAAGCTACAAAGAAGTGAAGTTTGTGGGAAAATGTACAGATGGATCAGCCACTACCTCGAAAACAAAACAGCCAGAGTTCAAGTACAAGGGCAGATGAGCAAAAATGTGACACTTGAGCAGGGAGTACCCCAAGGGGGAGTACTGTCACCCACACTTTTCCTGGTGTATATAAACAACATCACAGAGAATATTCCAAGAAGAGTCCACATATCCATGTTTGCAGACGATCTGGCTATGTGGACCTCTGAAAAAAATCTCACCATAGCAAACAATCGGATGCAGCAGGCCCTAACATCGTTGGAGGAGTGGACGAACTCATGGCTGGTCAAAATAAATGAAGAAAAAACAACATGTACGATATTCTCGCTTTCAAATAAGCCTCAGAACACCAAAATGAGTCTTAACGGCAAATATATGCGGCCAAACGACAACAGAAACTACCTGGGAGTCACATTTGATCGGCGCATGACATGAAAAAGTCAGATCGAGAGAAACCGAATGAGAGCCAGACAAAGAATGGCAATCACGAGGAAACTTGCTGGCACAAGCTGGGGAGCAGACGAAAGTATACTAAAGAAACTGTATACTGGAAGAGTGAGACCAGTTCTCGAGTATGGCATTGCGGCATGGACAACAGCAGCAAAGGCGAACTTTGATAAAATTAGCAAACTTAAAAACCAAGCCATGAGAGTTATAACAGGAGGCATGAAGTCAACGCCAATTGTAGAACTTGAAAAGATTACAAATCTGCAATCCATGACCGACAGAAGAGACTGCAGAGCCCAGCAGTAAGCAGAGAAACTCAGAAGACTGACAGCCCATCCAATGCACCAGAGACTAAATAGATTTGGAAATGGGAAACTAATGCGAAGAAACTTTGCAGAAATAGCCAAAGCAAAGATGAGCGAAGACCCTATGAACACATTATCAACACTAAAGCCCATCCCTACTGTACGCAAACCTACCTAGAAGCAGCATATCACTCCGGAGGTGGTAGAAAATATACCAGGTATTGGAAACAAGAACAGCCAGAATGAAAAAGAAAGAAGAGACATAACCCTGAGGTACATAACGAAAAACTACCCAAGCATGGACTGGACTCATGCATATACGGACGGTTCTGTAACAAACACAACACAGAACGGAGGGCAGGGGTATTCCTGAGCCTACCAAATGGTAAAAAAATAACACTGTCAGTGGCAACTGGAAAATACTCCAAGCAATTTCAGAGCGGAGGCAGAGGCACTGAGGGCTGCAGTAGAAACAATGCTGACAGGCAAAAGAAATGAAAGCCAGATAGGCCTGTTTACAGATGCCCTGGCCGTAGTCACAGCACTAAAAAGCCAGAAAAATACTGACAGCGTACGAAGAAGAAGAAGAAGATATTCTAATCAGTCTGTTTCCCCTGACCATGACAAACATAGTCTGATCAATCTGTGTTGCCGGAATATTCGTTTAGACTTCTCTCCCCCAGAATGACTGGTAATTAGACAACAGCAAACCAAAAACATAGTGGAGAGCACCTGAAGAAATAGCAAAGATCGGAATCAGACAAGCAAATGTCTGGTAAATGCTATCATAATAGGGAATAGACGACACGCTATATAACTCCAATTAAATGCCCCCACGGTTCGTGCCTCATATGTACTATAACAGTTATGACAACTGACATTCAAGCAGCATACCTGGCTGTACTAATTGCGGAAGTCAGGACAGGCGCATGTATGAAGCCATAAAACCAGACAAATACTTTGGGTAGATGAAACTCTGAAATCTGATAAGGCCACTGGTCTAGAACGACAACTCTGATATCAGAATCACCTGCAGCGTTGCATGTGCTAGAGTTGAATATGTACGGCTACCGAATGAAATTGATGGGACAGAAAAAATACGAGACTGGCTATCTAGGAGAAGAGAGAGAATACATTTGCTGCCACGTAAATAGATCTGGAACAGCCAAGCGCATTGGAGAGTTAACCGAAAGTGACAAAAACAAATTGGCACGCGAGAGAGTGCGCACGCACACACACACACACACACTCACGCGCGCACACGGACACACAAAGACCGTTGCCAAAAGTGGATGTGCAGGGCCGATCAGCGTAGATAGTGCAGCAAAACAGTAACATGTGGCCCATATTATTTAGCAAGCCACGGCACATAGTTGATGATGTAGTCAGCATCATGCCTTTACTTCCCAGATGTTTAAGGTACCCAATTTGTATGCCTAGTTTGACCACTGGAGCCGGTTTGCTATCAGAAAAAAAATCCCTTACCAACTGGGAATTGAACTCTGATCACCTGACTGGGAAACCAGTGCACTCACTAACCACTCCACTACCTGGGCCCACAATGACATATTGGACTGCGCAAAACGTCCGAGGTAGAGGATCGCATAGTTTGATTATATTCGTTGCGTTCCAGATGGGCAGTTATGGAAGCCTGAGGGAATGTCGAGCTCCAAGTAGCCCACCATGTGATTACTCTGCCCCGTCCCGGAGAAACAGAAAACTGAAACCAGGGATAAATACTAGCCAACACTCACGATACAGTAAGAATGCTAAGCACCCTCCAGTGGAGCTCAGAAAGTGTAATTGAATAAGAAGCAATCACTTGTAGCGAGACTATACGCTTAACGTATGGCCATAGCTTCAGTACAAGTAACATACCTGAACAAACAGCCCATATATCAAATGAGAAGATGCTAGACAATAACGGGAAGAAGGGCACAGAGCTGTAGTTTGATGCTAATACACATACGCTACATCATTACAATTCAGAGAGAACACACTGCGATAACAGAAGCATACAGTGTGGTAGGACAGGAAACCATCAAATTATATAACATATACGTCCATCCGGATGACTAACGAACAAGAAACAATCGAAGCACCAGAGAGCAACTGTATTATACTTGAAGGCTATAAGGGTCATTGAGAAAGGTGGCGGTACGCATCATCACCATCATTGACTCTTTTCGTCTTGTCAGACGATAGTAATTGTGCTTTGAAAAAAAAAGGGTAGGCCCTATGTAACTACAGTCCATGACGGTAACGCATGTGACTCGTAAAGATCAGTCCAGGCAGAGAAGAGTCTTCCACAGTGTGTGCAACGAAATTCAGGACACACACACACAGAGAGAGAGAGAGAGAGAGAGAGAGAGAGAGAGAGCGAGAGAGACCAGATGATAACAAGTTGAGCACTGGGAAATATACAACAAATTGCAGCGAATCAGGTAGGTAGAAGATCAACGAACCGTACATGTATAACCGTGGAAAACTACATCTGCCCAAAACGAATCTTTACAGAATCCAGTGTAACATAAAACTCTCATGAAGACGGATGTGCCGGACCGAAAGGTGCAAGTATCGCAAAAGAGCTGTAAACTAGCGACGCAACGCATTCAGTTCTCGGGACTACATCCTGCTACTTGCAAAGCCCTGTTCAGGGTTTGGTGGCTGGAGATTGAGAACGAACGCAGAAGGAACGCAGAAGAAGAAGAAGAAGAAGAAGAAGAAGAAGAAGAAGAAGAAGAAAGAGAAGAGCCCAAGAACAAATGGTAGGAAGTGGCCAGAAACCAATCAAATCGTATGCCAATCTAAATTATTCACTACCGAAGTAGAAGCTCTACCATGAGAAACTACAATAGGTAAACTGAGAAAAATTAACGGAACAAACTCAGAAGTACTGCAGGGATATCAGCACACGACATATAACAAGTAGAAGAAATGGTAGAAAAGATTAATTGAACAATCATAAAAGCATTAAATTGAATGCATCTCCAGAGGGACGAGAAAGTGCTGCACACCATACGTGTCAGAAGGCGTTGCAGAAACGTCAGGAGCTACCACAGGATGCCAGAGAACTAGTAGAAACAGACCAAATAAAACATCTAGAAGAGAATGGAAATCTGGAAACAGGTAAGCGTGCAGCAAATATATTCGTAGAAAAATACAGCACGGTTAGCAAGATAAACATATCAGCCAAGCGAAAGCGCTGCTTCAAATAAATGCATGCATTCAAAAGAACAAACACCAGCTGTAGCAGATGATCATATGATTACAATATTTACATAGTAATAATTAGAGTATTTGATAAAGCAACTAAAGAACCAGACATCTACAGGAGAAGATGGCGTCACAAATGAAAGAAATAAAACCAACAGTGAAAAAAAACTACTAGAAAGCTTAGACGTAAGCTGGAAAGGAGGAACAGCGCCGAGAATGTAAAAGGAAGACATCCGTATTTTGTTTATTAATGCACGATAGAGACAGAACAAAAGCTGTTACAGATCCATACAATTGATTAGCAACAGAGGTAAACTGGTGGAACGACTGGTACATACCAGACTTATGGGGCACACGGAGAGAACAACAAAAAACAGGATTACACCTCAACAAGTCGGCTTCAAAGGGCACAGAGAACGGAGGGCCATCTAGGATATGTAAGGAACAGAAATCAGTACCGGTAGTCTGAGGGCCATCTAGGATATGTAAGGAACAGAAATCAATACTGGGAATCTGAGGGCCATCTAGGATATGTGATGAACAGAAATCAATACTGATAATCTGAGGGCCATCTAGGATATGTGAGGAACAGAAATCAATACTGGTAATCTGAGGGCCATCTAGGATATGTGAGGAACAGAAATCAATACTGCTAATCTGAGGGCCATCTAGGATAGGTGAGGAACAGAATTCAATACTGATAATCTGAGGGCCATCTAGGATATGTGAGGAACAGAAATCAATACTGGTAATCTGAGGGCCATCTAGGATATGTGAGGAACAGAAATCAATACTGGTAATCTGAGGGCCATCTAGGATATGTGAGGAACAGAAATCAATACTGGTAATCTGCGTTGTTGTGGGGCACTGTTGTGTTTCATCAAAATGTGGGATCAAGATCATGAGCAGTGCATAACCTGTAGCGGTAAGCGACCCTGAGCTGATTGCTAGTGTCAGGGCCAGCGACCCAAGCTGACTGCTAGCGCCAGGGCCAGCGACCATGAGCTGACTGCTAGCGTCATGGCCAGCCACCAAGAGCTGACTGCTAGCATCAGGGCCAGCCACCCAGAGCTGACTGCTAGCGTCAGGGCCAGCCACCCAGAGCTGACTGCTAGCCACAGGGCCAGCGACCCAAAGCTGCCGAGACCCCTCTACACCTCCACGACCTGATCCCGGATAACCGACTGCAACATGGTAGACGTGTTGAGGAGAAGGGGTCGAATGGGTAAGGTTAATTCGGCACCCTAAAATCCAATGTTGAAGTCGGTTGTGTTAGACCGAAAGGTGCATTCAGTTCTCCGAACTACATCCTGCTAATTACACATCCATTTTTGCAGGCTCGATAGAGAGAACAAACGAGGAAGAAAAAAAGAGGAAGAGCAGAAAGAAGAAGAAGAAAAAAAAGAAAACGAAGAAGAAGAAGAAGAAGAAAAATCAAACAAACAATAACAAACATAAAGAGTTAGCAGCCCGTGTGGACTTGAGCGTCCGCCACCAGGGAACAAACAACGGGCTTGCTACACCCTACCCAGCATAAACTAACTGCAGTGCGCCTGAAGAGGGAGCTGCTTGGGTAGAGACAATGACAGAGGGTATTCCGTGGGAACACAAGCCAAATACGCGTTCAGCAAATGGTCAGTGACCGGTGGAATCAACAAAGGGCGCTTGAGGTGCACACAACAGGCGGCGCTCCCGGCCTGACAAAGCTCAGCAAATAGACATCCAGGATGGAGGATTGGACCTGGTGGTCGGCACTTTTATTTGGTCTTGCAAGTAAACAACCGTCAGTTGTACTCAAGCGCTCACAAATCAATCATCAATCTAAACCCTTCAGATCCCTATGGAACACAGGGCTTCAGCAATTGCATGCATAGTTTCTATGTCCTTAGCCATCATGTGCAGCTCTCAATGCTATCCTGTCTGTCTCTAGCTCTTTTGTCCGTATGCTTTGTTATTTCTTTGTTTCACTTGCCTCGGGTATTCCAGAACAAAGACTGTCTTTTTATATTATCAACTGACTTCTGTAACGCGAGGCATATGCAGCGCAAGCGACTTATTGCTGACTTCCTTTTTTCACCGTATCTTTGCGACAGTTAAACATTAGTGATTCCAATCGAATATTTCAATATGTCTGCTCCGTGTAGGTATTCATTTATGCAAGTATGCATCTGTTGTGCTTTATTCTTATTGTTGCCCACGTCACAGTGTCGACATGCTCGATTAAGAAAATGCTTTTGTCCGCGTGTGAGATGTGTGTAAATAGCATAGCAGTCAGATACACGAACAGACACATTCTGTGGAGCAGCACTACATAGATGTCCATATAACGACGTGCTCATCACGATATAAGTTATATTACATTCGTTAGATGGAGGGGGAGGAGAGGAGAAAAAGAGTGAATGAATGAGTGAATGAATGAATGAATAATGAATGAATGAATAATGATTGAATGAAGCAAGCAGCAATATGAGAAACAAAGATTTTCCACGGCTGGTATTAGGCACACATTTTCGCATGTACATAGAACAATTACTGGGATCTGACCCAATCTTCCAGCTTCAGACAATATCAAGAGCGGCTCACTAGCCATTAATGAGCCATGACTATCGTCCTAGACATCACCCAAATGCGAATACCCCACCCGGACAGCTATTCAGACCCCCAAAACTGCCTGGCCTATAATGACCACGAGACAAACATGGTTTCTGGGTGCAGAGTTGAGGCAGAAGTTGTTGCGCGGCACCTGGAAAAGACAACGGACTTTGTCCTGACGGCGGAACTGTGGATCTAGATTGAACAATGAGCCTGGGTACTGCATTAGAAGAGCAACGTGTTCTTGTTTAATGCCAACTACGAGTAGGTTTACTCTTTAGTGGGTCCTAAACGGGGATTTAAGTGACGGGTTGTAATAGCTTCCCTCACATCCCGAGAGTGATGATAGAGGTGGGTCGTGGTGCTCCAGGCAGCTGTGCTATGCGTAACGCTCACTACTACAAGGATCACGTCGATCCACATCTCGTCAGTCAAACTATCTTGATAACAGCCCGTTTCCAGGGATCGCTTCATGGAAGAGAGATGGTGTACTCGTTGAGTATAATTTACCTGGGTTTGGTGGAATAAAAAACTAACGTCTGGTCATACAGATCACACATGTTAGTCAGAGTCAGGCAAAATATACTGACCAAGGCACTCCAACTCGACCTTCCCGTATTAACTCCTGAAAACATGCTGTTTCGTGGCAGCCTGGCTAACGAGGTGAGGGATTGACGTGATCCTGGTAGTAGTGAGCGACATACAGATGAAGAAAATGAAAGCATAACTGCCTGAAGGGCCTATATCCATCTTCACCAGAACGCACGGGATGTGAGGAAAGCTACAGAAATCCTCCACTTAACGTCTTTTTCAAAGCGAACAAAAGAATAAATCTACTAATCATGGTCATTAAACAATAACAAAAACATCATTAGCAGCAACTTAATTCCATTCGATTGCCACAAATTCAATAAAGCAAAAGAGGCTCATGAAAAGTAAAGCGATACAACTAAGCACAACATAAAGAAGACTGTTGCAAATACCATGATACAAGTAAACATGATACAAGTAACATGATACAAGTAACATGATACAAGTAACATGATACAAGTAAACATAAGTAAACGTGATACAAGTACACATGATACAAGTAAACCCGATACAAGAAAACATGATACAAGTAACATGATACAAGTAAACATGATACAAGTAAACATGATACAAGTAAACATAAGTAAACGTGATACAAGTACACATGATACAAGTAAACCCGATACAAGAAAACATGATACAAGTAACAAACATGATACTAGTAAACATGATACAAGTAAAACCGATACAAGAAAACATGATACACGCAACAACCATGATACTAGTAAACATGATACAAGTAAACCAGATACAAGAAAACATGATACAAGTAACAAACATGATACTAGTAAATATGATACAAATAACAAACCTGATACAAGTAACAAACATGATCAAGTAAGTAACAAACCTGATACAAGTAAAGCTGGTACAAGTAAAGCTGGTACAAGTAACAAACCTAATACAAGTAAACCCGATACAAGTAACAAACCTGATACAAATAAACCTGATTCAAGTAACAAACCTGATACAAGTAAACGTCGTGCACGCAAGCCTGTGACAAGACATACAGAATACCCGAACCACTAAAGGAGGACCAGGCATTCAGGAGCCAAGACATTCAATTGAATACAAACAGACGAAACTAGATAATAACTGATAATAGGCACATGCCACATATATTAATGTTTCTTCTGACGAAGTACACCGATGTAAGGTAAAGCAAGACACATCGATGCTCATAGGCTAAGTTCAAGCTGAAAAGCCTAAATATAAATTGCTGGAAAGTGACCAGAGCAGTGACACGTTCAAATTTAATTTGATGTTGGCAAATCAGTTAGAGCGTTGGTCTCCAGGCGATAAGAAACCAGGTTTGTGCCATATCGAAGCTTGTGGGCATGTCCATATGGTCAGAAGAACGAGCATCATCCAAACCGTTAGGCTTTCAGAAAAAGAAGAAATAAAGGTAGAAGAGCAAGTACAAGAGGAACACAAAAACACGAAAAACGCGAATGAGATCAAGAACAAGCTGGAAATGAAAGCGTGTACATGGCACAGCTGCTATACCTGCCATCACACACACATATGTATCAAGTGTCAGTAACATATGACTGCAGTGAAACCCACACTACGAGAACAAACACAAATAAACAGTTAATGTTTCACAACTAGGCCAGACCTGGCATGGCAAGTTACAAGAGATTCGGCGATGGGACTTCACATCAAGGGGATGTAATCAATGCTACCGAAGAGACCTCACAATTACCCAGGGGCACATAACCAAGCTACTTGTTTGAACTTGTTCTCATTGTCACATTCATGATTCAGGGATTCGCAACATAGAGTCAATTGACTTCCAATGAGTACATGGGCAGCTCTCATGAGGCCAGTATATATCATATTTAATCCAATATGTGGATAGCTGTTATTTGGTATAGGCACTGGGATGGGAATTCAATCACACTTGAACGTTAATCTAAAATGTAGACATTTTACTTGATTTATCAATTATGAACTGGTATGCAAAGTTCTTAAACAAAAATACAACAATGAGAAGTGTCGATTCAATCACATGTATGTGTTAGTTTCAGTTGCTTGTTTATTTATTTACCCACCAACATAGGGGAGGAAAACTAACGTCTGGTCAGGCAAAATACACTGATCAGACATGTTAGTCATGGTCAGGCAAAATATACTGGCCAAGACCCTCACCTCAGCTTCCTAGTAGTCCTCCCTGGAAACGGGTTGTTTTCATGACAGCCTGACTAACGAGGTGAGGGATCGACATGATCCTCGTAGTAGTGAGTGACACACATATAAAGCAAAGCATAACACAACCGCCTGGAGGATCCCAGTTCACCTTCATTAGCACGCTCGGGATGTGAGGAAAGCTACTGCAATCCGCCACTTACTGTCCTTTTCAGAGCGTACAAAAGAGTGACCTTCTCATTGTGAGCATTCGCAAACCACAACAACCCACCAACATAAAGGAATGTGTGAATTTTCTTAAAGGGTTGCACAACCACTTTAAGAGCATTGGCGTTTTTTGGTTGCAGACTGAAAAGCGCACATTTATCGATTAAACATTTACCAAACTAATAAAGGTATGGTTTTTTTTTTTTTTTCTGAATTCTATACAGGCTTTCATTTCTCAAAACTGTTGTTACTGAAGATAAACATAGGCATCATAAACGCAATATTGTGAGCGGTTTTACATCGATACGTCTCATGCATTCTTCTGAATCCCTACATACCCACGAGTGATTGAGTTAGGATTGTTTTGCGTATAATTTATTCATATGGTTGTATTTCAATATTTGTTTTATGTTGTACATTTTTATTTTAGGCGAAGGTGCTTGCTGACTAAACATACTCAAGGGACAAATAGGTTTCACAAAAGGACCCGTACACATCACCCATTCAGTAATGAATGGTACTGTCTTCAGTCGGCTAAAGGGTATCCATAGCATTCATCAGACCGAAGAATAGGTGTGAAAAGCTTCACGGGAACGTCAAGGGGTTTTACAAGCATTCACTAGACGATCAAATGTATATGCAGGCTTCAGCTGACAGTCAAATGTGTCTTCGCTTCACCGGGCCGTCAAAGGTATTCATTCGCTTCATCCGACCGTTAAATGTGTCTATTCACTACTAAAGATCGACAAAAGTTTCCTTTCACTTCCCCATATTGTCAAAGGTGTTCTTTCATTTCCGTATATCGTTAAAGGCGCCCTTTCATTTCCACATATCGTCAAAGGTACCCTTTCAGTTCCCCATATCGTCAAAGATGCCCTTTCATTTCCCCAAATCGTCAAAGATGCCCTTTCATTTCCCCAAATCGTTAAAGATGCCCTTTCATTTCCCCAAATCGTCAAAGATGCCCTTTCATTTCCCCAAATCGTCAAAGGTGCCCTTTCAATTCCCCATACCGCCAAATGTATTCATTTATTTCACAAAACTGTGAAAGGTGTTCATTCAATTCCCTAAACCGCCAAAGGTGTTTATTCAATTATCGAAACCGCCAAAGGTGTTCATCCAATTCCCCAAACCGCCAAACTTGTTCATCCAATTCTCCAAACCGACAAAGGTGTTCATCCAATTCCCCAAACCGCCAAAGGTGTTCATCCAATTCCCCAAACCGCCAAAGGTGTTCATCCAATTCCCCAAACTGCCAAAGATGTTCATCCAATTCCCACAAACCGCCAAAGGTGTTCATCCAATTCCCAAAACTGCCAAAGGTGTTCATCCAATTCCCCAAACTGCCAAAGGTATTCATCCAATTCCCTAAACCGCCAAAGGTGTTCATCCAATTCCCAAAACCGCCAAAGGTGTTCATCCAATTCCCCAAAGGTGTTCATCAAATTTCCCAAACCGCCAAAGGTTTTCATCCAATTCCCCAAACCGCCAAAGGTGTTCATTAAATTGCCAAAACCGCCAAAGGTGTTCATTCAATTCCCAGAACCGCCAAAGGTGTATTCAATTCCCCATACCACTAAAGGTGTTCATTCCTTTCACTATATCGCCAAAGGTCTTCATTCACTTCACTATACGGTCAAATGTGTTAATCCACTCCACCAAACGGTCAAAGGTGGCCATTCACTTCACCAAAGGTGTTCATTCCCTTCCGTATACGGTCAACGGTTTCTATTCGCTTCACCAGGTTGCCAAAAAGCCCATATGCTTGATAAACTATCAGAGTTTCATGTGCGTCAGGAGCCGCCAAGGGGAAGACACGATTCACGAGAACACTTAAGATATAAATAATATATTTTTTTTAAACTTCAATAACTATGATACGTATTTTATTGTATGCATTTAAAAACCGTCATTACTCTTGTTTTACAAGACTCCCATATAATCCCTAACATTTAACAACGTGCAAAGATGTCAATAAGCTTCATTGGTCTTCTCGATGTTTTTGTAGGCTACATCACACAACCAAATGTGTCCATAGACTACATCACACTACCAAATGTGTCCATAGACTACATCACACTACCAAATGTGTCCATAGACTACATCACACTACCAAATGTGTCCATAGACTACATCACACTACCAAATGTGTCCATAGACTACATCACACTACCAAATGTGTCCATAGACTACATCACACTACCAAATGTGTCCATAGACTACATCACACTACCAAATGTGTCCATAGACTACATCACACTACCAAATGTGTCCATAGACTACATCACACTACCAAATGTATCAATAGACTACATCACACAACCAAATGTATCAATAGACTACATCACACTACCAAATGTGTCCATAGACTACATCACACTACCAAATGTGTCCATAGACTACATCACACTACCAAATGTGTCCATAGACTACATCACACTACCAAATGTGTCCATAGACTACATCACAATGCTGAATGTGTCCATAGACTACATCACATTACCAAATGTATCCATAGACTACATCACACTACCAAATGTATCCATAGACTACATCACACTACCAAATGTGTCCATAGACTACATCACACAACCAAATGTGTCCATAGACTACATCACACTACCAAATGTGTCCATAGACTACATCACACTACCAAATGTGTCCATAGACTACATCACAATGCTGAATGTGTCCATAGACTACATCACAATGCTGAATGTGTCCATAGACTACATCACATTACCAAATGTATCCATAGACTACATCACACTACCAAATGTGTCCATAGACTACATCACACTACCAAATGTGTCCATAGGCTACATCACAATGCTGAATGTGTCCATAGACTACATCACACTACCAAATGTATCCATAGACTACATCACACTACCAAACGTGTTATAGGCTACATCACAATGCTGAATGTGTTCACAGGCTAAATCGGTTACCAGAGATTGTAGATATGCTTCACTGACTTACCAAAGATTGTGCGTTTGTTATAACAGACTGGCAAATGTACCAGTTGGCATGATTAGACTCAAATCCAACTCAAAAGATCAAAGTCCAACACAATTTAAGAACCGCCGGTCTGTCTCATTGGTTTTAGTAGAATCCTTCCCTAGCCCTCTCTACATAAGGTCTCGGAACAGTCGTGTCTCAGACTATCCACGAGGCATGTCTCAAGAGCCCGCGGAGAAATTAACCCTTGTCATGTTTGGGAGAATGGACCGAGCTGTCACCATCCTCTCGACTAGGTTTCTCTCTCACCCTCAACCCAGGCTGCGAGTTGAAAACGTTCGTCTCCTAACAGAGACGTATGCGCTTCCTTTCTTCCCCACCAGTTTCAAGATGAGAGACTGACACTGTGTAAGAGTCATTGGGTAAACAGTGGAGGAAATGAGTGTCTGGTCGATCTGGAGATGTTGGAGGGGCTGGTACTTTCTGGATGTCTGTCCGTCTCAAACAAACACAAACGTGTAGGGAGAGTAAATAAATATTTACACATGCATATACACGTGAACAGACAGACACTAATATTTGTGCATGAAAACGCAAACGCACCCCCCCCCCCCCCCCCCCAACACGCGTTCGCGCGAACCAGCTAGCGTTAAAATAGATTCCTGCACACACGTATATAAACAACCACGTCGACAAATAAAAACATACGTGAAGGTATTTAATAACGCATACAACCACAAATAACGATACTCACGTATATGAACAGATGTACAGACATTGACACATGCATTCAAACACGCACACGTTTAATAATACACAAGTTGATACATAAAGGCAAACAGGTGCACACACATATATGAACACGCATTGTTTCTTTCTTCCCCCCCCCCCCCAATTTGTGGGCGGGAAAGGACAAGATACACTTCTGGCTTCTGTGTGGGGCGGAAAGAAAAGCCACGGTACACACTTCTATTGATAATCCCAACAACGAATCGCTTGTGGATGCATATTAGACGAAAGCATGCATGGAAGAAGAAGAAGAAGAAGAAGAAGAAAAAGAAGAGCAGCAAAAACACAAATGCAGAAAAATAAACACAAGCATGTATATCTGATATGTATACGCATACATGTAGGCATATACACACATATATTTACATATACGCATACATGTAGGCATACACACACACATATATTTACGTATACGAAAACCCACAGAAACACATGAACACAAGCACATACACAAAGACGAACGCACAAACACCAACACTGACAGACGAGCACACAAAGACATTTGAACACACATATGGACACACATACGGACACACATATATACATTTGGACACACATATAGACACATGAATGGAAATATAGATACATGAGCACACACACATACACGGCGGCCAAAGAGGTTGAGGAAGGCAAACGGGACCTTACTGTTTGCATGAGACGATGGATGTAACGACCAGCATCTGAGGTGCTCAAATGGCAGATGGCCGTCAATGACGCCAGCTGTGACCGCTGATGGTGATTTTATTTTGTAGCGATTATAATCGTTGACGGCGATCTATCTAAGAGAACTCATTTCACATCTGGGAAATTTTTAGTTTGTGTTAGCTGATGTGGTTTTTGGCGCCTAAATCATAACGTCGCTATTAATAGCTGGCACGGCGCCAATGCACGCTGTGTAGAAGTTCCATTGGTCTCTTTAAAAAAATTGTTCATAAAACTGGCTTTTCAGATAAATCAGCAAGTTCCGTTATCGCAGACACGATTATTCGACTATTTGGAATAACCAGTATTTCATGTTGATATAATAATTGGATAAATTGAATGTGTGCTGGTTTATCTCTCATTTGATCGTTAGTAGTGATTGTCCGTGCCTTGTGTACATTCCCCTATACCAGTCATGTCTATTTCGTGCTGTTTATTAGGGAATTGCTTGTTTTCACCGCCCCTTGCTTTCAGCATGAGAAGTATTTTTTTCTCGGTAATGCTAACCGCCACATGCTTTAAATCCAAGGATCTTCTATTTTTGTGTCGCGCGTGTTTGTTTATGTTCCTTTCTTTATTTCTTTGTTTTATTTTTTGGGTTTTACAATTAAAACCTCGATAAATAAGAGTGTTCTTAACAGCCTTATTTACGATAATTCCGTGTCGGCCTTATTTTGTTCTTTGCCTAGCGGTTTTTTTCTGACTCTGTGGCACTGCTCGTGTGTCTTATTTTGTTTCCTTAACCCCGAAAAACATTTGTACCAAACAACAGAAAACGGAACACAATAAGATATTAAAGAGAAGCTCAAAAAACACTGGCAGATACCAATATATGGTATTAGACCAAAGGACAGGAACTTGCCGGCTGCTGCATCAATAACTAACCAATCAATCAACAACAAACAAGAACGTGAAGTAATTGGAACGCCTGAATCAAGCAACGGGTTTTCCCGTTATGTCTTCACGATTTACTGTAATGATGTTAGTGATCCTTATCTGGAACGGGTGTGTCTCTTAGTCGCTGTATTCCCTATCAGACATTGGCCTATCATCTTCGACCGTTTCCCCGGCTTGCAAGTCGTAACAACTGGTTTCTTCCCATCTGACGACGTAACCACATACTGTTCGACATCCTCCTGAATTGTACCCAGGCACATAACTCAACGACAATTCCTCGAGCTTTGCTTCAACTGGTTTTGGTTCCGTTGGGAGTCACGAAATGCACTATCATGGATGCAATTCTCGAAGGCTTTGCTGTTCTTGTTGGTGTTAGTAGATGTACATGCAGCAACTCAGATCCGTATCTGTAGCAACTCAGATCCGGGTTCTTGTGCGTTAATTCACCCATTCTGAAATGTTATGCTATTCAATGACCACAATGGTTTCCGTACAAAAATACTTATAAGTGTCTAGCTATCAGGGTGCAGTTTTGTTGTTTTTTGTGGGCCCTAACAAGGACCTTGATGCTGGTTTGTGGGTTTTGTGATCCCTGAAAAGGGCCGTGAGGGGAACATATTTCCAAGAATCGCTGAAGCTACACACATATCAGGACATACACATGTTGTTCGTTCGTAGCTGGACAATTTAAAGAGGAGGCCAAAATTCTGGGATGTCCTGCAGAATATTGTCGAACGGGTCTAACTGACGGACTTTATTCCGATGTCGCCACAGAAACTCACACATGTAGGAATCTATCATGTGTCTGTGTGTTCCGTTTTGGTTAGGGTTAGGTGCCCTCTAACCATGTGCCAGAACGAACAGGAATGTCCTGCTGATATGTGCGACATCTCTAACGATCTTGGCAAACTGTGAGAGACAAAGTCATAACATGAATTTTAGCACACAGTCGGGCGGTGTGTATAATTCGTCTTTAATGCAAACACTGCACACAATTTATTTTCTTGTGCGTCAAGTGTGACAACTGCAAGAAATCCATCTTCCACGTACGGTGTTAGATCTGAGAATGATATGGACATGGGTTTACCGCGCGAATTGAAAAGTATGGTGATTCGTGTGGCTACATTATACTAAATTTGACCTATTATAATCCGTGGGTGAATTATCGCACAAGTGCCCAGATCCGTATCAGCAACAACTCAGATCCGTATCAGCAGCAACTCAGATCCGTATCAGCACCAACTCAGATTCGTATCAGCAGCAACTCAGATCCGTATCAGCAGCAACTCAGATCCGTATCAGCCAAAACATAACTACGAGAATAGCGGTCCTACTAACTGACTCTAGGAGCGTATCCAAGTCTATGACAAGCCCGAAATGAGATAAGTCACTCACAATAAAAGAATATAGCAACGGGTTACTGTCCCCCCAAAATAAGAGGTTTAATCCGACAGTAGATACCGGCCCACTGTCGGATTATTTAAAACAAAAAGCCGGAAGTAGCGACACGTAGACACGCCATCCACGGAGCCACAAAGAAGCTAAGGGACTCATAAAACGATCCATAAGGATGGTATGCAGAGACCAGCACAAAGAATGCGAGCCAGAAAATGAAAGCATAGACAAACTTGGCAGACAAAGATCTTAGAACGGGGGCGGATATTGTAGGCTCAGGGCCCACCTCCACCATGTGGGTATTAGAGATAACGCCACGTGCGATTGTGGAGCAGCCCCGCAAATACCAGAACATATCTTGAAGGGCTGCCCCACTTAAACAGACCAAAGAGAGGCGGTTTGGCACGGATGAGCGACCATTTTAGAAAAGATGTGGTGGACTGGCGAACACCAGAAACGTAGTCTCCTTCGTGAACCTCACCAGGTTAGAAGCACATCACTCGACTGAGTGAAGAAGAAGAAGAAGAAGAAGAAGAAGAAGAAGACGAAAAAGAAGAAGAAGAAAAAGAAGAAGAAGAAGCTAATGTTAGCATATTTTGTTCAGTCACAAAGTTACATTGGTTATATCAATACGTACTGATCAAAACAAATAACTAGCTTCCTGGTAGTATGAACTCGCGAGTCTCTACTGGATAGCAAATTACATGAAAAGGGTTAACTCCAAACGGAAAGAAAAAACCATGACTTTATTGGAGGAGAGAAATAGACAATTTTACACGAGGGTAGGGGGAGAGACGTGGGGAGAGAGAGCAAGAGGAAGGGAGGGTGTAAATGTTTAACGTGGAGTTGGGGCGTAAATCGAGCGCAAGTTTGGTTTTACAATCCCAACATCCCATGATCGAAATCACTTCGTGTCCAATATCGCTGGGCGTGTTGGGAATTTTATTCGGTATGACCACTTCCCCACGTTCATGGAGAATTGGTAAAACTGCTGTACCGAAAAACTGCTACAGCTAACACATTGCAAACTGATACACACGCGCACGCATTCACTGGGCAATACGTCTACAATACAAACTGATACACATGCGCACTCATTCACTGGGCAATACGTCTACAATACAAACTGATACACATGCGCACTCATTCACTGGGCAATACGTCTACAATACAAACTGATACACACGCGCACTCATTCACTGGGCAATACATCCACAAAACAAACTGATACGCACGCGCACTCATTCACTGGGCAATACGTCCACAATACAACACAACTGATACACACGCGCACTCATACACTGGGCAATACGTCCACAATACAACAAAACTGATACACACGCGCACTCATACACTGGGCAATACGTCCACAATACAACAAAACTGATACACACGCGCACTCATACACTGGGCAATACGTCCACAATACAACAAAACTGATACACACGCGCACTCATGCACTGGGCAATACGTCCACACTACAACAAAACTGATACACACGCGCACTCACACACTGGGCAATACGTCCACAATACAACAAAACTGATACACACGCGCACTCATGCACTGGGCAATACGTCCACAATACAACAAAACTGATACACACGCGCACTCATACACTGGGCAATACGTCCACAATACAACAAAACTGATACACACGCGCACCCATGCACTGGGCAATACGTCCACAATACAACACAACTGATACACACGCGCACTCATACACTGGGCAATACATCCACAATACAACACACCTGATACACACGCGCACTCATACACTGGGCAATACATCCACAATACAACACAACTGATACACACGCGCACTCATACACTGGACAAAACAACCCCAATATAAACTAACACACACACGCACCCATGCACGTCCCCAATACAAACGGATACACACACGCATTCATTCACTGGCCAGTGTGTCTTGATATCGTCGAAAAGACTATGGTCTGTGGGGGAAAACGGCGTGCCTTCATCAGTAGAATCAATAAAGCCAAATCATCAAACAAACCACACATTTAAATGTGATTATGGTATTGATGATGATGGCAATGGGGTGGGGGGGGGGGCGGGGGGTGGGGGCGTCGAGGAAGAGGCGAGGAGGAGAAGAGAGAAAAGAAAGAGAAGAGAAGATATGGAGAGAGAGGGAGAGAGAAAGATAAGAGGGTGGGAGGAGGGGGGTGCTGTCGATTCCAGATGCTTCCGTTCCCTGCCAATTAATGAAATGTGATCTTGGCGATTCCCTATAGTACAATCTAATATGTCAAATATATATTCTAGTTTATTCGGTTCTATTCTTATTCTGTCATTCTTAATCTGACTTTTAAGCTTGTGTGTCTGACTTCCTGTCCCATTTCTCCTTAACAACAGGGCTTCGTGCTTCAATGCGACGATAACACATCGCAGCTCCAAAAACACGTCCTGCAAGTCTACTCTCCTGGCATCTCTGGCATTCTGGATCTGGTTCATGCAGTGGGTCGTAAAGGTTATCGAACAATCACAAAGATGACTGACATTAAAAAGGGAGATCTACCGCCTTACTCAGACGAGCATTGATTCGTTGCTTGGTAGAGCAAAATTGTGATTACACTAAGATGTTTGCTTTGAGTTGTTACTGCCCATAAGCACTTGGAATGTATGGTCATTATATTCTGCCCATTAATGTGTTCTACTTAACCTTTACTAGAATGTTTTAAGTGGCACGCTGCATGTGGTTGTGCGTGGTGCTGGCAACCTTTTCGTGTCACTCATTTCTACAGAAAATGCCACTGCACGAGCCCGTGTTTACAGAAAGATGACTAGTTGCAGTAGTAACCCTTTGCTTCATACAGAGCACAGGATCAATATGCTGATCAGCGCATGAGCTGCAGTGGTTAGCGACCCATAGCTGACTGCTAGCGTCAGGGCCAGCGAACCAGAGCTGCCAAGACCCGTCTACACCTCCACGCGGTGATCCTGGATAACAGGCTGCAGCAGGGCAGACTGGCTAAGGAGAAGGGATCGAAGAGGGAATGCTAGCCCGGTACTCAAAAAATGTTTCCTGAAGTCGGATGTGTTGGACCGAAAGGTGCAAATATAGCAGTGAAGCTGTAAACTACGACACAATACATTCCGTTCTCTGGACAACATTCGGCTACTTAAGCCCTTTCAGGGTTTGGTAGCGGGAGATTGAGAATAAACGAAGCCAAGCCAAGCCATACATAGCACAGAAAAGACATCAACCATATGCTACATGATTGTGGCTCTATGTTTCACACAGAGCACAAAGAAGACAGTAACTATAAACTTCAATGCAAGGGCAGCAGAGCTATTTTGGGCATTATCCAAAATGTATTGACGTTAAATTACATTTCTTCTACTTCTACCCCCCACCCCCAAGCTACTTGTTTTATTAAAATGCAGAATAAACCGCATACACCGTCAAGAATTAATCAAAGGCTTAGAATGGCAACTTCGCTGTAATAAGAACTGCATACATACATAATTCATTGACAAGATCGGAGAAGCGCGGCGTTTTATCCAAAACATCAACAATTGAGGTTTTGTGGAGATGATGCCGTGTCAATTATGGATACAACAGCATCAATACCATTGGTGACAGCGGGCGGGATCGAAGAGGTGGGTAAAGTGAGAGAAAATATTGGACAGCTTGGAGGAATGGCGGAATCAACGGCGGAACTTATAAAAGACACACATTGTAGGGGCTGGAGTTCAGGATAAGTGTACAGATATGGACACTTCTTTCCAAATAACTACAATTATAAGAAAATGGCATGGATAGTTGACCAGATACAAGTCATTTATAAGCAGACGATCAAATATTATCTTCTTCTTCGTCGTCGTTCGTTCTCAAATTCCCGCTATCAAGCCCTGAAACGGGTTTTGCAACTAGCGGGATAATATCAAGAGAACGCAATGCGTTGTGTCGTAATTTGCAGCGTGATTGCGATATTTGCATCTTTCAGACCAACACATCCGACTTCAGAAGGCATTTTCGGCTACCTGGTTAGCTTTCCCTCTTCGATCCCTTCTCCTTAAACATTATGCATGTTGGAGTCGTTATCCAGGATCACCACGTGCAGCTGTAGAATCGTCTTAGTAGCTCTTTGTCGCTGGTTCTGAGGCTAGCATGTAGCTTTGGGTCGCTGACCGCTACAGGTCATGCGCTGTCCATCAAACATTATAATCATGACTGTCGGCTACTTTTGCCTATTCATGAGTCTGACATACAAACAAACCCGTTAAAGACGAATGCGGTCAAATGATAGATTCCTTCTAAATCTAATGTGACAACAAATGATAGATTCCTTCTAAATGTAATGTAAGGACAAATGATAGATTTTATCTAAATCTAATGTGACAAAAATTGATAGAATCCTTCTAAATGTAATGTGACAACAAATCTAAAGGGACGACAAATATCAACCAACAATGAAGTCTTTCATATTTCCGATACAGATGTATAAATGAATCTTAATCAGCCTGTTCTTCAACATTGTGGTTGACCTTGTACGGATCCAAACTCTGTGTCCACTTGTTGTAGTGGCGGGCACGAGTTGTCCAGTGGATGAGCAGTTTATTCGATATAGTATCTCGGATAATTTTGTTCCTCTCTATCGAGTTTTGCCATCTGGTCGGTGGTCGACTGCGTCGGATACTGAATTCAAATAACATGTCACAATATTGTAGTTGAGCTGAAAAATATATGATCCATATGTTTTCATTGGCTGATGGTAAAACATACTGACAAATAAACAGATAAATGATCATTTGATAATGAGAATTGTCATGTGGTGTGTATACTGATCACTACTTTATGACGAAGAAAAATTGACAATGAGTAACAAGTTGGAAAATAGTGTCGCAGCCTTCGAAATGTCGGTATAAAGAACATTGAGCCACCTTTCTTAGAAAAATAAACACAATTTGGATGTATTGAAAAAGTTGGGGGTGAAAAGAGAATTAATGACCGAAATCAGGGTTAGACAGTTATTTTGGTCCTTTAACAAAACATACCTCACTGATGAAGACCATTCTGGAGAATAGCGTGGAAGGCAGTCTTTCAAGAGGCAGTCAACGTTTAAAGTGGGTTGACAACATCGGAACATGGACTGAAAAATTGCACCATTGTGGCAAGAGATGCAGTACTCCTAAGATCCATTGCAGTCGACCTTCGATGTAGCGATGGCACTTCAACTTAACTGAACTGATAGGTCTGGTTATTCATCACCCAATGTGTACACAATCCATGCGGCTCTTCATTACCTGCATATCATTTCTGCTGCAGGTTCCTCTTCTTTGCGTTCAGTGTTCTTTGGTTATCATGTATCTGTAGGTCAGCCACCATGAGATCTGTAGGTCAGTCGCCATGAGATCTGCAGGTCAGGCTGCAATGAGATCTGTAGGTCAGCCGACATGAGATCTGTAGGTCAGCCGCCATGAGATCTGTAGGTCAGCCGCCATGAGATCTGTAGGTCAGTCGCCATGAGATCTGTAGTTCAGCCGTCATGAGATCTGTAGGTCAGCCGCCATGAGATCTGTAGGTCAGCCGCCATGAGATCTATAGGTCAGTCGCAATGAGATCTGTAGGTCAGTCGCAATGAGATCTGTAGGTCAGCCACCATGAGATCTATAGGTCAGTCGCCATGAGATCTGTAGGTCAATCACCATAAGATCTGGTCAGTCGCAATGATGTCTGTAGCTCAGTCACCATGATATCTGTAGGTCAGTCGCCATGATATCTGTAGGTCAGTCGCCATGAGATCTGGTCAGTCGCAATGATGTCTGTAGGTCAGTCGCCATGAGATCTGTAGGACAGCCGCTATGAGATCTGTAGGTCAGCAACCATGAGATCTATAGGTCAGTCGCAATGAGATATGTAGGTCCGTCGCCATGAGATCTGGTCAGTCGCAATGATGTCTGTAGATCAGTCGCCATGACATCTGTAGGTCAGTCGACATGAGATCTGTAGGTCAGTCACGATGATGTCTGTAGGTCAGTCGCCATGAAATATATAGGTCAGTCGTAATGATATCTGTAGGTCAGTCGTCATGAGATCTGAAGGCCAGTCGCCATGAGGTCTGTAGTCTTCACCAGGTCGGAGCAGCTGCCTCAACAGCGCGTTTCTTTCTCGCACCCTCTAGCCAGATCTGACATCTAATTTCACTATAAAATTGACGCTCTTGTAGGGTGTGTTCAGGATTCTGGCCCCCCTGCGACGCATGGGCACTCACCTGTGTGAGATCTTTAGTCAGTATAAATGTTCTAGTAGTCGGCAGTGAACAGGCGAAATCAGGTTGTTTGTTGTTTTCTTTTGAGCTAGTTAATTAGATCTGGTCTACTGTTTATGTTCATGACATTTCTCCATTGGTGTGTGTATATTATATATATATATACACTGATTTATGATGATGATCTAGATCTCTCTGATTAACGTGTGCCTATTTACTGCCATCGTTGCAGGTTCAATAGTTGTGAATAGAAGAAAGAACATTGATATCGGTTTTCAAGAATGTTCACATTTGCTTGACATAAAATAGGATGGCAAATTAGATATGCCTTGGCAGCGCATGAGTTGCAGTTGTCAGCGACCCATAGCTGACTGCTAGCGTCAGGGCCAGCGAACTAGAGCTGCCAAGGCCCGTCTACACCTCCACGCGGCGATCCTGCATAACAGGCTGCAGCAGAGCAGACTGGCTAAGGAGAAGAGATCGAAGAGGGAATGCTAACCCGGTACTCAAAAAATGCTTTCTGAAGTCGGATGTGTTGGACCGAAAGGTGTAAATTTCGCAGTCAAGCTGTAAACTACGACAAAACACATTCCGCTCTCTGGACTACATTCTACTACTTAAGCCCTTTCAGGGTTTGGTAGCGGGAGATTGAGAACGAACGAAGCCAAGCCAAGCCAAGCCAGATATGCATTTATTTGTATTTCTTTACAAGCCTCCATTGCCCCGACAGTTTTCAATATTTACCGTATTGGGGAAATCGGCCTGTTTCCCTTACCCTTGCTTTAAAGTTGACAAGAAACTATGAAATGTGTGGTCGTTGATATTGACTTTTTTATCTCCAAACCAGGTATGGTGGTATTGTTTCCAGTGCTTTCTTTCAGGCCCACATATTCCCCATTCAGGTTTTTGACATGTGTGACAGACGGAGAGTGCAATGTAAATGAATTGGCCAGTCTTCTACCACGTTTTTGATGTGTTGGACTGCTTTGTTAGTCGCCTATTATGTACCTGTCTTAGTATTGAATTGGTAATGGTATTGCCTATCGCACACATAACCCTCCTGAAAACTTCTCAAGAAATGGTGTTTCTTTAACAGCCGATCTTCTCTCCCACTTGGTCTCGTTTGTAAACGGCAGAATTCATGTATTGTAAACATACTTTATGATATGTATCGAACCGAGCGACGCCATCTTCCATGTGTCCTGTTACTGGACCACTTGGTATTGTTGGGCAGAAAACATTTTCCGTCGACAGTATGGTACGCTCCGCGGAATTAACCCGCTCAATCACTAAATATGTCAAACGATAATCTAATGCTGAGCAGTGCATGAGCTATGGCGGTCAGCGACCTATAGCTGACAGCTAATGTCAGGGCCAGCGAACCAGAACTGCCAAGACCCTTCTATACCACCACGCTGTGATCCTGGATAACAGGCTGCAACAGAGCAGACTGGCTACACTTAAACTTGACGTTTTTATGCTGGGTTAGAAGACTCATCAGAGTCTGTATACAACCAGTTATATTTGCATTACCCTGCTCTTTAAGCTATGCGCATCCAATCTATTCTAGAATGCATTAATTGTCAATGTCTCCACGACCTCCTGGATCAATGCATTCACAACTCTCTGACTAAAATAATATCTCCTAATATCCGATCTGGACGTTTCTTAATTTCATTTGTATCTGTGCCCTCGTTAGTGGTCGTATTTTGAAGAAAAAAAACTACTTATAGTCCAATTTAACCTTTCCTGTGATTATCTTATAGACCTGTATTAAGTCACCTCGAATTCTTCTCTTTTCTAGACACCGTAGGCCGGTTTTCCTGAGTCTTTCCAGATAACTGTAATTCTGCAATCCCACTATCAGTTTTGTCGCTCCTCCTTGTATCATTTCTAGCATGTTTGTATCCCCTCTACGATAGGGACTCCACACCTGTACACAGTGCTCCAATCTAGCTCTAACCAATGCTTTATGCAGTTTGACAATAACTTCCTTACTTCTATGTTTTATATTTCTTTTTATCATACCTAACATTACATTTGCCTTATTCACTGCTACCTGGACTTGCTCACTCACTTTACCTGTATCCTCTATTATAATCCCTAGGTCACTTTCCTTATCTATATTTCTAATATTGTTCTCGCCCATTCTGTAATTATGTTCCATATTGGGTCTATCCATGTGGATGACTGTACATTTATCTATATTAAACTCCATTTCCCATCTCATAGACAAGTCTCGAATTTTCTCTTAATCCTACCTCACTATATCCACTTCTGCTAAAGATGAGACACTCATTAATAGTTTTGACTCGTCCGCAAATTTTTCAATCATGGACCATATATATCTGTGGCAAAATCATATATATATATATATATATATATATATATATATATATATATATATATATATATATAAATATATATATAAAGAACAAAATTGCTCCCAAAACCGAGCGCTGTGGCACTCCACGTTTTACTTCAAACCACTCAGAGCACTCCTTATATATATATATATTTATATATATATATATATATATATATATATATATATATATATATACCCACTATCTGCCTTCTTCCCGTTAACCAACTTTCAATCCATTCGGCAACTTCATCATCATCTCCATGTCATTTTAACTGTTCAAAATACTCTTCGATGAGGTACTCTATCAAAGGCCTTTGCAAAATCTAGAAAATAACATACACTAGCCCCACCTTATCTATCATTTTAGTAACCTCCTCCATGACATCTAACAGATTTGTTTAGCACGATCTCCCTCTAGTAAACCCATGCTGACTATTTCTAATTAGATTAAACTTGTCTAAACGCATTACAATGTTTTCTTTGATAATTGACTTACAACTTACAGACTATGCTCGATAAACTCAACAGTCTATAATTTGTAATGTCTTATGTGTTGCCCTTTTTGAATACGGGGATCACTCATGCATCTTTCCAATCCCCTGGAACAATTCAATTTGCAAATGATTGAGAACATCATATAGCAATGGTTGTGTTAGTTGGTTTCTAATTTCAAACAGCAATTTTGGGTGAATACCATCTTGACCTGGAAATTTATCCATTTCCTTGTTAATACAAATTGATCTTACTCCTACTTTATCCATGTCTCTTTGAAAAATATCTAAAGGCTCTGGGATCTTGGAGCAGTCCTCTTGTGTGTAGAATGCGGCAAAGTACTGATTGAGTAAATTAGCTGCCTCCGTATTCTTACTTATTTTTTTCCCTGTGCTGTCTATGAGAGGGCCTACTTTGTCTTTGGTTCTTTATTTATTTCTAACATAAGAAAAGAAGCTTTTACTATCAGCCTTGATCCTCTGAGCAAGTTTTTTTCGAAGTATTTTTGCTTTTTTATTCACTTTCTGAGCTATGTTCTGATTGTCCAAATATTTGTAATGTTTCTTTGGATTTACCTTCTTCCTTCTCCTTCTCTTCATCTCACTCTTAATTCTCCTTCTCTTCATCTCACTCCTCCTCTTCCTCCTCCTCCTACTCCTTCTTCTTCTTCTTCTTCTTCTCCTCCTCCTTCTTTTATTCTTCTTTAATTATTATTATTATTGGTCTTCGTCGTTCGTTCTAAAACTCTCCCTACCGAACCATGAGAATGGCTTTGCAAGTAATAGGATGGTGTCCGGAGAATGCAATGCGTTGTGTCATAGTCTACAGCCTATATTTGCATCTATCGGTTAGACACATCCGTTTTCAGCATAGTATTAGCCCTCCTCTTTCGATCCCGTATCCCTAGCCAGTCTGCCCTGTTGTAGCCTGTAATCCAGGATCACCCTGTAAGTGTATGATTCCACCGCTGGCATCACGCTGGTGCTCCGGGAGCAAATGTTTAGAACAACCGAGTTATAGGTACAAAGTAGAAGGAAGGAACAAACAGAAGTATTACAGTCGTTGAGAATATAAGCAATTATTCATTCTGTACGTGGTATATAGCGAGAGGCCAGCCCTGCTGTCTGACGTGATCAGCTAAGAAAAATGCAGACTTAACAGTAAGCCATCCCAGGCGCCTTCTAAGCCACTTCCCAAACCTGAAACATATACACCGTGGAAGACAAATAAACGTTAGCGGCGCCGTTGTCTCGGGAGCGAAAGCTAGCGCCTGGCTGACTCGGGGCACTGGAACTAACGAGAGGTCCTTTACTTCCTAAATAACAGATACGAGCCAAGTGAAGGTCTACAGCCGCCGGCAGGTATCTTTTCGTGGAGATTTACAATGGTTGATAAGACATGAAAAACTCTTCAGAACTTTTCTGAACAGACAAGACAAACATGCAATGCGACATGCATATATATAGTCCCATAAACAAACAGAAAAGCAGAATGACAGTTTGACAAAACAGGCATGAAATCTAATAAAACACACAAACAATCCAACAAACAGAAAACGCATATATTACGATAGTCACAATCCGAAATACAGAAAATCCGTCAAGCAATCCAGCGAACTGAAAATTTGACTAACACAAAATTCAATAAAAGAATAGAAAATCCGATAAACCCATCAATCATACAAATTTACCGAACATCCAACATACAAAAACAGCAAATCAGACAGACAGATTATCCAAGACGCAGACATATTATACAAAACACAGACATATATTAAGACAAGCAAACAGACAAAAAACCTGACAAATATTCAGAACATCCGACATACGGACACATTATCCGACATGCGTTCATATTATCCGACATACGTACATATAATCCGACATGCATACTTGTATTCGAAAAAACGCACATATTATCCAACATACGTACATATTATCCGAAGCATGTACATATTATCCAACATACATACATAATTATCCGACATGCTTACTTGTATCCGAAAAAACCCACATATTATCCGACATACGTACATATTATCCGACATGCGCACGTGTATACAACATAAGCACCTATTATCTGACATGCGCACTTGTATACAACATACGTACATATCCAACATGCGCACATGTATCCAACATACGTACATATTTTCCGACATTCGTACACATTTTTGAACATACGTTCATGTTCTCCGACATATAGACAATATGGCAACAGGTTCACTAAAATGCAAGGATGTTAAGGAGGGTTTATCCATTATAGTTAATGAGCCTATAGGACACTTCGAGACTAACAAACGTTCAGAGCTGCCAGCGGCCAATGTAGTTGAGACAAGACTTACAACAATACACGAGGATCCAGATAGATTTACTAAACAAACAAAGTAGTTGGGACAAGACTTACAACAATACACGAGGATCCAGATAGATTTACTAAACAAAGTAGTTGGGACAAGACTTACAACAATACACGAGGATCCAGATAGATTTACTAAACAAACAAAGTAGTTGGGACAAGACTTACAACAATACACGAGGATCCAGATAGATTTACTAAACAAAGTAGTTGGGACAAGACTTACAACAATACACGAGGATCCAGATAGATTTACTAAACAAAGTAGTTGGGACAAGACTTACAACAATACACGAGGATCCAGATAGATTTACTAAACAAAGTAGTTGGGACAAGACTTACAACAATACACGAGGATCCAGATAGATTTACTAAACAAAGTAGTTGGGACAAGACTTACAACAATACACGAGGATCCAGATAGATTTACTAAACAAAGTAGTTGGGACAAGACTTACAACAATACACGAGGATCCAGATAGATTTACTAAACAAACAAAGTAGTTGGGACAAGACTTACAACAATACACGAGGATCCAGATAGATTTACTAAACAAAGTAGTTGGGACAAGACTTACAACAATACACGAGGATCCAGATAGATTTACTAAACAAACAAAGTAGTTGGGACAAGACTTACAACAATACACGAGGATCCAGATAGATTTACTAAACAAACAAAGTAGTTGGGACAAGACTTACAACAATACACGAGGATCCAGATAGATTTACTAAACAAAGTAGTTGGGACAAGACTTACAACAATACACGAGGATCCAGATAGATTTACTAAACAAAGTAGTTGGGACAAGACTTACAACAATACACGAGGATCCAGATAGATTTACTAAACAAAGTAGTTGGGACAAGACTTACAACAATACACGAGGATCCAGATAGATTTACTAAACAAAGTAGTTGGGACAAGACTTACAACAATACACGAGGATCCAGATAGATTTACTAAACAAAGTAGTTGGGACAAGACTTACAACAATACACGAGGATCCAGATAGATTTACTAAACAAAGTAGTTGGGACAAGACTTACAACAATACACGAGGATCCAGATAGATTTACTAAACAAAGTAGTTGGGACAAGACTTACAACAATACACGAGGATCCAGATAGATTTACTAAACAAAGTAGTTGGGACAAGACTTACAACAATACACGAGGATCCAGATAGATTTACTAAACAAAGTAGTTTAGACAAGACTTACAACAATACACGAGGATCCAGATAGATTTACTAAACAAAGTAGTTGGGACAAGACTTACAACAATACACGAGGATCCAGATAGATTTACTAAACAAAGTAGTTGGGACAAGACTTACAACAATACACGAGGATCCAGATAGATTTACTAAACAAAGTAGTTGGGACAAGACTTACAACAATACACGAGGATCCAGATAGATTTACTAAACAAAGTAGTTGGGACAAGACTTACAACAATACACGAGGATCCAGATAGATTTACTAAACAAAGTAGTTGGGACAAGACTTACAACAATACACGAGGATCCAGATAGATTTACTAAACAAAGTAGTTGGGACAAGACTTACAACAATACACGAGGATCCAGATAGATTTACTAAACAAAGTAGTTGGGACAAGACTTACAACAATACACGAGGATCCAGATAGATTTACTAAACAAAGTAGTTGGGACAAGACTTACAACAATACACGAGGATCCAGATAGATTTACTAAACAAAGTAGTTGGGACAAGACTTACAACAATACACGAGGATCCAGATAGATTTACTAAACAAAGTAGTTGGGACAAGACTTACAACAATACACGAGGATCCAGATAGATTTACTAAACAAAGTAGTTGGGACAAGACTTACAACAATACACGAGGATCCAGATAGATTTACTAAACAAAGTAGTTGGGACAAGACTTACAACAATACACGAGGATCCAGATAGATTTACTAAACAAAGTAGTTGGGACAAGACTTACAACAATACACGAGGATCCAGATAGATTTACTAAACAAAGTAGTTGGGACAAGACTTACAACAATACACGAGGATCCAGATAGATTTACTAAACAAACAAAGTAGTTGGGACAAGACTTACAACAATACACGAGGATCCAGATAGATTTACTAAACAAAGTAGTTGGGACAAGACTTACAACAATACACGAGGATCCAGATAGATTTACTAAACAAACAAAGTAGTTGGGACAAGACTTACAACAATACACGAGGATCCAGATAGATTTACTAAACAAAGTAGTTTAGACAAGACTTACAACAATACACGAGGATCCAGATAGATTTACTAAACAAACAAAGTAGTTGGGACAAGACTTACAACAATACACGAGGATCCAGATAGATTTACTAAACAAAGTAGTTGGGACAAGACTTACAACAATACACGAGGATCCAGATAGATTTACTAAACAAAGTAGTTGGGACAAGACTTACAACAATACACGAGGATCCAGAGAGATTTACTAAACAAACATAACGTAGTGCATGGATCAAACAAGGATTTGTGCACTTGAACAGCCACAATCATTTTAGACCGCACTTGCACCCATCAACCCTATTGAAAGCAGATATTACCCTAGCTATATTACAGTACAGCACATCCGTGAGATTGCCGAAAGGAGCCCTTCACATTTTCCTGCAAGATGGGAATCCAGCTGGTTCAAACTCGGGAAAGTTCTGGAAAATCACATGCAGATATATACCCTTCCGGGATTCGTAGTAACAGGAAGTGGAGCGGAAAGTTTGTATCGAATAGCATGCAGGATTGTCTCCCTTACAGCAGATGACACATTACTGCTGGGTGTATGTGTGAGTGAGTGTGTGAGTGAGTTAGTGTGTGAGTGAATGAGTGAGTGTGTAAGTAAATGAGTGAATGAGCGTGTGTGTGAGAGAGCGTGTGAGTGAATGTTCAAGTAAATGAGTGAGTGAGTGTATGAGCGTATGAGTGAGTGAATGAATAAGTGATTGTGTGAGTGAATGAGTTAGTAATCGAATGAGTGTGTGAGTGAGTGTGTTAGTATGAGTGAGTGAGTGAGTGAGTGTATGTGAGTGTACGATTGTGTTAGTGTGAGTGAGTGTGTTAGTGTGAAAGTGAATGAGTGTGAGTGAATAGGTGAATGCGTGAGTGAATTGGTGTGAGTGAATGCGTGTGAGTGAGTGAGTGTAAGTGAATGAGTGACTGAGAGTGAGTTTGTGAGTGTGTGAGTTAATAAGTGAGTGAGTGAGTGAGTGAGTGTTTGACTGAGTGTGTGAGTGAATGGGTGAGTGTCTGAGTGAATGAATGAGTGTGTGAGTGAGTGTGTTAGTGTGTTAGTGAATGAGTGTGTGAGTGAATGAGAGTGTGAGTGAATGAGAGTGTGAGTGAGTGTATGTGTGAGTGCATGAGTGAGTGTGTGTGAGTGTATGATTGTGTTAGTGAGTGAGTGAGCGTGTGAGTGATTGAGTGTGTGTGTGAGCGAGTGATAGAGTGAGTGACTCTGAGAGAGATTGGTGAACGCACTTGCCTAGAGACAGGCAGGCAGGAGACGGACATAAAGGTAGTCAGGAATACAGAAACGGAGAGAGAGAGAGAGAGAGCCATAGAGTGGGGGGGGGGGGGGGGGTGTACTGACAAATAAGCAGGCTGACAAAGAGACAAACAGGCAGGCTGGCGGAGAGACATGCTGAAGGAGACGCAGGCAGGCAGATGCAGACAATACGGAATGCACACATGCACAAACAGAGAGAGAACTAGAGAGAGATAAAGAAAGAGAGAGAGAGTGACGCAGACAGGTTGGTTAGTTGGTAGATAGAGAGGAGCCATGACCCCGTTTTGGTGGCCAGACTCCGTATCAGAGAAAGACGTATGGCCATTACGTATTGATTGATCTAGAGACTAATGAGTAGGGTTGTGCGTGGGGCTGGTAACGTTCGTGGAGTTGACAGCGTCGTGCGTGTAGAACAAAGTGTTATATAGACTAAGAAACAATCTACATAATACTTATGTAAGTACGCCGACTGTCTAATTAAGGAAACAATCACATATTGGAGCGACAACGGAAACACCGCAGACTCCTGTTTTGTGATGAGGAACGGGCGAGAAACCATGACCTACCAAATTACTTGTGAAATGGCAAAACTGAATAATCAGTATTAATAGTAATATTAATAATAATAATAAGTTCGTTAAGGCGTCTGAGGCCGTTTCGTCTATCGGCCACAGTCATGGACCACTGCGGCACTGGTGATGCTTAGTGTGCTATGAATGCACGTGAATGGTGGTGTATCACGGTAGTGTAGCGCGTGCGCACGCGCGTGTGTGTGTGTGTGTGCGCGCGCGCGCGTGCGTGTGTGTGTGTGTGTGTGTCATCATCGTGTGGTTTTGGCGATGGTGGTGCGCGTGTCAGAATGCCTCTGACCCAGATATGTAATAACCGGTAATAATGTAACGATCATTTACAATACTAGTATTTAATCTGTGAATTATGCGTCAGCTTTTAGATGCCAATTAAAATGTAAAATTACGTAAATTGAGTCCGTTTTTATCAAAGAACTTTGAAAGAAGTTGATAAGCTGGATGGATATGGCAACAGTATAACATTTATAATATTACCACTCAATTATTAGATTCACATATCAATCTCCTTCACTATGTGCTGCACTATCCACCGACACAAAACATATTTTACAAGTATTGCTGGGTAACAATAAACAATTCACGTCTTAAATAACGATTTTCAATTTGTATTATTATTTTAAATTGAGGTGGGTTGTTGTTTGTTTGTTTTGTTTTTTTTAAAGCATAGAACTTTTAAAGAAAACAACAACTGGGCTTCTGCTGGAATCGAAGAATCATCGATTTCTGAATCTAAATTTTGGAAATAATTACTGGGAAGGTGCGTGAATTTTCGTGACGTAAATCGACAGAATAAATGTAACATATATGCTATTGTTTGTCCGGTGACGAGCACCCTTAGCAACAGCTAAAATTATATGGATGGACTGACAAGCAGACGTACAAGCTGGGAAGGGCATATGAAGAGAGAGAGAGAGAGAGAGAGAGAGAGAGAGAGAGACAGACACATGCAGACAGACAGAAAGACAGTCAGATATATATATACATAGATAGAACGATATATAGAATGATGGATGAATGGACAGGCAGACGGACGGACGGGCAGTTGGTCAGACAGATAGATAGACAGACAGATAGAAAGTCTGAAATAAATATATATATATATATATATATATACCCTCTCCATATATGCACAAACAGTCACACAAACACACACACACACACTCTTTGTTTCTATCTATCTCCATGTATGCACACACCCACACACACTCACGTACACACTTTCTCGCACACACACAAACACGGGCTCACTCTCACACACATACTCGCGGTCTCTCTCCTCCCTTTATCTCCCTCTCTCTCTTTTTCGTTGTCTTCCTTTAAATCTCCCTCTCTCTCTCCCTTTCTCTCTCTCTCTCCCTCCCTTTCTCTCTTTCCACTTCCCACATGACAGATTGTTTCACTATCTACAGCTGTTTCCTGAAATCTTAAACCAGTTGGCGAGCATATTTTTTGTGTGTGGACCATACGTAATTTACTTAATTGTATCCGGTTGCCTGAATGAGTGAGCGGACGAGCGGACGAGCGAGCGTGCCCTGATAGACAGCGCGCGCGTTGAGCGCTAACACACAGTTGCCATGCCTCCCTGTTAATCTGGCTGCTTATTTATAATACCACTGACACGGTTTGCTTTGTTTGGAGCGATTGTTTGTTGTTTTCTTTCAATCTAAATCAGTGTTGTTGTTGTGGGGCAACCCTCCCAGACATTTAACTCTCTCTCATTCAGCATATCCTTGGTTCCCACCAACGTTGTGCTGGGTGTGTGTGTGTGGGGGGGGGGGGGAAGAGAGAGAAGAGGAAAGTGGAGGTCGGGGGGATCGCGAAGAGAAGAGAAGGGAGACGAAAGTGGAGGGGAGGAGAGTGAGTGGGGGTGTATTCCATGAAACAACCAGGGTTTAAAAATTATCGTACCTCTTTAGCTCAACCTCAGATTGTTGTGTGTGTGTGGGGGTGGGTGGGGGAGAAATACAGAGAAGAGGGGGGGAGGAGAAAACGGAAAGAGAATGTGTGTGTGTGTGTTAGAGAAATAAGAAGTAAGGGGATGAGAAGATATAGAAAGAAAGAGGTTGTGTGTGTCCATTAACCAACCAAAATTACATAATTTTATTTTACGATTACCTCTGTATCTCGACCTCGGAGTGACGGGAGGGGCTAGTGGTTACATGACACGGCTCACAATCGAAGGTGCTGGGTTCGAACCCCATCAATGCACCGGCCGTTACCCCGGGGAAGCAAACTCTTAGAAAATTCAGGAGGAAGCAGACCCTTACATGAATGCATGCAGAAGTCGGATGCACTGGGCCGACAAGCGCAAAATAAAAACCACAGTGCAACGCACACCGCCTTGGGGAATAGATAAAGAAGACGAACATACAAAAAATGTCTTTATATTTAAAAAAATATAGGGAGAAGACACAGAGAGGTAGAGGAGGGGGTGAGGTAGAGGGGTGTGTGTGTGTGTTTTATTGTTTGTTTTTTTTATTGTTTTTTTTTAATTGTTTTTTTTTAAATTACGTGATCTGAGAAATTCCTGAAAGCATGGAACTTCCTACCTGTACTACAACTTTCAGGCGTGTGAAATATATTTAGAGCGGGCAAAAGTGCGCTCAATAATCTTCTGCCACTGAAAGCCGAACATGGGAACCCTGCACAATGGTATCTGTCAACATGAGTGTGGTCTTCCAGTGGGACCTGGGAGGGCTCATGTATGCAGCAAACCAAGTCCAGGAGAAATGTCTTGGCCTGTGCGGTCATTGTCGACCTGACTAAGGCCTTTGACATTGTCAACAGGGACTGTCTCTGGCAAACCCTGGCCAAATGTGGTTGTCCCATCAGATTCATTACAGTTGTCAGCCAGTGTCATGGTGGTATAATGGATCGAGTAATGCACAATGGAGAAATATCTCAAGTATTGCCAGTCACAAACGGCAACAAACACGGATGTTGTGCTACCAGAGAGAGAGAGGGAGAGAGAGAGAGTCGGCGAGTGAGAAAGTGAGAAATATTAAGAGAGAGAGAGAGAGAGAGAGAGTGAGATTGAGCAAAAGTGTGATATAGTGAGAAATAATGAGATAGTGTGAGAGAGATGGAGAGTAAAAGAGAGAGTGAGTGAGACAGTAAAAGAGATAGAGAGAATGAGAGAGTGGAAGAGAGAGTGAAAGAGAGTGAGTGAGACAGTAAGAGAGAGAAAGAGTGAGATAGAGCAAAAGTATGAGAGAGAGTGAGAGAGAATGAGAGAGTGAAAGAGTGTGTGAGAGTGAGAGAAAGTAAGACAGTGAGAGAATGAGAGATAGTGAAAGAGAGAGTGAGTGAAAAAGTGAGAAAAAGAAAGTGAGGGAGAGAGATAGAAAGGGAGTGAGACAGTGAGTGAGAGAGAGTGAGAGAGAGAGAGAGAGATATAGTGAGTGCGAAAGCGTTAGATAGCGAGAGAGTGACATAGTGAGTGTGTGCGAGTGAGAGAGTCTGAGAGAGTGAGAGCAGGAGAGAGAGTGATAGCGGGAGTGAGAGAGAGAGAGTGAGACAGACATACAGATGACGAAAACACCATACTGGAAAATGTTGTGGGTTCCTTTGTTAGGGCACCCTTGTCATTCCGTTCTTAGACGTACCTTATTGATCTAGTCTAACAAATAGGCCAACATTACCGGTTATGGTTGCTCAGTTCCTAAGCCCAGACACGGTTAAGTCAAGTGGTTTGTTTAACTAGACAAATTTTAGGCCGCATTTAAGGCCTTCTGAAAATATAGGGTCCGTAATATCTCTGAGAGTACTTGAAAGATAGAAGGTTTCAAGTTGTCAGACACTCTGGGGGGAGTATTTATCTGCGTGTATGTTAATGGGGGCTGGGTGACAATGCTGAAGAGGGTCTGATAGTGAACTCGGTGATAGTCACAGCCAGGGTGTTTCATTGCGTCGAGTCGGGGTGTTAGGTATCATCAAGAAGGCGCACCTTATTAGTAGATAGCCAGGAGGATCTAAGCTGAAACTACCCTCTCAGTGGCGGCCCGAGGACAAGCTACAATTGATGTGTGAGAACAAGCCTCGTGGCATAGCGTCTATATGAGAGTAAGATCTATTCACAGTCGGTGTGAGAGCAAGATCTATTCACAAAGTATGTGTGATAGCAAGATTTATTCACAAAGTCTATATGAGAGCAAGATGTATTCACAAAGTCTATATGAGAGCAAGATCTATTCACAAAGTATGTGTGAGAGCAAGATCTATTCACAAAGTATGTGTGAGAGCAAGATGTATTCACAAAGTCTATATGAGAGCAAGATGTATTCACAAAGTCTATATGAGAGCAAGATCTATTCACAAAGTATGTGTGAGAGCAAGATCTATTCACAAAGTCTATATGAGAGCGAGATTTATTCACAGTCTATATGAGAGCAAGATCTATTCACAAAGTCTATATGAGAGCAAGATCTATTCACAAAGTCTATATGAGAGCAAGATCTATTCACAAAGTATGTGTGAGAGCAAGATCTTTTCACAAAGTATGTGTGAGAGCAAGATCTTTTCACAAAGTATGTGTGATAGCAAGATCTATTCACAAAGTCTATATGAGAGCAAGATCTATTCACAAAGTCTATATGAGAGCAAGATCTATTCACAAAGTCTATATGAGAGCAAGATCTATTCACAAAGTCTATCTGAGAGCAAGATTTATTCACAAAGTCTTTATGAGAGCAAGATTTATTCACAAAGTCTATATGAGAGCAAGATTTATTCACAAAGTCTATATGAGAGCAAGATATATTCACAAAGTCTATATGAGAGCAAGATCTATTCACAAATTCTATATGAGACAAGATTTATTCACAAAGTCTATATGAGAGCAAGATTTTTTCACAAAGTCTATATAAGAGCAAGATATATTCACAAAGTCTATATGAGAGCAAAATCTATTCACAAATTCTATATGAGAGCAAGATTTTTTCACAAAGTCTACATGAGAGCAAGATTTTTTCACAAAGTATGTGTAAGAGGAAGCCTCATGGCACACATGCGATATGCGGGCACGTTCAATGACGTAACGGTTTATGAGGACAAACTCCCGACCACAAGGGTTGCATAAATGCAAGTTATGTGGCCCAGAGGTTGGTTAGTAGTAGTAGTAACAGTAATAGTAGTAGAAGTAGTAGTAGTAGTGGTGGTAGTAGTAGTAGTACTAGTATTAGTAGTATTAGTGGTAGTAGTATCAGTAGTAATTGTTGTATTAGTAATACAAGTAGTAATAGTAATTGTCATATAGCAGCAGCAGCAGCAGCAGCAGCAGTAGTAGTAGTAGTAGTAGGTAGCAACATCAACGCGATACCGATGTGTTAGAAGCCCAGGGCTAAATGAGCCAGATTAGAAAGAGAGAAGTGCAGATAGACAAACGAACATAATGGGTCAACCGAAACTTACCACATATCCTTGCCCAGAGCCAGATCGAGTGCTAGCCTGCGGGAATACGAATGAAAGGTATCGATTAACGACTTATCTAAATAGTATGTGTATCTGTCTCTGTCTTCTGACTGTCTCTATTCGTCTGTCTAACTATTTTTGTCTGTCCGACTATATGTTTGCATGAATGTATGACTGACTGATTGATTGCATTCCTCTGTGTAGGTATGGGTATGTATGTCTCTGTGTGTGAGTCGTGTCTGCCCCACCCCACTCCAGCTGTATTATGTCCATGTGTTTAACAGTCTGACTGTAAGCGTGTGCCACCTGCGTGTGTCACACAAACACATGTACTAGATTCATTCAGTACAGGGCATGTTATCTCTTCCAGTGAGAACTGTTGGTCCATAGAGTGCATTAAATATGTTCAAACCTTTGATTCTGTTATCGTTATTGTCTATACATATTGTATTTACAAGCACCATACGGGTGGAATTGTTCACACTTCTAAAATATGAATCTTGTGTATGCACCTCGTTTTGGCTGCTAAGAAATGTAGGTCATACAGTCCATACAGTGGATTCCAGCCTGGGGTCGCGATGAGTCCGGTGGGTTTCGAGTTCTTGAAGCAAATCACAATTTGTAACATACTTGGCCGCGGCTATTTATCAAAGGCTTTTGTATATGGATTGGAAAGAGGGAGGAGGAGGGGGGAGAGCGGATAGAGAGAGAGAGAGAGAGAGAGAGAGAGAGAGAAGGTGCGATCTCTAAAAGTTTGAGAACCGCTACCATCTCGTAATGGCTATGTGAGAGAGTTGAGTTAATAGGTATACTTGCAACTAACCACGTCATTATGGAAAACTGAGAATGAGGTCTGACAACTTGCAGATGTAGTCCCAGGCTCTTAAGTCGCGAAAAATGAATAGATAATGGTGAGCAAGGATAAGTCATTCAACTGTTATGCTTCTTTAATTTTAGATCGAGCCAGCAGTATTGTTCTACATAAAAACAGTAAGTGACATGTCCTTTATAGAACGTAGCTTCTCACAACCGCCACCTATTTGACTGTTATAAGTTCCTTGGCAAGTGTGCAGTACGGTAGGTTGCCATTACCTTTCGTTCGTGGAGGAGCAATTGGTTGAGAGAGAAAAAACCAGTGTCTGCCAAACTGAACACGGTGGGAATCGAACCCGGTGGCTGGGATTGTGGAAATCAAACCCGGTTGATGGGATTGTGAAAACCGAGCAAGTTTGACCCCTAGACCACGCAGCCTCCTATTGTACAACATACACATTTCTTTCCTCACGACATTTGCTTTGTCTGCCACGTGTTTGTCTGTCGGTAATAACAACTCCTGAATCGTCCACTGGGTTTTTTTTCTTTTCTTTAATGCACATTTGTTTATATTATCAGATTTGGTGTTGTTTCCTGGCTGAGAGTTTCCAAGCTCTCAGCCGATCTTCATTGTAATATGCGTTCTCCAAAGCTTTAGATGTATTCTTTACTGTTAAACTGCTACGGTTGCATGTGTGTGTTCTGGCTTTAACTTATCATGAGATTGTTTCATGTTGTTTATTGCTCTCTTTATCTTCTCCAGCTCTGATATTGTTCTCCAAAAACTGATGAAATAAATAGCTGTTCAGCATATCCTATTAACATCTACCTACCTGGCTGACGAGCCAGCAGACACGTCAACACTTGCAAAGTAAATAACTGATTATTATCGTTTCTTTCTAACCCCCCCCCCCCCTCCCCCTTCCCCGTCATCACCTCGCCGTGGTTGGGGGAGTGGAGGGGTCGGGTGGGGGGGGGGTGGGGGGCCGAAGGCTTGAGTGGTTCAGCGAGATATATTGGCGGGAATGTTTGCTCCTATAAGAACACTGGGGAGGACACAGACTAAGTAGGGCATCTCGGTCCTCCATGTTCGGGTATTTTGGCACAAAGCTGACAGACCTGTTTATATAAAGCAGTGGTTCTCAACCTTTGAATGTCGCGAGCATCGGTCACCTGTAATATTAAGTGCGAGGGCACCATACAATTTAATGGGTTTCATTGCTTTTTTTAAACAATGCATATTTTAGAACACTCATCGGGTTAATGGCATTCGTGCATTCTTGCGCTTGAAAGATACTCAGTGATGTCCAAGGAGAAGTTGCGTGTAGCAGCTACACGTAAACAGTCTTGCAGATGTAAATCACCTAATCGTGATAGCGCTTTGTTCTTGGGCTATTTCATAAGTGAGAAAGCTTTTTTTGCACAGATAGCTCGTGGCGATCAATAGACATAACGTATGAAACAAACACTCCGCAATATGTTGAACCATTTTGTATCTTCTGCTCCTAAAAGGCTATGCATTTCTCCTTTTCAACCAAATATTTCAGCGCTAAGGAGAACTGGAGATCTATCAAATCAAACTCATGATGCAACACAACGCCGAGCCTGATCAGCGTCGGGTAAACCCCCGAATCATGTCAACAGTGCGAAATATTTCAGAACATAGAGAGGTAACTGCGTTTACTGGCAGCAAACGGGTAACTTAACAACTTTCATGTCGCCTTAAACGTAATGGATGGGTAGCAATATTACTTGTTTCGGTTGGCAGAATAAAGTTTGCATTAAAAACGGGCTTCATGAACGTTGGTACTAGCAAGCAAATTTTACTTGCAAATGTCATTAAAAGAGCACGGTGAAGCTCGCGATCACCAGGTTGAGAAAGTCATCAATAGTTAAATCTACTTTGCCGGATGATGGACATCCGGAGCACAATGCTCACGTGACTGTTAGCGTTGAACACAAAAAGGAGGCCACTGGGGATGACCCTGCATGTTGGCAAAGAACGGTACATGCTGAGATATGAATCAAAGTTGGGGCACTGCTCAAGGATGGCTGCAGAACGGGTGAAATGGAGGGAGTTTGCTACTGCCCTTTAAGACGTCATCAGGTGTGACTAATCGCTTTGTCAGTCAGTGACCAAGGAGATATGAAGATTAGCAGTGTAACAGATGACAACAATTTGTAATCCACATGACGCTTATAAAACGATCCATGATGGCGAAATGGAGAGACAACACGAACAATACAAACCAGAAAATGACCGCATACGCAAACTTCGCAGACAAAGCTCTTCAGACTCAGAACGCGACACTGTAGGCTCAAGGCATATCACCACAGAATCGTTAATTTAGAGACCTCCGCATGCGAATGTGGAGCACCCAAGCAGACACCAGAACATATCCTGCAGGACTGCCCCACTTATACGGACCAAAGAGAGGCAATCTGGTCCGGGAAAACGACCATGTTCGAAAAGGCGTATGTGTGTGTATATGCGAAGAACTAACGCGCACTCTCCACCGTGAACCTCGGCGGGCTAGAAGAGAAGTACAGCTTCAATTGATCGAATAAGCAGACAAAGCAGAAGAATAAGAAAAAGAAACAGCGAATGTGTGCGGATACCAAAGACCGAATCAAATGAGCGTCCAGTTTGAAGAGCACTCGTTTAGTGCATATATTGCTAATTTATAGATGTGTGAGTGTTTGGAATACATGGGATCATGGTATTGAAACAGCTATGTTAGTGTATGTAGCCGGGTAGCCGAATGCTATCAGCTATCAGCAGTAAGTATTTTATACTTTCTGCGGCTTATCAGGCATTGGGGGGGGGGGGGGGGTAGGGGGGAGAGAGAAAGGGGGGGGGGGGAGGAGAAAGTACGAATAATAAGGATAGCTTTAACTTGAATTGTGTGCGGGTAGCGGCCGTTAAACCTTCTCATTTCGATTTCTAGCTGCCCAGGAATTTGTAAAGTGTTTGACAACGAACATGGGAGTTCGATCTCACTACCCAGAGATCAGGGCAATTTTTTTACAAGAAAATCAACAGAACAAAACCCCAGTCTCCACCGTGATTCGAACCCGCGACCTCCGGAACTCATTGCCGAATCCATACCTCCAGAAACAATTTGTATCTGTAGGCGAGTCTGCTGATAGGACGATATCACTGGTACGCACACGCACGCGCACACGCACGCACGCGCACATACGCACGCACACACATACACACACACATACATACACACACACACACACACCAACAGAGAGAGAAACACTCTCTAACACGCACTTTAGTATTGTACGCATGTTAACATCAACTAACCAACTAATCCCGAACAATCACACACACGTATCCATGCAACAATCCTGACAGGCTCCATAGGAAGAAACTGCATTAGATTATATAATAGTAGCTACAGCGAAATCACTGTAAGCATCCTTCTGTGACATTGTGCAAGCTACTAATAACCGTTTTTGACTTGAGAAACTGCCCGTCAAAATTGATGGTATGAAACAATTTCAGTGGACCGTTATTTATTCAACGAAATGTATGAATGTAATAATATGTGTAGTACCTGGCTGTGCCGCATAGTATATTTATGTCAGTATAACACTTTTAGGGAGCCATTCCCCACAATACTCATAATCCCTACATTATCACAGCATGTACTACAACCCCCCCCCCCCCCCGCCCCAAAGGCATCTAGCACGATATTTCAAGTTACGCGCTCATGCCTCCGTCCACCAAAACTAATTCATTCCCCTGCTATTTTGTCCTACTCTCAAACTCTTTCCCGTCTACCCGTTCATCTCTCCGAAATCTCGACCTACTCATCCCTGATCCATCTCTTCCCCCAACCCGCTAACTCTGTGAGCTAGTCCTCAAACATCCCAGTCCCGCCTCCATCTATTCTCACCCTCCACCATATCATTTCTTCCTTCTCGCAATCCACCCATCCACCACACCCATCTTTCCCTCAACCCGCGAAAATCTTACGTTCACCCAAATCAGCGTCAATCCCAACACAGCCTAACCCCATTCTGACAGGCAGGCAAGCAGACAGACAGAGAGATAGATGCATATATACAAACACAAATAGTGTGTGTGTGTGAGAGAGATAGCGAAAGAGAGAGGGGGAGGAGAGAGAGAATGAGTGAATCAGTACTTGGATTCTTGTATGAGTGAGTGGGATCAAGACGCTGAGCAGCGCATGAGCTGCAGGGGTCAGCGACCCATAGCTGACTGCTAGCGTCAGGACCGGCGAACCAGAGCTGCCAAGACCCTTCTACGCCTCCACGCGGTGATCCTGGATAAACAGACTGCAGCAGGGCAGACTAGCTAAGGAGAAGGGATCGAAGAGGGAATGCTAACCCAGTACTCAAAAAATGTTTGCTAAGTCGGATGTGTTGGACCAAAAGGTGCAAATATCGCAGTCAAGCTGTAAACTACGACACAATGCATTCCGTTCTCTGGACTACATTCTGCTACTTAGGCCCTTTCAGGGTTTGGTAGCGGGAGATTGAGAACGAAGAAGAAGAAGAAGAAGACGAAGAAGAAGAAGAAGACGACGAAGAAGAAGATGAATGAGTGAGTGAGTAAATGAATAAGTGAGTGAGCGAGTGCGCGAGTGAGTGAGTTAGCGCGTGCGCGAGTGAGTGAGTTAGCGCGTGCGCGAGTGAGTGCTTGAGCTGTGTATTTGAGTAAATGTATGAACCTAACATATACGGACGTGCTAAGCGAAAAGAAAAGAAATCACACTAAAGTACACACGAACATGCAAAAACACAACAGTAACCTCCGCCCCACGATAACGAAATTTTAAAAAACAATAAAAAACCCAAAAATCGTCTTCATTATGCAAAACCAATGCCAAAATAGCGCTCCCGTGCAACCGCTATTGAATTCCGCGTGAGATCGATACTAGACTCTGCTTTCCTCCCAGCTTTAGTGTATGATCAGAGATTCTGTTTCCATGCTTGAGGTGATGGTTGAGGGAGATAGAAATAGATAGATAGATAGATAGATAGATAGATAGATAGATAGATAGATAGATAGATAGATAGATAGATAGATAGATAGATAGATAGATAGATAGATAGATAGATAGATAGATAGACAGAGAGAGAGAGAAGGGGGAGGGGGAAGAAAGAGAGAGAGAGAAAAATAATAAATACGGAAAACAGAGAGCGTTCACGAGGGAAGAGAGTCGTGGAGAAGAATAAGCGTGGAAAGATTTAAAAGATAGTATAACTAGAAAGTATTTCAAATTATGTGACTGTGAATGAATGAGAGAAATAGCGACAGAACAAAAAGAGAGATATGTAAGAGAAAAAAGTTAGAACAAACAGAAAGACAATAAAGAAAAAGATAAACATATATGATGATAGTTAACTTATAAACGACAACAGAGGCAGAAAAGAGGTCCTTAGGAAGATAATCCAGACGGTGGGAGAATGCTTCCACCAGACTGATGATGATGATGATGATGATACTGGATATGCGGAGGCGGATGTGGTGGCTAACTGAACATGGTGCCAATGGTGATAGAGGGGATATATCTAAACTGTGTCAATAAGTAAATGAGGTTCTTAGAAATGTACAGGTAGTCCCTCCCTTACGCAGGCACAATCTTTAAGGATACATAATTAGAGGATTCATTGCAATAATTCCCTTACTGGTTGCTTGATGTGTGTATATGTTAGTCATGTGTAAATTTAGAGCTGGGTAAACTGGTAGGCGTTGAGACGGGGGATTGATAATATCCTGTAGTGGCGCGAAACCTACTATCTAAACGATGTATCCTTGACATAATGTGCGTGGTACTTCGTGTTATCGATGTTGCCTTGATACTTGCTTTCCCTTGTCCAAGCACCACGTCATACAGCATGCATCCAGTATTCAACGACATGGATTGACCTATCGTTTTCCTCCAGCATGTCGCACCTATTGCATGTTTCCTGGAAGTTGCGGCAGGTCATCAGGTGGTCTGGGTCATGTATTGCGTCGCAGTCACTTGTGTCATCGTACGTGTATCTACATCGTATCATGTTCCTGTTGCACCGTGATACACCAGTTGGGAGTCCGTTCAGTATGGTGCATTATGCCGGGGCAGATTCCTCCCGAAAATACACCTCTGGGGCCTGAATCGATTCGTGCTATCTCTCAATACAGTGGCAATCCAGGCTTGTATGACTTGATGAAGCACTTCATTCGTTCGTCCATTTTCAAACTCTCGAGTGTCTCCAACTACATCTTCTTGCATACGAGAACTTGTGATGACGGTTTCAAAATCAGTAGTTCTATGGGATGGCATTAATATTACCATGCATCACCCTCTTGAGTCGACTTTTACCACATTCACGGAAGTTTACAGCAGGCTTGTTCGCCCGCCCCGGGTAACACTCGCGCGATGAAGCACTTAGTCCAACATCTTAAATTCGGTTATTGGGCTAGCGAACTTGTACTCGTACAGTCCTAAAGGTGAATTTCTGAGATCTGTAATCCGAGGCGCTGGTGGGAGGAAAGATGAGAAACGCTGTAACCTGCCCGGCAGATCGTAGGAAGCTACAAAAGAAGGTTGGGCATTAGGTTGATTACCTCAAACTTAGGTACAGGCAGATGAACATTTATTTACTTAGCATGTATGTATTGAAGACATATGCTCCGCAGGAAGCCAGGGAGGTTCTTAATGATTTGATTTGAACCTGGAAATGGTGATGATAATGAAGATGAGGCCGATGAGAAGTACGATGAGGAGAACGACAAGGAGGACGCGCCTAGTCACGTGTCCATGATTAAATCTCAGTTTGACCCCCTCCCTCTGCGAGACAGCAACACCGAGGGAGCATGGACACAATGCCACCAGGCATCTCAGTTAACGACTGACCTAGTAATTACTGCCGAGAAGTGAGAGGGAGAGAGAGAGAGAGAGAGGGAGAGAGAGAGAGAGAAGAATGATGTGCGAAAATCGTAAATCACAGGCAGAAAGAGAGGAGAGCGAGACACACTCGGTAATGATGATAAATCGAAGCGTTCCTCTTTGAAGCGTCCGATTAATGTTCAGAGAGGGGAATTGAAAAAAGGAAATTGAGTGCATAGAATCGGCTGCTGAATAGAAAAGGAAACGAAAACAAAACATTAACGTAAAACAAAGAATAGCGAAAATAGATATCGATCTTAGAATACTTTAGAAATGAAGATAACAATTGTGTTAAAAATACAATGGAATAGAGAAAATACTAGTTGACAATACAAGAATATATGAAACTGGAATACGCGTACAAGAGAGACAGAGTAAACGAAAGAACACACAAGAGAAGTGTTAGATGAAGAAAATAGAGAATGGTGGGAAAAAAAGAAAAATATGGAAGATACGAACGAGAGAGAAATTTTGAGAACACTAGAAGAAAGAAAGAATGGCTACAGGACACCCCCCCCCCCCCCCCCCCCCCCCCCAAACGCATAAGAAATGGGATATATAGAGAAGTAAAATAACAAACGATGCAGCAAATAGAGAAGAACAAGAGCACAAGTGGGACCGCGAATAACAGAAAACAGATGGAGAATAGAAAGATAAGAAAATAAACAATTAAAAGATAGAAAAGGAAGAACAACGAAATGGAACGCACTACGGGGGGTTGGAAATAAGAACACACTACGTAGGGTTAGAACCAAGAACACACTAACTACGGAGGGTTAGAAATAAGAACACACTACGTAGGGTTAGAACCAAGAACACACTAACTACGGAGGGTTAGAAATAAGAACACACTACGTAGGGTTAGAACCAAGAACACACTAACTACGGAGGGTTAGAAATAAGAACACACTACGTAGGGTTAGAACCAAGAACACACTAACTTCGGAGGGTTAGAAATAAGAACACACTACGTAGGGTTAGAACCAAGAACACACTAACTACGGAGGGTTAGAAATAAGAACACACTACGTAGGGTTAGAACCAAGAACACACTAACTACGGAGGGTTAGAAATAAGAACACACTACGTAGGGTTAGAACCAAGAACACACTAACTACGGAGGGTTAGAAATAAGAACACACTAAGGAGGATTAGAAATAAGTACGCACTACGGAGGGTCAGAAATAATAACACACTACAGAGGGTTAGAAATAAGAACAAACTACAGAGGGTTAGACATAGAAAAAACTTCAGAGGGTTAGAAATAAGAACAAACTTCAGAGGGTTAGAAATAAGAACATACTACAGAGGGTTAGAAATAAGAACATACTACAGAGGGTTAGAAATAAGAACATACTACAGAGGGTTAGAAATAAAGAATGAATGATGATGGAAGTGTGGGGAATAAACAGATATAGAATAGAATGATTATAGAAGAATGGGGAAAGAATAAAACATATAGAATATAATGGACAGGAAGTATGCGAGAAAGATAGAAAAGGGAAAGTGGAACAACAGGACAGAAAGCCATAGCATATCAAAAGTAATTTGACAAAAGAGGAAAGAAGGTGAAAGAAAAAAAGGAGCAGAATGTCAGAAAAATACATAATAAACGAGAGAGGACAGATAACAGAACAGGAAGAAATACAACAACAAAAAGTCACACATATAATGGAATGTTGAAGAAGTAAGAACAAGCATAACCAATCAATCAAGAGCCAATAGACAAATAGAAGAAATAGAGATGAAATGAAGGGTGAAGAAAACAAGAAATATACAAAATTAACAAATTAAAACAGGAGAATGAAAATAGTGTCTAAACGACAGGTATAAATAAAAGACTGAAACATGCACACAAAGAAAAGCTTACTGTAGCGCTCTCTTCTTAAAATCTAACAATTCACACACGTCTTTGGTTAACCTAGTAGATTTTACATGGTGATGGTAGACATGTGTTCATTCAACGGGTCTCCAACTCAAACCAGCTAGACAAGGGAATGGTCCAAGGGATGGTGTATCATGTAAAAATGACGAAAGGACCACATGAAGTCAAGCTATTGGTCCGTGTCATATCAAGCCAAGTTAATGGTTCAAGGGGCGTATGCAGTCAGGTTAATGATCCAAGCGCCACATGAAGTCAAGTTAACGGTCAAAGTGTCGTCCAAGCGCCACATGAAGTCAAGTTAACGGTCAAAGTGTCGCACGTTGTTAAGTTAATGGTCACATGAAGTCAAGTGGGTTACATGAAGTCAAGTTAACGGTCAAAGTGTCGCATGTAGTTAAGTTAATGGTTCAAGAGCCACATGAAGTCAACTTAACGGTCAAAGTGTCGCATGTAAAGTTAATGGTCTAAGGGTCACATGAAGTCAAGTTAACGGTCCAAGTGTCGCATGTAAAGTTAATGGTTCAAGAGCCACATGAAGTCAAGTTAACGGTCAAAGTGTTGCATGTAAAGTTAATGGATCAAAAGCCACATGAAATCAAGTTAACGGTAAAAGTGCCGCATGTAAAGTTAATGGTTCAAGAGCCAAGTGAAGTCAAGTTAACGGTCAAAGTGTCGCATGTAAAGTTAATGGTTCAATAGCCACATGACGTCAAGTTAACGGCCCAAGTGTCGCAAGTAAAGTTAATGGTTCAAAAGCCAGATTGAGTCAAGTTAACGGTCAAAGTGTCGCATGTAAAGTTAATGTTTCAAGAGCCACATGAACTCAATAAGCGGTTCACAGCCGTAATGTCGAGTTAAAGGTACAAGGCTCACATAAAGTTAACGGTCGAAAGGTCATCTTGTAGTAGCAATCCGCATAGGCAACCAAGGCCCATCGGTCGCGCTAAACAACCGAGTCCACGATGAATAGCTGTGATCTAGGCAGCACGCATTGAAGGCATAGTCACTCATATATGGTCCAGCCACGAAGTGCGGGTGTTGGACCGTGTTGGAGGAGGCCGCTCGTCGCCCCTAATACTCATGCTTTCTTCAAGAGCTGGCGGGCCGGGACGTCCTCTGGAAGTCGGGCCATGTGCCCGAACAGGCACTGGCGGCGATGATGTAGCGTAGTGTAAATGTTGTCCACATGAAGTCAAGTTAATGGCCCAAGTGTCGCACGCATGCAAGCTAAGGTGCAAGGGCCGCATGAAGTCAAGTTAATGTTCCACGGCAGTATTTTCCAATTAATGGTCCAACGTAGCATAAGGCCAAGTTAATGACCCAACTGACGTATGTAGTCTAATGGCACAAATGCGAAATGAAGTCAAGTTAATGAAATTAGGTCCACATGAATTCCAAGTTGTGTATCAAAGTGATATATGTTGACATGTTAATTACCAAAATCCTCCAAAGATACTGGTTCGACGGTAGCTTGAAATAAAGTTAAAGGACCTACGCCGTAGTGTAAATGCAATGTTCCAAGAGGCGTATTGTCAAGTCAACGGTCCACTAGGCGTATTGTCAAGTCAACGGTCCACTAGGCGTATTGTCAAGTCAACGGTCCACTAGGCGTATTTGTCAAGCTAATTTTCCAAAAATCGTATAATCGAGTCCAATGAAGTAAAGTTAATAAACTAAGGGCACATTAAGTCACATTAATGTCCTAGGCCCCGATGATGTAAAGTAAATGTGCAAAAGGTCGAATGGAGTCACTGCAGTGGTCAACGGGCAGCATTATTAGATGTAATGGCCAAAGAGTCGAGTGAGGTCAAGCTAATGGATACATATTAAAATGAAGTGAAGTTAATGACCAATGACCTAATTCAGTCAAATTAATGATCACGGGCCGAATATGCCAAGTTAATTGTCCAAAACTCAAGCAAACAGCAAGAGAAAGCTGGAAAAATAAAACGGAAAGTCTAAACCTGGACAAAGACGGGAACAAGCTATGGAAGCTAGTCAGAGCCATGAACGACGAAACCCCGTCAAATAAACAAATTACTATCAAGCAGGGCGAGAACTTGATCACAGGTAAGAAAGCCGCAAACGCCTTTGTCGATCACTATGCCAGAGCAAACCACATCGAGGTCCCTGCAGATAAGCATACAGACATTAGCGAAGAACTAAAGGGACACGAAAACATGAATACGGCTCCTGAAGAGCACATGATGGCCAAACTAACAATGCGCGAAATGGAAGAGGCTATGAGAACATTAAAGAAAAGGAAATCTCCCGGAAAAGACGGGATAACAAACGAAATGCTGATGGGGCTGGGCCAGACAGCGAAGAAGAAACTGCTATCGGTTCTGAACCAAAGCTGGAAAAGGGGAATTGTACCACAGGCATGGAAAGATGCAATACTGGTACCAGTACCAAAAACAGGAAAGGACAAAACAGATCCAAATGGATACAGGCCCATAAGCCTACTGAGCTGTGTCGGCAAGCTGATGGAACGGATGATAAACACCAGACTGATGTGGCATCTGGAAGAAAAACGAATACTAATTCCACAGCAAGCCGGCTTTAGACAGCACAGATCCACTGAGGACCAGGTCATCCTCATAGCCCAAGAGATAGAAGATGCCTACAAGGCACAGAAACACACAGTAGCTGTTTGGGTGGATCTGGAAAAGGCATTTGACAAAGTCTGGAAAGATGGACTTAGAGTCAAGCTAAGAAGAAGTGATGTCTGTGGGAAGATGTACAAGTGGATCAACCACTACCTCAAACAAAGAACGGCCAGAGTCCAAGTACAAGGGCAGATGAGCAAAAAGGTGACACTCGAGCAGGGAGTACCCCAAGGGGGAGTATTGTCACCCACATTCTTCCTGGTATATATAAACGATATTACAGAGAATATACCAAGAAGAGTTCATAGCTCAATGTTTGCAGACGATCTGGCTATGTGGACCTCTGAAAAGAATCTCACCATAGCAAGAAATCAGATGCAGCAGGCCCTAACATCGCTGGAAGAGTGGGCGAACTCATGGCTGGTCAAAATAAACGAGGAGAAAACCACGTGCACAATATTCTCGCTTTCATTAAAACCCCAAAGTACCAAATTAAGTCTAAATGGCAAAATCCTGCAACCAAACGACAACCCAACCTATCTGGGAGTCACATTTGATCGGCGCATGACATGGAAAAGTCAGATTGAGAGAAACCGAATGAAAGCCAGAGAAAGAATGGCAATCATGAGGAAACTTGCTGGCACAAGCTGGGGAGCAGACGAAGGCATACTAAGGAAACTGTACACTGGAAGAGTGAGACCAGTTCTCGAGTATGGCATTGCGGCATGGACAACAGCAGCGAAGGCGAACTTCGATAAAGTTAACAAACTTCAAAACCAAGCCATGAGAATTATAACAGGTGGCATGAAGTCAACGCCAATTGTAGAACTTGAAAAGATTACAAAACTGCAATCCATGACCGATAGAAGAGACTGCAGAGCCCAGCTGCAGTCAGAGAAACTCCGAAGACTGACGGACCATCCAATGTACCAGAGACTAAACAATTTGGGAAATGGGAAACTAAAGCGGAGAAACTTTGCAGAAATAGCCAAAGCAAAGATGCACGAAGATCCCATAAACGCACTAACAACACCAAAACCCATCACTACTGTACGAAAACCTACCTGGAGGCAGGATATATTTCCAGAGGTGGTAGAAAATATACCAGGTATTGCAAACAAAAACTGCCAGACTGAAAAAGAAAGGAGAGACACTACCCTAAGCTTCATAACGAAAAGCTACCCAAGTATGGACTGGACCCATGCATACACCGACGGTTCTGTAACAAATACTACACAGAACGGAGGGGCAGGAGCATTCCTGAACCTACCAAATGGCAGAAATATAACACTGTCATTCGCTACTGGTAAGTACACAAGCAATTTCAGAGCGGAGGCAGAGGCACTGAGGGCGGCAGTGGAAGAAATGGTGACACACAGTGAAAATGAGAGCCATATAGTCCTGCTGACAGATGCTCTCGCCGTAGTCACAGCGCTAAAAAGCCAGAAAAACACTGAGCTTAATGACTTAAGAGCAGCACTCTGCAAACTGTGCCAGCAGTCCGCACCAAAAAGGGTAGTGGTACAGTGGGTTCCGTCACACTGCAATATCCAAGGCAACGAGGAGGCAGACAGACTGGCAAAAGAAGGTGCAAGACTACCACAAACAGATACCAGTATGACGTACGAAGAGTCAAAACGGCTTATCAAAGCCAGATACATGACCAAATGGGAAACCGAACATAATGGTTACACCAAAAACGATGCCTATTACCAGTTGAACCGAAGAGAGCAGGTCGTTGTCTTCAGACTTCGCACTGGCCACAACAGACTGAGGTACCACCTATTCAACAAATTGAAGATAGGGTGTACCGACGAATGCCCGTGCGGTACTGGTAAAATGATCACTGAACATCTGCTGCAGAACTGCCCGACATACGAGGATCAGAGAGAGCAGATGTGGCCATTACCAGTGGAACTGCAAGACAAGCTCTATGGCAGTGGCGAGAGCCTCAGGATGACCGCCGCTTTTTTCGAAAAAATAATGGTTACTGTCTGACTGTGTACGCAGAAGAAGAAGAAGAATTGTCCAAAAGTGGAATGAAGACATCATTGTAATCGTCCAATGGTCGAGTGTAGCAAGTTGACGGTCAAATGACCGAAATGACCCAACGTTATTTCTAAAGGGTTCATGGAAGTCAGGAGTAATGGCTCAAAACCTGAACTGTCAAGTTAACGGTACAAAGGATACATGAAGTGAAATGAATTACTAAAGGGCTGAATAGCGTCTGATTAATGATTAAACAGCTGATTGAAGTCAATTAAATGATCTAAGACCAATATGAAGTCAAAAGAATGACTAAAAGAGACGAATGAAGTTAAAAAAATTTGCTAAATGGTAGAACGAAGTCAAGTTAATAAAACGGGTACAGAAAGAGCCAGAATAATACGTAAAGATTTGAGAAAAAAAAGGCAAGGCAATGTTACAGAGAGGATTTAAATAACGTCTAAGGACTAAATGAAGGCAAATTAATTTTTAAAGACTAAATGATGTCAAGCTAATGCCTAAGGACTGAACGAAGTCACGTTAATGTATAAGGACTAAATGAAGACAAGTTAATGTTTAAAGACTAAATGAAGTCAAGTTAATGTTTAAAGACTAAATGAAATCACGTTAATACCTAAGGACTGATCGAAGTCACGTTGATGCCTAAGGACTGAACGAAGTCAAGTTTTTGTCTAAAGACTAAATGAAATCAAGTTAATACCAAAGATGGTAATTAAGTCTAGTTCACGACAACGTGAATGTGGATCATTTAGATAGGCAACGAACACGCCACAGTAAAACTTAAATGCGTTTTTTGCGTAGTTTTTTTTTTTTAAATTATTTTTTTAAAGACCGTTAACGTTTAATACTTATAGAAATAAGGTTGACTCGTTACTTGAAATATATGGACGTCTAACAACCTATGCATTAATAAACCATGTACCACTGGCATGCTGCACTTGTTTATATACGAATAGATAACGTGCCTACCGAGAACCTTAATACAGCGCGGGAGACTTTACCAAATTTACTTTTCAAGCATATTAATGAAATTTACAATGGAACATACAACATAATAATAATAACAATAATAATTAGTTTGCCAAAAAATCTAATGCAATAGAATGTGGCCAATTCCGAACAACAAGCTGAATAGAACATGCAAGAATAAATTATATTAAAAATAATTAAGGAGATAATCGATGAGAAGATTGAGGAGGTGCTAAAAGATAACCAATTTATATTTTGCAAATCAAGAGGTACACAGGATGTCGTCTGATCACTGTGGCCTTTGGCAGATAGCAAAATCGATCAGAAGACCACTATTAATACTTTATTGACTACTTGGGGAACACGTGACCGAATGGTTTCGCTGACAAGGAGAGAAGTGTTTTTTGTTTGATTTTTTTGTGTTTTTTTTTCGTTCGCCTTATTTTTGTATTCCCAAAGGCGGTGTCGGTTGCACTGTGGTTTTTATTTTGCGCCTGTCGGCCAAGTCAATCCGACTTCAGCATCTATTTTATGTAAGGGTCTTCTTCCTTCTGCATTTTCTAAGGGTTTGATTCCCCGGGGTAACGGATGGTGCTGTGATAGGGATCGAACCCAGCACTTTCGGGTTGTGAGCCGTGTCACTTAACCACTAGCCCACGCCATCCCCAAGGACGGAAGTGGATCGACTCCCCAGTAAGGCAATATGTTGTTTTTCTGTTGGGGGTGAAATAAACAAACATTGTCAGCACACGACGTGATGATAGCAGTGGCGAAACGGCCTGAAGTCCTCTGCCTAAACATTCCCTTCACTACCCCAACAATGGGAATAAAGTCGTACTACAAAATAAAATGACTACGAGAAAGCATTTTATCGAGTCCCCTGCCGCAAAAACTTTTTTTTTCTTTTTGGTTGAGATTATGCAACAAATAGATATCAATCCGAGAGACCAATCACTAGGACAATCCAGAACTTGTATTAAAATCAAGAAACTATTTCCATCACAGAAGGACTAACAGATCCAGACACGGGGTATGGCGGTGTTGCTTGCTTTCGCTTAGTCTCTATAGCACATTCTGACGGTCACCAAGCCATAGTGGGAAGGTCAGTTAATGTGTTAAAAAAAAACTTCTTGAAAAATGTAAGAGAGTTTGGCACGAAAATATGCACTTTGAGGACAAAGATTATGGTAATAGCCAAGGAACTTTGGCAAATGAATATAATCATCAATTGAGAAATCATCGAACAAGTGCACAAGTTGACATGTTTAGGGCAATATATCACAGAAGACGCCAGATATGATATGTAAGTTAAGAAGAGAATTGCATTGGCAAAAAAGGCCTTCCTAGATAAACAGATATTGCTCATATAAAAGAATACCAGGACAGAACTGAGAACCCATGTATGGTCAATTGCACTGTATGGGGCCAACACGTGGGCTCTAGGAAAGAAGCTTGGAAAAATTAGAAATATTGTGCTAAGACAGTGAATTGTACAGAAAGAAAATCTAATAACAATGTCCTTCACTGAGGTAGGCGCACAAAGAAAACAATAATTTTTTTTTTTTTAAACTCAGTTAGCTGGAACAGAATATGCAACACCAAAGTAATTTACAGTTAATAATAGTGGGCAAGATACATGGGGTTAGGAAGAAGCGATGGTCGACCAAGTTTCCCCTATACATATCAGGCATGCAGAGACATTAAAGTATGGACCTATGCTGACATTAAGAGAATGGCAAAGGATATGGTTAAATAGAGCAACATGCTCAGATAAACATACACCCGGTCATTGACTGACAAACCAGACGATGATGATGCGGGGAGAGTGAAAAGGAAGGGTGTGTGCATGTCCATCTCTCTCTCTCTCTCTCTCTCTCTCTCTCTCTCTCTCGCACGTAAAAACGCACGTACACACACAAAGATATATATATATTAAATGGATAATATCTCTTATTATTGTCTTTGTTTATGTATCTTCAACAATTAGATTTCAGATCACGTCAAGTCAGGTCGTCCCGTAACCGGTGAGGTCGTTGGGACACACATGAAGACATCCTCACAACTCCACGCCACCCCTCTCTGTCAGATGCTGCTGTCTGTGACTCTTCTGGTCGGAGACTGGTCCATTCTTTTATGCTGTCCTCCCATCTCTTTTGGGGCCGGCCTCTTCGTCGTCTGCCATGCACCTTTCCGTGGAGGATTGTATTTGCAAGACCATTTGATCTCGATATGTGACCGTACCAAGTGAGTTTCCTTCTTTTGACAATTGCCAAGAGGTCTTCGAAAAGCCCTAATGCTGTTGTAATTCTATTTCGTATTTCCTCATTTGTAACTCGATCTTTGTACGTGACGTTTAAAAGTTTTCGGAAACACCTCATCTCCAAGACCTGTATCCTTCGTTGAAGGTCAGCTGTAACTGTCCATGTCTCACACGCATAGAGGAATATTGACAGGACCGGTGTACGCATTAATCTGATTTTCGTGCGTAGTGCTAACCGTTTATATTGCCAGATTTTGTTAAGCCGTGCAAGCGCCGCTATTGTCTGTGCTACTCTGGCCAACACTTCACATTTTGATCCTTCATCACTGACAATCGACCCAGGATATTTAAAACGGTCAACCACTTCGAGTCCCTGACCGTAAGCTTTTATCCTGCTGTTGAAGCCCTCCAAGTGCCTCACTCATAATTCCTTCAAGGAATGTATTGAAAAGAGTTGGAGAGAGTGTATACCCCTGTCTCACACCAACTGATGTGCCAAACCAGTCCCCTCGCCTCCCATTCACAAGAACTGCACTAGACGCCTTGTCATACAGGTGTTCAAGGACCGTTATAATATTTCCGTTGATATTATACATCCTCATGGTTGCCCAAAGCGCTTTATGCCATACCCTATCAAACGCCTTCTTAAAATCCACAAACACACGATACAGTGTTTGCTGCTGTTCTAGATATTTCTTGCTTAGCAGCCTTAAATGAAATATCTGTTCTGCAGTGCTTCTTCCCAGTCTGAACCCAGCTTGCTCCTCGGCAATGATGTTCTCTGCTCAATCGGTCGAGGATTAATCTAAGCATGCCCTTGCTAGGGTGGCTGATGAGGCTTATTGTTCTGTCATTTTGGCACAGCTTTAGGTTTCCAGACTTATGTAACGGTATAACTTTTGATTTCGTCCATAAGTCCTACCAGTTTCCGGTCGCCCATATTTTGTTGCAGATGTGTGTCAGGCCTTCCACCACTACCTCTCCACCTGCTTGTAAGAGCTCTGCTGGTATATTATCCACGCCGGCCGCCTTCCCTCTTCTCAATGTCTTTACCGTTGCAATTACCTCTCTGCAATTAGATTTAGTACCTTATTATATTGAATGTTCTTCTCAGACGTGTCTTACTTATTTCGTATCCCAAAGTGTGGCCGCTGTGGGGTGTGTCTGAGCTTTCAGGCCAAGGATCACAAACTCAAATCTATCCAAACTGACAATGAGGAACATTTGAAAGGCTAGGGGCCAGCTCTACCTTTTCCTTATTCTTCTTCCTTGTAACTTAGGTCACCATGCTGTTTTAAAAACTGTTTGTTGCAAATGTTCGATACGATTTGTCACGGCTTGACAAATGCTAGTTTCGGCTTCAGAACTGTATCCACTCTCAGTCTGACCAATGACACAATTTTATCTAGCCATCCATCTTATCGTTGTGGCGAAGAACATTGTACTCATTAACCACAGCTGTTGTTTGAAGATAAATGAAGCCAGGAAATTCAACGGGAAGCCATTGGTGCACATTTGCACAGTCTTCCATTGATAAAAGCAATTGCTTTTTTTATATCTGCCAGAGATCTCTTTATTAGACAACAAATTGCGAGAGAGCTCGCTTTTCATGGCAAAAGTACGGAGTTCAATTTCCACTACAGGCATGTGCAGTCAACCAAGATGTAAATGGGTACCTGACTTACGGCTAGGGAACGAAAAGGCAGCGAGGAAGGGAACTCGCCACCATACTTCAAAAGCAGAGGCTTAGTACACTGAAGTCTCTAACAGTTCATTCCTGATCAGCGGTTAAGTCTGCTGAAGGACTTTATTTAGCAATTAGTCTTTAGAATTAGTCTGTGTTGACTAGATATATCAAGTAGAAGAAATAGTTACATTTAGTAGCTAAGAATTATAGCCTCCATAATTTATGTCTTCAACAGTCATTCATCATCACCATCATGTAGCATGTCCTTTGCAGAACGTCTCTCTCATGACATCCTGTCTGAAGGAAACTCTATTTTTAGCGTCTTCCGGCCTGCCCCTAGGTCAAATCCAGCGTCTCCTTGATCTCCTGGGTCCATCGTCTTCTCGGTCGGCGCCTGCCTCTCTTTCCAGTGACTATGCCCACCATAACTACTCTCTCCAGTACGTTGTGTCGTTTGATGTGTTAAAAAACAAACAAATTGTCGGGTCCTTACGTCATTTATGAGCCAATTCTCCTCCCCATCCAGGTCTTGCCGGATTTCTTTCTTTCTTTCTTTGTCTACGGGATTTTCAGAACTCTTCTGTAGCACTGTATTTCAATAGAAAACTGACCATCGCTCTTATTGCTTGTGTAATCGTCCTTGTTTCACATCCATAGGTTGTCACGAGAAAAATGCATGTTCTTAGGATCTTTAGTTTTAGTTCCTTTGTATTATGCCTTACGTTCTGCATGCTCCTTAGCTTCTGCATTGCCATAGTCAGTCGTCTTCTTACTTCCTTTGTACAGTCTCCATTGTTTTTTCAGTATTGATCCCAAATATTCAAAAAGTGCAATATTTTCAATCTCTTAGCCAGCTTTCTCGATTTTAGGTTGGAGTTTTGTCTTATCAGTTGTCATTTTCTTTGTATTCAGGTAGAGATTCTGGGCTTCACTATGTTTCTGGACTGATGTAATTATTTGTTCTAGGCCCTTGGCAAAACTGTGTCGTTGGGATATTGTATTTCTGTTATCTCCTTTCCTCTTTTAGTCTTTAGATTCCCTTTCTTAGGTATGGGGATGTACACAGATTGTTTCCATGGTTTGGGCCATTCTGTGTGGCGCCAGATCTTATTACAGACTGCATGGTATATACGAATGCTTGCCTCTCCTGCTGCGTGTATAAGTTCAGCAGGTATATCATCGCAACCTGGTGGTTTCCCTTTTTATCAGCGCCTTAATCGCTGCTAGAACTACGCTCAATGTGGGTTCTGGTTCTTCCTCTTCATTGTTTGTTGGCATGTCTTCGTTTTTTGTGTTGTCCCCGTACATCTCTCCGCAGTATTGCACCAATCTTTCTAGAATGTCTTTGCTTTCTGTAACAGTTGCTCCGTTTCTGTTTTATTGCCGGGATTCTCCAGTCAGATCTAATCTCCTTGAATGCTTCACGTTCCTTCCCCTGCCCCAGGAGTTCTTCTATTCTGTTACATGTTTCTATTATGTGCTGTTTCATATCTTGACTAATCTTTCTCCTGATTTCTCTTGTGCAGTTTCTGTATTTGTCGGTGTTTCGTTCTGTTCCTCCTGCCTGTCTCAGTTTCCTTCTTGCGTGTACGAGTCGCAGTGTCTCCTCCGTAATATAATTATGTTTCTTACGCACTGTCTTAGGAATACTGTCCTGAGCTGTTGAGACGAGCGCTTCCCTCACTTGTGACACCAATTCTTCAGTAGACACGTTTTCTTGCATTGCCATTAGTGCATCAAACTCGTTTTGTATTTCTACTTTATATTTATATGGTATTGCTTGCACCTGGAAACATATTGGTCACGCAGCTGTGTTCACTCTTCGTAGTCTTATCGAGAATACAGCAACCAGCAGGTCCTGATACGTATCGCAGTTCGCTCCTGGAAGCGTATTTGTTGACAGCATACTGGAGCGCCATCTGTGCTGTACTAGGATGTAATCAATCTGATTTCTGGGTTTGCCATCAGGGGTGGTCCATGTATATAATCGGCGCGGATGATGCTTCAATAGAGTGTTAGCAATGGTGAGGCTATTCTCCATAACGAACTCAACTAGTTTTTCACCTCTTTCGTTTTTGTGTCCAAGACCAAACGATCATCGTACTCTTCTTTCTTCTGATATTCTTTCTGAACTAACTTTCCCGTTAAAATCCCCCATGATGATAAGGGAGTCTCGACTCTCTGTCGTATCCAATGTTTTTTGTAAGGTGTTATAGTAATCCTCAATTTCACAATCTTCTGATGTTGATGTTGGTGCGTAAACCTGTATTACTGTGAGGTTGTTTTTTTTAGTCTAATCGTAATTACCCGGTCATTTATGCTGTCCTCTTGGACAGAAGGAAACCGACTCGCTCTGGTCACTTGTGTCAGTCCCTGAGAAAAATGAAAGTTTCTCCGGATGCGCACACAGTGTCCTTGACCTGCGTATCTGTGCTCTGAAATTCACATGATGTCAATCCCGGTTCTCTCCATCTCCTACCCAACCATGAATGGCTTCCCCTGCTATAGATTCATGACAGTCTAGGTGCCCATTCTTAATCTAGTTTTTAGTCCGCCTTCGAGTTTCCCATTGTAATGTAGTCCGACTCTTGACCGGCATCTCTATTACTTGTACTGGTGGCTCCGAAAGTGTCCTCTTCCTCGCTTGGTGTTGATGATCTCCCTAGCCTGATGGCATAACCATCAGATCTCTGAGTTTTGTTTGTATCGACTGTCATGAGTTTCTTGGCATGTTTGCGTTCAGTAGTAACAAGTATGTTGTTTTTCTGGTGGAGGTGAAATAAACAAACATAGCCAGCCCACGACGTGGCGATGCTGCTCGTAGACCTTAGCCTAAAAACCTGTTGTCCAGACTGTATTTTCCCAAATCACGCGAAAAGGCTTCAACCACCATTCTTAAGCAAAAAACAGACTGCCGTGCAGATAACGACCTCCAAGGTCGATACCCCTGCTCTAGTCTCGTTCGTGCTTGAATGTATGCATGCATGTATATATAGTATGTGTGTGTATGTGTAGTGTGTGTGTGTGTGTACATATATACACATTCACACACTAGCAATGCTACACCGTATAAAACAGCCGTACTGTTTCTACTCCGCTATAATTATATTTAGAACCACTGCCGGCCGATGGAATAGGCCCTTAGGTGCTGTGATAATGGGCCGGACATATCTGTAATGCGGGCCGTAGTAGGTAATCGAACCTTGCGCTATGGTTATCACTAACGACCTGAGTGCCTCGTGTCACCTAGAAATTCATAATCAAGACCCGACACGCAGGCGATCTCCACCGACCTTCGATTGCTAGTGATGTCAATCAATGTTATTATCGACACACTTCCAGGTCAAGATGTTGAATCAGACAGTTTATTATATATTACGTGCTCTTTGTGTTTTTCTCCCCCGCGCCTCCCTTACATCTATCCAAGGCTTGCACAACCGTCTAGAGGACACCGGCCCACCTGAAGCAAAATATCAGAATGTGAAGAAAGCTACTGCAACATGCCGTCACTGAACGCCTTTTTCATGGTACACACAAGAGTAAATTTACTCGTTGTGAGCATTACCAATTGACAAATGTGTACAAGGTGTCTAAATGTATGGCCAGTTTACATCCTCCCTGTCCTGCCCAGTCTTAACTGTATAAGAAACCAAACGTCCGTTTATAAATGCATATACAGTTTGTACACCCCAGAGGACACCCCAACAGGAATACGCATAACACTATTTTTGTATACTAGAAAATCTTTAAAACACATATGGCATTGCACCATTTGCACAAACACACCAACAAGTTCAAAACAAAATGGAAAGATCGAACGTATATAGAAAACAATTGGGACAAAACAGTAATATTCAGAGAACAGAAGTCGTGACACTAAATACGGGCTTCAAATGAAACGTGCGATAGAAATAAGAAAAACCATACCTTTGTACTGTAACTTGTTAATATATTTGTTAAGGATGTCAAGAGTGTCTTGTACATACCATCACGGTGCAGACAAACAACATGGCGCTATAATTGCATGAATACGATGTCCGCCCCCACTATTGATATGTACCAAAGAGGAGAAAAGTTGTGCTATCCGTTTGTTTGGACTAGTATTTTAGGCAGCGAAGGGGTGAAACACATAGAAATTCATTGGAGAATGAACGCCCAGTACGATGGTGTATGCCTTTCACTTCATCGTGTGTATCAGTGGCGAATGAAGTTCAGAAACGGTGTGAGTTATGTTTGTTTTTTTGTTTTGTTTTTTGCGTTCGCCTTATTTTTTCTAATCCCCAAGGCGGTGTGCGTTGCACTGTGTTTTTATTTTGCGCCTGTCGGCCCAGTGCATCCGACTTCAGCACGCATTTTATGTAAGGGTCTGCTTCCTCCTGCATTTTCTAAGGGTTTGCTTCCCCGGGGTAACGGCCGGTGCTGTGATGGGGATCGAACCCAGCACCTTCGGGTCGTGAGCCGTGCCACTTAACCACTAGGCCACGCCGTCCCCTGTGAGTTATGTGACAGATTGTTCCACCGGGCCAGGTACACAGAGTAGTGACACCAAATTCCATTGCAGTTGTTGACCGTTTCGTAAATAAAATGGCAGATTGATCGACAGTGAAAGGCATGCATCATCGTACTGTACCTCCATTCGCTGTGTTCGTACCACTCTGTCCCTTCTACACACAAGTAAAAATAAAATGTCACTAAATGGCTCACCTCCTGCGAGCAAGGTTGAATAGGCTCAAATAAACAGTTCCTTTCGTGTTGACGTTAGCGACCATTCAATTTACGGCAGCAAGCTAATCTTCACGACTGTTCCTCAACTGCCCATAATTTGAACGGATAACGATAACAAAGTCTACTAAATTACGTCTAACAGGTTTTGTCGTCTCAGGAGGTGTTTCTCAGAATATGAAAATGCCATACATTGAAAATTGCTGGTGGATTAATGGGTACATGGCTCGGCAATAGCAAGGCGCAGAAGGGAGTTGGTCACACCACCTCCAATAACAACAATTATGAGAACTATTAAAATGAAATCATTACCACTTTACTCCGGACGGCAGTGTCTGCTAAAGGGACATCTCAACAATTAAATGTCTTCGGTACTTGCGTCTTAATTCATCCCAAACAAAAATATATTCATTGTTAGCACCATAAATCAATTTTTAGCTCCGGATCTCGGGGGTGGTGACGTCACAGAATAGTCCCCTTTTTTAACTGTGGTGGTGTCAGATATCGCGCCTATATGGAATTGCCAATAAACCTAGATTGTATCATAAAACAGTAAAATGGTTCGATAAACTGTGTTGACCATACCACACTTGCACATACTCAATGCGTAGAAAGTTATTGGAAAACGGCAAAGGAGATAAACAAGCGTCAAAATGGCACAGACAACCAGCCATATGCTTGATTCGTGCATGTGCTAGTACATGTAACATTGACGCATCACATTAAATAAATTCGACTTTCTCACCGCCATTCGTGTCGACATTGTTCAATTCTGGGGATAATGACATTTTGCAAACTTGACGGTTGGTATGTGCTGTTTACACTAGAAGTGACGTCATCATGGGCAGCGTACGCATGTTCACTTGTTGTAGTTTGGTTAGGTTTCATTTGAACACGCCTCGTATATTGTACGAAGTCTCAACATTTGTAAGATAAGCTAGCAAGTTACCCTTCCTGTCAACTTACCATTTTACTCAACACTAAACCGGTTACCAGTTTACATTGTAGTGCGCCGCTACATGTTCGCGGACACGGCCCCCTTTGCCGTGAAAGACAAATGTTCTAACTGCACTGAGATAATGATGTCTTCACGTCACAATGACCCTATGTCTACTGGGTGCCTCAACCATTTCACCCGTTAGGAATATATGATATTTATTGTAGTCACTACAAACTGGCAACTAAGGGCCCGCCGACGCAAGCTGAGAACCACTAGTTGCCCGCTAGTATTTACACACGCTTGTGTACTGTAGGCCTGAGCTGGTCATAAATGATACGTATGTCTAGTTGATGCAGCAAGGACTTGCAACACAGTATGACAAGATCATTTGTACCGGGAATTGCGTTTCATAAAAAAAGCGTTTCGTTTCTTTGTTCCTGGATGCTAGCTTCACATTTGAATACATTGTCCAGCTCGGTGTAAGAGTTGCATAGACTTGTTTGCAATCATGTGTTCAACCATGCATGCATGCACAGACGAGCGCGCGCACACAGACACACACGCACGCACACACAGACACACACGCACGCACACACGCATACATACATACATATCTACCGGCTGTTTGTTCCATCAGCCGGAAGTGGGGTTGTAGACAGACTATCAAAGATGAAATCCCTCCCAACGAATACGAAACACATTATTCTGACAGCAAAGAAGTTGAAGCCAGAGGAGACGGTGCAACTGGTGAGCTCTTGCACCCCCCCCCCTTTCCAAAAATACACCCCAGAATGCATTGGTAAGATTAAGCCAGTGAGCTCAGTGATCATTCATACTGAAGAAAAACGTTTGACTTCATTATCACATGTGGCCTTTGCATCCCAGCCAAAGACTTAAGTAGAACTAAAAGGAATAAAAAGACTTGTCCACAGCGGATGTGTCGGCACGGACAACAAAAATATCGCAGTGCACCTACACTGTATATATTTTCACAGCAAGTGTGTTTACTCCTTGTTTGTCTTTAATTACTTTCTATGAATTCTATGAATACGGGAACGTTTTCAAAACCTCGGTAAAGCATATCATTTGTTTCTATTGAACAAAAACCTAACTTCCACATTGTGTGCTGACTGTCGGAGTAAACGGCCTTTATTTCACGACCATACAAATACACCTGGAGGATCTCTGCAATGTGAATAAACCCATCAACGTAGTTTTATATTATAATAATAATTATTGTTATTATTATTATTATTATTGTATATATGGTATCGTTGGAACGAAGAGTAACATCTGGTTTAGGCGAAACATAGAGATCAAGACCCCATCTCACTTGCTCGTAAGTCCCTGGAAACGGGATAGGTCACACAAGTATGGTTCTGTTGCACTCTGTTAATTTCTCCCTACGCAATTGGAGAACTTCATTGCTTGACTCACCAGACGGTGTCAGTGAATAATTGGGTTACTTAATTTGTACATGTGCAATTTCATGTCCAATTTGTCCATAGCGGTGAGCTTACTAACGAGTCTTACATTGCACTCTATATCCTGGTATGCTATAGAGTAACAAGAATGGATAGAATAAGAAACGAAGATAATTGGAGATAAGTATGTACAACACCAGTGCTAGACCTCATCAAGAGAATGAAACCCAAATGGTTCCACCAAGTGACACGTCAAACACAAGATAGTATCCCTCAGATAGCAATGCTATGCAGGTACAATGGATACAAAGTCAAGGGCCGACCACGAAAAAGATGGATAGCAGAAAGAATATAAGCAATAAAGCTCGCCGTGTACGAAGCACATACTAGGGCCCGGTCAAGAAACCCCTTCATAACCTGATGCTGAGAGGCACAAGCAGTAAACAAGTGAAAAGAAGAAGGGGCCAGTGTCTCTTCTAAAATCGCCTGTGAATGGCGAAGAGCCACAGTAACCTGTCCTCAAAGATGCGTCCCTAAGAGTTAAGTGAAGTCGGTACGAGTGTCTTCCAGCAACGTCTGCTACCAAATTCCAAACGACGTTGTTGTTGTTGAATGGCCACAATGAGTAAGTAAACTCTTTTGTGGACCCTGAAACGGTGTTAACTTGGCGGGTTGCGGTAGCTTTCCTCACATCCCGATTGTGCTGATGCCGGTGGAATGAGATTCTCCAGTTGGTTGTGCTATGCTTGGCTTCATCTGCGTGTCGCTCACTACTACGATAATCACGTTGATTACCCCCACCTCGTCAGCCAGACCGCCATTGAACAGTCTGTTCCCAGGAAGAAGAGCGATGAAATGAGGTTAGTATCTGGATCAGTATGTTTTGTCTGACCAGACGATAGTCTCCTCTCCCACGATCAGCATTTTTTGCCTGACCAGACGATAGTCTTCTCTCCTTATCCCCAACTCTCAGTACAGAACACATTCCTCCATCACCTGCCGACATCCACTTCCCCCGGATCCCCCAACACACAATCTATTCCACTGACTCGGTCCCTCATTCACCTGCACGCACCATTTACCAATATTCCACTCGGCGTGAAAGAAATCCTACTACCGTATTTGAAACCCGCCCACTTATCCCTTTCAAATCTCTGGTTCCTCCGGAGGGATTCAATCATTGCCACGCTAATCGCGGAACCAGCGAGCGATCGAGCGGAGAGATGCGTGCTCGAGGGCCGCGGTTCAAATGACAGTGTGAAACCACAAATGATCTGCCAAATGTCATCTCGAATGACATTATGGAAGACGAAGATGGAGCTGTTGAAACCGTAATAATTTTGTGAATGATTTCAGCATTTTCCTCTAGACTCGGCCAGGAATGTAGGCAGGAGTTCTCAAATTATTTTGGATAATAATTATGAAATAGTATTTACACGTTTTATCGTGTAGAGAATTTAAGACAATTACTATTGTAATGTCATATCGATACGGTAAAACCTCAAAATATGTATGAAATCATGAAGGAATCGGTTTCCTGTGCATATTATTCATCTCATTGAAACATTATACCAAGATCAACAAGCCGTTGTCCAAGTATCTGGGTAAACATCAGATTGGTTTGCAGTACTAAAAGGAGTAAGACAGGGATGTATATGCAATATATACACTACATATCTATACAACATCTATGCGGAATGTATAATGAGAAATGTTCGAGAAGACGAGAAGATTGAAAGTTTCGATACATTTACGATTGGCGGATTAGAGATTACATAGTTACGATACGCAGACGACACAGTGATACTATCAAGAAGGGCTAGAGCAGCTAATTTTAGCCGTACATGGACACAGTTTCGGTCAAAATCTGTTTATAAACATCAACTTAAACAAATTTAATGACCACCGACAAAACACAATGTCAGCATCAATTTACAGTGGGTGGTGAGGAAGATCAGCTCACACATTTTGAATTTCTGGGCTCCAGAATTGACAAAAATGGCGACTGCTCGAAAGAAATCAGAAGAAGACTAGCTATGGCAATGCAGAGATTGAACAGCCTGAATAAATTATGGCAGGGCACCAACAAAATGATACAAGTCTTGAGAGCCTGTGTTTTTCCTATGGCAGGTTATGGCTGCGAATCATGGACGATTACCAAAACTTCCAGACAAAGAATCGAATCATTCCAGTCAAAATGTTACAGAAAGATACTCAGAATACCCTGGACAGATAAAAAGATAAATGTAGATATTCGGCAATAGTTGAGCATAGAGGAGAACTGGTTTATCAATTCCATTTTGGCTAGAAAATGCTAATACTTTGGTCACATCAAGAGACACAACGGTCTCGAGACAGTGATGGAAGGTATGGTGCCAGGTAAAAGAGGAAGGGGTAGACCAAGAAGACGATGGCACCAAGATATCCAAGAATGTCTGGGTATGACTGGCGGAGGCTGGAGTTTTGGCTCGGGAACTAGTTTCTTTCAGACAGACTGTGATGGGGCTACGTTCTATAAAGGACATGCTTCACGATGATGATGAATGTCCTATCTATCTTCAACAGTATCAGAACTAAAACCTAAAGAATGATAGTTGAGTAAGATCACAAACCAAGTCGGAGAATCACATGTTTGTATACAACAGCATGTCTTTTGTCACACGAATTCTACCCTATTAGGACATCCGCTTGTTATAACAGTAATGGATGTCTTCATTTGTATTAGCATCCTAAGTAGTATGTTTTCAATGCATATTTTCTTCTTTTTATGTCCTGGTAGTGTGCGTTTTTGTGAAGTCCGGAGAAGGTAGGATGTATATAGAGCGGAGACAGCCAACAGAACATTCGAGTCTATTTAAAACAGGTTTATAAGATTATAAGATAAACAGCGGGATAAACAGGTCGACCTATATTTAGAAAATAGCCTACTTCCTAGAGAAAACAATCCTACATACCTAGGAATGAGATATAACAAAAGATTAACATGGGGCCCACACATAGAGGATACTCAAAAGAAGGCCACACTCAGACTAAGGCTGATGAAAAAACTGGCAGGACAAAATGGGGCGCAGATGCAAACACAGTCAGACAGGTCTACACTGGATACGTACGGCCAACACTGGACTATGGCATGGGTGCCTATGCAACAGCGGCAAAGACCAACCTACAGAAACTAGACAAGGCACAGAATATCGAACTCAGAATTATTACCGGAGGTCTGCGAAGCACCCCAATTAGAGAACTCGAAGCGGTAGCAGGCCTCCAGAGCCTCGGTGAGCGCAGAGAATGAAAAATAGTACACCTGGCGGGCGGCGCGGTGGTAATTCAAAAAAAGATTGTACACTTTTAGTTATTTGCAGATCAAATTGTGTGGAAGAAACTGGTTGTATACAGACTCTGCAGAGACTTCTAAACCAGTACAAATAAGTTAAGTTAGCCTGGTGAAGGAGATATATGGAGTCTTCTCCACTTACCGGGAACAGTCCGTTTCACGGCAGTCTGGGTAACAATGTTGGAATCGGTATTGTAATCCTCATATTGGTGACCTTATTGATAAAGCCAGCACTGAACTACCACCAGGTGGAACCCGGTTCCTCCTTCTCAAATCAAGTCGTCAAAAATTACCCAACTCATTACGAGTGGCATTAGCAACAAGAACCTGTCACTCCAGGTGGTGGAGTACAGTATGAACATTGCGTTTCGTTTACTCTAATCAACTCTCCCTGAAGGATGAATTATGTTCATTGCAGTAGGGTTTCACTAGCAATGCTTTTTACACGGCGAGGTGGCAACCTCATGCGCAACCTTTCGACATCTTGGACCGTGTGCACACATGTGCAAACACTGATGAGTTTGGAGTTGCCTGCTCCGTTTAAAAGAAAACCCCAGATACAATGGCAGAAACAAGTTTATTATACCGGCAATAGGAGCGTGTGAGAGTAATACAAAATAATGGACAAAACTAGACTTAATTAAAATTTAAAATAGGTATGGTCAGATACCTAAAAGAAACCTAAGTTTCGACCAATAGGCCTTCATCAGCGACAACGAAGAACAAGAAAACGGAACTTGCGAATCATAGAAAAAGCCAAGAATACTTATAGGGAGATGTCATTAAATAAACTGAAAATAGTGTACGTATCTGATACAACGTCTCAAGTCACTTCTTATTAGGTCGGGAGCTTGACTCCCAAGTGCGCGTGTTACTAACTCGTATTATAACCGTTGGGATCATGATGCTTAGAAGTCTGATTGATAACGTTCAGGGCCAGCGACACAGAGCTGCAAAGACCCTTCTCCACCTCTACGCGGTGGTTCTGGATAACAGGCTGCAGCAGGGCAGACTGGGCAAGGAAAAGGGCAGACTGGACAAGGAAAAGGACAGCCGTGCCCAATAATTTCATGATGAAGTCGGATGTATCGGACCAAAAAGTAAAAATATTGAAGTCATGGTGTAAACTACGACCCAACATATTTCGTTCTCCGGTCTACTTGCAAAGCCCTGGTCACAGTTTGGTAGTGGGAGTCTGACGAAGTAGAAGAAGAGGAAGAAGAAGAAGAAGCAGTATCATAAGCAAAAAAGCAGTATACTATAACCTTAAGTTATTCAATATGCACCTCCCCCCCCCCCCCCCCCCAATATCCAGTCTTAATCTGAGACATTTGTAGTTGTTCTATATGTGAACACGGTACTAAATACGAGACTTTCGAGTGTGCCATCACTCAATGGCGTGTATTTCTAGCACGGTATACTAAATACGAGACTTTCGAGTGTGCCCTCACTCAATGGCGTGTATTTCTAGCACGGTATACTAAATACGAGACTTTCGAGTGTGCCCTCACTCAATGACATGTATTTCTAGCACGGTATACTAAATACAAGACTTTCGAGTGTGCCATCACTCAATGGCGTGTATTTCTATGTTCATCTATGGCAGAACAGAGCAACACAAAACAGTTTCTTATATCGGCTCCACTTGACAGAACCTAGTATAGTCCATTTCGAGGAGAGTACTCTTTGTTGCCTCAAGAGCCAGGCAATCGATATCCCAGCTAACACCAAGTTCGTTCGGAATACGTAGGTCGACTTTTAGCAAATAATTGATTTTTCCCTTCCTTCTTGTTCTCCGTTGAATTTATGTTTGTAGGAATAGCAGCGCCATTGACATCTCCCTTGAGTGATATAATCCGGAGTTGTGGCAAGCGAGAAGGCCACTCAGGTCGAGATTTTCTAAGGCTGTGTCAGCGGTCTGTTGCCTGGAGTCACCGAGTAGATTACATTTTTTTTTTTTTTCAATAACGTCTAAACCGAATTTAGCATTTCTTTCAATTGCTTCATGTAGCCAAAAACTAGAGTAGCATTAGAAGCACATGTGACCTCACCTGCAAAAATCCCTTCTCTCTCGCCCAGAAACAATTAACTTGTTAAACTAACCAGAGGCATGTTACCTAGGTAAATAATTGTCTTATTTGGCAACTGATCTGTCAAATTAAAATGTGGTTTTTCTCATTTGTGTGTGGCACACATACAAAACCCTCAAAAGAAATTACTCAACAAAAACACGAGCGCGCACGTAAACATGCACGCGCGCGCACGCACAAGCCCTCACACTCACACACACACACACACTTAACTTAAAACTTAACGTCTTTATACTGGTTTATAAGATTCTACAGAGTCTGTATTCAACCAGTTTCATTTCCTTGCTGTAAAAGCTATGCGCATCGAATCTATTCTTAAATGTACCCATTGCCCTTGCCTCCACTACTTCCTGTGGCAAAATCATTCAAAGCAATCACCACTTTCTTCCTAAAAATGCACCTCTTAATGGACGAGCACGCACGCGCACACACACACACACACACACACACGAGAGAGCGAGAGAGAGAGAGAGAGAAAGGGGGGGGGGTATCTGAAAAAGGCAGTCGTTAGTTTCCAAGTAGGATTAGATATGCCAAATACCTACACAAATTATATAGAGAAGTTTACTTACATCGCTCAGCCCATCTCGGGACACGGATCGCGGTGGTTCCAGAGGGCCGTTCTTGCTGTGGTTATGGCGGGGGTGACGATGATGGTTATCATTATTGCTATCGTTATTGACGTTGCTGACGCGGTTGCCACCAATACTGGTGCTGGTGCCACTGATCTCAGAGATGATGTTAGTGCTGTTGCTGCAATTGGTGCCGCTGTTGATATTGCTGAGCGCGATGCTGGGAATGCTGTCGTTGACATTCTCGTTGTTATCGGCGCAGTTGTTGATGCAGTGAATTAGAGAAGCGTTCTATAAAAAAAATAAAAAAGACATTCTGGGTTAGTCAAAATCATCATCACTATGAAAACATGTGAAAAGATTCAATACAAAGATCAAAACATTAAATACGAAACTACAAATCAAAACATACGCCCCCATCACACACTGATGTAAATTAATAAAATATATTTACAACAAATGTTTAACAAAGACAACCTAGATTACTACATGCTCGTGTACACAGCGTTGATTTATATAGGCAATCAATCAAGATAATAACTATCGAGGCGTCTCTCTACTCTGTTTTTTAGTCAAGAGTCATCTTACTACGGCTACACAATTTGGATGAGGCTGTGTATCAGGAGTCGCAGTGTTGATTCAGGTCTGGAATCTCAACGACAGACGTAATTTTCCTTTTTCTTCGACAACTTCAGGAAAAGTCAAGCGAGCAGGATCATCACTTTTATTTGTGTCGCCTTCATTAACTTGACAGAAGACATTTCATTTGGTTAGTAGGGAAGGGCTCTTCTAAATCAGTATGGAATATGGCCGCAATCCCAAAGATACTTCAACTACCATTACTGCCGCTACTACTGATACTTCAACTACTATTACTGCCGCTACTACTGATACTACTACTAATACTTCAACTACTATTACTGCCGCTACTACTGATACTTCAACTACTATTACTGCCGATACTACTGATACTACTACTAATACTTCAACTACTATTACTGCCGATACTACTGATACTTCAACTACTATTACTGCCGATACTACTGATACTACTACTAATACTTCAACTACTATTACTGCCGATACTACTGATACTTCAACTACTATTACTGCCGCTACTACTGATACTACTACTAATACTTCAACTACTATTACTGCCGCTACTACTGATACTACTACTAATACTTCAACTACTATTACTGCCGCTACTACTGATACTACTAATACTTCAATTACTATTACTGCCGCTACTACTGATACTACTACTGATACTTCAACTACTATTACTGCCGCTACTACTGATACTTCTTCTTCTTCTTCTTCTGCGTACACAGTCAGACAGCAACCATTATTTTTTCGAAAAAAGCGGCGGTCGTCCTGAGACTCTCGCCACTACCATAGAGCTTGTCTTGCAGTTCCACTGGCAATGGCCACATCTGCTCTCTCTGATCCCCGTATGTCGGGCAGTTCTGCAGCAGATGTTCAGTAGTCATTTTACCAGTACCGCACGGGCATTCGTCGGTACACCCTATCTTCAATTTGTTGAATAGGTGGTACCTCAGTCTATTGTGGCCAGTGCGAAGTCTGAAGACAACGACCTGCTCTCTTCGGTTCAACTGGTAATAGGCATCGTTTTTGGTGTAACCAGTATGTTCGGTTTCCCATTTGGTAATGTACCTGGCTTTGATAAGCCGTTTTGACTCTTCGTACGTCATACTGGTATCTGTTTGTGGTAGCCTTGCACCTTCTTTTGCCAGTCTGTCTGCCTCCTCGTTGCCTTGGATGTTGCAGTGTGACGGAACCCACTGTACCACTACCCTTTTTGGTGCGGACAGCTGGCACAGTTTGCAGAGTGCTGCTCTTAAGTCATTAAGCTCAGTGTTTTTCTGGCTTTTTAGCGCTGTGACTACGGCGAGAGCATCTGTCAACAAGACTATGTGGCTCTCATTTTCACTGTGTGTTGCCATTTCTTCCACTGCCGCCCTCAGTGCCTCTGCCTCCGCTCTGAAATTGCTTGTGTACTTACCAGTAGCGAATGACAGTGTTATTTTTCTGCCATTTGGTAGGTTCAGGAATGCTCCTGCCCCTCCGTTCTGTGTAGTGTTTGTTACAGAACCGTCGGTGTATGCATGGGTCCAGTCCATGCTTGGGTAGCTTTTCGTTATGAAGCTTAGGGTAGTGTCTCTCCTTTCTTTTTCGGTCTGGCAGTTTTTGTTTGCAATACCTGGTATATTTTCTACCACCTCTGGAAATATGTCCTGCCTCCAAGTAGGTTTTCGTACAGTAGTGATGGGTTTTGGTGTTGTTAGTGCGTTTATGGGGTCTTCGTGCATCTTTGCTTTGGCTATTTCTGCAAAGTTTCTCCGCTTTAGTTTCCCAGTTCCCAAATTGTTTAGCCTCTGGTACATTGGATGGTCCGTCAGTCTTCGGAGTTTCTCTGACTGCAGCTGGGCTCTGCAGTCTCTTCTGTCGGTCATGGATTGCAGTTTTGTAATCTTTTCAAGTTCTACAATTGGCGTTGACTTCATGCCACCAGTTATGATTCTCATAGCTTGGTTTTGAAGTTTGTTAACTTTATCGAAGTTCGCCTTCGCTGCTGTTGTCCATGCCGCGATGCCATACTCGAGAACTGGTCTCACTCTTCCAGTGTACAGTTTCTTTAGTATGCCTTCGTCTGCTCCCCAGCTTGTGCCAGCAAGTTTCCTCATGATCGCCATTCTTTCTCTGGCTTTCATTCGGTTTCTCTCAATCTGACTTTTCCATGTCATGCGCCGATCAAATGTGACTCCCAGATAGGTTGGGTTGTCGTTTGGCTGCAGGATTTTGCCATTTAGGCTTAATTTGGTACTTTGGGGTTTTAATGAGAGCGAGAATATTGTGCACGTGGTTTTCTCCTCGTTTATTTTGACCAGCCATGAGTTCGCCCACTCTTCCAGCGATGTTAGGGCCGTTTGCATCCGATTTCTTGCTATGGTGAGATTCTTTTCAGAGGTCCACATAGCCAGATCGTCTGCAAACATTGAGCTATGGACTCTTCTTGGTATATTCTCTGTAATATCGTTTATATATACCAGGAAGAGTGTGGGTGACAGTACTCCCCCTTGGGGTACTCCCTGCTCGAGTGTCACCTTTTTGCTCATCTGCCCTTGTACTTGGACTCTGGCCGTTCTTTGTTTGAGGTAGTGGTTGATCCACTTGTACATCTTCCCACAAACATCACTTCTTCTTAGCTTGACTCTAAGTCCATCCTTCCAGACTTTGTCAAATGCCTTTTCCAGATCCACCCAAACAGCTACTGTGTGTTTCTGTGCCTGGTAGGCATCTTCTATCTCCTGGGCTATGAGGATGACCTGGTCCTCAGTGGATCTGTGCTGTCTAAAGCCGGCTTGCTGTGGAATTAGTATTCGTTTTTCTTCCAGATGCCACATCAGTCTGGTGTTTATCATCCGTTCCATCAGCTTGCCGACACAGCTCAGTAGGCTTATGGGCCTGTATCCATTCGGATCTGTTTTGTCCTTTCCTGTTTTTGGTACTGGTACCAGTATTGCATCTTTCCATGCCTGGGGTACAATACCCCTTTTCCAGCTTTGGTTCAGGACTGATAGTAGTTTTTCCTTCGCTGTTTGGCCCAGCCCCATCAGCATTTCGTTTGTTATCCCGTCTTTTCCGGGAGATTTCCTTCTCTTTAGTGTTCTCATAGCCTCTTCCATTTCGCGCATTGTTAGTTTGGCCATCATGTGCTCTTCAGGAGCCGTATTTATGTTTTCGTGCCCCTTTAGCTCTTCGCTAATGTCTGTATGCTTATCTGCAGGGACCTCGATGTGGTTTGCTCTGGCATAGTGATCGACAAAGGCGTTTGCGGCTTTCTTACCTGTGATCAAGTTTTCGCCTTGCTTGATAGTAATTTGTTTATTTGACGGGGTTTCGTCGTTCATGGCTCTGACTAGCTTCCATAGCTTGTTCCCTTCTTTGTCCAGGTTTAAACTTTACTGATACTTCAACTACTATTACTGCCGCTACTACTGATACTACTACTGATACTTCAACTAATATTACTGTTGCTACTACTGATACTTCAAACACTATTACTGCCGCTACTACTGTTGCTACTACTGATACTTCAACTACCATTACTGTTGCTACTACTGATACTTCAACTACAATTACTGTCGCTACTACTACTGATACTGCTACCGATACTTCAACTACTATTACTGCCGCTACTACTGATACTTCAACTACTATTACTGCCGCTACTACTAATACTTCAACTACTATTACTGCCGCTACTACTGATACTACTAATACTTCAATTACTATTACTGCCGCTACTACTGATACTACTACTGATACTTCAACTACTATTACTGCCGCTACTACTGATACTACTACTGATACTTCAAACACTATTACTGCCGCTACTACTGATACTACTACTGATACTTCAACTACTATTACTGCCGCTACTACTGATACTTCAACTACTATTACTGCCGCTACTACTGATACTACTACTGATACTTCAACTAATATTACTGTTGCTACTACTGATACTTCAAACACTATTACTGCCGCTACTACTGTTGCTACTACTGATACTTCAACTACCATTACTGTTGCTACTACTGATACTTCAACTACAATTACTGTCGCTACTACTACTGATACTGCTACCGATACTTCAACTACTATTACTGCCGCTACTACTGATACTTCAACTACTATTACTGCCGCTACTACTAATACTTCAACTACTATTACTGCCGCTATTACTGATACTTTAACTACTATTACTGCCGCTACTACTGATACTTCAACTACTATTACTGCCGCTACTACTGATACTACTACTAATACTTCAACTACTATTACTGCCGCTACTACTGATACTACTACTAATACTTCAACTACTATTACTGCCGCTACTACTGATACTTCAACTACTATTACTGCCGATACTACTGATACTTCAACTACTATTACTGCCGCTACTACTGATACTACTACTAATACTTCAACTACTATTACTGCCGCTACTACTGATACTACTAATACTTCAATTACTATTACTGCCGCTACTACTGATACTACTACTGATACTTCAACTACTATTACTGCCGCTACTACTGATACTTCAACTACTATTACTGCCGCTACTACTGATACTTCAACTACTATTACTGCCGCTACTACTGATACTACTACTGATACTTCAAACACTATTACTGCCGCTACTACTGATACTACTACTGATACTTCAACTACTATTACTGCCGCTACTACTGATACTTCAACTACTATTACTGCCGCTACTACTGATACTACTACTGATACTTCAACTAATATTACTGTTGCTACTACTGATACTTCAAACACTATTACTGCCGCTACTACTGTTGCTACTACTGATACTTCAACTACCATTACTGTTGCTACTACTGATACTTCAACTACAATTACTGTCGCTACTACTACTGATACTGCTACCGATACTTCAACTACTATTACTGCCGCTACTACTGATACTTCAACTACTATTACTGCCGCTACTACTAATACTTCAACTACTATTACTGCCGCTATTACTGATACTTTAACTACTATTACTGCCGCTACTACTGATACTTCAACTACTATTACTGCCGCTACTACTGATACTACTACTAATACTTCAACTACTATTACTGCCGCTACTACTGATACTTTAACTACTAATACTGCCGCTACTACTGATACTTCAACTACTATTACTGCCGCTACTACTGATACTTCAACTACTATTACTGCCGCTACTACTGATACTTTAACTACTATTACTGCCACTACTACTGATACTACTACTGATACTTCAACTAATATTACTGTTGCTACTACTGATACTTCAAACACTATTACTGCCGCTACTACTGTTGCTACTACTGATACTTCAACTACCATTACTGTTGCTACTACTGATACTTCAACTACAATTACTGTCGCTACTACTACTGATACTGCTACCGATACTTCAACTACTATTACTGCCGCTACTACTGATACTTCAACTACTATTACTGCCGCTACTACTAATACTTCAACTACTATTACTGCCGCTATTACTGATACTTTAACTACTATTACTGCCGCTACTACTGATACTTTAACTACTATTACTGCCACTACTACTGATACTACTACTGATACTTCAAACACTATTACTGCCGCTACTACTGTTGCTACTACTGATACTTCAACTACCATTACTGTTGCTACTACTGATACTACTACTGATACTACTACTGATACTGCTACTGATACTTCAACTACTATTACTGCCGCTACTACTGCTGCTACTACTGATACTACTACTGATACTGCTACTGATACTTCAACTACTATTACTACCGCTACTACTGATACTTCAACTACTATTACTGCCGCTACTACTGATACTTCAACTACTATTACTGCCGCTACTACTGATACTACTACTAATACTTCAACTACTATTACTGCCGCTACTACTGATACTACTACTAATACTTCAACTACTATTACTGCCGCTACTACTGATACTTCAACTACTATTACTGCCGATACTACTGATACTTCAACTACTATTACTGCCGCTACTACTGATACTACTACTAATACTTCAACTACTATTACTGCCGCTACTACTGATACTACTAATACTTCAATTACTATTACTGCCGCTACTACTGATACTACTACTGATACTTCAACTACTATTACTGCCGCTACTACTGATACTTCAACTACTATTACTGCCGCTACTACTGATACTTCAACTACTATTACTGCCGCTACTACTGATACTACTACTGATACTTCAACTTCTATTAATGCCGCTACTACTGATACTACTACTGATACTTCAAACACTATTACTGCCGCTACTACTGATACTACTACTGATACTTCAACTACTATTACTGCCGCTACTACTGATACTTCAACTACTATTACTGCCGCTACTACTGATACTACTACTGATACTTCAACTAATATTACTGTTGCTACTACTGATACTTCAAACACTATGACTGCCGCTACTACTGTTGCTACTACTGATACTTCAACTACCATTACTGTTGCTACTACTGATACTTCAACTACAATTACTGCCGCTACTACTACTGATACTGCTACTGATACTTCAACTACTTTTACTGCCGCTACTACTGATACTTCAACTACTATTACTGCCGCTACTACTAATACTTATCTACTATTACTGCCGCTACTACTGATATTTTAACTACTATTACTGCCGCTACTACTGATACTTCAACTACTATTACTGCCACTACTACTGATACTTCAAACACTATTACTGCCGCTTCTACTGATACTACTACTGACACTTCAACTACTATTACTGCCGCTACTACTGATACTACTACTGATACTTCAACTACTATTACTGTTGCTACTACTGACACTTCAAACACTATTACTGCCGCTACTACTGTTGCTACTACTGATACTTTAACTACCATTACTGTTGCTACTACTGATACTACTACTGATACTGCTACTGATACTTCAACTACTATTACTGCCGCTACTACTGCTGCTACTACTGATACTACTACTGATACTGCTACTGATACTTCAACTACTATTACTGCCGCTACTATTGATACTTCAACTACTATTACTGCCGCTACTACTGATACTACTACTAATACTTAAACTACTATTACTGCCGCTACTACTGATACTTCAACTACTATTACTGCCGCTACTACTGATACTTCAACTACTATTACTGCCGCTACTACTGATACTACTACTAATACTTCAACTACTAATTACTGCCGCTACTACTGATACTACTACTAATACTTCAACTACTATTACTGCCGCTACTACTGATACTTCAACTACTATTACTGCCGCTACTACTGATACTTCAACTACTATTACTGCCGCTACTACTGATACTTCAACTACTATTACTGCCGCTACTACTGATACTACTAATACTTCAATTACTATTACTGCCGCTACTACTGATACTTCAACTACTATTACTGCCGCTACTACTGATACTACTACTGATACTTCAACTACTATTACTGCCGCTACTACTGATACTTCAACTACTATTACTGCCGCTACTACTGATACTTCAACTACTATTACTGCCGCTACTACTGATACTTCAACTACTATTACTGCCGCTACTACTGATACTACTACTGATACTTCAACTACTATTACTGCCACTACTAATGGTACTTCAACTCCTATTACTGCCGCTACTACTGATACTACTACTGAGACTTCAAACACTATTACTGTTGCTACTACTGATACTACTACTGATACTACTACTGATACTGCTACTGATACTTCAACTACTATTACTGCCGCTACTACTGCTGCTACTACTGATACTACTACTGATACTGCTACTGATACTTCAACTACTATTACTACCGCTACTACTGATACTTCAACTACTATTACTGCCGCTACTACTGATACTTCAACTACTATTACTGCCGCTACTACTGATACTACTAGTAATACTTCAACTACTATTACTGCCGCTACTACTGATACTACTACTAATACTTCAACTACTATTACTGCCGCTACTACTGATACTTCAACTACTATTACTGCCGATACTACTGATACTTCAATTACTATTACTGCCGCTACTACTGATACTACTACTGATACTTCAACTACTATTACTGCCGCTACTACTGATTCTTCAACTACTATTACTGCCGCTACTACTGATACTTCAACTACTATTACTGCCGCTACTACTGATACTACTACTAATACTTCAAATACTATTACTGCCGCTACTACTGATACTACTACTGATACTTCAACTACTATTACTGCCGCTACTACTGATACTACTACTGATACTTCAAACACTATTACTGCCGCTACTACTGATACTACTACTGATACTTCAACTACTATTACTGCCGCTACTACTGATACTTCAACTACTATTACTGCCGCTACTACTGATACTACTACTGATACTTCAACTAATATTACTGTTGCTACTACTGATACTTCAAACACTATTACTGCCGCTACTACTGTTGCTACTACTGATACTTCAACTACCATTACTGTTGCTACTACTGATACTTCAACTACAATTACTGCCGCTACTACTACTGATACTGCTACTGATACTTCAACTACTATTACTGCCGCTACTACTGATACTTCAACTACTATTACTGCCGCTACTACTAATACTTCAACTACTATTACTGCCGCTACTACTGATACTTTAACTACTATTACTGCCGCTACTACTGATACTTCAACTACTATTACTGCCACTACTACTGATACTTCAAACACTATTACTGCCGCTTCTACTGATACTACTACTGACACTTCAACTACTATTACTGCCGCTACTACTGATACTACTACTGATACTTCAACTACTATTACTGCCGCTACTACTGATACTTTAACTACTATTACTGCCACTACTACTGATACTACTACTGATACTTCAACTAATATTACTGTTGCTACTACTGATACTTCAAACACTATTACTGCCGCTACTACTGTTGCTACTACTGATACTTCAACTACCATTACTGTTGCTACTACTGATACTTCAACTACAATTACTGTCGCTACTACTACTGATACTGCTACCGATACTTCAACTACTATTACTGCCGCTACTACTGATACTTCAACTACTATTACTGCCGCTACTACTAATACTTCAACTACTATTACTGCCGCTATTACTGATACTTTAACTACTATTACTGCCGCTACTACTGATACTTTAACTACTATTACTGCCACTACTACTGATACTACTACTGATACTTCAAACACTATTACTGCCGCTACTACTGTTGCTACTACTGATACTTCAACTACCATTACTGTTGCTACTACTGATACTACTACTGATACTACTACTGATACTGCTACTGATACTTCAACTACTATTACTGCCGCTACTACTGCTGCTACTACTGATACTACTACTGATACTGCTACTGATACTTCAACTACTATTACTACCGCTACTACTGATACTTCAACTACTATTACTGCCGCTACTACTGATACTTCAACTACTATTACTGCCGCTACTACTGATACTACTACTAATACTTCAACTACTATTACTGCCGCTACTACTGATACTACTACTAATACTTCAACTACTATTACTGCCGCTACTACTGATACTTCAACTACTATTACTGCCGATACTACTGATACTTCAACTACTATTACTGCCGCTACTACTGATACTACTACTAATACTTCAACTACTATTACTGCCGCTACTACTGATACTACTAATACTTCAATTACTATTACTGCCGCTACTACTGATACTACTACTGATACTTCAACTACTATTACTGCCGCTACTACTGATACTTCAACTACTATTACTGCCGCTACTACTGATACTTCAACTACTATTACTGCCGCTACTACTGATACTACTACTGATACTTCAACTTCTATTAATGCCGCTACTACTGATACTACTACTGATACTTCAAACACTATTACTGCCGCTACTACTGATACTACTACTGATACTTCAACTACTATTACTGCCGCTACTACTGATACTTCAACTACTATTACTGCCGCTACTACTGATACTACTACTGATACTTCAACTAATATTACTGTTGCTACTACTGATACTTCAAACACTATGACTGCCGCTACTACTGTTGCTACTACTGATACTTCAACTACCATTACTGTTGCTACTACTGATACTTCAACTACAATTACTGCCGCTACTACTACTGATACTGCTACTGATACTTCAACTACTTTTACTGCCGCTACTACTGATACTTCAACTACTATTACTGCCGCTACTACTAATACTTATCTACTATTACTGCCGCTACTACTGATATTTTAACTACTATTACTGCCGCTACTACTGATACTTCAACTACTATTACTGCCACTACTACTGATACTTCAAACACTATTACTGCCGCTTCTACTGATACTACTACTGACACTTCAACTACTATTACTGCCGCTACTACTGATACTACTACTGATACTTCAACTACTATTACTGTTGCTACTACTGACACTTCAAACACTATTACTGCCGCTACTACTGTTGCTACTACTGATACTTTAACTACCATTACTGTTGCTACTACTGATACTACTACTGATACTACTACTGATACTGCTACTGATACTTCAACTACTATTACTGCCGCTACTACTGCTGCTACTACTGATACTACTACTGATACTGCTACTGATACTTCAACTACTATTACTGCCGCTACTATTGATACTTCAACTACTATTACTGCCGCTACTACTGATACTACTACTAATACTTAAACTACTATTACTGCCGCTACTACTGATACTTCAACTACTATTACTGCCGCTACTACTGATACTTCAACTACTATTACTGCCGCTACTACTGATACTACTACTAATACTTCAACTACTAATTACTGCCGCTACTACTGATACTACTACTAATACTTCAACTACTATTACTGCCGCTACTACTGATACTTCAACTACTATTACTGCCGCTACTACTGATACTTCAACTACTATTACTGCCGCTACTACTGATACTTCAACTACTATTACTGCCGCTACTACTGATACTACTAATACTTCAATTACTATTACTGCCGCTACTACTGATACTTCAACTACTATTACTGCCGCTACTACTGATACTACTACTGATACTTCAACTACTATTACTGCCGCTACTACTGATACTTCAACTACTATTACTGCCGCTACTACTGATACTTCAACTACTATTACTGCCGCTACTACTGATACTTCAACTACTATTACTGCCGCTACTACTGATACTACTACTGATACTTCAACTACTATTACTGCCACTACTAATGGTACTTCAACTACTATTACTGCCGCTACTACTGATACTACTACTGAGACTTCAAACACTATTACTGTTGCTACTACTGATACTACTACTGATACTACTACTGATACTGCTACTGATACTTCAACTACTATTACTGCCGCTACTACTGCTGCTACTACTGATACTACTACTGATACTGCTACTGATACTTCAACTACTATTACTACCGCTACTACTGATACTTCAACTACTATTACTGCCGCTACTACTGATACTTCAACTACTATTACTGCCGCTACTACTGATACTACTAGTAATACTTCAACTACTATTACTGCCGCTACTACTGATACTACTACTAATACTTCAACTACTATTACTGCCGCTACTACTGATACTTCAACTACTATTACTGCCGATACTACTGATACTTCAATTACTATTACTGCCGCTACTACTGATACTACTACTGATACTTCAACTACTATTACTGCCGCTACTACTGATACTTCAACTACTATTACTGCCGCTACTACTGATACTTCAACTACTATTACTGCCGCTACTACTGATACTACTACTAATACTTCAAATACTATTACTGCCGCTACTACTGATACTACTACTGATACTTCAACTACTATTACTGCCGCTACTACTGATACTACTACTGATACTTCAAACACTATTACTGCCGCTACTACTGATACTACTACTGATACTTCAACTACTATTACTGCCGCTACTACTGATACTTCAACTACTATTACTGCCGCTACTACTGATACTACTACTGATACTTCAACTAATATTACTGTTGCTACTACTGATACTTCAAACACTATTACTGCCGCTACTACTGTTGCTACTACTGATACTTCAACTACCATTACTGTTGCTACTACTGATACTTCAACTACAATTACTGCCGCTACTACTACTGATACTGCTACTGATACTTCAACTACTATTACTGCCGCTACTACTGATACTTCAACTACTATTACTGCCGCTACTACTAATACTTCAACTACTATTACTGCCGCTACTACTGATACTTTAACTACTATTACTGCCGCTACTACTGATACTTCAACTACTATTACTGCCACTACTACTGATACTTCAAACACTATTACTGCCGCTTCTACTGATACTACTACTGACACTTCAACTACTATTACTGCCGCTACTACTGATACTACTACTGATACTTCAACTACTATTACTGTTGCTACTACTGATACTTCAAACACTATTACTGCCGCTACTACTGTTGCTACTACTGATACTTCAACTACCATTACTGTTGCTACTACTGATACTACTACTGATACTGCTACTGATACTTCAACTACTATTACTGCTGCTACTACTGATACTGCTACTGATACTTCAACTACTATTACTGCCGCTACTACTGATACTTCAACTACTATTACTGCCTCTACTACTGATACTACTACTAATACTTCAACTACTATTACTGCCGCTACTACTGATACTTCAAATACTATTACTGCCGCTACTACTGATACTTCAACTACTATTACTGCCGCTACTACTGATACTACTACTGATACTTCAACTACTATTACTGCCGCTACTAATGGTACTTCAACTACTATTACTGCCGCTACTACTGATACTACTACTGAGACTTCAAACACTATTACTGTTGCTATTACTGATACTACTACTGATACTACTACTGATACTGCTACTGATACTTCAACTACTATTACTGCCGCTACTACTGCTGCTACTACTGATACTACTACTGATACTGCTACTGATACTTCAACTACTATTACTACCGCTACTACTGATACTTTAACTACTATTACTGCCGCTACTACTGATACTTCAACTACTATTACTGCCGCTACTACTGATACTACTAGTAATACTTCAACTACTATTACTGCCGCTACTACTGATACTATTACTAATACTTCAACTACTATTACTGCCGCTACTACTGATACTTCAACTACTATTACTGCCGATACTACTGATACTTCAACTACTATTACTGCCGCTACTACTGATACTACTAGTAATACTTCAACTACTATTACTGCCGCTACTACTGATACTACTACTAATACTTATACTACTATTACTGCCGCTACTACTGATACTTCAACTACTATTACTGCCGATACTACTGATACTTCAACTACTATTACTGCCGCTACTACTGATACTACTACTAATACTTCAACTACTATTACTGCCGCTACTACTGATACTACTAATACTTCAATTACTATTACTGCCGCTACTACTGATACTACTACTGATACTTCAACTACTATTACTGCCGCTACTACTGATACTTCAACTACTATTACTGCCGCTACTACTGATACTTCAACTACTATTACTGCCGCTACTACTGATACTACTACTAATACTTCAAATACTATTACTGCCGCTACTACTGATACTACTACTGATACTTCAACTACTATTACTGCCGCTACTACTGATACTACTACTGATACTTCAAACACTATTACTGCCGCTACTACTGATACTACTACTGATACTTCAACTACTATTACTGCCGCTACTACTGATACTTCAACTACTATTACTGCCGCTACTACTGATACTACTACTGATACTTCAACTAATATTACTGTTGTTACTACTGATACTTCAAACACTATTACTGCCGCTACTACTGTTGCTACTACTGATACTTCAACTACCATTACTGTTGCTACTACTGATACTTCAACTACAATTACTGCCGCTACCACTACTGATACTGCTACTGATACTTCAACTACTATTACTGCCGCTACTACTGATACTTCAACTACTATTACTGCCGCTACTACTAATACTTCAACTACTATTACTGCCGCTACTACTGATACTTTAACTACTATTACTGCCGCTACTACTGATACTTCAACTACTATTACTGCCACTACTACTGATACTTCAAACACTATTACTGCCGCTTCTACTGATACTACTACTGACACTTCAACTACTATTACTGCCGCTACTACTGATACTACTACTGACACTTCAACTACTATTACTGTTGCTACTACTGATACTTCAAACACTATTACTGCCGCTACTACTGTTGCTACTACTGATACTTCAACTACCATTACTGTTGCTACTACTGATACTGCTACTGATACTTCAACTACTATTACTGCCGCTACTACTGCTGCTACTACTGATACTACTACTGATACTGCTACTGATACTTCAACTACTATTACTGCCGCTACTACTGATACTTCAACTACTATTACTGCCGCTACTACTGATACTACTACTAATACTTCAACTACTATTACTGCCGCTACTACTGATACTTCAACTACTATTACTGCCGCTACTACTGATACTTCAACTACTATTACTGCCGCTACTACTGATACTACTACTAATACTTCAACTACTATTACTGCCGCTACTACTGATACTACTACTAATACTTCAACTACTATTACTGCCGCTACTACTGATACTTCAACTACTATTACTGCCGCTACTACTGATACTTCATCTACTATTACTGCCGCTACTACTGATACTACTACTAATACTTCAACTACTATTACTGCCGCTACTACTGATACTACTAATACTTAAATTACTATTACTGCCGCTACTACTGATACTTCAACTACTATTACTGCCGCTACTACTGATACTACTACTGATACTTCAACTACTAATACTGCCGCTACTACTGATACTTCAACTACTATTACTGCCGCTACTACTGATACTTCAACTACTATTACTGCCGCTACTACTGATACTTCAACTACTATTACTGCCGCTACTACTGATACTACTACTGATACTTCAACTACTATTACTGCCGCTACTAATGGTACTTCAACTACTATTACTGCCGCTACTACTGATACTACTACTGAGACTTCAAACACTATTACTGCCGCTACTACTGATACTACTACTGATACTTCAACTAATATTACTGTTGCTACTACTGATACTTCAAACACTATTACTGCCGCTACTACTGTTGCTACTACTGATACTTCAACTACCATTACCGTTGCTACTACTGATACTACTACTGCTGCTACTACTACTGATACTGCTACTTCAACTACTATTACTGCCGCTACTACTGCTGCTACTACTGATACTTCAACTACTATTACTGTTGCTACTACTGATACTTCAACTACCATTACTGCCGCTACTACTACTGATACTGCTACTGATACTTCAACTACTATTACTGCCGCTACTACTGCTGCTACTACTGATACTACTACTGATACTGCTACTGATACTTCAACTACTATTACTGCCGCTACTACTGGTACTGCTACTGATCATCCAACTACTATTACTGCCGCTAGTACTGATACTTCAACCACTATTACTGCCGCTACTACTGCCGCTACTACTGCTGCTGCTACTGCTGCTGCTACTACTGATACTTCAACTACCATTACTGCCGCTACTACTACTGCTGCTACTACTGCTGCTGCTACTACTACAGCTATTGTTGCTGCCGGCACTAATACTGCTGCCACTACTACCACTAATAATACTACTACTAGTAATAATGATGCTGCTACTATTTCTGGTGTAACACTACAACTACCGCTGCTGCTATTAATTATACTACTGCTGCTGCTGCTACTACTACTACTACTGCCACTACTACTTTTAGTAATACTGCTGCTGCTACTATTGCTAATGCAATACTGCTATAACCGCTGGTGCTACTACTATTACTAATACTTCTACTGCTACTGTAATTTCTACTATTACTAAATCAAAGTTGATTGTCCTGGCAGTTACAGAGTAATGTGCAAGATACGTATTTATTTCACTCCCAATACAAACAACAACAAAAACCTAAGCTCCTCGTAATTCGTACACATGCATGCAAACTAAAAAAAAAACCACACAAAACCATGTCCTAAAAGGTTAGTCATATACTCACTCGTATATCTCGACAATATCAGACTTGCATTAAGTCCACTGTTAAAGTAGTTGGGAAGCATTGTTACATATGCTGGAAGACCTTATATGGAAACTGAAACTAAACGTTATGGTGTCTTTGCGGTGTTAGCATTACTTTAAGATTATTTTATCAGCAGAAGAAATAAACGCCAATTTAACAACCATATATTCCAACCTATTGTCTAATGTCGGTGACAGACATCATCTCTGTTCAAACACGAGAGAGAAATATTGGACTGGGTGACCTGAAATGTCTGGAGAACAAAGCGTTCTGAACCTCACGGGGAGAGATCAAACAGAAATGATAGCATCAGAAATAGTATGGGAACTCATTTCTGAGGAAAGCATATACTTAAACAAAAAACACGATGGTTTGACGTTCTTGTGAGAATGCAACACGATCAACTATAAGTCAACTGCAAGTCAGTAATAAAAGATCTGGCTAGAGGGCATAGGGAAGAACACTTAGGAGATGGATACGAAGCACAAGTGGACAAAGGAAATGAAGTATATCCACGAGATGAATTAGTAGGTCAAATATAAATAATGTCTAACGTTTCTGGTCATCGGTAACATGGGGGGGGGGGGGGGAAGGGAGAGGAGATAGAGAGAGAGAGAGGAGATAGGGGCGGGGGGGGGGGGGGATTATAGTACAAAGTTGTGGTGGAGAATAAAAACAGATTGCTGGAGAGCGAAGGGAGACAGAGAGGAATAGAGATATAAATACACCAATATGGAGGGAAGATTCAAACGTCAGGGGACAGGTAACAGATGTGTCAGTGAAAGGTGCGCCGTAAAATAGAAAACGTGGGAATGGGGGGAGGCGGGAGAAAGATATACAACACCAGGCTAAGTAACTGGGAGAAATAGTAAACTCATACAACTCGGTGATTTGAACAATATAGGACAAAAGACAATCACTCAGGTGCCAATGGCATTGAGCTAATGAAATATGTTGGCAAAAATCACATTTAAAAAGTACTTCTTATTGGCTCTCAAACAATGTCATGGTATCAAGATGCTGAGCAGCGTATGGGCTGTAGCGGTTAGCGACCCATAGCTGACTGATAGAGTCAAGGTCAGCGAACCTAGGCTGCCAATACCCTTCTACACCTCCACGCAGTGATACTGGATAACGGGATGCAACAGAGCTGACTAACTAAGCAGAAGGGATTGAAGGTGGAAGGCTAACCCGGTACTAAAAAAATGCCTGCTGAAGTCGGATGTGTTGGACCGAAAGGTGGAAATATCGCAGTCAAGCCCTTTTCATGGCTTAGTAGTGGGCGATTGAAAACGAAAGAAGCCAATTCAAACAATCTCATATATTTACTTCATAAAACCACACGGTTCTTCTTGGGTTACTGTTGTCGTCATAAAGTTGATCCCGTTATTGTGCTGTCCCTCTGCTCCTCTCGTGTAGCCGGCAGAGATGTAGAACGTGTTTCACAGTTTGTTTGTTGTCCCCACATTGGCACATGTCTATGTGCCCAATGTTTAATTTGCTGAACACGTGATTTTCAGTCTATTGTCACTTGATGTCTTCTTGGCCAGGAGCAGTATGCTTCTCCTATTTAAGACGATGTGCCATTTATCTGTGAAGCTCAGTTGTATCAATGTCTTGATGTCTCTAGGAATTCAATTTAGGGTTTTGACTCCTCCCTATTTGGCCAGTCTGTATGAATCGTCATATCCGTTTACCTATTACAGTGTACATAAACACATTCAATGTTCACCCTGTTGAAATCGTGACTGGCATTCTTGGATGTATTGGACAAGCCCAATTCGCAGCTGTTATAGTTCCTGGGGGTCATTGCAATTGACATGAGATCTGCAATGAAAACTATCCTGTCCCTGGTATGGTCCATGTTTTCCACGATGCTATTGCAGCTGTTCACATAGCCTTGTCCTCAACTCTGCAGCTGTTCACATAGCCTTGTCCTCAACTCTGCAGCTGTTCAATGGTAATTTGCCAGTGGCCACTGAGATATTAATGGCCCGCTCATTAGTTAATATTGTATAAACGTATCACATTACATTTTTAATAGCTCCCGCTGCTAACTCACCTGTGTATACTTGGGTTCATTTTGTGGCTGGGTGTGTCCTTTGAATATATTTTAAGTTTTATATATATATTTCTCTTAGTTCTGTTTGGTTTCCTTGTTACCTCAGTTCAGGAATGTTGTCTATCAGTTCTGGGAATGGTGTTATCTTCCGTGGCGAAAATGTGCTGCTTGTCACTAGGGTATCTGCCTTTATCTGTCCGAGGCCTGGTATGGAGAGGGGCACGTTGTTTTGCTCTGTGATCAAAACCGCGTCTCTTTGTCTCCTTCGGTCATACCCTTCCAATTGTTTTATTCGTTGGATGATTTAGTTGTTTGATTGTTTCTGCCAGTTGTATGGGTAGCTTTGGTAGAGAGGTCAGGCGATGAACAGAAGCGGCGGACGATAGAATCCAGCAAGATTTCTAGTGACTCATTGTCTATTGGAAGGTGGTACCCGAGTGATTGCATCCAGTCGCCCCACTTGCCACTGGTACAAGGTAGAGAGTCAGGTTGATGTTCGCTGCGGTTTCTTCCTCACTATAATCCAAATACAGCGCAAGTGACAGCATCAAGACAAAACCGCCTAATGATGTCGCCATTATGACTTGCGAAGGGCAACTAACTAGTACACGGTAATCACGTATATGTCATGGCATGGATTGTAGCTGCGTTCTTTTTTTAAAAATGCATTATCTTTTCTTGGGGGGGAGGAAGGAAGAGTAGAGGAGAGGAGATAGAGAAACAGAGAGAGAGAAAGAAGAAGGGTAGAGCAAAAGAGAGGACGAGAAATAGTGAAGAGGAGAGGATAGAATAAGAAAAAGGTTGGAAGAGGGAAGAGAAAGACAGAAAGAGGGTGAAAGAGATATTGCCGCAAGACGATTTCATAGCTCCTCTAATAATCATTTCTGGCTTTGAATTGTGTCTGCACGTTTCCTTTTTTTTAAAAGTTGGATTTTATGGCTGTCTCACAGGCTAGGATTCCATGTTATGAGGCTAGTCTCAAACTATCTGTGCACAACCGTTTAGTCTTTGATGGTTTTTCAACCCCATGTAGTTTCTGCTCATATCTTATTTTTGAATACAGTCATTCACCTTATCTATTAGTTTGTCCTTTCCAATTTGGTCTATCCATATGCATATGCTGCTCAATGCCATCCCTATATATGCATGCTTGTTTTCGGATTGTGAATTTATTTTAAATGTGAATTTGTTGATATAAGTGTAAAAATTAGGTGTTGATTTTCTCATTGATGTTGAGTGTCATTCCTGAGCCACTGATCTAATCTTTGTAGAGCTGCTTGCATCTCGCCATTTGATGTTTTCTCCAACCAGCTCATCAGACAACGGTGAGCTGTGGAATCTCTGCAATATTGTTATCTACTATGTCGCTGAAGAACATCAGGAAAATTGTAGTTGATAGCATACTGTCCTGGGCCGTCCTTGTTCCAATTTCATTGTATTTCTTATGTGGCCGTGTACCTTTCACCCTGGCGTATCTATTTTGGAGGAAATGACCTATCTATCTGCGCATGCGCCAACGTGCTCCATATTTGAATTTGTGGATTATTTTGTTGCAGATCCCGGCTAGACACACTCTATTAAAGACTGTCCCCATACATACGTCAATATTATATTTTGTTGATATATGTATATGGGCGCACGCACGCACGCACACACACACATGCATACATACACGCACACATACACACGCACACACAAACACACATATACACACACACACACACGCGCGCGAACGAGGTAGCTTCAAAAAGTTCCTGGTATAATCGATTCGTGTTTGAATGAAAGGTGATGTTATGGAGAAAAGATATTTATAAGCTGGTAGTTTGTTTTTTTTGCGTTCACCTTATTTTCTCTTATCCCCAAGGCGGTGTGCGTTGCACTTTGGTTTTTATTTTGCGCCTGTCGGCCCAGTGCATCCGACTTCAGCATACATTTTATGTAAGGGTCTGCTTCCTCCTGCATTTTCTAAGGGTTTGCTTCCCGGGGTAACGGCCGGTGCTGTGATGGGGATCGAACCCAGCACCTTCGGTTTGTGAGCCGTGCCACTTAACCACTAGGCCACGCCGTCCCCTTAAGCTGGTACTGACCTTGACGAAATGGCATGGCAGACTTCACATATAATTTCGAACAGAAGTTACAGAATTTTGTCCGTATGATGTGCTCGTTGCATCATCAGAGTTGAAAATGTCCTGGATTGAACAACGTACAAATGTCACATTCTATGTTTTGCCTGAGAATTCATGTTATGTTGGAAGTTGTTTGTTTTTTGTTTTGTTTTTTTAAATATTTTTTATTACCGAGGTATTATCTACAATGATTTTATTCTTGAAGGCCGAAAGGTTAACAAGGACATGTGCGTAGATGTCACCCGTCGTCTAAACAATGCAATCCGAAGAAAACGACCAGGTAAATGCAGGACAAACATTTGGATTCAGCTGCATGACAATGCGCCAGCACATCAATCCCTACTGGTGAAGCAGTACCTCACAAAGCACAATGTGATTACCTTGGAACATCCTCCATATTGTCCCGACTTGACACCGACTGATTTATTCTTGTTCCCTCCACTGAAATCGCCACTGAAAGGACAGCTATTGAGGGATGATAAGGACGTTCTCACTAGTACGACAAGACATCTGAGAGAGGTGTCAAAGAATGGCTTCCACGAATGTTTTCAGCAGCTGTATGCACGTTGCCAAAAGTGTGTAGTTGACGAAGGGAACTGATTTGAAGCAAATGTGTTGTAGATAATTCTATTGTTAGTTATTCCTATACAGTCCACTAATTCAGGGAACTTTTTGAAACTACCTCGGTGCATGTTCCGTTCCATGAAAGCATGTTTAAGGTATTGTCTTCTTTTTCTTCTTCTTCGTATGCAGTCAGACAGTAACGTTCCTTTTTTCGAAAAAGGCAGCGGTCATCCTAAGGCTGTCGACACTGCCATAGAGCTTGTCTAGTGTTGCCACTGGTGATGGCCACATCTGCTCTCTCTGATCCTCGTGTGTCAGGCAGTTTTGCAGCAAATGCTCAGCGGTCATTTTCCCGGTTCCACACGGGCATTCGTCGGTGCCACCTATCTTCAATTTGTTGAATAAGTGGTACCTCAGTCTATTGTGGCCAGTGCGAAGTCTGAAGACCACGACCTGCTCTCTTCTGTTCAACTGGCAATAGGCATCGTTTTGGGTGTAGCCAGTATGTTCGGTTTCCCATTTGGTCATGTATCTAGCTCTAATAAGCCGTTTTGACTCTTCGTATGTCATACTAGTATCTGGTTGTGGTAGTTGTGCACCTTCTTTTGCCAGTCTGTCTGCCTCCTCGTTGCCTTGGATGTTGCAGTGAGATGGAACCCACTGCACCACTACCCTTTTAGGTGCGGACTGCTGGCATAGTTGATAGAGTACTGCTCTTAAATCATTAAGTTCAGTATTTTTCTGGCTTTTTAATGCTGTGACAACAACCAGAGCATCTGTAAGCAGGACTATGTGGCTTTCATTCCTTTTACCTGTCACCATTTCTTCCACTGCCGCCCTCAGTGCCTCTGCCTCCGCTCTGAAATTACTTGTGTATTTTCCAGTAGCGAATGACAGTATTATTTTTCTGCCATTTGGTAGGTTCAGAAATGCTCCTGCCCCTCCGTTCTGAGTTGTATTTGTTACGGAACCGTCGGGGTATGCATGGGTCCAGTCCACGCTTGGGTAGTTTTCCGTTATGTAACTCAGGGTAGTATCTCTTCTTTCTTTTTCAGACTGCCAGTTTTTGTTTCCAATACCTGGTATATTTTCGACCACCTCTGGAAAGATATGCTGCCTCCAGGTAGGTTTTCGTAAACCAGGGATGGGCTTTGGTGTTGCTAGTGCGTTCATTGGGTCTTCGTGCATCTTAACTTTCGCTATTTCTGCAAAGTTTCTCCGCTTTAGTTTCCCATTTCCGAAATTGTTTAGTCTCTTGTGCATTGGATGGTCAGTCAGTCTTCTGAGTTTCTATGCTTGCTGCTGGGCTCTGCAGTCTCTTCTGTCGGTCATGGATTGCAGTTTTGTAATCTTTTCAAGTTCTACAATTGGCGTTGACTTCATGCCACCTGTTATAACTCTCATGGCTTGGTTTTGGAGTTTGCTAATTTTATCGAAGTTCGCCTTTGCTGCTGTTGTCCATGCCGCAATGCCATAATCGAGAACTGGTCTCACTCTTCCAGTGTACAGTTTCTTTAGTATACTTTCGTCTGCTCCCCAGCTTGTGCCAGCAAGTTTCATCATGATTGCCATTCTTTCTCTGGCTCTCATGCGGTTTCTCTCGATCTGACTTTTCCATGTCATGCGCCGATCAAATGTGACTCCCAGGTGGTTTGGGTTGTCGTTTGGCTGCAGGTATTTGCCGTTTAGACTTAATTTGGTGTTTTGGGGTTTGATTGATAGCGAGAATATTGTACATGTCGTTTTTTTCTCGTTTATGTTGACCAGCCATGAGTTCGCCCACTCTTCCAGCGATGTTAGGGCCTGCTGCATCTGATTTCTTGCTATGGTGAGATTCTTTTCAGAGGTCCACATAGCCAGATCGTCTGCAAACATTGAGCTATGGACTCTTCTTGGTATATTCTCTGTAATGTCATTTATATACACCAGGAAGAGTGTGGGTTGACAGTACTCTCCCTTGGGGTACTCCCTGCTCGAGTGTCACCTTTTTGCTCATCTCCCCTTGAACTTGCACTCTGGCCGTTCTGTTTTTGAGGTAGTGACTTATCCATTTGTACATTTTCCCACAAACTTCTCTTCTTCGTAGCTTAACTCTAAGTCCCTCTTTCCAGACTTTGTCAAATGATTTTTCCAGGTCCACCCAAACCGCTACTGTGTGTTTCTGCTCCTGGTAGGCATCTTTTATTTCCTGGGCTATGAGGATGACCTGATCCTCAGTGGATCTGTGCTGTCTAAAGCCTGCTTGCTGTGGAATTAGTATGCTTTTTTCTCCTAGATGCCACATCAGTCTGGTGTTTATCATACGTTCCATCAGTTTGCCGACACAGCTCAGTAGGCTCATAGGCCTGTATCCATTTGTATCTGTTTTGTCTTTTCCTTTCTTTGGTACTGGTACAAGTAATGCGTCTTTCCCTGCCTGTGGTACAATACCCCTATTCCAGCTTTGGTTCAGGAGTGATAGCAGTTTCCTCTTTGCTGTTTGTCTTCTTCTTCGTACGCAGTCAGACAGTAACCATTTTTTTTCGAAAAAAGCGGCGGTCATCCTGAGGCTGTCGCCACTGCCATAGAGCTTGTCTTGCAGTTCCACTGTTGATGGCCACATCTGCTCTCTCTGATCCTCGTATGTCGGGCAGTTCTGCAGCAGATGTTCAGAGGTCATTTTCCCGGTACCGCACGGGCATTCGTCGGTACCACCTATCTTCAATTTGTTGAATAGGTGGTACCTCAATCTATTGTGGCCAGTGCGAAGTCTGAAGACAACGACCTGCTCTCTTCTGTTCAACTGGTAATAGGCATCGTTTTTGGTGTAACCAGTATGTTCGGTTTCCCATTTGGTCATGTATCTGGCTTTAATAAGCCGTTTTGACTCTTCGTACGTCATACTAGTATCTGTTTGTGGTAGTCTTGCACCTTCTTTTGCCAGTCTGTCTGCCTCCTCGTTGCCTTGGATGTTGCAGTGTGATGGGACCAACTGTACAACTACCATTTTTGGTGCGGGCTGCTGGCACAGTTGGCAGAGTGCTGCTCTTAAGTCATTAAGCTCAGTGTTTTTCTGGCTTTTTAGCGCTGTGACTACGGCCAGAGCATCTGTAAGCAGGACTGTATGGCTTTCATTTTCTTTATGTGTCACCATTTCTTCCACTGCCGCCCTCAGTGCCTCTGCCTCCGCTCTGAAATTGCTTGTGTACTTACCAGTACCGAATGAATGTATTATTTTTCTGCCATTTGGTAGGTTCAGGAATGCTCCTGCCCCTCCGTTCTGTGTAGTGTTTGTTACAGAACCGTCGGTGTATGCATGGATCCAGTCCATGCTTGGGTAGTTTTTCGATATAAAGCTTAGGGTAGTATCTCTCATTTCTTTTTCAGTCTGGCAGTTTTTGTTTCCAATACCTGGTATATTTTCTACCACCTCTGGAAATATATCCTGCCTCCAGGTAGGTTTTCGTACAGTAGTGATGGGTTTTGGTGTTGTTAGTGCGTTTATGGGATCTTCGTGCATCTTTGCTTTGGCTATTTCTGCAAAGTTTCTGCGCTTTAGTTTCCCATTTCCCAAATTGTTTAGTCTCTGGTGCATTGGATGGTCAGTCAGTCTTCGGAGTTTCTCTGACTGCAGCTGGGCTCTGCAGTCTCTTCTATCGGTCATGGATTGCAGTTTTGTAATCTTTTCAAGTTCTACAATTGGCGTTGACTTCATGCCTCCTGTTATAACTCTCATGGCTTGGTTTTAAAGTTTGCTAACTTTGTCGAAGTTCGCCTTTGCTGCTGTTGTCCATGCCGCAATGCCATACTCGAGAACTGGTTTCACTCTTCCAGTGTGCAGTTTCTTTAGTATGCTTTCGTCTGCTCCCCAGCTTGTGCCAGCAAGTTTCCTCGTGATTGCCATTCTTTCTCTGGCTCTCATTCGGTTTCTCTCGATCTGACTTTTCCATGTCATGCGCCGATCAAATCTGACTCCCAGATAGTTTGGGTTGTCGTTTGGTTGCAGGAATTTGCCATTTAATCTTAATTTGGTATTTTGGGGTTTGATTGAAAGCGAGAATATTGTGCATGTGGTTTTCTCCTCGTTTATTTTGACCAGCCATGAGTTCGCCCACTCTTCCAGCGATGTTAGGGCCTGCTGCATCTGATTTCTTGCTATGGTGAGATTCTTTTCAGAGGTCCACATAGCCAGATCGTCTGCAAACATTGAGCTATGGACTCTTCTTGGTATATTCTCTGTAATGTCGTTTATATACACCAGGAAGAGTGTGGGTGACAGTACTCCCCCTTGGGGTACTCCCTGCTCGAGTGTCACCTTTTTATTCATCTGCCCTTGTACTTGGACTCTGGCCGTTCTGTTTTTGAGGTAGTGGTTGGTCCACTTGTACATTTTCCTACAAACATCACTTCTTCTTAGCTTGACTCCAAGTCCATCTTTCCAGACTTTGTCAAATGCCTTTTCCAGGTCCACCCAAACCGCTACTGTGTGTTTCTGTGCCTGGCAGTCATCTATTATTTCTTGGGCTATGAGGATGACCTGGTCCTCAGTGGATCTGTGCTGTCTAAAGCCTGCTTACTGTGGAATTAGTATTCGTTTTTCTTCCAGATGCCACATCAGTCTGGTTTTTATCATACGTTCCATCAGTTTGCCGACACAGCTCAGTAGGCTCATAGGCCTGTATCCATTTGTATCTGTTTTGTCTTTTCCTTTCTTTGGTACTGGTAGAAGTACTGCGTCTTTCCATGCCTGGGGTACAATACCCCTTTTCCAGCTTTGGTTCAGGAGTGATAGCAGTTTCGTCTTTGCTGTTTGGCCCAGCCCCAACAGCCTTTCGTTTGTTATCCCGTCTTTTCCGGGAGATTTCCTTTTCTTTAATGTTCTCATGGCCTCTTCCATTTCGTTCATTGTTAATTTTGTCATCATATGCTCTTCTGGTGCCATATTGATATTGTCGTGCCCCTTTTGCTCTTCATTAATGTCTGTATGCCTATTTGCAGGGACATCTATGTGGTTCGCTCTGGCGTAGTGTTCAACAAAGGCGTTTGCGGCTTTTTTTCCAGTGAGCAAGTTTTCGCCCTGCTTGATGGTAATGTGTTTGTTCGATGGAGTTTCGTCATTCATGGCTCTGACTAGCTTTCATAGTTTGTTCCCTTCTTTGTCTAAGTTGAGGCTTTCTGTTTTTTTGTTTTTCCAGCTTTCTCTTGCCGTTTGGTTTAGAGTGTATTTGTATTTCGCCGTGGCCGCTTTGGGGGCGATATTTGCCTCCATAGATTGTTCTCGCTCTGCCAAGTTCCTAGCATTTGTGACTACTTCTTCCGCTTTCTGCAACTCATCATTCCAATAGGGCTTATAATTTTTCCTTGCTCCTCTTGGGATGGTTTCAGTGGCATCTTGCATTATTGCTTTGCTTAGGCTTTCCACCATGGGCTTCGTTTTGTTGTTCCGTGTGTTGATGGTTTTACACAGCCCATCTGTCAGGCTTGCAAATCTGTCCCAGTCGGCTCGTTTGTAATTCCAACGTGGGAGCGGTTTTGTTTCCTGTGGGCCTACTTCCATATCGATTTCAAGCCTAATTGGCCTGTGGTCGCTACCTGCCAATTGGTTTAGCACCTGGCGGTCTATTTTATGGTGAATGTCCACTGTGGAGAAAGCCAAATCTGGAGTAGAGGTGGTATGCCATGTTCTAGAATAGAAGCCAGGGCTATCCTCCGGCCTGTGCGGCTCGTTTGTAATTCCAACGTGGGAGCGGTTTTGTTTCCTGTGGGCCTACTTCCATATCGATTTCAAGCCTAATTGGCCTGTGGTCGCTACCTGCCAATTGGTTTAGCACCTGGCGGTCTATTTTATGGTGAATGTCCACTGTGGAGAAAGCCAAATCTGGAGTAGAGGTGGTATGCCATGTTCTAGAATAGAAGCCAGGGCTATCCTCCGGCCTGTTGATTAGGGAGAGATTTGTGTCTATCTCCCAATCTTCCACTTCGTCACCTCTGCTGTCTGTGTCCGGGTATCCCCATCTCTCTGAGTGGCTGTTGAAGTCTCCAACTACTATGCAATTGGAGTCTTTGACTTCCATACTCGCGAGCGATAGGTCTTTATTTTGGTGGTCCGTACAGGTTGAAGATGCGAAGGTATTGTCTGAAATATCTTAGTTGGCCTGTCTTGTGTGAAGCCAGCTTGATGTGGCATAATCCCGTTTTTACAGTCAAAGTGGGACATAACTCTGGTATTTACAAGTAATTACGTCAGTTTACCTTTGGAGATGAACAAATTGATTGGCGTTTAACTGTCAGCTTTTGTTCTTGTCGTTATCATGTTTTACTACAGGAATAAAGGTTGTCTTTTACTATCTGCGGCACTGCCCCATCTTTCCGGTCTATATTTATATTTTTAAAAGTTTTTTACTTTTGCGACCACTGTTTTGTTTTATACTACACTTTTAAGTTCACTTTTTCCTGGAGATATTGCGATTGTGTGTATGTGTGTGTGTGCATACGTGTTTGTGTGCGTGCGTGTGTGTTAGTGTGTTTGTGTACGTGCGTGCGTTTCTGTGCGTGCGTGCGTATGTGCGTCGTGCGTGTGTGTTTGGGTGCGTGCGTGTGTGTTCGTGCGTGCGCGTGTTTGTGTTTGTGCGTGCGTGTATGTGTGTGTGTGTGTGTGTGTTGTTGTTAAGTTGCCTTAGCTAATCTCCTAATTCTTGCTTGCTAAAGTTCGTCATCATGAACTTATCATCTATGGTTGGTGTTTGTTCCTCTGATCATACATGTTAATTTCCGAATCTCTCTTTCATGACCTATTTTTCAATGAATAAGTTTGCTGCACGGTTACCAGATTGCCAATGTTCTCCAGTGAGATTTCCATGCACAACGACTTTGCAAACGTTCACGTCGTTGTGCCATTGTTTTCTAGGCTGACGTTCTCGGTTATTTTCTACCTAACTGTTGCTTGTTGTCTCATGTATAACTTGTGTACTTTGCTGCGGCACTCTTTAGTTGGATATTACTTTTCAGGGTTTGGTCAAAATGATGATCATTCTATTGCGATTGATATTTTTTCCAGAGGTATATGCAGATCTTCTGACCAGTATAGTATATAGGTATTTCTAGTTCCACTAATGAGTGTTTCCTTTAAGTATTGCTCTCTTAAGCTTTCCTACCATATAAATAACTAAGAATGGCCACCTAATCAATGAAATATATATATGAAGAGAGATAATCGAAAACATGTGATGGACCAATATATAATACAATTCCTGGCGAGAATGAATGTCTGGCTGAAAAGTGCAAATATCGCAGTCACGCTGTAAACTAGCGACACAACCCATTCCGTTCTCCGGACTACATCCTGCTACTTGCAAATCCCTGTTCAGGGCTTGGCAGCGTGAAATTGAGAACGAACGCAGAACAAAAAGAGAAAAAAGAAGAAGAAGAAGAAGAAGAAGAAGAAGAAGAAGAAGAAGAAGAAGAAGAATATGAAGACAACAAATAATATAATTACAAGAAATTGGGGAGGAAGACTAACGTATGGACAGGCAAAATATACTGATCGGACACGTTAGTCAGGGTCAGGCAAAATATTCTGGCCAAGACCCTCATCTCAACTGCCTAGTAGCCCGCACTGCAAACAGGCTGTTTTAATGGCATCCTGACTAACGGGGTGAGGGTTCGACGTCCCCCCCCCCCCCCCGTAGGAGTGAGTGACACGCAGATAAAAGCATAGCACAACCGCATGGAGGACGCCGGCAAACCTTTATCTGCACGCTCGGGATGTGGGGACAGCTACTGCAACCCGCCACTTAACGTCCGTTTCAGCGCACACAAAAGAGTGACCTACTAAATGTGGTCATTCGCAAAGAACGATAACGACATTACAAGAGACCTGGTCAGTGAAAAGAACAGCAACAGTATAACAGAAAGAGGTAGCGACAGATACATAAGAAGCCAGTGTGAGTGAGACACGTTTCACAAGATAATGTGGCTGACAGAAAGAGGTAGCGACAGATACATAAGAAGCCAGTGTGAGTGAGACACGTTTCACAAGATAATGTGGCTGACAGAAAGAGGTAGCGACAGATACATAAGAAGCCAGAGTGAGTGAGACACGTTTCACAAGATAATGTGGCTGACAGAAAGAGGTAGCGACAGATACATAAGAATCCAGAGTGAGTGAGACACGTTTCACAAGATAATGTGGCTGACAGAAAGAGGTAGCGACAGATACATAAGAAGCCAGTGTGAGTGAGATACGTTTCACAAGATAATGTGGCTGAAAGAAAGAGGTAGCGACAGATACATAAGAAGCCAGTGTGAGTGAGACACGTTTCACAAGATGATGTGGCTGACAGAAAGAGGTAGCGACAGATACATAAGAAGCCAGAGTGAGTGAGACACGTTTCACAAGATAATGTGGCTGACAGAATGAGGTAGCGACAGATACATAAGAAGCCAGAGTGAGTGAGACACGTTTCACAAGATAATGTGGCTGACAGAAAGAGGTAGCGACAGATACATAAGAAGCCAGAGTGAGTGAGACACGTTCCACAAGATAATGTGGCTGACAGAAAGAGGTAGCGACAGATACATAAGAAGCCAGTGTGATTGAGACACGTTTCACAAGATAATGTGGCTGAAAGAAAGAGGTAGCGACAGATACATAAGAAGCCAGTGTGAGTGAGACACGTTTCACAAGATAATGTGGCTGACAGAAAGAGGTAGCGACAGATACATAAGAAGCCAGAGTGAGTGAGACACGTTTCACAAGATAATGTGGCTGACAGAAAGAGGTAGCGACAGATACATAAGAAGCCAGAGTGAGTGAGACACGTTTCACAAGATAATGTGGCTGACAGAAACAGGTAGCGACAGATACATAAGAAGCCAGAGTGAGTGAGACACGTTTCACAAGATAATGGCAGACAGAAAGAGGTAGCGACAGATACATAAGAAGCCAGAGTGAGTGAGACACGTTTCACAAGATAATGTGGCTGACAGAAAGAGGTAGCGAGAGATACATAAGAAGCCAGTGTGAGTGAGACACGTTTCACAAGATAATGTGGCTGACAGAAAGAGGTAGCGACAGATACATAAGAAGCCAGTGTGAGTGAGACACGTTTCACAAGATAATGTGGCTGACAGAAAGAGGTAGCGACAGATACATAAGAAGCCAGAGTGAGTGAGACACGTTTCACAAGATAATGTGGCTCACAGAAAGAGGTAGCGACAGATACATAAGAAGCCAGAGTGAGTGAGACACGTTTCACAAGATAATGTGGCTCACAGAAAGAGGTAGCGACAGATACATAAGAAGCCAGAGTGAGTGAGACACGTTTCACAAGATAATGTGGCTGACAGAAAGAAATAGCGACAGATACATAAGAAGCCAGAGTGAGTGAGACACGTTTCACAAGATAATGTGGCTGACAGAAAGAGGTAGCGACAGATACATAAGAAGCCAGAGTGGGTGAGACACGTTTCACAAGATAATGTGGCTGACAGAAAGAGGTAGCGACAGATACATAAGAAGCCAGTGTGAGTGAGACACGTTTCACAAGATAATGTGGCTGACAGAAAGAGGTAGCGACAGATACATAAGAAGGCAGAGTGAGTGAGACACGTTTCACAAGATAATGTGGCTGACAGAAAGAGGTAGCGACAGATACATAAGAAGCCAGAGTGAGTGAGACACGTTTCACAAGATAATGTGGCTGACAGAAAGAGGTAGCGACAGATACATAAGAAGCCAGTGTGAGTGAGACACGTTTCACAAGATAATGTGGCTGACAGAAAGAGGTAGCGACAGATACATAAGAAGCCATAGTGAGTGAGACACGTTTCACAAGATAATGTGGCTGACAGAAAAAGGTAGCGATAGATACATAAGAAGCCAGTGTGAGTGAGACACGTTTCACAAGATAATGTGGCTGACAGAAAGAGGTAGCGATAGATACATAAAAAGCCAGAGTGAGTGAGACACGTTTCACAAGATAATGTGGCTGACAGAAAGAGGTAGCGACAGATACATAAGAAGCCAGAGTGAGTGAGACACGTTTCACAAGATAATGTGGCTGACAGAAAGAGGTAGCGACAGATGCATAAGAAGCCAGAGTGAGTGAGACACGTTTCACAAGATAATGTGGCTGACAGAAAGAGGTAGCGACAGATACATAAGAAGCCAGAGTGAGTGAGACACGTTTCACAAGATAATGTGGCTGACAGAAAGAGGTAGCGATAGATACATAAGAAGCCAGTGTGAGTGAGACACGTTTCACAAGATAATGTGGCTGACAGAAAGAGGAAGCGACAGATACATAAGAAGCCAGAGTGAGTGAGACACGTTTCACAAGATAATGTGGCTGACAGAAAGAGGTAGCGATAGATACATAAGAAGCCAGAGTGAGTGAGACACGTTTGACAAGATAATTTGGCTGACAGAAAGAGGTAGCGACAGATACATAAGAAGCCAGAGTGAGTGAGACACGTTTCACAAGATAATGTGGCTGACAGAAAGAGGTAGCGACAGATACATAAGAAGCCAGAGTGAGTGAGACACGTTTCACAAGATAATGTGGCTCACAGAAAGAGGTAGCGACAGATACATAAGAAGCCAGAGTGAGTGAGACACGTTTCACAAGATAATGTGGCTGACAGAAAGCGGTAGCGACAGATACATAAGAAGCCAGAGTGAGTGAGACACGTTTCACAAGATAATGTGGCTGACAGAAAGAGGTAGCGACAGATACATAAGAAGCCAGAGTGAGTGAGACACGTTTCACAAGATAATGTGGCTGACAGAAAGAGGTAGCGACAGATACATAAGAAGCCAGTGTGAGTGAGACACGTTTCACAAGATAATGTGGCTGACAGAAAGCGGTAGCGACAGATACATAAGAAGCCAGAGTGAGTGAGACACGTTTCACAAGATAATGTGGCTGACAGAAAGAGGTAGCGACAGATACATAAGAAGCCAGAGTGAGTGAGACACGTTTCACAAGATAATGTGGCTGACAGAAAGAGGTAGCGACAGATACATAAGAAGCCAGTGTGAGTGAGACACGTTTCACAAGATAATGTGGCTGACAGAAAGAGGTAGCGATAGATACATAAGAAGCCAGTGTGAGTGAGACACTTTTCACAAGATAATGTGGCTGACAGAAAGAGGTAGCGACAGATACATAAGAAGCCAGAGTGAGTGAGACACGTTTCAAAAGATAATGTGGCTGACAGAAAGAGGTAGCGACAGATACATAAGAAGCCAGAGTGAGTGAGACACGTTTCACAAGATAATGTGGCTGACAGAAAGACGTAGCGACAGATACATAAGAAGCCAGTGTGAGTGAGACACGTTTCACAAGATAATGTGGCTGACAGAAAGAGGTAGCGACAGATACATAAGAAGCCAGAGTGAGTGAGACACGTTTCACAAGATAATGTGGCTGACATAAAGAGGTAGCGACAGATACATAAGAAGCCAGAGTGAGTGAGACACGTTTCACAAGATAATGTGGCTGACAGAAAGAGGTAGCGACAGATACATAAGAAGCCAGTGTGAGTGAGACACGTTTCACAAGATAATGTGGCTGACAGAAAGAGGTAGCGACAGATACATAAGAAGCCAGAGTGAGTGAGACACGTTTCACAAGATAATGTGGCTGACAGAAAGAGGTAGCGATAGATACATAAGAAGCCAGTGTGAGTGAGACACGTTTCACAAGATAATGTGGCTGACAGAAAGAGGTAGCGACAGATACATTAGAAGCCAGAGTGAGTGAGACACGTTTCACAAGATAATGTGGCTGACAGAAAGAGGTAGCGATAGATACATAAGAAGCCAGAGTGAGTGAGACACGTTTCACAAGATAATTTGGCTGACAGAAAGAGGTAGCGACAGATACATAAGAAGCCAGAGTGAGTGAGACACGTTTCACAAGATAATGTGGCTGACAGAAAGAGGTAGCGACAGATACATAAGAAGCCAGAGTGAGTGAGACACGTTTCACAAGATAATGTGGCTCACAGAAAGAGGTAGCGACAGATACATAAGAAGCCAGAGTGAGTGAGACACGTTTCACAAGATAATGTGGCTGACAGAAAGCGGTAGCGACAGATACATAAGAAGCCAGAGTGAGTGAGACACGTTTCACAAGATAATGTGGCTGACAGAAAGAGGTAGCGACAGATACATAAGAAGCCAGAGTGAGTGAGACACGTTTTACAAGATAATGTGGCTGACAGAAAGAGGTAGCGACAGATACATAAGAAGCCAGTGTGAGTGAGACACGTTTCACAAGATAATGTGGCTGACAGAAAGCGGTAGCGACAGATACATAAGAAGCCAGAGTGAGTGAGACACGTTTAACAAGATAATGTGGCTGACAGAAAGAGGTAGCGACAGATACATAAGAAGCCAGAGTGAGTGAGACACGTTTCACAAGATAATGTGGCTGACAGAAAGAGGTAGCGACAGATACATAAGAAGCCAGTGTGAGTGAGACACGTTTCACAAGATAATGTGGCTGACAGAAAGAGGTAGCGATAGATACATAAGAAGCCAGTGTGAGTGAGACACGTTTCACAAGATAATGTGGCTGACAGAAAGAGGTAGCGACAGATACATAAGAAGCCAGAGTGAGTGAGACACGTTTCACAAGATAATGTGGCTGACAGAAAGAGGTAGCGACAGATACATAAGAAGCCAGAGTGAGTGAGACACGTTTCACAAGATAATGTGGCTGACAGAAAGAGGTAGCGACAGATACATAAGAAGCCAGTGTGAGTGAGACACGTTTCACAAGATAATGTGGCTGACAGAAAGAGGTAGCGACAGATACATAAGAAGCCAGTGTGAGTGAGACACATTTTACAAGATAATGTGGCTGACAGAAAGAGGTAGCGATAGATACATAAGAAGCCAGTGTGAGTGAGACACGTTTCACAAGATAATGTGGCTGACAGAAAGAGGTAGCGATAGATACATAAGAAGCCAGTGTGAGTGAGACACGTTTCACAAGATAATGTGCCTGACAGAAAGAGGTAGCGACAGATACATAAGAAGCCAGTGTGAGTGAGACACGTTTCACAAGATAATGTGGCTGACAGAAAGAGGTAGCGATAGATACATAAGAAGCCAGTGTGAGTGAGACACGTTTCACAAGATAATGTGGCTGACAGAAAGAGGTAGCGACAGATACATAAGAAGCCAGAGTGAGTGAGACACGTTTCACGAGATAATGTGGCTGACAGAAAGAGGTAGCGATAGATACATAAGAAGCCAGAGTGAGTGAGACACGTTTCACAAGATAATGTGGCTGACAGAAAGAGGTAGCGACAGATACATAAGAAGCCAGAGTGAGTGAGACACGTTTCACAAGATAATGTGGCTGACAGAAAGAGGTAGCGACAGATACATAAGAAGCCAGAGTGAGTGAGACACGTTTCACAAGATAATGTGGCTGACAGAAAGAGGTAGCGACAGATACATAAGAAGCCAGTGTGAGTGAGACACGTTTCACAAGATAATGTGGCTGACAGAAAGAGGTAGCGACAGATACATAAGAAGCCAGAGTGAGTGAGACACGTTTCACAAGATAATGTGGCTGACAGAAAGAGGTAGCGACAGATACATAAGAAGCCAGAGTGAGTGAGACACGTTTCACAAGATAATGTGGCTGACAGAAAGAGGTAGCGACAAATACATAAGAAGCCAGTGTGAGTGAGACACGTTTCACAAGATAATGTGGCTGACAGAAAGCGGTAGCGACAGATACATAAGAAGCCAGAGTGAGTGAGACACGTTTCACAAGATAATGTGGCTGACAGAAAGAGGTAGCGACAGATGCATAAGAAGCCAGAGTGAGTGAGACACGTTTCACAAGATAATGTGGCTGACAGAAAGAGGTAGCGACAGATACATAAGAAGCCAGTGTGAGTGAGACACGTTTCACAAGATAATGTGGCTGACAGAAAGAGGTAGCGATAGATACATAAGAAGCCAGTGTGAGTGAGACACGTTTCACAAGATAATGTGGCTGACAGAAAGAGGTAGCGACAGATACATAAGAAGCCAGAGTGAGTGAGACACGTTTCACAAGATAATGTGGCTGACAGAAAGAGGTAGCGACAGATACATAAGAAGCCAGAGTGAGTGAGACACGTTTCACAAGATAATGTGGCTGACAGAAAGAGGTAGCGACAGATACATAAGAAGCCAGTGTGAGTGAGACACGTTTCACAAGATAATGTGGCTGACAGAAAGAGGTAGCGACAGATACATAAGAAGCCAGTGTGAGTGAGACACATTTTACAAGATAATGTGGCTGACAGAAAGAGGTAGCGATAGATACATAAGAAGCCAGTGTGAATGAGACACGTTTCACAAGATAATGTGGCTGACAGAAAGAGGTAGCGATAGATACATAAGAAGCCAGTGTGAGTGAGACACGTTTCACAAGATAATGTGCCTGACAGAAAGAGGTAGCGACAGATACATAAGAAGCCAGAGTGAGTGAGACACGTTTCACAAGATAATGTGGCTGACAGAAAGAGGTAGCGACAGATACATAAGAAGCCAGAGTGAGTGAGACACGTTTCACAAGATAATGTGGCTGACAGAAAGAGGTAGCGACAGATACATAAGAAGCCAGTGTGAGTGAGACACGTTTCACAAGATAATGTGGCTGACAGAAAGAGGTAGCGACAGATACATAAGAAGCCAGAGTGAGTGAGACACGTTTCACAAGATAATGTGGCTGACAGAAAGAGGTAGCGACAGATACATAAGAAGCCAGAGTGAGTGAGACACGTTTCACAAGATAATGTGGCTGACAGAAAAAGGTAGCGACAGATACATAAGAAGCCAGAGTGAGTGAGACACGTTTCACAAGATAATGTGGCTGACAGAAAGAGGTAGCGACAGATACATAAGAAGCCAGTGTGAGTGAGACACGTTTCACAAGATAATGTGGCTGACAGAAAGAGGTAGCGACAGATACATAAGAAGCCAGAGTGAGTGAGACACGTTTCACAAGATAATGTGGCTGACAGAAAGAGGTAGCGACAGATACATAAGAAGCCAGAGTGAGTGAGACACGTTTCACAAGATAATGTGGCTGACAGAAAGAGGTAGCGACAGATACATAAGAAGCCAGAGTGAGTGAGACACGTTTCACAAGATAATGTGGCTGACAGAAAGAGGTAGCGACAGATACATAAGAAGCCAGTGTGAGTGAGACACGTTTCACAAGATAATGTGGCTGGCAGAAAGAGGTAGCGACAGATACATAAGAAGCCAGAGTGAGTGAGACACGTTTCACAAGATAATGTGGCTGACAGAAAGAGGTAGCGACAGATGCATAAGAAGCCAGAGTGAGTGAGACACGTTTCACAAGATAATGTGGCTGACAGAAAGAGGTAGCGACAAATACATAAGAAGCCAGTGTGAGTGAGACACGTTTCACAAGATAATGTGGCTGACAGAAAGAGGTAGCGACAGATACATAAGAAGCCAGAGTGAGTGAGACACGTTTCACAAGATAATGGCAGACAGAAAGAGGTAGCGACAGATACATAAGAAGCCAGAGTGAGTGAGACACGTTTCACAAGATAATGTGGCTCGCAGACAGGCAATCAATGAAATATTTAAACAAGTTAGTGAGACAGTAACAGAGATGGAGAGATGAGAGAATTACACAAAACGACAAGGTAACGAAGAAAAGAAAGACAAGGAGAAATGTGATTGACAATGAAAATAATTTAAGATTTAAACAGAGGGGGGGGGGGGGGGAGAAACAATGATGTTAGCATGCGGTGGTGGGTGAGAGAGAGAGAGAGAGAGAGAGAGAGAAAGAAAGAGAGAGAGAGGGGGGTGAATACTTCAATTTGAGTAAAGTGTAGACAAACGTCAATCGAATGTGGCTGAATAACGAACAATTAGATTAAGCGAAATATGCAATTGATGGAATGAACAGCTGTGGACCACCCAAAAAAAAACTGCAGAAAGAAGGTGAGAAGGTAAAACAAGCTAAAACAAATTTTAAAAAGAATGAAAAAGAAAGTAAAATAGATATAAAAAAAGAAAGAAAGATAGACAGAAAGAAAGATAAAGAAAAAAAGAAAGAAAGACAAACAGACAGGCAAACAGACATATTAAGGAGGATATAAATTATGAAAGGTACAAAGGCAACCGATAAGAAGAAATAAGGATAACATTTAGAAATATCTGAGAAGACATGTTCTGTTTGTTCTGTCTATGTTCATGTGTATCTCACACTGCCTCCAAGAGATGCTCACAATAAGCAAAGGTAATAATCACCGTCTAGCTCCCAGTGACAGGGTGTCCCAATATCTCTACCGGGAGGTTCATCTCACCATCTCTTAGCAACAAGCATAATAATCACCCCCTAAATCATCTACCGGAGGGACTATTCCCAACTCCCGTTGCCCCCTGCCAGACGTATTGCCTGAACGCATTAGCAGTTATCACAAGCTCATCTAGGCTCATGTTCATTGTGGGGAAGAGGAGGAGAAGAGAGGAGAGAAGAGGAGGAATGAAAAGAGAAGAGATTTGGTGCGTGTGTGTGGCGGCGGGAGTGCCGCGTGAGAGCCGAGACGGCCTTAGTATGACAGATAAGCACTATCTATAATGTTTCGGTTTTGAACACACATTTCGGTACCAAGATGCTGAACAGTGTCATGAGCTACAGCAGTCAACTACCTAAAAGCTGGCTGCTAGCGTCAGGGCCAGCGAAAGAGAACTGACAAGTCCCTTCTACACCTCCAAACGGTGATTCTGGATAACAGGATAAAACAGAGCAGACTGACTAAGATGAAGGGATCGTAGAGAGAAGGCTAGCCTGATGCCCAAAAATGAATGCGGATGTGACGAACCGAGATATGCAAATATCGCGGGCAAGCTGTAAACAAAAACACAACGCATTTCGTTATCCGAACAACATCATGCTACTGTCAAAACCCTTATCATTGCTTGGTAGCGGACGTTTGAGAACGAACGACAAAAAAAAGAAATACGCATTTATAAGTTTAACAAAACCATTAATGCGTTCTGTGTAACAATCCTGACAGATTCGCCTGAATGATCCTTGGTTGAATAATGATGCAGCAGTTTGTGATCAACACGCCCGATGGGAGTCTGTCAGGACAGAAATAAACTCTCTCCACTTCGGTCGGTCTGCCGCCCCTTTCCCGTTCAGCTTCCAAGTTCCAGACTGCGCACACATGCTACTAATTATCAGCTACTTAATGGTGAGCTAGATTTTGTGCACGCTAATGGTAACTGCATATCTCTGTTTTTCAAAACAGATATATGTATCAAGTAATCAGTACAGGTTGGTGGCCGATCATCGTCTCGAGAACTCTTTACTTTTTTTTTTATGCCACTGTTTTTTTTTTGTGTTTTTTTTTGTGGTGGTGGTGTGGGGCGGGTGGGGGAGAGAAAAAGAGAGAGAAGAAAAAGGACAGAGGGGGAGAGAGAAGAAGAGGGGAGGAGTGTGCCGTTGGTCAGGAAATCGGTATAAGTGTGAGTTTTTCTATTTACCCCCACTCCCAGAGACAATTTTACTGTTTTTTTTGTGTTTTTTTTTTTGGGGGGGGGGGGGGGGGGCGCCGCTAACTGAGTTGAAATTATGCTTCACTTTAGATTGTTAATTAGCTACCAACATGTCATATATTGTTCACGGTCCAACAGTATCTTCTATTGATATTAGATTTGCAAAACACTATAACAATAATCCATGAAAATTAATATGTCACTGATACAGACAAAAAATATATATAAAATATAGTCAATAGTATATGCCCGAGGTAGCTTCAAAAATTTTTCGAGAATTAGCCCATTGTATAGAAAGAAGTTACAATAGAATTATCTACACTATATTTCCTTCAAACTAGTTCCCTTCGGCAGTCCACACTTTTGGCAACGTGCATACATCTGCTGGAAACATTCGTGGAACCCATTCTTTGGTGATAACGTCCTCGGCATCCTTCAATCGCTGTCCTTTCAGTGCCATCTCAGTCGAGGGAACAAGAAGAAATCAGCCGGTGTCAGGTCGGGAGAATATTGAGGATGTTCCAAGGTAATCACAATGTGCTTTGTGAGGTACTGCTTCACAAGTAGGGATCGATGTGCGCCAGCATTGTCATGCAGCTGAATCCAACTGTTTGTTCTCCCTTTTTCTTGTCATTTTCTTCTGATTACAGAAGACGACGGAGGATATCATCGTACATTTCCTTGTTACCCGTCCAGCCTTCAGGAATGAAATTATGGTAGACGATACCCTAGGAATACAAAAATTAACTTCCAATATAGCGTTTCCTTTGCTCTTGTCCAAATCAAATGTATGTGTTCGGGGAGATGTGGGAGATTTCCATTCAGAGAACTGACGTTTTATCTGAGGATCGTACAAAAAAACACCAGGTCTATCTCCTGTGATTATGTTGTTGAGAAAATTGCTATCTTGATCAGCCATTGTGATTAGGTCTCCTGGCAGGGTCAATCTCGTTTCTTTCTGTTCAGGAAATAACATTTTGGTAACCATGTGTTGACAAACACGGTGCATGTGCTGTTCATTGTGGCGAATACTGTGGCAACTTCCGACTGATATGCCAACTTCTGAGGCTATTTTCTCGACACTAAGTCTTATGTACACAACGTTTCGAACACCGAACACGCACAATCTTTTCATTGTTGATCTAGGTTGACGATCGTCCACTACGTGCATCATCATCGACAATAACATGACCTTCACGGAAACGCTTGTGCCACTCAAATACGTGATTGTGGTATCACTATATGCTTTATTAAGCAATGTTTGTGTCTCTGAGGGTGACTTCTATAGCAAAACACAGAATGTGACATTTCTACGTTGTTCAATCAAGGACATTTTCAACTCCGACAATACAACGAGCCCAGCACACAAACAAAATGATGTAACTTCTGTTCGGGAATATATGCAATGTCATTTCGTCAAGATCACTAACAACTTATAAGTGTATATATTATTCATAATATCATCTTTCATTAAGACACGAGTCCAGTATTCCGGGAACTTTTTTGAAGATACCTTGTATTTTATTTGAAATGCTTCTCGGTGGGGTGATCACATTCTGAACTGGTGAAATGGCCGACAAAGTAAGTTTGAAGATCTCTGTTGATGTATCGGATGTCAGATTCATCATTAGCTTAGCCTAGAGTCATCATTAGCTTAGCCTAGAGTCATCATTAGCTTAGCCTAGAGTCATCATTAGCTTAGCCTAGAGTTATCATTAGCTTAGCCTAGACCCATCCTTAGCTTAGCTTAGAGTCATCATTAGCTTAGCCTAGTCCTCATTAGTTTAGCCGAGTCATCATTAGCTTAGCCTAGACCCATCATTAGCTTAGCCTAGAGTCATAATTAGCTTAGCCTAGAGTTATCATTAGCTTAGCCTAAAGTCATCCTTAGCTTAGCCTAGAGTCATAATTAGCTTAGCCTAGAGTCACAATTAGCTTAGCCTAGAGTTATCATTAGCTTAGCCTAAAGTCATCCTTAGCTTAGCCTAGAGTCATAATTAGCTTAGCCTAGAGTTATCATTAGCTTAGCCTTGACCCATCCTTAGCTTGGCCTAGAGTCATCATTAGCGTAGCCTAGTCCTCATTAGCTTAGCCTAGAGCCATCCTTAGCTTAGCCTAGAGTCCTCATTAGCTTAGCCTAGAGCCATCCTTAGCTTAGCCTAGAGTCCTCATTAGCTTAGCCTAGAGTCAAGTATTAGTTCCCATCAATTGAAAATCAAACGTTACTACAGTTGGTGTTAACAGTGCAATGAGAGAAAGGAGAAACGTACAATGGGGGGTGAGAGAAGGAGATCAAATAGCATGTGTGTGTGTGTGGAAGGAGATAGAGTGATATAGACAGAAAGAGACAGTCACAAAGAGAGATAGTGACATAGAGAGACAGAAAGAGTAAGAAAGAAAGAGAAAGAGATAGAGAAAGAGAGATAGACAGAGAGAGAAAGAGAGGAGACAGTGCGAGAGAGAGAGAGGGAGAAAGAGAGAGAGGGAGAGAAAATAAACAATTTGTGTAACGCATCTTATCATCGCTGGTGATGTAGTTAGTACGGAAGGTGGGTTAGTGAAATAGCATTTTAAAAACACAGAGAGGGAGTGACAGAATGTGGGAGCAGAGTGAGGGACCAGATTCACTCTGATAAGCTATGGTAAACAAAAAATATGGAGTACAATGTAGGGAGGTGGAGAGACTGATAGCGCACGGTAAAATAAGAGAAACAGGTTCGTAACGTAGCTGCTATACAAGTCAAGTATTTGTGTTTGTGTGTGAGAAAGCGTGTAAGAAAGATAGAGAGAGAGATATAGAGATAGAGAGAGAGATAGAGAGAGATAGAGAGCGAGATGTGTGGGGAAGGGGGAGGGGTGGTAGGAGGAAATGAAGAAAGAGAACGAAATAAAGTGTGTGTGGGAGAAAGGAGGGAAGGAAGGAATGAAACATAGAGTGACATATAAGAAAGGAGGGAAGGAACTAAAGATACAGAAAAAAGAAAGAAGAAGGGACGGGAGGAATGAACGAGAGAAGGAAAGAAGGAAAGAATCAGAGAAGGAACGAAAGAGACAGAAAAAGATATAGAAAGAAAGAAAGAATGAAAGAAAGGAAGATAAAAAGAAAGAGTACGTGAGAGAGAGAGAGAGAGAGATAGGGGGGGGGGGGGAGAAGAGACAGAGAAAGAAAAAAAGGACTGTAGGAAAGAAAATGCGAAAAAATTATCTCTCTTTCTTTCTCTCTCTCTCTCTCTCTCTCTCTCTCCAATGATAGCATCTAGTCCAGGGATTGCCAAATCTCTCAGTGAGACGGACTATCATATATATGTATACCATTGCACCAGGTACAAGAGCCCAATTTACCACTTACTGTTGTTATTCGATCATCTTAATTGTAACAAATGTTAAAACGTATGCTTAGTCAATTGTATGGCTTATTACTTGATAATGACCGCAGATATAAAGCGGTGCCTTTTGATATGAATTTAAAAACCTCTAAATAGTTGTGATTTCAATAAATTTCATTGAAATGTTTAGAAAATTACGTATTTGCATTGGAAGTAGAGGAATTGTTTTATTTTCACTTTTTTTTATTTTTAAGAAACAATTCAATTACAATTGAAATTATCAAACAGCTTTTCAAGAAATTAATATTTAATAAAATGAGATTAGTGCTATTATAGTCCAGTTTAATGGCGTTTAGTTACTAATGGTAACCCGCAGGACGTTCTAAAATAATTCGACATATAGCCGAAGACTTCGGCTACCTGGCAACAGACAATAATATGCTTGTTTGAATACCAGGATTCCAAATAAGTGACGCCCTTTGCAAACTGGCGACTGAGACCACCACTTAGAGAAGAAAATATCTAGTCCCATATTATTCACTCAAATTGCCTTCAGTATTATTTTCTCGACATCGACTGGTACGATCGGGTTCAAACCTTCAAGTCACACAACGCACAGGCATGGACAGCATTCAACCAATATACACCATCATTGGTTGCCCTTATTCGGTCACGTGACCGGACACCCGTGGAGGGCAGAAGAGAATAACGCTTGGCCAGGTAAACCATTGATCAAACTGTGTTAACCAGGGTCTGGTGGAAATACTGACACAAGACTACCCACCATACGTCCACACAGTTCTCTGGAACCATCTGTCTCTTGTGACAGTCTGGCTGACAAGGTGGGGATCGACGTGATCCACATAGTAGTAGGCGATACGCAGATAAAGCCAATCATACCACAACCTGCTAGAAGACCCAGGCCCACCTTCATCAGCACGTTTGTGATGTGCGGAAAGCTACTGCAACACTCCATCTAACAACCTTTTCATGGCGCACAAAAGAGTAATACTACTCATTCAACAACCACACATACAACTTTCTGATCACGTCTGGGCCAATCAGCTCTTGAAGCAGGACATGAACATTAGCGGTGGTAAGCTGTCCAGTCCTATATGGTCCCGTCCCAGCTGGTGAGCTATGCATATATTACAAGTATCATATAACAGCGGGGAGAGGAGACTAACGTCTGGTCAGGCTAAACCTACTGGTCGGACATTCACAAGATATACTGGACAAGACCGCAACCTCATTTTCATGCAGACTGCGGGGACAGACGTGATCCCCGTAGTAGTGAGCGACACCCAGATGAAGTCATGTATGGCACAACCGCCTGGGGGACGGCGGACCATGTTCGTCATCACGCTCGGTATGTTATAAAAGCTACTGCAACCCGCCACTTAACGTCAATTTCGTGGCGCACAAAAGAGTTTAAAAGTCTTACACACAGTGTGTATTAAACAACAACACATAGGGACTAGAGTGAGTTGTGGCCTACTTGTGTATGGAGAGGGAGGGAGGTAGGGAGGGAGAGGAAGAGAGGTGTTGGAGTTTGTTTGTTGGCTTTTGTTGGTGGTGGGACGAGAGATAGAGATAGAGAGAGTGTGACAGACAGACAGAGGGACAGGCAGAGAAAGAGAGATAGCGAGGGCGATAGAAAAAAAAGTGTGGATGGTCATAGCCCTCGCACATACAGAGAATGGAAATAGAAGTTAATGGCTTCCAGATGGTGCACCTCTCATCGCAGAGGGCTGGAATCGAGTTATATACGGGTATTGGTTTGGTATATGTTTCTAGACATATATCTCACTCTTTCTCGCACAATGTGTGTACACCAGCTCTTCAAGCAGGACATGGACACTAGATGTGGTAAGCTGGCCTCTCGTATATGGTCCCGTCCCCATTCATCCTGGCTGGGCCAAACAGGAATGACTCTACCCTCACAGCGTGCGGCTTGGACCACAGCAATTCCTGGTGGACACAGATGATTGGCGTGACCAGCCCTTGTTGTCTAGGCGGATTACTGCTACTAATTGCATGTTCCGTGAAAGCAAATTATATCGCATTCTCTCTTTCTCTCTCTATATATATATATATTTCTCTCTCTCTCATACACAATATTTTGTTGTGCAGATATGTTGCCGCCATCATTCTCATACAAGATCGTGCGCTTAATTATATCGCACTCCTCTTCTCTCAATCTCTCAGGCAAGATGGTTCGTTCGCATAACTCCGTCTACTTTCCGTCCCCTCTGCCTCAAAACAACAAGAAGATATATCGCTATTATTATAAACACCCACGGCAGGGACGGCATGGCCTAGTGGTTAAGTGGCACGGCTCACAACCAGAAGGTGCTGGGTTCGATCCCCATCACAGCACCGGCCGTTACCCCGGGGAAGTAAACCCTTAGAAAATGCAGGAGGAAGCAGACCCTTACATAAAATGCATGCTGAAGTCAGATGCACTGGGCCGACAGGCGCAAAATAAAAACCACAGTGCAACGCACACCGCCTTGGGGTTTAGAGAAAATGAGGCGAACGCAAAATTAAAAAAAAATATTTAAAAAAAACACCCACGGCACGGTTATATCTTACTCTTCTGACTGCATTCTCGCCAATGTGTGACAAGGGCCCGAAGGGAGAACAAACAACAGTAACCTGCCAGCTGATTACCCCATATTCCGGTAATGTAGACAATGCATGCACAATAAAAAAAAGTAAAGAAGACATAAACACCCCCCCCCCCCCCATGGGAGAAAAAAACCAAGGAGCAACTAAGTCCAGTTATATTCTATTCTCATCACATCATCGACTGTCTACATCTTCTGGTACACCTCACAGGAAGCACATTCATTTGGGGGAGAGAATATGCAGAGAGGCAATAGAGAGGAGAGATATTGGGGGCGGTGGGGAGTGTGAAGGGAGAAGGGGGAAAGAGGTAAGAAAAAGGGGGGGGACGCAGAGAGAATATGCAGAGGTAATAAAGAGAAGATGGAGAGAGAGAAAAGAGAGAAGAGAAGGGCGGGAGGAGAGAATATGCAGAGAGGCAATAGAGAGGAGAGATGGGGGAGAGAAGAGCGAGAGGGGAAAGAGAGAAGTGAAAGGGTAGGGGCAGTGAGCGCCCAATTCGCGTTTTGGAGGTGGTATCAGGAGGCGGGGAGGGGAGAGAAGAGAAGGAGAGAAGGAAAAGAGAGGCGGCGCAAGAAGAGAGAAAGAAGAGATACACACAATTCCCATCTAGGTTATCCCATCTAGGCCTATTTATCTCGCCGTATGTTCTATCGGCAGGTCGACTTAAGGGGAGTTTCATAGTTATCGTGTTGTCTACTGTGCCCGGATGCCGGATAAAGGGCGTGGAGGCCTCATAAGCCCGAGATCAGACAAATGGGGGGGGGGGGGCGCATACACAAGATGCAGCAGCGCATGAGCTGACAGCAGTCAGCGACTCATAGCTGGCTGTTGACATCAGGGTCAGTGACTCATAGCTGCCTGTTGACATCAGGGTCAGTTACTCATAGCTGCCTGTTGACATCAGGGTCAGCGAATCATAGCTGACAAAGACCCTATTCCGTATACCCCTGTCGGCCCTGGAAACAGCTGCACTAGTATGGACTAGCCAGTAGATTGGGATCGAAGAGGGAAGACAAACCCAGCATCCAAAAAACCAGCTCAAATCAGATGTGCCGGGCGGAAAGGCGCAGATATATCAGTCGCTCTCTCTCACTCTAGCTGGCTCTCTCTCTCTCACTCACACCGCACACGCCCGCACACACACACACACACACGCACACACACACACGCACGCACATACACACCTACATACACACACCCACCCACCCACCCACATACAAGAGTATTTCTGTTTTACTCACGGCATGTCCATCTCACCATTATTACATTGACCATGAATGTATCATTCACTGAATTTCCGTCAATCTAAACCGTGCGTGCGTGCGTGCGTGTGTGTGTGTGTGTGTGACATAGAAATAAACTGACTATTTCTTGATGTATATCAGTGCAAGTAAAATCTAAAATATCTGATAGCTCAGCCAAAAGCGACAATCTGCTACAACAGTGACCACACACACGACGTTAATTGAAAGTACCCGTACGTACATATCTACACCATTGGTAACGTTCTTCAGAAGACCCGCTGGTTTCGCTAGATATAGTAGGTACTAGCCTATTCATGGCAGATGCATTGAAATATAATAGCATGCCCAACTGCTTCCAAATCCTTTTAACTGTGTAATGATAAACACACTTAAGTCGGGGCAGAGTGTGTGCGTGCTTGTAAAAGCGGATTTATCTCTTTGTTATTATTTTCTTGTTATTCTATTTTAAAATTAATGCCTTTTTTTAAATAACGTTCTTGCTAATTTTGAAGAAAAAATGAACATGATGATGAAGAGGAAGAAGAATGGGGGGGGGGGGAGAAAGAAAGAGAGAGAGAGAGAAGAGAGAAGAGATTGTGTGTGCGCGCGTGTGTAAGTGTGTGTGTGTGTGGACTATGATAATAGGGAAGGAAAGATGTATATAGGTGTAGGAAAATGCGAAGTACGCGATGATGATAAAAGAGAAGAAGATTGCTTAAAATGTATTCTTCCTAGCGGAAAATGTCTTTCTACACGGGAAGATAAATGTGAAAATGTTGCCTTCATTTATTCCTTCGTCCTGGAGACAACAACAGATTCCAATTTATTTCATTTAGAACTGCTCACTCAGGGGGATTTGGCGTACTTATGTCTCTCTATCTCTATTGGTGTGTGCGTCTCTCCGTTTCTCTCTCTCTCGATCTCTATTTTGATGAAGTTTGTGTTCTATTATTTGGTGCAAGTGTGCTCAAGAGGATGAGCTGTTTGTGCACGTGTTTATAGTAACAGAGGAACGGGGTTCGAGCTGTCATTCCAGACTGGCAGTTTATGACGGAAAGGGTGAGAGGGAGAGCTGGATATCCCCCCCCCCCCCCCAACAACTAAAACTTAGTAGGTACTATGAAGATAGACACCTCATCCCCGACGGTAGTGCGGTACCATCGAAACTATCATGATCAGTTTGTATACAAATTGGTTGTGTCAGGTTTATCAAGTCCGTATGTGCAGTATGTCAATATTACAGGTTGACTAGCGTTCATGTCAGGTAGTCAGTGATGGTTGCGTGAATGTGTATCGGTGCTTTTTTTCTCTGTCCCTCTCTCTCTCTCTCTCGTTCGTTCTCTCTTTCTCGTCTTCTCTTATCTCTCTTGCTGTCTATCTCTCTCTCTCTCTCTTTCTCTCTCTCTCTCTCCGTGTAGTACAGTAACAACTGTAACTAGCCCCCATGTACTAGCTTTCATCAGCTATATAAAACTCCTTAATTAACTGTATGACTGAATATCAGATCATTAGCCGATAAATAGTTAAATGAAACAACACAATTTTCATGATGATTCGGGACAAAAAATACAACAGACAAGCTACCACGCTCCTGATATATTTCTCTCTCTACCCCTCTCCTTCTCCCCCGCCCCCTTTTCCAGATTACATAAACCAGAAAAGATAAAGCGTGAAAAAGCTGGAAGCGGGGCACAAATCACACAAGTACACACCAGAACTTGAGTGTAGGCATTAGACTTTGAGAAGTGCTTTCGTTTTAGAGACGGCCAGTCAACGACAGATTATGGAGCCCGCAATGATATCAGTAGAGACTGCGCCGGCGTGATACAACATAAGGGATGGGTTTGTTAAAGAGGAATTTGCGCGTTACTGTTGAATGTGTATGAGCAGGAACCGGCAGGGATAGCGTGGCCAGACATAATGTATCCAATTCGATATCTCTGGTTGATCTTCGCCCTATCCTTAACCTTCATCCCCGCCACTATCATCACCAAACGCTCAATAGAAATTACGTTGCACTGTTTCGTTTTGAACGTGGCTCTATGCATCTTATTTAAAGGAAGGTTTATATCGTGTTTGCTTCCCTCAGACCTTGACTTTTCCTATCCTGTCTGTAAGGCAACAAGTGTATATCACACCACTGCTCATGTACTTGCCCCGGTTACGAAACATTATTGGTAGATATGCCTGCACCGTCGTATCTATTTTCGTCCCAAAAGATTCTCTGACACGATTCTCTGGAGACATGAAAAATTGACGTTTTATATAAAACGGCAAAATAAGAGAACTACAGACATTACAAAACACAACTATTATACACACATTGCAATATACATAAAATATGCAGATATTGAGAGCATAAATGTGCTGGCAGTGATAAAAAATAATGTATTGCGTCTAGTAAGGCAGTCTAGTCAGTTACTTATGGTCCACTTGTACCCTGATCGGTGTTGTCGGGAGCCTTAGTCGCATCTGCTGTGCCAGATGCGTTGCTTCTGACGTGATGATTCCATGTCGCTAGAAAATGATCTTATGTCGCCTATTGACTTTCCCCCCTGTCATCTTCTTGCTCGGAAGCTGGACCGTCCAGGCATTCGTAGCTCGCTAGGGGAGCTGACCAAGGGGGCATTCTCGTCACGTCACCAAACCATCCCAGCGTCTCTCTGCACATGTATTCTGCACATCGATGACAGTCTGATGGCCATATCAGGGGGACGTTCTTGTGAGATGACCAAACCATCACAGCGTCTGTCTGGACATGTATACTGCACATCGATGGCAGTCTGATTTCTATGCCAATCGCTGCTCAAACTCAAAACATATGAGTGTGTATAGCCATGAATTGGTAGTAAGTTACAAACAGAAATACATAAGCTCGTCCTTCTGTACGTCCTGACATTTTATTCTCTCTCACTCTCTCTCTCTCTCTCTCTATATATATATATATATATATATATATATATATATATATATATATATATATAAATATATATATATCATCATCTTATTTACTAATCACTGCAACAACCATAAAAACTGCATTTTCTTTCAGACAATTTCATTCGAGCCAGCGTTCTATCCAAGGTAAGAAACGGAAAACTAGGAATCTGAAATGACGTCTAATATTGCAAGGGCTGGCGTGATGCGAGGCGGATAAACTCTAACCTCGGGTCATTTAGCCGGAACAGCAAGATAAGCTGCCGGGGATGTCAATACCAGTGGTTATTTTGTACCGCGCTGCGCTTCTGTATCAATTATGTGTGAAGGTTTTGTAACCAGCGTCCTAGGGGGAAGGGGACAGACGTTGTGTTATCTTATTATGTGATCAATCACTCGGATAAAGACCAGCTAACGTCATCACAACTATCTCTCTAACTCGTTCTCTCAATGGCTTAAATAATCTCAAGGTATGTGGGTAAATCCACTTCCTCTGAAACAAATATTTCTCTTTCCATATTATGTGTGCGCGTCTCTACCCTGTATACACCACCTCAAGACTACTAATCCGGATACAGACAGAATTTGACGTTTTAAATCTCTCTCTCTCTCTCTAGCTCTCTCATTCATTCATTGATTCATTTATTCATTCGTTCGTTCGTACGCACACACACACACTCACCTTCTCTATCAACATAGATTTGTGTCTGTGATCGAGTGTGTGTATTGAAGAAAAAAAAATGAAAGAGCAAGAAAAAAGTGAGAAAAAGAGGAAAAAGTAAGAAAGACAAAGAAAAACGAGAGAAAGAAAGAAAGGGAAAGAAAGAAAGAAACAAACACTGGTCCATAACACGAACATGTATTTCAAATGTATCAAAAGATTAGAAAAGAATTGAAACGAACAATTGGTATAGGATTATTTTTTTTAACAACTAAAAGAGAAAGAAAAGATAATCTATGAAAACATTTCTAGCACATCTTGCCCCACCACAAAACATATTATGCGCAAGTCAAGGCTATTTCCCATCCTGTCATACACACCTCGTCTTCTTGTCCACAGTCCTTGTGTCACCTTCCAGGAAGTTAAACTGAAATCAAAGTGCTGACCTACAATATTTTGTTTCTTTTACTAATTGCATACGATATTTGTCCACGTGAACTCTTTCTCCGAACTTACAAATGCTATCACAGCCTGCTTCTTATGCTGGAGGTAGCTTAAAAAAGTTCCAGGAATTAGTGAACTATATAAAAATAAGTTACAATAGAAATAACACCACTATATTTCCTTCAAACTAGTTCCCTTCGGCCACTACCTACTTTTGTCAACGTGCATACAGCTGCTGGAAACATTCGTGGAATGAATTCGTTGACACCTCTCTCAGATGTCTTGTCGCATTGATGGTAACGTCCTGAGCGTCATTGAATCACTTCAGTGCCGATTTTAGTCGAGGGAACAAGAACAAAATCAGCTGGTGCTAGGTCGGAGGAATATGTAGGATGTTCCAAGGTACTCACACATTGTGCTTTGCGAGGTACTGCTTTGCCAGTAGGGATCGATGTGCGCTCGCATTGTCATGCAGCATAACCCAACTGTTCTCCATTTTCTGGTCGTTTTCTTCTGATTGCATCTCTTAGACAACGGAGGATAAAAACGTACATTTCCTTGTTAACCGATCGGACATCACGAATGAAATCACGGGAATCACACACAAATTCCAACATAACTTCCCAAACGAAATTTCTGTGTCCGGGGAGATATGGAAGATTTCCATTCAGACGGCTGACGTTTTGTCTGAGGATTGTGCCACTCAAAGACTTACGATTTCTTCATTGCGGTATTACCAAATGCTTTATTAAGCAATGTTTGTATGTCTCTAAGGGTGACATCTCTAGCAAAACACAGAATTTGACATTTCTACGGTGTTCAATCAAGAATAATTTCAACTCCGACGATTCAACGACCACAACACACAAACAAACTTCTGTTCGAGAGTATATGTGAAGGTCACGTATGCCATACCCTTTCGCCTGGGTCACTACCAACTACTAAATATATTCTCCATAACACCATCTTTCATTCAAACACGAGTCGACTATTCCGGGAACTTTCTGAAGCTACCTCGTACAATTAATACAACAACATGTAGCATATCACGTTCGCTTTTATTAGCTAATGTAAACGAGCAATGGGTCCACTCTTTCTGTCAGTGTCGTACCGTACCAAATAAATCATGTAATTAATTGACTAAGTACAATAGTACAGCGCTTAACAACTGAAATGCTTAAAGACATTGCCGACACAGCAATATTGTATTTGGCCAAAGGGAATTAAGTTGAACGATGTGTTACCATCTTACACGGGTGTCAATTGTGTCACAGCAGGTGGACGCGTGCGTTCTCAATCCATCAGCTAATCTCTTTGACAAGGATTGGGTCATATCACCGGTTGCTGTATCTCTTCTCATGGCTCTGTTAACGTCGGCAGTTACAGCGCTTGTGTGGTAACAATAACAGTTCGCCGACTTCAGCTGAGGTTCAAAGGCGCGTGTTAACGGGACATGACGGCACTGGATATAGATCTGACATCATGGGAAGACTCAGCTGCAGACCGATCCAAATAGAGATGAAACTTGACGAGACACCCAGACTAGGCAAAAATAAGCTCTTGCGACACAGAACAGTGGAAATACAATGCCACAAGGAAAATGGAAAACGAACTCGGTAGAGAAATGCTACTCCAATGTCGCATAAATTCGCGTCCATGTTGCGACAAGAAATGTTCACTCAGTAAAAAAATGAGTACATTAATAACAGATAGGTTTTGTAAAAACAGCGAGGAATTGATCTGGCCTCTGCAGCTCACAAAAACTAAGACCTCGTACAATAATCTGGAGAATGCTAAGTCGTATTCTCAGTCGACCTGTACATCTACAAGGGCCAATGCCCATGTGCAGGTCCCAACTATTGTGTGAGTTGGTGGTAGCCGGTAGTGCATCTCTCTGCTTGGTTTACTGGGCTCCAGCACTACTGAGTTGTTTTTATTGCTTTTTTTGTGAGGGGGGGGGGGAAGAGAGAGACAGAGAGACAGACAGAGAGAGAGGGAGGTAGGAGGAAAGAGAAAGAGAGGAAGAGAAGAGAGATAGGTTTGTGCGAGATCTAGCCCAGTTTCCAGTGGGTTCTTTGTCGCGATTGGGTTGTCCAGTGGAAGGTGAACTTTGTTTTATGATCGCGACTGTTATGCAGCTAGAGCGAATCTTGTCACCTAGTGTATGTGTGCGCGCGCTGTTGGTGGGTTGGGGATGTATATATGCGTGTGCGTATGTGTGTCTTCCATGAGGTCTTTGTTTTGCCGCGCGGGTACCACCGAGTAGTTGCTGTGCTCCAGCGCTCGTCTTTCCTTCTGACTGCATTACCAGCCCAGCGGTGCGTGGTGTTGTTGGCATGCTGTAGGACATCATTGGCGTGTGGCAATGCCTGGGTGCCACTGTTGTGTAGGTCAATCTGGCGATGTTGCCTAAGGGATATGGCCACAGGACGGCACTCAACCAAGTTTCACTTCCCATAGCATAGCGCTCTCAAATGCTTCATCCCTAAGAACAGCAGTCCTATATTTTAAATGACCTCGGCCATTGTTAGACCTACTCAAGATTTCCGTCATGTATGACGATACACTCAAAGGCACGCAGATTACGGTTGACATGTTGCAGTACATATGGGACATGTTGGTAGACGACTGAGCCTTTTATCCCCTTTTCGTAATAATGATGTTAAGTGCACAAATTAAAATATACAAATAATGTCATCCTATAGTAGATATGTTAGATAAGACGCTAGCGGTGTCCTTGTTTCGTATTAGGTCTCAGATTTGTTGCTAAGGTGGCTTGATCAGAACCTTTCCTCGCCCTCCATGTCTATAAGCCAGGTACCCATTTATATCTGCGTAGACTGAAGTGGGTCAGGGCTAGGGATTGAACCTGCTTAATTCGCCGCGAGAGAAAAAAGATCGAACCGCTCTGTCAGTCATCCGTCTTGAATGACAAAGGAACCCGATTACGGAATGGTGGAATAGTCAGCATATTTCTAATGGTGGTCACGGGAACTAGTGCTACAATTGTTAGTTTACCTGTCTACGTTCATAACTGTGAAGTGTGTGCGGGTACGTTTCTTTGCTCGCGTCCTTATGTGTGCGTTTCTTTGTGTATTTATGTGTGTGTGTGTGTGTATTTGAATGTATGTGTGTATGTGTTTGTCGTGTGTTTATATGTCTGTTTGTCAGTGCGAATTTATTTGTTTGTGTACCTGTTTGTATGTGTTTTTTCGCGAGAGTGTTTGTTTTGTTTGTAAATTTATTTTTAGTGTCTATGTGTGTTTATTTGTTGTGTTTGTGTATTTGTTTGTTTGTGTTTGTTTGTCTATATGTAGGTTTTATTTTCTTGTTTGTCTGTGTTTCTTTATTGATTTGTTTGTTTGTATTTATTAGTTTTATTTGTTCGGAGTGTGATGGAACAGTTGTAATTCTCTTTTCACTTACAAGTTCACAGAAGCCATGAAATGAATCCACGAAATCTTTACACTTCATGTCAATTATACCTGCACGAAGGCGAAGTATGTAACAGCAATTTGCCGATCCTAAATTTGTGGGAACAGCATTAACAGAGACACTAAGTTTAAATCGGTTACACCAGACCAGATCGGATTTTTTTTTCTTCTTCCCCTGCTTCCCTGAAGCACTTTGTTGCTTGCCAGTATCTCACATTTCCGACAGCGCCAGTGAGTGGAAAGGAAGGCTACTTCTGGTGACTCGAAAGTAACATGTGAGATTATTTCACAGCCTGTCTGCTTGCCAGGAGAAGCGCCGACACGTATAGCTTACTCACAGAGAGATGCTAACAGGTTCTGTGGTACAGGGAATGGACTGCTAGAAGAGTGTCTCACTGGATTGTTCTCTTTATCTATTTATTTATCCGTCCGTCCGTCCGTCCGTCCGTCCGTCCGTCCGTCCGTCCGTCCGTCCGTCCGTCCGTCCGTCCGTCCGTCCGTCCGTCCGTCCGTCCGTCCGTCCGTCCGTCCGTCCGTCCGTCCGTCCGTCCGTCCATCCATCCATCCATCCATCCATCCATCCATCCATCCATCCATCCATCCATCCATCCATCCATCCATCCATCCATCTATCTATCTATCTATCTATCTATCTATCTATTTACATATATATATATATATATATCTGATCCTCAGTTATCTACTTCTTTTATTTCTTTTTTGTCTTCCTCTTCTAAATCTCTAGCAATCAAGCCCTGAAAAGGGATTTGCGAGTAGCAGGACAGTCCTGAGAACGAAATGCGTTGTGTCGTAGTTTGCAGCTTGGCTGTGAATATTTGGACCTTTCGATTGGACACATACGACTTCAGCAGGCATTTTTTAATACCGGGTTAGCCTTCCCGTCTTCGATATATTCTCCTTAGCCAGTCTGCTCTAATGCGGTCTGTTATCCAGGATCACCGCGTGGAGTTGTAGATATGTGTTGCGAGTTCTGATTCGATGTAGCTGACTAGCATTCAGCTATGGGTCGCTGGTCGCTGCAGCTAATGCTCTGTCCAACATCTGGGTATCAGTTATATCCAAAGGTCAATATTTGTTGAGGTGTGTATATATCTAGAAAGGTATCATATACGAGCGGGAAGAGGAAACTAACGTCTGGTCAGGCAAAAAGTACTGATCGAACATGTTCCGATCAGGCAAAATATACTGGCCAAGACACCCAAACCACTTCCATGCAGCTTTAGAGGTCGATGTGAACCCCGTAGTAGTGAGCGACACGCAGATGACGTCAAACATGGCACAACCGCCTGTAAAACCAGTCCACCTTCATCAGTACGCTCGGGATGTAGCGAAAGCTACTGCAACTCGCCACTTAACGCCAATTTCATGCCGCATAAAAGAGTAAGTCTTACACACTGTGGGGATTTAGCAATAACACATAGGAACTAGAGTTATATACTACATTATGTGACAGAAAGATAGAGAGAGAGGGAGTGGGATATGTTGCGGTTTATTTGTTGGCTATGGTAGGGGGGGGGGAGTAGAGGAGGGAGAGAGGAGTAGAGAGAATGGGAGCGAGGAGACGGTGCGTAGGGTCATAGACTTAACACATGCAGAAAATGAAAATAAGAGAAGTTAATAATGCATCTCTCATCACGGAGGGCTGAAAAATCCCGTTATAGACGGGTGGATGGTTGGTATGTGGTTCTAGACATTTATCTCACTCTCTCTCCCTTTCGCACAATTTATGTACATTTGATGGCCACGCAGAGGGGTCCTAATGTTGCGATGTCTCTTCGGGTTGATTTGAATTCGAAATGACATTTTCTGGCAGGTTCTATAGCAAGATCTACACAGGAAATGAAGAGCTGGGGGATTATCTTTTTTTCGGCTCATAGAATTGTTCTGTTTCCCGTCCTCTTCCTCCCAATTAAAGAACATTCTACGTCCGTGCTTTCATATTTGGATCGTGTCCGTAGTTGTGGTAGAGTGGATCCAGATCTTGCCAATCTTGACTTACATGACCAGACATATAATCTGACAAACCCAGATGACTTTATCATGGTGCTCATTCGCATTTAGGCCGAGCATGTGTGCCATATGCCAGACAGCCACATGTCGAAACTCATAAGTGGTATCAAAATGCTGAGCAGTGTATGAGCTGCAGCTATCAGCGACCCAAAGCTGAATGCTTGCATAAGGACCAGCTACCCAGAGCTGCCAAGACATATCGGCAACTCCACGCGGTGATCCTAGATAACAGGCTGCAAAAGTGCAGTCTAAGGATCCAAGAGTGGAGGCTAATCCGGTACCTAAAATGCCTGCTGAAGTCGGATGTGTCAAACCAAAAGGTGCAAATATCGCAGTCAAGCTGTAAACTACGATACAACGCATTCCGTTCTCTGGACAATGTCCTGCTACTAGCAAAGTCATTTTCAGGACTTGGTATCGGGAGTTTGAGAACGAACGACGAGGAAGAAGAAGAAGAAAAAGAAGAAGAAGAAAAAGAAGACGAAGAAGAAGAAGAAGAAGAAGAAGAAAAAGAAGAAGAAGAAGAAGAAGAAGTCAGTGAAAATGTCCACAATTCGATGAACTATATTGCCTACGAATGTCTTCTATTCCAGATATCAAGACGCTGAGCACTGAATGAGCTGCAGCGGCCAACGAACCAGATTTGACTGCTATCGTCAGTCCCAGTGAACCCAGATCTGCCTTGACTGTTCTACACCTCCAGCTGATGATCCTGGATAACAAGCTGCAACAGTGCAGACTGGTTAAGGAGTATCGGTGGGTCAATACACAATTAAAACGCATACGGTCACATGGAGATTTCATGTTGTATTGACCTACATTGTGGAAATATGCACATGAAGTTTGTCTTGAAAGTTTGTAGACAAGGTGTCAATCCTTGTTGCTGTAGTTGTTATTGTTGTTGTTTAATGCTTATAATGATTACATTTACTCTTTTGTGTGCCCTGAAAATGAAGTTAAGTGGTGGGTTGTAGTAGCTTCCTCGCATCCTGAGTGTGCTGATGAAGTTGGACCGCGTTGCTCCAGGTGCTTGTGCTCAGCTTGGCTTCATTTGCGTGACGCTCAATACTACGGGGATCATGTCGATGTACATCTCAGCAGCCATACTGTTTTGAAAACAGCCTGCTTCATTGGGAGACAGATAGTGCTCTTAGTGAGCATACTGTACCTGACTCTGACGCGACGTCCTGATCAGTGTGTTGTGCTTAACCGGACTAAGAGACAAAACATTACGCATGAACAAAAATACGTATTGATATCCTTTAACACACACTATGATAGATTTGAGACAAACCATGACCGTATATTGGCTTTACTATCTTCTACAGTAATCTGAGGAAAGTGGAGCCTAGTCGAAAGTGAGCAGGCTTACTAGACTAGGATAACAGCGTACCAGGGTCGCGGTTGGGGTTCCTCCAGTCGACCCAGTTGTAAATGAGTTCATTATGTATGATTTGGTGAAGGTAAAAACATCAAGGAAGGGAACTGGCCACACCACCTCACATGAGCTGCAGATTAGTAAGTGAAGATGTATCTTCATCCTCGACGGCAATTGTTGCCATGAGACTGACATTTACTGTAACATGAGTCTTGAGAGCATTCAAACATATGATTCATCTCTGTTGTTTGGTTCTTTATTGAAGACAGGAACGCTAACATCGAGGTGAAACATGTTGTTTCTATGATTCTAATTGGTATTAGTGCTTTTCTGTACGGAACATGCATGTGTCCTGAAAGTCTCCTGAAAGTCGTGTGTGTGTGTGTGTGTGTGTGTGTGTGTGTGTGTGTGTGTGTGTGTGTGTGTGTATGTGTGACAGAAACGTGTACATGTCCGCTGCTCCAGTGAGAGCATGTTGTATGAGGCCGACAACAGTGCAGTTTAGCCAATCAGGTGTTGAAGACTCCCTAACTGGTGGCTTTCCACTCTCTGACATTCAATCAGATTTTCGAAGCGTGGAGCAAATATCGAGGTTTGAAAGAAATCTCTTAAATCAATACTCCGTATACGTAACAGGGATGCAATGGAATGAAGGACTTCGTTATCCTGCAGAACGGCAGAAGAGAGGACAAAGTCGAGTAACACGAATATGTTTTAAACTCTTAGACGAAACTGGCTCTATCTACCGTAGAAGATGCATTCTTTCTTAATCCCAGCAGCAAAGAAGCGACAAAACAGTCATTCAGATCTTCGGTCACGCCTTTCCGTGATAAGACAGAGGGGGTCGAGTGTACAACACCCCAAGAGGAGTCAACTACAAGCCCCGTGTGATGAATTCCCCTGCGTACTGGCTCAAACCAGGGATTAAAATGGGATACACACGGATAATACCAGGCTTTCGTTGCCAGTTCTTCCATCGCTACCTCGCGGAGCAGGGCGTCGACAGGTAATTGTGAAGGGCTTTCACCGGGGCTGTAGACCTTACCGTACGTCGTATGGGCAAGCAAGGTGAATGGTGGGGGGGGGGGGGGGAGGGCACTCCGGAGGCGGGGGTGGAGGGACATGAAACTGAATCGCGTTGCCTTATCGGGCAAAGGAGTTACAGAGGGTTCAGTGCAATCCACGTTTTGAGGACCACAAAGGAGATGGTCAATAAAAATATAGCACGGATATGCTCCCCGAAACACGAATCAATAAATCAATCAACAACCTGGCAGATCCCTGTGGAGCATAGGTCCTCAACAAATACTCGCCAAGTCTTCCTCTTGTGTGCCATCTCTGTCCACGTTGTGTTCGCTGCTGTTACTGTTGCTTCCAGTTCCCTCTTCCATAAGTGTCTTGGTATTCCTTCACTTCACTTGCCCAATGGATTCCTTCACTTCACTTGTCTGGTAATGTTATCCCATGGTTTCCGTAATGTGTGGTCTAACCGCCGCCGTAGCCTTTCCCGTATTTCATGCTCAACTGGTATTTGTCCCGTTTTTCCCATCAGTTCCACGTTAGTGATCTTGTCCTACCACCATTGTATTTTACGCAGGAGCCGGTAGAACGCAGGAAGAACAAGCGGGTTTCAGAGTTGGTCGAAGCACAATAGAACACAATTTTAGCCTGCGCTTGCTCAGTGAAAAATATACTCAGCACAAACATAAATTGTACCAGGTCTAAGTTGACTTTAAACAAGTTTTTGATACTTTGGGACATGAGGCCCTATGGGAAACTCTGCGCAAGTACAAGACAGAATGGCGGACCACCCACGTCATTGAGAAACTATACTCTGATGCCATCAGTGTAGTTTGCCTCAATTGGCCCACAGGCGAATGGTTTCGCACGACAGTCAGCCTGTGTCAGGGGTGTCTCCTCTCTCCAACACTTCTCAATGTTTTTCTAGAACGCATTATGTCAGAAGCATTGGATGAACACGAAGGGACGGTCAGTGTAGGTGAACGCATACAGTGCAGATACGAGTAAGATTATGATCAACGCACTAGAGGGTATTTCAAACCCGATTGTGGTCAGAGCTGAGCCTCTGGAAAGTGTTACGCAGAAATGAATGCAGAGGGGTCTAGAGCGGGTCCAGTCAGGAACAGTGATCGCAATGGTCGCCCTCACCAGAGTGCGAATAATCTGGAAAGACAAGAACAGTAGCATTAAATCGAAAATGAATTGAATGTATACAATGGTCAACTTGGACTCTAACGGCTGCATTAGAGCGTAAAATTTACGCAATGGAAATAAAATGCTTGCGAAGAACTCTTGGCATTTCATATCTGGAAAGCGTTACAATTGGGAGTGTTTTTGCAATTGTTAGGAAGGAGTTAGGCCAGTATAAGAACCTACTGACTTTAGTAAAAACACGAATATTGACATAGTATGGACATATATCACGATCCGTGGGGCTGACCAAGACCGTCCTGCAATGTACTGTCTGGGAAGCGTTGGAGAGAAAGACCCAAAAAGAGATGGGAGGACAATATAAAAGAATAGACGAGAAAGTATATAGCTGAAACTAATACCCTGGCGAAAAATCGAGACGTTTGGCGTGAACTAGTTCGACAAACTGCAATGACAGTGGCCCAACGACCTTCTAGGTTACGATTACGGGCCTGATGATGATGATGATGATGATGCTGAACAATTTACGAAAATCTTTACTTTTGTCATAAGTGTTTGTGCTGTCATCTATGTGTCAGAGCCATATAATAGAACGGATTTTATGTTGAAGATTTTTTATTTTGGTAGTAGTTTTAATTTCTTTTGTCTTCCATAAATTCCTAAATGCAATGAAAGTTCCTCTCGCCTTCTGTATTATTGGAATCCCAACATACGAGGTTTGAAATCACTTCGTGTTTAGTTTGGCTGGGCGTCTCTATGATTTTTATCGGTATGGCTAATACTCCATGTACAGAAAGGATTAGCAAAACTGCAAAATTTGCCATAGTGGAACACATTAGAAACAAACACACACACGCATCCACACACTGGCCAAAACGACCTGATATCACCCAAAGGACTACATCCGGGGATGAACAGGAACACGCCTCGCAAAAAGAATCTAGAAAAGCAAATCTTTAATTTTTTTTAATGTTTTAAAAATTTTTAACACAAAAAGAAGCGAAAAGACGAAAAAAAGATCATTTGTCATCACAAAACAATTGATTCCTCTTGTCCAATTACAGTTTTGACCTTTGAATAAACCCACCAATGTAGTGTGATGAATTATTCAAATACTCTTTCGCAATTGCTACATTGCATATCGTTACTGGCCTTTCATGTCGAATGGCCTCATCTTCCGCCCCACAGATGCTTCTGTTGCAATATGAACAAGACGACCAGGTCCGGCTTAATCAGCAATGTGTTAACGTCCTTAAAACAAAATATAGCTACCGAGCTATGCACCACTTTACGCAACAAACACTTCATACCGTAAGCAGGAAGCATTTAATTTTGAATAGCCTTTGCAGATAGCCTTTTGTCCCAACAAATTGCACAGCAGTCGGGAGTTCTTTGATTGCACAATGTGTGGTCAAGCCTATTAAGCCGCTGAAAGTAGTAAAGTACCTACTACATATAGCCGAAGCATTAGGCTACATGGCAACCGAAATTAACATGTCTGTTTGATTACCATTTACCTTTATTTCAAGTAAGCGTGCACCCTGCGCGGGAGAGGAGATAACGTCTGGTCAGGCAAAATATACCGATCAAACAAGTTAGTCAGTGTCATGGAAAATATACTTAACAAGACCTACACTTCCACGCAATTCTCTATGGCAACATACGGGGGGAAGGGTGGGGTGGGTCCTGTGTGTGTGGGTAATATCCAAAGTAGTGTGCGAAACGCAGTTGAAGCCAATCATATAATAACCGTCTGGAGTACCCCGGTCCATCTTCGCACATTCGCGATGTGAGGAAAGCTACTACAACCTGCCACTTAACGCCCTTTTCAGGGTGCACAGATGTATGCATTCAACGGCAACATCTCCGCTGCCCATAAGCATGCGGCACCTAGCGCCTGCTACCTAGAGTAATCACAAAGCGGGTTGCTGCTGCCACCTAATAACACGTTCAGAAACTACCGCCTACATTGTCCAGCTATCCCATATCAGCTTGCTACATACGTACTGACTTACCCTCGCATGTGTATGTTCCAAGAGCGCGTTGTTAAGTTTGTGTCGACTTTTTACTGCTATCAACCGTACTTGCTTTCCGTGTTCTTATCACTGCATCAGTTATCATGCTCCAAATAATAGCCACGTGAATTGTCATGTCGTTCTTTCTCTACATGTCATCCATATTGCATATTTTCAAAAGATTGTCTCGAATCATCAGGTGGTCTAGGTATTGTCCTTCAATGTTCTTTGGAATTAGCATGACGACTATTATATGATCCATGACGCTTCGTTTGTGCTTTGGTACTGAAATGATTGGCCGACTGAAACGTCGTTTCCGCACATGTCCGATTATTGTGTTAACTACAATCTACTTAGTGGCTCATTTCGCGTACCCCGTACACCAACGGTCGTGTTGGTTTTATCAGTGTACGTCAAACAATGTTTATATTAAGACAGCAGACCTGAGATCAGCTATCCCAAAGGCTGAACGATGTTAAATTATAGTGGAGCTATAAGAATCACATAGTCATCGCTACACAGCAAGCACTAAAATACTTGCTCTTACTACCAATGTCGCAATGTGGTTTACAATTTATTGGTCTGAAGTTTCCCGAAATTTACTAACTTCAGATTGTTTACAGAGCTCGTCTATCCAGATACAGATAACCGTGATCGATACACAACGAAGCCACGCTACGGTCTACCCTACTAAATTAATTGTTATAAGATTTAGTTAGAAGAGGGATCTATATTTAAAATACACCGCCTCGGGTGCCGGAGGTCGCTGGTTCGAATCACGGCGAAGATCGGGATTTTTTTCACCTGGATCTTCTTGTAAAACAATTCCCCTGATCTCTGGATAGTGAGATTGGCCTGCCGTGTTCAGTGTCGAGCACATTACAAATCCCTTGGCAGAAATCGAAAAGAGTTGGCTTAACGGCCACTGCCCTAAAAAAAAAATTCAAAAAATTATAGTTTAAAAAACTACTCAAAATGATGTGTACTTTCACCCTGGCCTAGTAAACCACAGAAAGTTTACGGATAGCCATCGGCTACCTGGCAACACAATTTAACAACCTGCCTGTTTGGATACAAGGATTTTCATAATTTATATTAACACACACACACACACATACACACACACACACACATAAGCACAAACACACACGCACAAACACACACACAAACTCACACACACACATCCTTCAGCACAAGAAAATTAATAAAATAAGTGTACATTACACTCGTAAATGTCTCAAAATTCCTGTTATGGAATCTGTCATCCAGTGTCCCATATTCATGCGCGGCTGTCGCTTGCAATTAGAACACACGTTTAAAGCAATGTTATGGAATAATGGCCATGTATTGCTCAGCGACATAAATGCCATCATTCCCTTCCTATATAAAGCAAATGTTGGCGATAATTATAACGATACTTTATATTGCACGCACGAATCTGTATCATGGATATATCATTAGCTACAATGTTATTAGCATGCATTCCTAGACCCTCTTCAATTACAACAGACATAAATCATAATCATCATCCGGAGTCGTTCATAACAGCGCAGAATATCAATTATCTTAGTATTAGGGGTCTCAAACTGTAACCGTTATTAAAGATGAATAACACCAACGTCCAGATTATTCTGTAAAACAGGCTTCAGTTTTCATAGCCTCTTTCTTTTTCATCTTTTTGGGGCGGGGCACGGGAGGGGGCGCAGGGAGCGAGAGAGAGAGAGAGAGAGAGAGAGAGAGAGATAAAGAAAGACAGAAAGAGAGAGAGAAGAGAGGTGGTTATCGATAGCTTTTTTTCTTCATCTTGTATTATGTGGATTTAGAGCCGGAAGAGGAACAGTGGACATGATTTTTGCCGCACGCCAAGTACAAGAGAAGTGTCGAGAGCAAAATCAGGCCTTGTACACCACATTTATTGATTTGACAAAGGCATTTGATACAGTAAACAGAGGAGGGCTGTGGATGATAATGTCTAAGTTTGGCTGCCCCAACAAGTTCATAACAATGGTGAAAAAGCTACACGAAGGCATGTGTGCTCGTGTACTGGACAGCGGTGCAATCTCTAAAACGTTTCTAGTATCAAACGGAGTAAAACAAGGATGTGTACTCGCCCCGACTTTGTTCAGCATGATGTTCGCGGCCACGATGACAGACGCCTTCAGATCATTGGAGCTTGGAATACCCATAAAGTACCGCACAGATGGCAAGTTACTCAAAATTCCAGAAGAATGAAGGCCAAAACCAAAGTGGCTGGCGACATAATCAGGGAACTTGTATTTGCTGACGACTGTGCTCTAATGAGCAACTCAGAACTGAACATGCAGGTTGGAATAGACCAGTTCTCTGCCGCATGCGAAAATTTTGGCCTGACCATAAATGCCAAAAAAACAGAGGTCATGTACCAACCAGCACCAGGCATGCCGTACACAAAACCAGAGACTACAGTCAGCGGGCAGACGTTGAATGCCGTAGACAAATTCACATATCTGGGCAGCACGCTGTCGAGATCTGTCAGCCTAGACGATGAGGTGGCAAGCAGAATAGCAAAGGCCAGCACAGCCTTTGGTAGAATGAGCTCGATGGTCTGGGCACGTCGTAGCATCAGCGTCAAGACCAAATTGAAAGTCTACCGTGCAACCATCATTCCAACCCTACTATACGCTTGCGAAAGCTGGACTGTATACTCTGGACATGCAAGGAGGTTAAACCACTTCCACACAGGTTGCCTGAGGCGAATATTCCACATCCGATGGCAAGATCGTGTCACTGACATCGAGGTTCTCTCGAGGGCTTACATGCCCAGCATACATGCACTGCTAGAAAAAAGCAAGACTAGGATGGGCCGGACACCTCGTCCGTATGTCAGACGAGCAGCTCCCAAATAAGCTTCTCTACGGCGAGCTGAGAGACGGATGGCGCGAGAGAGGGCACCCAAAGAAACGTTTTAAAGACGGTCTGAAGGACTCACTAAAAAGTTGCCAGATAGACTTCGACACCTGGGAATGTCCTGCGAAAAACAGATCTGATTGGAGAAGTGCAGTCAAATCGGGGGTAGCTGCCGGTGAAGATGACCGTGTTGTGAAAGCCCAGAACAGACGCGAGACGCGGAAATCCCGAGCAGCGGGAACACCATCCCCTTCTACAAACCTCGTGTGCCCGATATGTAGCAGATGTTTTCGTGCTCGCATTGGCCTGTTCTGCCACATGCGCACCCACACCCAACAGGGAAATCTGTGACAGGGATGATGTCGGCGGTCCTCATCGACAACGATGGACAGCTATTAGATTAGATTATTATGAAAGTTACAGGAAGGCTGCGTGAGCTAGGGATGAAGCGTCCGTTTCACAGTCCCAAAGCACTATGTTCTTCTTCTTCTCCTTCTTCGTACGCAGTCAGACAGTAACCATTATTTTTTCGAAAAAAGCGGCGGTCAACCTGAGGCTCTCGCCACTGCCATAGAGCTTGTCTTGCAGTTCCACTGGTAATGGCCACATCTGCTCTCTCTGATCCTCGAATGTCGGGCAGTTCTGCACCAGATGTTCAGCGGTCATTTTACCAGTACCGCACGGGCATTCGTCGGTACACCCTATCTTCAATTTGTTGAATAGGTGGTACCTCACTCTGCTGTGGCCAGTGCGAAGTCTTAAGACAACGACCTGCTCTCTTCGGTTCAACTGGTAATAGGCATCGTTTTTGGTGTAACCAGTATGTTCGGTTTCCCATTTGTTCATGTATCTGGCTTTGATAAGCCGTTTTGACTCTTCGTACGTCATACTGGTATCTGTTTGTGGTAGTCTTGCACCTTCTTTTGCCAGTCTGTCTGCCTCCTCGTTGCCTTGGATGTTGCAGTGTGACGGAACCCACTGTACCACTACCCTTTTTGGTGCGGACTGCTGGCACAGTTTGCAGAGTGCTGCTCTTAAGTCATTAAGCTCAGTGTTTTTCTGGCTTTTTAGCGCTGTGACTACGGCGAGAGCATCTGTCAGCAGGACTATATGGCTCTCATTTTCACTGTGTGTCACCATTTCTTCCACTGCCGCCCTCAGTGCCTCTGCCTCCGCTCTGAAATTGCTTGTGTACTTACCAGTAGCGAGTGACAGTGTTATTTGTCTGCCATTTGGTAGGTTCAGGAATGCTCCTGCCCCTCCGTTCTGTGTAGTGTTTGTTACAGAACCGTCGGTGTATGCATGGGTCCAGTCCATGCTTGGGTAGCTTTTCGTTATGAAGCTTAGGGTAGTATCTCTCCTTTCTTTTTCAGTCTGGCAGTTTTTGTTTGCAATACATGGTATATTTTCTACCACTTCTGGAAATATATCCTGCCTCCAGGTAGGTTTTCGTACAGTATTGATGGGTTTTGGTGTTGTTAGTGCGTTTATGGGATCTTCGTGCATCTTTGCTTTGGCTATTTCTGCAAAGTTTCTCCGCTTTAGTTTCCCATTTCCCAAATTGTTTAGTCTCTGGTGCATTGGATGGTCAGTCAGTCTTCGGAGTTTCTCTGACTGCAGCTGGGCTCTGCAGTCTCTTCTATCGGTCATGGATTGAAGTTTTGTAATCGTTTCAAGTTCTACAATTGGCGTTGACTTCATGCCACCTGTTATAATTCTCATGGCTTGGTTTTGAAGTTTGTTAACTTTATCGAAGTTCGCCTTTGCTGCTGTTGTCCATGCCGCAATGCCATACTCGAGAACTGGTCTCACTCTTCCAGTATACAGTTTCTTTAGTATGCCTTCGTCTGCTCCCCAGCTTGTGCCAGCAAGTTTCCTCATGATTGCCATTCTTTCTCTGGCTTTCATTCGGTTTCTCTCAATCTGACTTTTCCATGTCATGCGCCGATCAAATGTGACTCCCAGATAGGTTGGGTTGTCGTTTGGCTGCAGGAATTTGCCATTTAGACTTAATTTGGTACTTTGGAGTTTTAATGAAAGCGAGAATATTGTGCATGTGGTTTTCTCCTCGTTTATTTTGACCAGCCATGAGTTTGCCCACTCTTCCAGCGATGTTAGGGCCGTCTGCATCCGATTTCTTGCTATGGTGAGATTCTTTTCAGAGGTCCACATAGCCAGATCGTCTGCAAACATTGAGCTATGGACTCTTCTTGGTATATTCTCTGTAATATCGTTTATATATACCAGGAAGAGTGTGGGTGACAATACTCCCCCTTGGGGTACTCCCTGCTCGAGTGTCACCTTTTTGCTCATCTGCCCTTGTACTTGGACTCTGGCCGTTCTTTGTTTGAGGTAGTGGTTGATCCACTTGTACATCTTCCCACAAACATCACTTCTTCTTAGCTTGACTCTAAGTCCATCCTTCCAGACTTTGTCAAATGCCTTTTCCAGATCCACCCAAACAGCTACTGCGTGTTTCTGTGCCTGGTAGGCATCTTCTATCTCCTGGGCTATGAGGATAACCTGGTCCTCAGTGGATCTGTGCTGTCTGAAGCCGGCTTGCTGTGGAATTAGTATTCGTTTTTCTTCCAGATGCCACATCAGTCTGGTGTTTATCATCCGTTCCATCAGCTTGCCGACACAGCTCAGTAGGCTGATGGACCTGTATCCATTTGGATCTGTTTTATCCTTTCCTGTTTTTGGTACTGGTACCAGTATTGCGTCTTTCCATGCCTGGGGTACAATACCCCTTTTCCAGCTTTGGTTCAGGACTGATAGTAATTTCCTCTTCGCTGTTTGGCCCAGCCCCATCAGCATTTCGTTTGTGATCCCGTCTTTTCCGGGAGATTTCCTTTTCTTTAGTGTTCTCATAGCCTCTTCCATTTCGCGCATTGTTAGTTTGGCCATCATGTGCTCTTCAGGAGCCGTATTTATGTTTTCGTGTCCCTTTAGCTCTTCGCTAATGTCTGTATGCTTATCTGCAGGGACCTCGATGTGGTTTGCTCTGGCATAGTGATCGACAAAGGCGTTAGCGGCTTTCTTACCTGTGATCAAGTTCTCGCCCTGCTTGATAGTAATTTGTTTATTTGACGGGGTTTCGTCGTTCATGGCTCTGACTAGCTTCCATAGCTTGTTCCCGTCTTTGTCCAGGTTTAGACTTTCCGTTTTATTTTTCCAGCTTTCTCTTGCTGTTTGCCTGAGAGTGTGTTTGTACTTCGCCGCGGCGGCTTTGAGGGCGATGTTTGCCTCCATGGATTTTTCTCGCTCTGCCATGTTCCTAGCATTTGTTACTGCATCTTCCACTTTCTGCAACTCATGCACTATGTTCGAATCACGCGTGTCCAGTTTTTCAGACACGTGGTTTTTTTTTTTTTGGTTTCTTTTCGGTCCTCCGCGAACTGTCCTACCGTACTGCACTATTTTCAAGAAACTTTTAACAGCCAAATAGGTTGGACGTTCTGCAAAGGGCAGCTCCTAGCTTGTTTTGAAAGTTACGAGGGGTACGTGCCAAAATAATGAAGATGATTGATGTAATCATGTGTAGGTTACATGCGGGAATACATCGAAGAAATTCAGACCATTCACATCATTCCGTGAACAATTGTCCGCTCAATAACAGGAAATGTGTCTTTTTTTCGATACACTAGAAATACACTACATGTATGCATGTAAAAGACAGGGGAAAATGTTTCTGCAGTTTTCATTGAATTTCAAACCGAGATGGATGGATAGTATGCTTCAAGTCTGGACTGCACTGTTCATCGCTTCTTGCGGTATGGCAGTGATGTTCGTATATCTCTTCTCTATCCCATAAACGATATCACGACGACAACTAGATATACACATGTAATACAAAATATGGATAAGTGTGCTGTTAGTCGCCTCATACACTGCAATGCTCTCAGTGTGCTAGTGATGATATTTTCATCTCGCCGCGCAGTCTTTTACTCTACATAGTTTAGACTGCACTTAGACATTCCCTCCTTGTGAGAGAGGCCTTCGCGCGCGCGCGCGCGCGCGCGCCCGCCCGCCCGCCCCGCCCCTCCATGGACAACAGCAGCAAAGGCGAACTTCGATAAAGTTAGCAAACTTCAAAACCAAGCCATGAGAGTTATAACAGGAGGCATGAAGTCAACGCCAATTGTAGAACTTGAAAAGATTACAAAACTGCAATCCATGACCGATAGAAGAGACTGCAGAGCCCAGCTGCAGTCAGAGAAACTCAGAAGACTGACTGACCATCCAATGCACAAGAGACTAAACAATTTGGGAAATGGGAAACTAAAGCGGAGAAACTTTGCAGAAATAGCCAAAGCAAAGATGCACGAAGATCCCATAAACGCACTAACAACACCAAAACCCATCACTACTGTACGAAAACCTACCTGGAGGCAGGATATATTTCCAGAGGTGGCAGAAAATGTACCAGGTATTGGAAACAAAAACTGCCAGACTGAAAAAGAAAGGAGAGATACTACCCTAAGCTTTATATCGAAAAGCTACCCAAGCATGGACTGGACCCATGCAGACACCGACGGTTCTGTAACAAACACTACACAGAACTGAGGGGCAGGAGCATTCCTGAACCTACCAAATGGCAGACAAATAACACTGTCATTCGCTACTGGTAAGTACACAAGCAATTTCAGAGCGGAGGCAGAGGCACTGAGGGCGGCAGTGGAAGAAATGGTGACACACAAAGAAAATGAAAGCCATATAGTCCTGCTTACAGATGCTCTCGCCGTAGTCACAGCGCTAAAAAGCCAGAAAAACACTGAGCTTAATGACTTAAGAGCAGCACTCTGCAAACTGTGCCAGCAGTCCCCACCAAAAAGGGTAGTGGTACAGTGGGTCCCATCACACTGCAACATCCAAGGCAACGAGGAGGCAGACAGACTGGCAAAATAAGGTGCAAGACTACCACAAACAGATACTAGTATGACGTACGAAGAGTCAAAACGGCTTATCAAAGCCAGATACATGACCAAATGGGAAACCGAACATACTGGTTACACCAAAAACGATGCCTATTACCAGTTGAACCGAAGAGAGCAGGTGGTTGTCTTCAGACTTCGCACTGGCCACAATAGACTGAGGTACCACCTATTCAACAAATTGAAGATAGGGTGTACCGACGAATGCCCGTGCGGTACCGGTAAAATTACCGCTGAACATCTGCTGCAGAACTGCCCGACATACGAGGATCAGAGAGAGCAGATGTGGCCATCACCAGTGGAACTGCAAGACAAGCTCTATGGCAGCGGCGACAGCCTCAGGATGACCGCCGCTTTTTTCGAAAAAAATAATGGTTACTATCTGACTGCGTACGAAGAAGAAGAAGAAGAATCTCGGAAAGTATGTTATGAAACCACGGTTGTGATCGACAAAATGAAACCACTACCGCGTTAAAAGAATCCGAATGCAGCTTCAAATCAAATACATTTCCGTCAAAGCTTGATCTATATAGTATGTCTAGTTTTCCCTCAAAGCTCTCCAATGTCCCTTTTCCGCGTCTCCTCCTGTAACAAGAAACGACGCCTCTTATTCATCTAAGGTTGTTACGAAGACCGAACGAACGAACACATGCGCACGTTTATATATTATTTGCTTAGCGCGCTAATGTGTTCAGGTTAACGTTCTCCCGACCCTAATCCAAGCAATTCTGACTGTTGTTAAAGTGTTTTAGTCTTCTCTTCTCGCGAAATCATTGAGTTCGAATTCCGACGTGTCTAGTTTCGGAGACAGATTCGCTTTTCTCGGTACGACCGCTCTTACCAATACAGAAGGTAATGGCAACCTACTAGAGAGCTGGGCATAATAGGCTCAAGGGTTGTCTTTTCAACCAAATAAGGATTGGGACAGATGATAGATGTCCATGTGGGGAGCATGCCATGACAGGTGTCCATGTGGGGAGCATACTATGGCCGTGGAACACATCCTACAGGTGTCCATGTGGGGAGCATACCATGACAGGTGTCCATGTGGGGAGCATACTATGGCCGTGGAACACATCCTACAGGTGTCCATGTGGGGAGCATACCATGACAGGTGTCCATGTGGGGAGCATACCATGGCCGTGGAACACATCCTACAGGTGTCCATGTGGGGAGCATACCATGACCGTGGAACACATCCTACAGGTGTCCATGTGAGGAGCATACCATGACCGTGGAACACATCTTACAGGTGTCCATGTGGGGAGCATACCATGACCGTGGAACACATCCTACAGGTGTCCATGTGGGGAGCATACCATGACCGTGGAACACATCCTACAGGTGCCCATGTGAGGAGCATACCATGACCGTGGAACACATCCTACAGGTGTCCATGTGGGGAGCATACCATGACCGTGGAACACATCCTACAGGTGTCCATGAGGGGAGCATACCATGACCGTGTAACACATCCTACAGGTGTCCATGTGGGGAGCATACCATGACCGTCGAACACATCCTACAAAGCTGCATGCTCACGCAAGAAAAGAGAGATCAATACTGGCCTCGCGAGACATATGCAACAAAAGCTGTATGGGGATAAAACAGCCTTACAAACAACGGTGTCCTTTGTAAGAGAAAAAGGGACCTTGATCTGAGGATTACAGAAGAAGAGGAAGAACCTACCGTACCGCCGCACATCTGCTAATAAAATTATAACGGCCAAATAGGTTCGCGGCTGTAAGATAATACGTTCTGCAAAGGACATGCGCGCACGCACGCACGGTCGCACGCGCACGCGATTTCTCCTATTTCTGGGGTCAATTGCGGGATTATATTGTTGATGAATAAAGGCCTTTGCCTTACAGTGTGCATATAGTTTGTATTCTTTCCCCGATAAAAAGATCAACATCTTACCGAGAGTCTTGAGTCCATGTCCCTCTGGTGAAGATAACGGTATGACAACCATTCAGTGACCAGCTCCTCCATTTGTCCACACCATTCCTCCATGATGATGATGATTGATAGTGTTCTGGTGCGAGTTGTAGGTTGTGTTCGGTTTGGTCTCATTAGGTACATGAATGTTATTCTTCGATTCTGTTTTTGGAAAACATATTTGATGACCACTTCATCATTTGCAATGGCGGCGCTGCTTCTTTTTCTTTTTCTTGGTTCTTTCTTAAAAGAGCGTTGCAACGCTTGCGTTGTAGTTTACAGCGAGACAGCGATATTTGCTCCTTTCAGCGCGATACATGCAGTTTCATTTGGCGTTTTTGAAAACCGTGAAGATTCCACTGCGATACCCACAATATGCGCATGGCCTGGTCTCGGAAGATATTTCGTTAACTCACGTCATTCTTCAAACATTGTTGTCCAGTTCTTCACTGTTGTCTTCGACACACTTTTGTCCCCATACACTGCCTGCATTCTGCGATGAATGTCAACTGGTCGAAGTCCTTCAGCTGTTAGAAACCGAATCATTGATCGCAGATCAACTTTGAACGGATTCCATTTCACACCCGCCATGTTTTTAACGGTCTGCTGAGGAAACATGAGTCGGAGGATAAAACAAATTATGCAAACTTGACGGTTAGTATGTTCTGTTTACACCAGAAGTGACGCTATCATGCTCATTGTACGTATGTTCACTTAATGCAGTTTGGTACGGTGTCATTTAGGACCTGCGTATGTGTGTGCGCACGCATATATATAAAAAAAAGGTTGTTTTTTTTTTTTTGGCTGGTAAAATGTACATAATACGACAGACAGATTGAGAAGATGCTTGTCAATATTAGAATTGATAATCAACACGGAGGCATAAAGACGTGGAAATATATCGTTACGGCACATGACGATGATTAGCCACTTTTTAGTCAGCACTCAACCCCAAATTCAGCAATCAATAATTGTCCTACACCATAGCAAGAAACGATTTTTGCAATGGGTTTCTCAAACTATCGTCTCTTTGCAAAATATGTGTTCCCCTGTGCTGGTGCATAATCCGAATAATCGCTATAGCCCCATTACTCTTTGTCCTTTCCCAACAAGTTGAATGTACTTGGCTATCGTCTCTCAGTGGAATAAATGCAATGGAAGACGGCAGTAGGGAAACACACATCTAAGGTGTTCAAAGGGTTTACATGCGTACTCAATCACCCATCTTCTACACTAGGATGTACATGTCTTCTGCTATTTACATTATCGTATATAGATTATGTAGTATGTGGTAGAGGACCCCATGTCCAATCCTCCTTAGACGTCTGTCACGGCATAGCCAAGGAACCTAAACGTTCATCTACCCCCCCCCCACCCCCCACGTGGTAGAGGACCCCATGTCCAATCCTCCTTAGACGTCTGTCACGGCATAGCCAAGGAACCTAAACGTTCATCTACCCCCCCCCCCCCACCCCCACCCCTCCCGACCGCATCAACAAGTCTTTTTATCCCTCCACAACTCGTATATTCTCTGTTTCCAATTCTCCGTCCACCAATTCCCTCCGCCCTCGCAAACAACATATTTTCAATGGGAAGATGTGTACCAAAGAATCAGAAATGATGTTTCTCTAGCCCGTATAGGATTTTAAAAATCGAAAACAATCTTCATTTCTATCACTTCTCTTTTAAACTGGAGAACAACCTAACGTGACTTAAAGGGCGATATGTTCTGCCCTATTTGTTGAAAAATGGACCCGAAATGCATTAGCAAGGTACTTTTTATTTGCACACACTTTTGCTTTCGTTTGTGTGTGACGCACGCACATGCACACATTTACACGTTGTACCGCTGAAATACAAAAAGAAGTCATAAAAGTAGTCATACGGAGAATGGATATAGCAATGAAGAAGTTGAATACAATGAGAAACTTGTGGCAGAACTCTAATAAAATGACGAACATAAAAATCCTACGAACTTGTATCTTCCCGGTGGCAACGTGCAGATGAGAAACGACCTCCACACAAATCCTTTTTTTTTTTTTTGATTGAATCTTTTGAACTAAAATGCTACAGAAGGGTGCTCAAAATACCACCGATAGGCGAAAAGGAAAAATGCAGATATCCTACAGGAACTGGATATCGAGGGGAAAATGGTTAATACAGAATATTTTGTCCAGCAAGCTAAAATAGTTTGGTCACATCAAACGTAACGATGGCCTGGAGAAAAAGATACTGGAGGTATGGTATGGTACCTGGAGAGCGGGGCAGAGGCAGACTAAGGAGAAGAGGAACACAAGACATCACAGAGGTTCTGAAGATGACTGCGACAGAGGCGGAAGTTCTGGCTAGAGATCGAGTCTTACAGATCGGCTGTTATGAATGAGAGCGACGTTCTGCAAATGACATGCTACATGATGATGATCTCTAAAACTGAATGAGATCATAGACGGTACCTGTTATATCTTTCTGTCCCACGGGTTGATGTTATTTTAGTGACCACGATCCCTCTTCACCTACCAACCTAGTCAGCTAGCGTATCAGAGTGTTGGTATGCAACTTGGCAAGGGCAATCCTAAATTAAAAACTTTGTCATTTTTATGCAGAGCATAGGTCTTCGTTCAATACAAGCCAGGCTGTCAAACAGTAACCTGGCTATATCTACACACGTTTTTGTTCCTTCAAATATTTACTGGATTGGGTAATGCAGCGTCACGTCTAATGCAGCGCAATCTCTTCTTGAAAACTTAATGTCCAAACTTTATATATTCAAAACTCACGCCAAGAATGATTCAAGTCAATGCCAAAATAGGTGATGTGCTTTGTCATGAGCTGGAGAATCTTCTACCATAGAGACAGTGGTCATATTCCCGTTTCTATCTCATTTAGAAATCACATAGACCATTTTCTCGCAGGGAGCGCGATAGACATCTCTGTGAGAACCTTGTTTTCAATCGCATTTCATTGCTTACAAATTCCCAAAGATGCCAATAATGAACATCTTACGCCAATGATCATGTTGTGTGTTGTTGAATGACCACAATGTAAAGAAACTGTACACTGGAAGAGTGAGACCAGTTCTAGAGCAAAGGCGAACTTTGACAAAATTAGCAAACTTCAAAACCAAGCCACGCCACGAGAGTTATAACAAGAGGCATGAAGTCAACGACAATTGTAGAACTTGAAAAGGTTACAAATCTGCAATCCATGACCGACAGAAGAGACTGCAGAGCCCAGCAGCAAGCAGAGAAACTCAGAAGACTAACAGACCATCCAATGCATTAGAGACTAAATAGATTTGAAAATGGGAAAGCGGTGAAACTTTGCAGAAATAGCCGAAGCAAAGATAAGCGAAGACCCTATGAACACCGTAACAACACCAAAGCCCATCCCTACTGTACGCAAACCTACCTGGAGGCAGCATATATTTCCAGAGGTGGTAGAAAATATAACAGGTATTGGAAACAAGAACAGCCAGACTGAAAAAGAAAGAAGAGACATAACCCTGAGGTACATAGCGAAAAACTACCCAAGCATGGACTAGACCCATGCATACACCGACGGCTCTGTAACAAACACAACACAGAACGGAGGGGCAGGGGTATTCCTGAGCCTACCAAATGGCAGAAAAACAACACTATCAGTGGCAACTGAAAAATACTCAAGCAATTTCAGAGCGGAGGTAGAGGCACTGAGGGCTGCAGTTGAAGAAATGGTGACATGTAAAAGGAATGAAAGCCATATAATCCTGTTTACAGATGCCCTGGCCGTAGTCACAGCACTAAAAAGCCAGAAAATTACTGAACTTAATGATTTTAGAGCAGTACTCTGTCAACTATGCCAGCAGTCCGCACCAAAAAGAGTGGTGGTACAGTGGGTTCCATCCCACTGTAACATCCAAGGCAACGAGGAGTCAGACAGACTGGCAAAAGAAGGTGCAAGACTACCACAACCAGATACTAGTATGACATACGAAGAGTCAAAAAGGCTTATTAGAGCTAGATACATGACCAAATAGGAAACAGAACATACTGGCTACACAAAAAACGATGCCTATTACCAGTTGAACAGAAGAGAGCAGGTCGTGGTCTTCAGACTTCGCACTGGCCACAATAGACTGAGGTACCACCTATTCAATAAATTGAAGATAGGTGGCACTGTCGAATGCACATGCGGTACTGGTAAAATGACCGCTGAACATCTGCTGCAAAACTGCCCGACATACGAGGATCAGAGAAAGCAGATGTGGCCATCACCAGTGGCAAAACTAGACAAGCTCTATGGCAGTGTCGATAGCCTCAGGATGACCGCTGCTTTTTTGGACAAAATAAAGGTTGACGTCTAACAGCGTACGAAGACGAGGAGGAGGAAGAAGGAAGGAAGGAAGGAAGGAAGGGAGGGAGGGAGAGGAAGGAAGGAAGGAAGGAAGGAAGGGAGGTAGGGAGGGAGGTAGGGAGGGAGGGAGGAAGGGAGGGAGGAATGGAGGAAGGAAGGGAGGAAGGAAGGAAGGAAGGAAGGAAGGAAGGAAGGAAGGAAGGAAGGAGGAGAAGAAGAAGAAGAAGAAGAAGAAGAAGAAGAAGAAGAAGAAGAATGACCACAATGAGTTTTGTGCGCCCTGAAGTGGGCGCTCGGTGGCGGGTTACAGTAGTTTTCCCCAAATCCCGAGCGTGCAGTTAAAGTGGACCAGAGGCATCCATCTGTTGTGTTATGCTATGCTTTATCTGCGTGACGCTCATTTGTTGCTGATCAATCTGTGTATGCATGTATCCACGATTGTCTTATCCATGTGTACGCATATATCCACGATTGTTTTGGGTAGTCATACATTGTATTAAATGCCCGTGGCGATCCTGGATACAGGCTTCATTAGTCATTTGTCTGGTCTAGCCAAGGGAAAGAGAAGGCAAACCTGGTGTTAAAAATTAGCCAGATGCGCATATATCGCTGCCTCGCTGTAAACTACAACACTCTATCCATAACGTCTTTTTCAGGACGAACGCTGAAGAAATACCCGATTATACTACCAGTGATTGGTGTTTTAATGTGTAGGGTTACTATGTCCTGTTCCCATGGTAAAGGAAATAGGGTGGGCTTCAGCCATGCAGTCTTCATATGTAGGTCGACTTGATGCCCTCGTTTTCTCCGATGACAAATATGCCACGTTTTAGATGTTCCAATGCTAAATCGTAAAGTATTGCCTTCACTGTGTGCATTGACATTCTGCTGTTCTTTTCCACCAGGATCATGTTTTCGTGTCTCTTCTGCAGAACAGTGCCTGCAATTCAGCTCTTCTGCATCTCAGTTATGAATGTAGTCTTCGTGGCTCCTGTGCAACAGTTTGATTGGGCACCTTAAACGATGCCTGAAAATGTGTTGGCAGCTGCTGAGCAAAACTCTCGGTGTCGTCGTATTACTCCGCTGTAACTCTTGCAGGGTATGCTCCGTAAGATAGAACGGTGCATGCTAAGAAGGCAGTGGGCTCTCTTCCGAGGAAATCTGGTGTATAAGGTGTCACATGGAGCTACTACTCGGTACATGCAGGCGTCTGGGACAACGAAAAAGCTGATGCAGTGGTGGAAACGAGCTGTGATGAACGACGCGGTGATGACGAGAGATAGGGTTGAGTTGATAAGGGCAGTCATGGACAGTCTACAGAATGATGAAGAGACAGAAGGTCACGAAAATGCATATGTGCGGAAGATGATATATTTGTGAGTGACTAGATGAAAACAAGGTGTTATGTCTGGACATATCCGAAGAACACGAAATCACTGGGACTGAGTATATATATATAGACGGCAGGATGGTTGCTTATGCGGAGAACGGAGCATTTATGGGAATGTCCCCTGTGTGATGATATTGGTTCCTAGAATCGAGAAGAATCAAGAACTGTGCTTATTGTTCGTCTATTATCTTATCAGATGTTACCTAGTAGTTTTATGAGTAGGCTTAGCCGTCCTTCTGTGTGTGGAATATGCTTATTCCAATTGCGGTTTTAATCAAGTGTCACTGCAAGATAAGTTGAGTGCATTTCTTTCTTGATCAGGGACGTCCCTAAAAGTATGTTACGGTAGCTGTTTGATCTTTGTAAGAGGGAGAGAACAGCGTCATGGAAGTCTGTTTCTGTGTTTATTGTGACGAGCCATTTATCTGTCCACGCATTTAACGTGACTGTTCCATGTTGTAAATTGCTCTGATGAGGCATTCATCAGCGTACCTAAAGTACCATGTCGTCTGTATATAAGGAATTGTATTTCTTCTTCTTCGTTCGTTCATTCTCAATCTCCCGCTACCAAACAGTGAAAAGGGCTTTGCAATTAGCAGGATGTTGTCCGGAGAACAGGAATGTGTCAGAAGGCTTGATGAAACAGCTCTTGACTATGGTATGGAGATAAACGCTGCAAAGACAAAATTAATGACCAACAACGCCGAGGGCTTCAACAGTAGAATAAAAGCTAATTGTTAGGAACTCGAAGTGTTTGACAGTTTTAAATATCTGGGGTCGATTGTCAGTGATGAAGGATCAAAATGTGAAGTGTTGGCCAGAATTGTAAACACAGAAGCGGCGCTTGCACTGTGTAACAAAATCTGGCAATATTAACGGTTAGCACTATGCACAAAAATCAGATTAATGCATACACTGGTCCTGTCAATATGCATTTATGCTTGAGAGACATGGACAGATACAGCTGACCTTCAGCGAAGGATACAGAGCTTGGAGATGTGATGTTTCCGAAGACTTTTAGGCGTCACGTACAAAGATCGAGTTACAAATGAAGAAATAAGAGATAGAATTGCAATAGCGCCTTTTGAAGACCTATTGGCAACTGTCAAAAGAAGGAAACTCGCTTGGTACGGTCACATGTCGAGATCAAATGGTCTTGCAAATACGATCCTCCGCGGAGGGGTGCAAGGCAGACGACAAAGAGGCCGTCCCAAAAAGAGATGGGAGAACAACATAAAAGAATGGACCAATCTCCGACCAGAAGAGGCACAGGCAGCGGCAGCTGACAGAGAAGGGTGGCGTGGTGTTGTGAGGATATCTTCACGTGTGTCCCAACGACCTCGCCGGTTACGGAATGACCTGTCCGGAGAATGAAAAGTGGTGTGTCCTAGTTTAAGGGAAACTTTAAATCGATTTGGGACAAGGATATTGATCTCATCCAGGAAGCGTGTGCTAGAAACTACTGCACTCTGAGGTGCTCCCTGGTAGAGCAACGAAACCACGACTGAACTGTCTTCCACTTCCACCATTGTAGGCCCTCCCTCTCTCTCTGTGTGTGTGTGTGTGTGTGTCCTGAATTTCGTTGCACACACTGTGGAAGACTCTTCTCTGCCTGGACTGGTCTTACGAGTCACATGCGTTACCGTCATGGACTATAGTTACATAGGGCCTACCCTTTTTTTTTTTTCAAAGCACAATTACTATCGTCTGACAAGACGAAACGAGTCAATGATGGTGATGATGCGTACCGCCACCTTTCTCAATGACCCTTATAGCCTTCAAGTATAATACAGTTGCTCTCTGGTGCTTCGATTGTTTCTTGTTCGTTAGTCATCCGGATGGACGTATATGTTATATAATTTGATGGTTTCCTGTCCTACCACACTGTGGGAGGGCCGATAAGTCGAGAATACTAGAGGTAAGTATCTATCATCTATCTCCCTCTCTCTTCTCTCCCCATTCCCTCCCCTCTCTTTCTCTCTCTCTCACACACACACACATTAAAAAGGAACAGACATTCAGAAAGACGTATTCAATTCACATATCAGCTGTAAAATGTTACCCACTAAAAACCCTAATCCAGCCAACTCAGGTTCGGAAATGCTCCCTCCAAATTACTCGTGTTACACAAGGCATTCCGTATCCGTTACAATTGCGCGACGGATGAGTGGCATCTTCTTTGTCATTCGGCTCCCTCCTGCTGCCAGCTCCACTTTCAGTGTGTGCGTGAATATGGTATTACCATGGACCAGGAGTTTTTAAGTCACAACATTTCTTTGCATCTTTTGTGTAGTTCCCTTTGGAGCATAGGCGTATGTACAACTGGAGATATACACTTGAAAAGAACCATTGAAAATATCTTAAAGCTGTACTGTCGAAATCGTCTTTACTTCGTGATATCAACGGCGGCTCATGCAGTCAGTCTATTTTTCGGTCAAGAGTATATTCTCATAACTTCGTGCAGCGATTATCCCATTAGGCTGACATCACGGAGCCTTTCTTCTGTCAATTGTACTTCATCGGGGGGCCATTGTCACTTGACTTAATGTCGCATATGGTGCATTCGGTTGATTTCGTGCCGTCTTTGGTAAACCAGCTTGACCACATGTCGTTCTAGATCCATAACTTGCCTTCGAACTATTTTCTCATCTTCAAGTCACCCTAGGTGAGCAAAGTATCATTGCCGCCTCTATCCATTGTTCGTCTTGTTCTATTAGCTTACCTTCGTACCGCTCTTTGTCGTGAACGTCACTTCGTACTGTCTTAACGTAACGTCTTTATACTGGTTGAGAAGACTCTACAGAGTCTGTATACAAAAAGTTTCATTTACATTACCTTGCTCTAAAAGCTATGCGCATTCATCTATTCTTAAATGCATTAATTGTCCCTGCCTATACTACTTCCTGTGGCAATACATTCCACGCACTCACCACTATTGAAATTAAGCAATATGTCCTAATATCTAATCTGGGCCTTTCTTTAGTTAATTTGTAGTTATGACCTCTTTTTCTTGTAGGTGGTTGTATTTTGGGGGAAAAAACTTGCTATAGTCTAATTTATCCATTCCTTTTATTATCTTATAAACATGTATTGTCCCCTCGAATTCTTCTCTTTTCTGGACACTGTAGGCCGGGTTTTCTGAGTCTTTCCTCATTACTGTAATTCTGGAATCCCACTATCAGCTTTGGTGCTCTTTTTTGTATCCTTTCCAGCATGTTGATATCTCCTCTACGATAAGGACTCCACACCTGTACACAGTACTCCAATCTAGGACTAACTAATGATTTATACAGTTTGACTATGACTTCCTTGCTCCTATGTTTAATATTTCTTTTCATCATACCTAACATTGCATTTGCTTTTTTCACTGCTACCCGGACTTGCTCACTCACCTTTCCTGTATGATCTATTACAACTCCTAGGTCCTTTTCCTTATCTATCTTTCTAACATTGTTCTCGCTCATTCTGTAATTATGTTCCATATTGGATCTACCCATGTGGATGACTGTACATTTATCTACATTAAACTCCATTTGCCAGCTTACAGTCAATTCTAGAATTTTATCTAAATCCTATATAAATATATCCACTTCTGCTTTAGATGAGACACTACCGCATAGTTCTGTCTCATCAACAAATTTTGCAACCATGGATCCCACACCTATGTCCAAATCGTTTATATATATATATATAACAAAATTGTTACCCAAAACCGAGCCCTGTGGCACTCCACTTTTTACTTCACACCACTCAGAGTACTCCTTATTTATGCCCATTCTCCTTTAACTTGTCTTCACGCTTTCCGTGTCCATTAATGTGTCTGCAATCTGCCGAACTTGGTCTATTAATTTGACCTATCGCTATCCGTGTCCATCAACGTGTCTGCAATCTGCCGAACTTGGTCTATTAACTTGACCTATCGCTCTCCGTGTCCATTAACGTGTCTCCAATCCGCTGAACTTGGTCCATTAACTTGACTTCAAGCTCTCTGTGTCCATTAACTTGCGTTTAGTCCGCCGCTCACTTCATGGTTTCATTTCTAGTCTCTCGTCTAAGAAGTCCTTATCCCCACTGATAGTGCCGCTGGTACTGTGAGGTTAAGTATAACTCCGGCCTACAGACAATTAATCACCAGTCCGACAAAAGGCGCATCAATACGAAACGAATCATCGGTACATTATCGACCATCTGGAAACATCTCAGGGTCACGTATTAATGTCGAGTGCTGCGTGCTAACTCGGAAACCTGGCTTGCAACCAATAGTAACACGTCTTAGCTGCACATCTTTAGTAACATATGTCTATGTTGTTAATGTCGATTATGGTGGTCAGATATAATAACAAACACAGACTTGTGGAAGAAAACACAACAATGAACACACTTGTAGAGAGAAAGTCATGTATGTTTCAGTAGTTCATTTGGTATGAAAATTTACAAATAATAGTAGTACATGTTCGCTCATTCCCGATTGATTCACCTGGGTCTCTGTGTATGACATGGATACGAATAAAACCACTGCCCCGCAGAGAGCATGTCGTAAGAGTCGACTAACTGTGTGACATGGCATAACACCGACCATGGTTAGGTGGTTTGTTTAGATCAGCATAGATGGCGCCTAACAAGATGCGGGTCTAGTTCGCTCTAATATTTGGGTCTATTAAGATGACTCGCAAATCGGTTAAACACCTCCGCGGTACTTGTACCAACGTAGTGGAGTACTACGCTGCTCGAACCTAGCCCGCTAAGCAGGAAATTCATGCTCCCAGCTACATGGATCTCATACCAGAGCTAGAACACGCACATGGGCACCCACCCATGTAGAAGTACAAGAACCAAGAAATGTTCGCTGGATTGGTATTCGCATTGGGTGAAGAGAATGAGGAGGATTGCGACTATCCGGTCTATACAAAAAGTGGATGAGCTTCCATGACGATCGGAAATTAAGAGGATGGGTCAGAACAAATATCGGTGATGTGTACCAGTTATACATTCAACAGGGGGTTTCTATAAATATAGGGGGTTTCTGTCAAGCTCTAGATCATTTAAAATGGGAAGGGACAGCTGTCACGTGGGAGCAAGTGAAACCTAACCTCCAATAAGGCAAGATATGAACAAATATAGATATACTTCTCTTTGAGAGAGGAGGTTAAAGTCTGGTCATGCAAAACATATTGACCGTACATGTTAGTCGGGGTTATGTCAAATATACTTGTCCAGATCCCCACCTCACTTTAGCGAAGGTCTCCCTGGAAACAGGCTGCTTTCATGGCAATCTGGCTAGCGAGGTGGGGGGGGGGGGGGGTCGACGTGATCCCAATAGTAGTGAGCGACACGCAGATGAAGTTCAATCGTTTGGAGGAACCCGGTCCACTTTCATGAGCACGTTCGGGGTGAGTGATAAGAGAGACACTGCATCCCGCCCCCCGGACGCACAAAAAGAGTAATCTTATTCATCGTGTGCCTTCAATAGCATCCATAATTACTACAATCCTTTTCTTGAAACGTCTTCAGAGACATATGATGTAGAGGAGATCTACAATATAATTGACTAGAATCATATGACAGCTTTCCGAGAGGAAAACAAGTGATGCCATTGAGACTGAGAGCGGATCTCTGCTGCTTCAAATAGCACGTCTGTTCAATACAGGAACATTTGGCCAGATAGACAGTTCCGATGAGGCGAGGACAAACTAATAAAGAGTTATGAATGTGATCCAATATTGTCAACCTCATGTTTCCAACAGTTGCAATTTATCCTCTCGCAACCAGCATACAACCATCATTTATACGGCCTGGAAAGAAATTCAAGACGATCACCTAGTGTTTTCATGGGGAAAATGTATGTTTATTTCTTCTGCGTTCGTCCTGAAAAAGGCGTTGTGTCGTAGTTTACAGCGAGTCTGCAATATATGCGTCGTTAGGGCCAAGCATAGCACAACCGCCTGGAGGAGCCCGGTCCACCCACACCAGCACGCTTGGTATGTGAGGAAAGCTACGACAACATGCAATTTAACGTCCTTTTTAGAGCGCACAAAAGAGTAATCCTACTCATTGTGAGCATTCAACAACAGCTGGCTTGGGGTAGGGGTAGGGGGGGTACCGGGTTTGCTATCACACTGCGATCGATATTCTCTTAGTGCAGCCTGTTTCCAGGGTCGCCCGCTTGGAAGTGGAAAATGGTGTTGGCCAGCCTTTGTTCGCTGATCCTGATGCAAGCAGCCAGGTATTCGCCGCTAGCTGATGTCAGCCCATTTACTGTGCTCCGTCTTCAGCCCTTTGATTATTTGAGTGCCACAAATTTGGAATTTGTTTTTTAAAACTGATATATGTAGGCCTATGCACTACAAGGGAAACTGTTATTCTAACAGATTCCAGGAGCGTACTCCAAGCCATCTCAAGCACCAAACAAGATAGACTCGTACATGAAATAAATAAACAACATTGGATTGTTGTTTAAAAAAAACAGATCTAGTCCTGCAATTAATTCCAGCTCACTGTGAGATTATTGGAAACAAGAAAGAGATGAGCTCGCAAAAGCCGGAAGTAGCGGCGCGCAAACTCGCCATCCACATAGCTATAAAGAAGAAAAGACACTCATCAAACGTTACATGAGGACGCAACGGAAAGACCAGCACAAACAATTGGGGCCAGAAAATGACAAACTAGGCAAAGATGGAGAAGCAGAGATAGACTCAGGACGGAACATTGCAGACAAGGTCCACCTTCACAGAATGGATCTAAAAGACACCGCCATGTGGGATTATGGAGCACCCAAACAAACACCAGAAACATATTCTGCAGGACTGTCACACTTATATAGGCCAAAGAGAGTAGGTCTGGCGCAAGGTTATGACCATAATCGAAAAGCTGTGGATGACGGGCGAAGAAACGCAGTCTCCTTCGTGATCCTCACCAGACTAGAAGCATAACATCAGTTGATCGTCGTCATCGAAGAAGAAGAAGACAACGACGACGAAGACGACGAAGAAAAGACGAAGAAGAGGAAGAAGAAGAAACAGAAGAAGAAGAAGAAGAAGATGTATGCCCCGATAGAGCGCGCACAGGCACACGAGAACGCGTGCGAAGTGATAAGTGCTGTGTGAATAAAAGAATCTTCTGTTTATAGTCCTGGTTCGGTCTTACACCGAAATTAAGAGAAAAAAGCTATAGTGAATAACAGGCATAACAGATATCAATACTGGCAAACAGCAAATAGGAATATTAAAACGAACTGCTGCAACTCCACCAGCCAGATCGATAATCAGCGTCCAAAAACAAACAAGTCCTTATGGCTGGCACATGCCAGAGAAGCGACAGCAAACAGAAACTGGGTTTTGTGTCAAATAAATGAGGTGCCACAATCCAGACCGGGTCGGTAACAGAATGAGCATGTAGATGTGTACATAGAGGAATTGGGGATTATATCTACGATAATATGTATACGTCAGCGGTGACTTTTTAATTCATTTGGGAGCACTGGGCTTTCAGATTGCCACTAGACATGGTTTGACAATGGTTGTGTGGCTGCAAGGTAAGGAAGCTCGACAGAGAACCGACCTAAGATAAACAGCTGCGACCTAGTCAAAACGATTCTCCAGTAATTCGTAATAGAATTCAGTTTCTGCTATTCTTTCTTTCTAGAATTCAGTTCAATTGTTTCTGTTATGTATAAAGGCGAAGGAGACGGACATAAAACAAGTAGACACGTTTCAATGGGCACACAACTACGATGGAAGATGCACTTAGGAAATAAAGAACAGAAGAGCCCAGGCAAAATCAGTCTTCAAGAGTATGGGATATTACGCAACAAAAGCTTATCAATGGGAGTACGGTAGATAGTTCTTGGATATTACGTGGGGGATCAAGATACTGAGAAGTGCATGAGCTGTAACTGACAGCAGACTGAGTCAAGGTAAGTGACCCAGAGCTACCAAGATTCTTCTCCACCTCCACGTGGTGATCCTGGATAGCAGGCTGCAACATGGCAGACTGGTTAAGGAAAATAGATCGAAGAGTGAAGGCTAACTCGGTACTCACAAATGTTATGCTGAGGTTGGATGTGACAGACTGAACGGAAGGGTGCAAACATCGCAGTCAAGCTGTAAACTAGCGACACAACGCATTCCGTTCTCCGGACAACACCCTGCTACTTGCAACGCCCCTTTAAGGGCTTGGTAGTGGAGTGTGAAAACGAACAACGACGAAGAAGAAGATGCTACGTGGAAACACCTCTGACAAACGGCAACGAATCATTGACAATCAACAGGCAAGCACTGTGATGATTGGTGGCAGCGGACATGTGTTTTACGTAAGAATGTTGAGACTTTCATGGAGTGCAAAGATAGCTAATAACAAGGTACGTGAAGATGCACAATCACAATTGATAGCAAAAATCTGGACAAGGCAGTCATCCTTTTTCGGGGGTGTCTTGGGATATAGCGGGTTGGAACACACGGTGACACAGAGCAGAATAGCAAGTAAGAGGGGCAGAGGGAGACAAAGAGAGATAATATTGGAATGGCATTGGAGGAGATCAACGGCGGAACTGACAAACGACACACGTAATAACACGACTATTAGACTAGAGTATAACAAAGTTTTTCAAAGTTAATCCGACTACAAGAACAAGGGCAATGCAGCCATAAATTAATTTTAAAAAAATTGTCCAGAATAGATACCAGGAATTTTTATTTCTTTTCAGGCAGAGAGTGATGAATGCTTGGAATGCACTGCCACAAGAAAGTGGAAGCAGTCAATTTATACATTCACGAATAGATTGGATGTGCATGGTGTTTTTAAAAAAATATTTTGAGATCAAAGTGAATGTAAAACAAACTGGTTGTACACATGCTATGCATAGTCTTCTACACTAGTGTAAAGACGTTATATGATAAGAGGAAGTCTATATTCCAAACATCATTTAATGAAATGCTTATTTGAATGAATTGTACATGTCGATCACATAATCGGCAAAGCCAACAGCCACGGCACTTGATGATGATGATGATTATAGTTATATTTGGTCGGGATTGTCTTTCGGTGATCAGATTCTTGCATTGTGTTGTTAGATTCTGTGGTTATTTGGATTTAACGGTTGTTGTTCATTAGGTGAAGCCCCAATGAAGACAGTTTGTCTCGCTTTCAGCACATGCGAATCATGCAGATATCACGACATAGAGTGCTTGTTGACGTGTGTTCTCCGTACTTTAGTGCTGGTATCCATCCAACTGTAGTGATGTCATCTGGTTCAGTGTCTCCCGCGTCGTTACACTGTACTATACTGTGAATTATATGTCTGAACTTGATGCTCACTCGCTGTGTGTTTGTCTGAGAGCCCTCCAAGGAACTCGTCTCCTGTAACTGGACCGCAAGTATTAGTTTCTGCTTCAAGGAATCCTATACATTTTTCTCCAACTTCCGCCACCTAAATGTAACATCAGGGCCAAGCTAACGGGGAAAGAAAACCCACAAAAAATATCTCTCTCATCTCTCACACACTCTCTTCCTTCCTTCCTTCCACCCTTCCATCCGTCCGTCCGTCCGTCTATCCACCCCATCCATCCATCCATCTATCCAAACCCACCAACCAACCAACCAACCAACCAACCAACCAACCAACCTACCTATCTATCTATCTATCTATCTATCTACCTATCTATCTATCTATCTATCTATCTATCTATCTATCTATCTATCCATCTATCTATCTATCTATCTGTGGACTTAAAAGTCTGGTATACTTGACAAAGATTTATTTGGTGAAATGTCTGTATGTCCGAGTGTATGCCTTAGATTATAGTCCGGGTATGACGCAAATGACGATTACGTGTACCGATCTGATTTTGAAAAAAGCACTATAAATAATGCCATATATTTGATACTGGAACGATGGTGAGTTGTTTTCACAGCCATCAGAGCGGAGCAACAATACTTGTCATCAGATAGATCACATCAGATCAGATCTCAACAATGAGGCCAATGGAGCCGACCAAATTGATCCACAGCGTCTTTTGTATATTGTCCTGATATTACAACAGGACAAACGTGTCCCTCTCGACCCATCTCTCGATACTCTGCTCCTACTTTCAATGTTACTTAAATTTGTCACGTGTCCCCATTCATTTCACCACCTTCTGAGTTCATTCTCAATCTCCTGCTACCAAATATGTCGTTCATTAATTGTCTTCGTACCCCTAACTTTAGAAAGACTCGTCATTTTGTTCATCTGTCTATCGTGGATAATCCAACACTGCTGTATCTAATATATAATATACACTAGCGACCAGCAATTTCGGACCACGTACCGGATCGTTTTACATGGCTGAATACATCCCTTTGATAAGTTTGTTAAGATGTTAGGTCTATTGTTGAACGAGCAGCGCTTCGCTATACAATTTGACATTTCTGTATTGCCTCTTTGTAATGTCAATTGTGTCAATCTTACCTGGGCACCTGGATCTATGTTATGACGGCTAGGGACGGATAGCCAGAAAGGGAAGGGAAATAGCTCACAAAAAGCTTGGTCACATTAATTCTCTCATTTTGCAATCTTTAGAGTAGTATTGATTAGCGAAGTGGTAGAGTGCTCGCTATTCATAGTAAAAGTCCCACTACCGGCAGCTCAAGTCGGCCCAGTTGTAAATGTGCACTAGCTGATGGCTAGTGAAGGAAAAATACAGCGAGAAAGAAAACAGGCCACGCACCCGCCTCACAAACATGTAGCTTAGCACAACTGAGGGTGTAACACTTCATCCCCGGCGGCAGTGTCTGCTATCGCACTACCTTGTACTTTACAGTAGTAAGAAATGTTTTTTTTCTCGAAGAAAGGTATCTCGTTTTGCTGAGACACCCTTTGATCAAACACAAACAGGTCTATTGCGTTTGCCTAGACGTATTGTTTTTGGCTATATAATCGACATCCGGACATGGGCCCTTGAGCAACGTGATAAGTACTTAGTCGTGAGAGCTACCAAACCACTGTGCAACGTGCATTATCGTTCCCAATACGACCAATTATATATGTACCTACTTTAAAACTACTTTACCTTCCTAATTATCACACAGTCCATACACTAATTTTCCCAAGGAGAAGACAAGTGCGTCTAGCACACAATTGGGGCCCAACAAAAAGTATTTAGAAAGACGTAACTTGTGATGCCTTCTTGTCGTCGGGCACCGTTTCCTTCAACTTCAGACCGCTATTTAGCTATAAAAAGGAGTTTTGGTGCTCAAGAAACATTACCAATCCATGTTTAAATGACTCATTAAGTCAGTCGTTTCAAACATGCGGCTATTGAGACATCATCTATCAGGTAGTCCACAACACATTGCTATAAGAGCAGCCCTTGAGACACCACCTATCAGGTGGTCCACAATGCGATGGTCATAACACACTGCTATAAGAAATAACAGCAGTCAGAGAAACACTATCAAGGACAAAATGCCAATATTTCCACAAGTGAAATCCTATTGATAATGCGAGACAATGCACCAGTTTTATGGAGGGAGAGAAAAGAATGACAAATAGTTAACAAAGTGAAGCATGTCGTGTTTGAACCATCATAACATGAATGTGGAATAATGTCTTGGACATCTATGATTCGCTGACCCTGACACATATAGCCAGCTATGATTCGCTGACCCTGACACATATAGCCAGCTATGATTCGCTGACCCTGACACATATAGCCAGCTATGATTCGCTGACCCTGACACATATAGCCAGCTATGATTCGCTGACCCTGACACATATAGCCAGCTATGATTCGCTGACCCTGACACATATAGCCAGCTATGATTCACTGACCCTGACACATATAGCCAGCTATGATTCGCTGACCCTGACACATATAGCCAGCTATGAATCGCTAAGCGCTGGCATCTCGTCCGCTGCGTCTACGGCCCCCGAAAAAGTAATTTGGTAGACTCTTAAATAAAACCGAAGACAACATATTTGACTGCCGTGTTGTCTTTGGGTCATTAGGGAACTTGAGTCAACGAAAGTGTCATGCTACAGTCGTCCGCCTTCGGTCTTGACCCTTTTTCGATCCTGGGTTTGGGTTCCGTCATCTCCTGCGTTCGTCCTGGAAAAAAGACGTGGAATCGTGTGTAGTTTACAGCAATGCTGCGATATATGTGCCTTTCGGCCCGGCATATTCGGTTTGGGCACTTTATTTTTGGGACCGGGGTTGCCATCCTAATTCGATCCATATTCTCTTAGGCTGCATGGCTGTGGCCTGTTTCCCGGCACAGCACATGGATGCGAAATAGGGTCCTGGTCAGGTATGGGTCGCTAACCCTAATGCAAAGACAAAAGTATTCTTCTTATGCTTTTTCTTCTTATTAGTCGTTCTTTCTCAAACACCCGCTACCAAGCCCTGAAAAGTGCTTTGCAAGTTGCAGGATGTTGAAAGGCGAACGCAATGCGTTGTGTCGTAGTTTACAGCTTGACTGCGATATTTGCACCTTTCGGTCCGACACATCCATCTTCAGCAGGCCTTTGTGGGTGCGGGGTTAGCCTTCCCTCTTCCCTCTATTCTCCTTTATCCAGTCTGCTCTGCAGCCTGTTATCCAGGATCACCACGCGGAAGTGTAAAAGGGTCTTGGCAGCTCTGGTTCGCCGGACCTGGCGCTAGCGGTCAGTTTTTGGGCCGCTGACCGCTACAGATCATGCACTGCTCAGCACCGTGATCCCCTATGGATATTCAACCCATATTATCTTAGACAGCAAGCGTGTTTGCAGTCTGTTTCCAGGGCAGCACGTTGAGGCGATATGGGATATTGGTCAGGGGTGGATAACCGACCATAATGCAAACAGCAAGATATGATTCACTGGCTGCTGATTCACTGCTGCATCTCGGCGATGAGGCTGGGTTGAATCTTTGAGAGCCCTGCTGCATCTCGGCGATGAGGCTGGGTTGAATCTTTGAGAGCCCTGCCTTAATGTTGCACCGAACCGAAGCGCAATGCTCTTTTATGCAGAAACAGCGTGGGGTTTGTGCTCAATGGAAATGAACCGACACGGGCGACGGTCTCAGACAGCGCTACGCTGTTTTCTATTTTCATCAAAAGGTTCTGATTATGCCCTAAGCTGTCGCCTCTTGTGAAAACACGGAACGAAAGCGTGTCAGACCCTTTGTTAAAGAACCCCTTTCCCCGAGTCATAATAATGTCTAACCAGCCGTAGCAATGAAAGGTGTCTAGATATTAGCTCGAACCTCTCCTTAGAAACACTTCAATCAGAAAGTTTCAATCAGTGAATCGATGGGAAATTCTCACGCCGTCGCTTCGGGCTAAGCGAGCAATTTGTAATTAGAGGTTTCCCAGCCTGATTACAATGTCATGTTTTGTACACGGTGGTCGGAGATGAAAGATCACGGAATGCAAAGTACGGAACAAGCCACACCGCATCACCAATGTGTGACGCTGGATACGGAGAAGCAGCAAAAATAACTACTGCACCTTGCCAAGTATGCTGTAATAGAAACTATAGAGGTAAATATCTACACAGGGCGAAAACCATTCCTAATCAAATCTCGATAAACAAACTGACAATGGTTGGTGGTACCAGAGAGCCCACTGTAATAAACTAGCCTCTACAGGTAGGTGGTACCATACTGCTCGCCCCATTAAACTATTATCCTCAGGTTGGTATGATTATAGAGCTTAAGTGATAGACCTAAGGTTCGTATGATGTCACATCAATAGACTAACGGGCGTATGAAGTCACTCTAATAAACTGACGGTAGTATAAAGTCACGATTATTGACAAAATTGTTGTATGAAGTCACGTTAATAGACTAAGGGTAGTATAAAGTCACGATTATTGACAAAAGTGTTGTATGAAGTGACATTAATAGACTAAGGGTAGTATGAAGTGACGTTAATAGACTAAGGGAAGTATGAAGTGACGTTAATAGAATAAGGGTAGTATGAAGTGACGTTAATAGAATAAGGGTAGTATGAAGTGACGTTAATAGACTAAGGGTAGGTTGAAGTGACGTTAATAGACTAAGTGTAGTATGAAGTGACGTTAATAGACTAAGTGTAGTATGAAGTGACGTTAATAGACTAAGGGTAGTATGAAGTGACGTTAATAAACTAAGGGTAGTATGAAGTGACGTTAAAAAACTAAGGGCAGTATGGAGTGACGTTAATAAACTAAGGGCAGTATGAAGTGACGTTAATAGACTAAGTGTAGTATGAAATGACGTTAATAAACTAAGGGCAGTATGAAGTGACGTTAATAAACTAAGAGTAGTATGAAGTGACGTTAATAACCTAAGGGCAGTATGAAGTGACGTTAATAAACTAAGGGTAGTTTGAAGTGACGTTAATAAACTAAAGGCAGTATGAAGTGACGTTAATAAACTAAGGGCAGTATGAAGTGACGTCAATAAACTAAGGGCAGTATGAAAGTACACTGATAGACTTCAAGTGGTATAATGCCAACACCTACATAAACTATAAAATCAGTACAAACCCAAATGACTGGGACAGAGATACACGAAATCCTTGACTCTGATTATTGTAACACTTGCTATATTTCCTGATCCCCTCTTGTCGTAGTCAATCAGGACTGTAAGGGGCTACTACCCCTCCTGCCGCCTACTGGCAGGATAACAATCTTCGAGACCTTTTGTCCGAACTAGCCACAAGAACCCTTCGTTTGCGTTGTCTATCCCTGTCTTCGTCCGGATGTCTTTCTACTGTCTGTTGTATGTCAACATATTCACCATCTGGTCATTTGACGTGTGGCCTCCTGACATCGTATCTGTGCTGTGTACTTTGCCCATGTTTTCCCCGATATCTCCATAATGTGTTAGTTGGTGTGTATTGCACTTTAACCCGACGAAGGCTTCTTGGACGTAACATAGGTATCGTTTTTGTCATAATGCGCTGGTATCTGAACTTCTGTTATCAATGTTTTGATTTAGAGAGCTACGATTAATCAGGGTGAGGTTAAACAAACTGATGGGCAGCGCATGAGCTGCAGTGGTCAGTGACCCATAGCTCACTGCTAGCGGTAGGGCCAGCGAACCAGAGCTGCCAAGACCCTTCTACACCTCCAAGCGGTGATCCTGGATAACAGGATCCATCAGGGCAGACTGGCTAAGGAGAAGGGATCGAAGAGGGAATGCTAACCCGGTACTCAAAAAATGCTTGCTAAATATACTGGACCGAAAGGTGCAAATATCACAGTCAAGCTGTAAACTACGACACAACGCATTCCGTTCTCTTGACTACATTCTGCTACTTAAGCCATTTCAGGCCTTGGTAGCGGGAGATTGAAAACAAACGAAGCCAAGCCAAGCCAAACAAACTGATGAAGACTTTCACTTGACATCCTCGCTCGTGCTGTGTCACTGCAGTCTAGCTAATGAGGTGGGAATCTGTACAGTAATGGCAATAGTGGTTAGTGTAATGAGGAGTCTCGCAATGCGTTTGTCAGGAGCACCCCATTCCAATCTTCTATTGTACGTCTTGGAATGTGAGAAGAACCGCTGTAATATGCTACTACAGAAACGTCAAGATGTAACTCAACTTAGTATTGGTAGTTTCCAACAACAACATACTCTTTATTTTAATCATCAGTAACTCCCCAGCCTTGCCTTATTATTCCTAAGCCAAAGTAAATTCTGCATTCGTAACTGATCAAATAAATCGCTTGGTCCAATGCTTGTATTTGTTAGTTTTTACCTGGAGTGAGGAGCCTAACGCCTGATCAGACTAACGCATTGATCAACATGTTAATCGAGACCAGGTGGGGGGAGGAGACTAACTTATGGTCAGTCAAACGCCCTGATCAGACATGTTAATCGGGACCAGTTCAAAAATGCTGGGCAAGATTCCAACTCATCTGCAGTTCTTCCTGGAAACATACTGTGTCGTGACAGTCTGGCTAACGAAGGGGTGGATTGAAGTAACCCCAGTAGTAGTGAGAAACGCGTAGATGAAGCCAAGCATAGCACAACCACCAGGACGACCCATGTCCACCTCCATCAGCAAGCTCGGGATGTGAGGAAAGCTACTGCAGCCCACCACTTAACGTCATTGTCAAGACGCACAAGAGAGTAGACGTAATCATCGTCGCCATTCAACAATACACGACGACATCAAACAACCACCAGAATACATCTATCACTCCACATCGTATAGGAATAGCTCAAGCATATTCTAGGTTCACAATTAATCCAACAAAGACATTATAAATACAATTGTAACAAACAAGTTAGCAATGAGAGGAAATGAGGAGAGAGAAAAACACGCCCGCATATCTATTCCCGTGAAAACCATTCCATTATGCCAGTGGCGCAAAGATCACAGCTATGCTAAACACGGTGATTTCCTAATGCACATCTCACGATAGCGCTAATGCCACATTACCCAACACAGGTGTCTCATTACACTGGAGCAACCTCTACCAGAGTTAACTAGGCTTTGATAATTTAAACAATAAAATTAATTAAGAGTAGAAAAATTAAATGTTCAGTTATAACACACCAATGGAATTCAATGCTGAGAGTCATTGTGCAGCTTATTCTGTATAAATACTTATTTAGGTACCCATTTACATCTGGATAGACTTAAATATGCTGGGACTAAATTGCGAGCCCTGTAATTTTTACAGAAAGTGGCTAACGATCTAGCAAGTCTGCCACTCTGATGACCCAGCATGGTTACAGCCGTTTCAAGCGTTGTAACTGGCCGAAGAAACATTACAGACATATGCGCACGACATGGCTGCTTGCTTTCCATCGGAGTCTCTATAACGCATATTCTGAGATAGTAATGTGAACCTTATTCGGAGTTGCAATAGGGGTGTCAAAGTGGATGGTATAAAAGTTATTACCATCAAATTCGCATCCTGCCGGTTCTGCCATTTTACCGCACTGAAGCCTTTACTACTTTCTTAAAACAATACTACTTTAGTAATACGGGTGTCAAAGTCGATGGTTTGAAAGTTATTGCCATCAAATTCGCCTATGATCAAGCCATTGTGGGAGGATCAGTAGCAATGTTGCAAAAACTATTAGAAAAAAAAATGAAAAGTACAACCAAAGAGTTTGGTGTGAAAATAAACACATTAAAGACAAAGACTGTGGTAATAGACAAGCAAGACAGGCACATGAATATAACCATCAATGGAGAGATAATCGAACAGGTAAAGATATTTACATATTTTGGGCAAACAATAATAGAAAGACAGGGAATATGTCGCAAAAAGGGGACTGCGTGGCTATAACATCAGGTGTTGGTTAGCATGGCCGGCTTAGACGGTGTCTGACAGATTGCGGGTCTACTTTACTCTAATTTACGCTTCCACCTCCACCAGTCTCAAAAATAGGCGATCGTATATTCCAGGGGCTAACAGATGCTGGTTGCATTTGGGGGGAAAGGCCTACAGAGAAAAGCAACAATCGCTAACCTCAAAGAATATCGGGATGGAAGATAAACGATTAATCACTACTCATATATGCCCAATTGCACTTTATGGGACTGAAACAGGGATTCTATCAAAGGTAGATGAAAAAAAAACTTGAATGCGATTGAAATGTGTTTCAAAATAGGATAAAGTAAACTGCTGAGACATTCTCAGATAATCGTACAATCAGTCTAATACTCATCAACCGGATGATAATGATAATGCGTGGCCCGTTCTAAACCAGCTTGCCTCCTCTTCGCTTTATATGAAACAGTCACCACTATAGCTGGCCCTTTACGGGAAGTCTGTTACAAATCCCTGTGAGTATTATCACTGACAGTTTTTGTAGCATATCCCTCCTTTATCGCCATTTACGACGTGCTTGTACGGTTACGGCGACTCTATACTTCAATCCTTCGGGTGGGCGAGTCTACCACATATCGTATTTCTTTTTTTTTAAATGTCTACCCAAACATTTGGACAAAGCGTCAACATTTTACAATGAAGCGTACTTAAACTACATGTAAACAGAAAAGCCTTGTACACCACATCTATTGATTTGACAAAGGCATTTGATACAGTAAACAGAGGAGGACTGTGGATGATAATGTCCAAGTTTGGCTGCCCCAACAAGTTCATAACAATGGTGAAACAGCTACACGAAGGCAAGTGTGCTCGTGTACTGGACAGCGGAGCAATCTCTAATACGTTTCTAGTATCAAACGGAGTAGTAAAACAAGGATGTGTACTCGCCCCTGACTTTGTTCATCATGATGTTCGCGGCCACGATGACAGACGCCTTCAGATCACTGGAGCTTGGAATACCCATAAAGTACCGCACAGATGGCAAGTTACTCAATCCCAGAAGAATGAATGCCAAAACCAAAGTGGCAGGCGACATAATCAGGGAACTTGTATTTGCTGACGACTACGCTCTAATGAGCAACTCAGAACTGAACATGCAGGTTGGAATGGACCGTTCTCTGCCGCATGCGAAAATTTTGGCCTGACCATAAATGCCCAAAAAAAAGAGGTCATGTACCAACCAGCACCAGGCATGCCGTACACAAAACCAGAGACTACAGTCAGCAGGCAAACGCTGAATATCGTAGACAAATTCACATATCTGGGCAGCACGCTGTTGAGATCTGTCAGCCTAGACGGTGAGGTGGCAAGCAGAATAGCAAAGGCCAGCACAGCCTTTGGTAGAATGCGTTCGATGGTCTGGGCAGTCGTGGCATCAGCGTCAAGACCAAACTCAAAGTCTACCGTGCAACCATCATTCCAACCCTACTATACGCTTGCGAAAGCTGGACTGTATACTCTGGACATGCAAGGATGTTTAAACGACTTCCACACAGGTTGCCTGAGGCGAATATTCCACATCCGATGGCAATATCGTGTCACTGACATCGAGGTTCTCTCGAGGGCTAACATGACCAGCATCCATGCACTGCTAGAAAAAGCACGACTAGGATGGGCCGGACACATCGTCCGTACGTCAGACGAGCGGCTCCCAAAGAAGCTTCTCTACGGCGAGCTGAGAGAGGGATGGCGCCAGAGAGGGCGCCCAAAGAAACTTTTTAAAGACGGTCTGAAGGACTCACTGAAAAGTTGCCAGATAGACATCGACAGCTGGGAATGTCTTGCGCAAAACAGATCTGACTGGAGAAGCGCAGTCAAATCGGGTGTAGCTACCGGCGAAGACGACCGTGTTGTGAAAGCCCAGAGCAAACGCGAACCCGGAAATCCCGAACAGCGGGAACACCATCACCTTCTACAAACCTCGTGTGCCCGATATGTAGATGTTTTCGTGCCCGCATTGGCCTGTTCAGCCACATGCGCACCCACACCCAACATGGAAATCTGTGACAAGGATGATGTCGGCGGAACTCATCGACAACGATGGACAGCTATTAAAAAACTGCAGAGCACAGACTAGGTAGGGTCTGGTGAAGAAACCTATTCATAACCTGACACTGAAAGGCACAAGCAGAGCACAGAACAAATATGAAGAAGAACAAAAGCCATGTAATTCAGTAACAATGATTATGCACTCCAGTCAATGAAGAAACATCCTATGATTGCCTACAGTGTTGCTCAACGTGAAAACTTCAAGTCACTGTCAAAGAACTGATGTTGTGTTTTGTGTGTGAGTGTGTGTTGTGGTGTGTGTCGTGGTGTATATGGTTGTTTGTGTGTGGTGGTGGTTGTGTGTGTGGTGGTGGTGTGTGTGGTGGTGTGTGTGGCGGTGTGTGTGGTGGTATGTGTTAGTGGTATGTGTGTGGCGGTGTGTGTGTGTGTGGTGGTATGTGTTAGTGGTATGTGTGTGGCGGTGTGTGTGTGTGTGTGGTAGTGTGTGTTCGTGTGTGTGTGAGGATAGGGGGTGCACTGGTATGCTGCATTGTTGAGGGAGGTTTGATTGCCAATGATATGCCTCTTTAATGCAGACAGTGTGGTGAAACACATTATAAACGGTAAACCAATTAGGCTTGGGACGAGAAACACGTCAATTATATATAATTCAAGTAACAATTGAGTCGTATTAACGACAAGAGACAGTGGCGATTGAAGAAAATGGAAACGGCTCACAGAAGCGACATCATTGCACCTAGGTGCTCTCCATATGTGCTTAGTCAATTTCGTTGCTGAAAGTGCCGACGACAGCACGAATTGCTCTTGCGGCGGCTCTGAAATTTGACCCGGAACTCGTCAGATATATTAAACTGAAGAGAAAGGACAGAAGTGAAGGGAGCAGGAGAGAAGAGGCAAGTAGGGTAGGGAGAAAATGGAGAAAAAGAGATTTGGTGGAGAAGAGGTAGATAGATACAGGAAGTCTGCTCTAGGACACTGCTTTCGGAGATGGTGTGTAAGAGTTCTTTCTGCGAGACCGGAGCTTGTTTGTGATATATAGGTGGGCCAGTTAATTCCCGCTGCTTTTTCATCCCTAACAGTTGGATTGACATAAGTGTGCCCCTAACGGCCCGTACCATAAACATGAAAAGAGAGTAGTCTATCACTAAGCCATTCAGACGTAAATAAAAAAAGTAGGAGAGAAATGCGAAGATGTGGAATAGGCATAGAAATATGGGTGAGGGAGGGGATGATAATGTGGTAAGGGAATAGGTTCAAAAGGCGTGAAAGTAGCCAAGAAGAACAACAGAAAAGGGAGGGACATTGATTATGAGTGTTAGGTGGAAAAGGAAGAGATTGATATGGGGAGAGACAAGCCAGAGATGGATTAAAAGGGTTGAGCGGCGGGATACAGAAGTAGGAGAGGGAAGACTGAGTAGACGGTGAGAGACAGGTTGAGTGGTGTGTGATGATAGGGTGGATACAAATATGAAAAGCAAGGAAGAGAGCAGAAAGAATGAGAAGGGTCAAGTGAAGGTACGAGTGACAGAAGGGAAAGACAATATATTATGTAGTATGTCTTCATCCAAGCATTTTTGGGGCAGAAGATCCAGCAGTCAATTAGCTGCCAGCAGCCAGATTCTCATAGCTGGCTGCAGGCTTCAGCGTCAGTGACACACAGTTGATCAAGACCCTATTCCGGCTCCAAGTGGAAGCCCTGGAACCAGGTTGTAACCGTACAGGCTGGCTAAGAAATTTGGGATCAAAGAGGGCAGCCAAACTTGGTTTCAAAAATGCCGTGTAGAAACCGGATGCGTTGGGCCACACGGCGAAGACATTGCAGCCTAGCTGTAAACTACAACGAACGCCGAATAAGTCCAAGCATTTTGAATCAATCATTTGTCTAGTACGTGTTTTTCATACGCTCTCTCTCTCTCTCTCTCTCTCTATCTCTCTCTCATTCAGTCTATCTTTTACTCCTACCCTGTATCTATATTTTATTCACTATGTCTCTCTTTCTCTCTCTCTCTCTCTCTCTCTCTTATTCAGTCTTTATCTGTCTCTCTTACTCTGTCTGTATTTCTCCCTTACATCTTCTTTCTCTCGCTTCCTCTCGCATCACACATATTCTTACTGAACTGAATCTCTCCCCATGGACGCCGCGAGACAAGGCAGAATTACGTGCCTAATATTACCAATCAATGACCATGCCTATGAATAACTAATGCACGTCGGATGACCCATGGGTCATCAATCACGCGCAGACGCGAAAGCTAATCCATTATTGAACATTTCCAATCGATCTGCCTGAGCATTACGACTTCGTAGTGGTACCGAAATGTAAACACAGAGGTGCATATATTTATTTGTAAACCCCAACGAGGAGTCGTAGTGTGTGATTTCGCTTGGCGCTGGTAGTACAGCTGGAGTGCGTTAGTCGTTGTAACGGTAGTCAGTGTTGATGGTCACAGTGGTGTTCACAGTTTTGTAATGATTGTAATGACATAGTCTAGAGTTCCATCTTCTCCTTTCGTTGATAACTGATACAGGGTGGTCTAGTCAGCACAACATTTTTATGTGGCCTTTTTCGATATACTGACAATAGATAAGTCAATAATGAGCACAGATAAGACAAAGACCAAACCTACAGTTATTCTAGATCAATAGGAAATTGAGAAAGTCACAAGTTTTGCTTACCTCGGCTCAATTATAAGCAACAATGGAGATTGCCTGAAGGAAGTCAGACGGAGATTGGCAATGGCAATGCAGAGGTTCAATAACATGAGAAACCTTTGGCATAACTCTAAAAAAAATGACAAAGATAAAAATACTGCGTACTTACATCTTCCTTGTGTTAACATACGGATGTGAAACGTTGACCGCCACACAAACACTTCAGAAAAATAAATTATTTAATTTTTTTTTCAATTAAAATCCTACAGAAGGGTGCTCAAAATGCCAGGAAAAGCGAAAATGCAGATATCTTATAAGGACTGGATATCGAGGAAAATTGGTTAGTAAACAATTCTTGTCTAGAAAGATAAAATATTTTTGCCACATCAAATGCCATAATGGCCTGGAGAAAACGATACTGGAGGGTGTGGTGCCTAGAAAGCGGGACAGGGGCAGCCTGAAGAGAAGATGGACACAAGACATCACGGAAGACCTGAAGGTGACAGCGACATAGGCGGGAGTTATGGCTAGAGGTCGAGAGTCTTACAGGTCGGCTGTTATGAGAGCGACGTTCTGCAAATGACCTGCTACATGATGAGATGTTGGATAAGTGAAAATAAGTTCTAACAACACGGAGACGTTTCACAATGTCGCAAGAAGAAAGAAAAAAAATTCTCAGAAGAGAGTTACCACTGCAAGGTCAGTTCATCCTATAGTCAGTCACGTATGAAAGGGGTTTCAACTAAAATGTTCCATTGTTGCTTCTGTTTGCCTCTCTATCAGGCCCCGATAATTCGTGTTCGGATAGTGCAGGAATGGTAGCAATATCGGTGATGTCTGCAGAGAGCACAATGTGCGTGCTGTGAAGGTGGATGTTGTGATCGTGGCGCAGGAATCTTAGCAATATCAATGATGTCTGCAGAGAGCATCATGTGCATGCTGTGAAAGTGGCAGCTTTCATAATGGCTGTGTAGTCACGGCAACATTCTTCTGAATGTATACAAGTTCTGACCCAGTTCTCTTCCACTCCGTACGGCCACCAGTCTAAGCCACCGCAACCTCGCCTTACATAAACAACAAAGAGGCTATTGTGAAAGTAAATGGTGATAATGACAATTTTTAAAAAAAGTAAAGTAACCCATAGCATTACTGCCGTAGGGGTGTGATGTGTTAGCGATCTCACATTTCAAAGGCTCGGCTATATGAGGGCGGTAGCCATCTCCTCTCCCTCGCCGCTTTTACTTCCCGGACTGAACCGGTACCCATTTAAGGCTGGGTTGACCCGGGAGCCATTGCGGTCTGAAAAAAACATCGCCTCAACTATATGAGGCTATATGAGAGAATAGTACAAGCCAATGCACAAAGCTCAATTTTAAAATCCCTTGTGTCGCACACCCTCACTTCTCGCTATCCCAGCTTCGGAACCGCTGTCTACAGCATTAAGACGGAATTACCGTTCAATTAAATGACAAGTGCCTGGGCCTCCTCCTTATCTGGTCCACACAACCGTCGCGCGGCCCACAGTTGTACTTGTCAAGAATAGAGCGTTCGACCGTGAGCTCTCATGCATGCTGCATGCGCTCATCATTATATCAGTGAAATTTTCCAATGCACGTGCGTGATCGAGTGTCAATAACTGGCTGATTGCCTCGTCGGATGAAGTTCTAGAATCGAGTGTATTTTTTCAGTTGGTTGCCAACGAAGTTAACATGTGATGTTAAGAGCAGATAGCGAGTACTCGGTGTTTGTAAGATCATGGTCATTCAAAATAAGACACAGTAAGAGGAATGACATGTTGATATTTGAGTTACTGAAAATGGCCTTTGCATAAAACTCCATTAACAAATCGTGGATCAGTTTACAACATGTTTGTGGTATGTCTTTGCATAAAACTCCATTAACAAATCGTGGATCAGTTTACATCATATGTTTGTGAGATATAATGAATTGCTTTGCTTGTTAACGTGATAGGAACTTATCGATTTGAGAATGCAAGAAAGCTCTAGAAACATCTAATTAAACGCAGGAAACTAAAGTAATTAGCTAGTTGTTCTTGCTATTTAAAAGGGAGAGTAGAATAACGTCTGGTAGATACTGGGCAAGAACCCGCCCGACTTTCCCTCAGATCTCCCTGCAAACAGGCTGTTTCCTGACAGTCTGCCTAACGAAGGATTGTGTGGGTGGGTGGGTGTATGTGGGGGAGGGGGAGGAGAGAGAGAGAGAGAGAGAGAGAGAGAGAGAGAGAGGAGGTGACACGCGTATTAGTAAGCGACACGCAGACGAAGCCAAGCATAGCACAACCACCTAGAGGATCCCAGGTTCACCTTCATCAGCACGCTCGAGATATAAAGAAGGCTTTTGAAACCCGCCACCTAATGTCTATTTTAGGGCGTACAAAAGAGTAATTTGACTTTTTGTGGGCATGCAATGAAAACAAAAAACAACATGCTATTTTAAATAAAGAAAGAAGTCGGCGAATATGATGATGATGATGAAGGAGGAGAAGCGGATGATGACGATGATGAAGGAGAAGGAGAAAGAGGAGAAGAAGAAGAAGAAGAAGAAGAAGAAGAGTAAGAAGAAGAACTAGAACTAGAACAAGAAGGAGGAGGAGGAGGTATGAAAGAGAAACAAGAAGACGAATAAGGTGGAATCAAATTATGCATGAATGAGATGACAACGATGATGATGATAAGGAAAAAGAAATTACAGAAAACAACTACACGAAAAGCTACATAAGGAAAACAATTTAAAAAAAGAAGCAGAAGAAAGAGACAAACGAATTTGAAAATAGGTTAAAGAAGAAATAGAATGACTAAAAGAAGTGAAAAGAAGAACACAAAAGAATGACAATAAACAAACAGAACCAAAAAGAGCAATCCCCAAACACGAAAGAACCCAGCCGTACTATTTGAACCAAGTGACCAAACTAACTAGGAAAAAACTTTCTTTGGAGCGGGGCAAATTATATGTAGACCAATGGAATTTCCGACAATTCAATCTGACATATTCCTTTACTATTTGGACAAATGTGGTTGGTCGGGCAGTAATTGGGAAGATCATTGAGCTACTTCAGGAAGGTAATTGTCAATATATGAGATTCTGGGGAGAGCTAATTGGTCTGACAAACAAGCTGTAATCAGTTTCTCTCCTCTCAGTGGCGTCGGTGATTCAGTGAAAAGGAACTGAGTTGAGATATGTTGTATTAAGCTCAGTAATGATAAACAGACTGGCAGGCCTGTGTGTGTTCAGTCTCTACCAACAAACAGTATCGGTACTGACGGTTCGTGTGGCTCGCTGGTTGTACACACTCATTTCTCCTCCAAAAGAGCCGCTCATTGCTCCAATTGTTTCATTTCAAACTCCGTAATGTATGGGAGAGGGAGACTAACGTCCAGTGAGAGAAAACATACAGGTAAGACTATGTTAGTCAGGACCAGGTGAACATACTGACTTCAAGACCCCACCTCACTTCCATGCAGTTCTTCCTGGAAACATGCTGCTTCGTGGTGGGAAGGCTAACGGCGCGAGGCTCGACATGATCCTCGTAGTAGTGAGCGACTCGCACATGAAGTCAAACAAAGCACAAAAGCCTGGAGGATCAGGTCCATCTTGATCAGCAAGCTTGTGATGTGAAGAACGCAACTGTAACATGTCCCGTAACGCCCTTTTCAGCCAGCACAAAAGAGCGCACTGACTCACCGTAAGCATTCAACAACAACTCGCAATATAAATGAGAACAGGAAGCCGCTTTCGTTTCTTTGGAAGATATATACGCTGCTCAGCTTTTCCTTGTAAAAAAATGGTTACAAAAAGTAGCACACCATCGACTGATAGCTTGGGGTGTCTTGTGATGGCGAGGTAAGAAACTAGCAAACGAAAACGCGAGTGCTTGTGTGTGTGTGTGTGTGAGAGAGAGAGAGAGAGAGAGAGAGAGAGGTTTGGGGGGGGGGCGTGATGATGTAGGAGATCGGGCGACTAGTCCTTTGGGTTATGTACGATAGACTTAGAGGGTTCTTGTCGGTGATCTGAATGTAAAAGAATCCTTGACAGTTGAAAATCGAAAGGAAGAAGTTAACAAATGATGTCCGCGCAAAGATTGGCCCTACGGACATTTGTACCGGCGGCACAGCCCACATGGCAGCGGAATCTCCATACACTAGTGAAAGGAGACAACATGACAACAACCAGTATCCTGCCATGAAGAACTATTTGGAATTGCACATACTCTCTAGTTGACTGCTGCCTTTTGTTAGAGTCACTGAAGTTGAAATCTGAAAACAAACGAAGAAGGCGATGAAGATATTACTTGTCGGATATGATAATGGTCGGGGTTTTTTTCATTTGTTGGAATTTTTAATTTGGTGGTTTTGTTTACGCTTGAGTACTAGATAAAGGCGTTGCCATGTCGAAACTGTCGGTACACGTCCGTCACTGCTGTTATGCAGAACTCCAATTTATCTGTCAATGTTTTTCAAGCAAAACGTGTGTTACGTGTTACTGGTTCTCTTATTCTAAAGATATAAAGTAGGTTAACGGCGTACCGGGTAATAGCTAGCAGTTCTTAATACATCATAATTCTTTAATATCGGTCAATTGCAAAGGGCATATCGACTGCTGACTTTAACCAACAGATGTTTCCGTCCCATTTTTGTAGCGTGTGGCCCAATGTAATAATGATGCAGGGGAATGACACTCGACATGTATTGATACATCTCCATTAGCAAATTTAATTCATGCCTTGGATTGGGGGAGGGGGTGGGCGGTGTATGAAAGGGGGGGGGGGGGGTGCGGGGCCCAGGGAGGTGAGAGAGAGAGAGAACGAGAGAGAGAGAGAAGAGATGCGGGACGGACGGGCACACACAAGCATACACACGCACGCGCATTCACATGCATGCACACAATACACGCACACAATACACACACACACATAATACATACATACATACACACACACACATATATGTATATATAACAGAAGGCCAACAACAGCTGACGAAAAACAGTGACAGACGAGGTGAGGGTAGATGTACTCTTACAGGCGAAGCTCAAGAAGACGGCACAAAAGAGGAATGTGTGAGACACATCGTCTTGTCGCTTTCCACTTCAACTGGAGCATAGGCTCTCAACTACAGTTGGTTTCTTCAGGAAGGACTGCGCTAAAGCACATAACATGCTCTTCAAGTAACGGTTCAACTAACAATTGTTTTAATCAATGAAGTTACTAACCCCATGCACACCTCTCTTGAGTCGCAGAGGAGATGCGGAGGCTCTTTTCTTTCCTCAACTCTAAAGGACCCAGGTATCCACTTGGAGAGGACATACGCCGCTGCCCTCTGCTCTAGAGGAAGTCTGATGGGCTTAGACGAAGTGTGGCATGCTCACACATTTCCTACAACGTTGATTGTTCCCCGACTGAAGACATAGCTCAACTTGCACGACAGATTTCCGGAATGTCTATGTCTTTGGAGAGAAACAAGTGCTCGCATTACATGGTCAAGCAATAAGCCTAAAACTTTAAATTTCCTGGAGACAAACACGCACATATGGAGAGGGAAGCTGGAGGTAGGCATATCTGGGGTAAGGCAAAAGGTCTTGGTGAGTACTTGTAAGAGAAAGGTGCTACACGTAGATTCACTCATTCAAAGACCTGTGCTTAGACTATTATCATATAGGTGACGAAAATACTGCTTCAGAGGACGTCCATGTTGGTCTTAACCAAAATTCTAAGCTTACAAGTTAGTACAAACACGACACACAAAAATGCATCCACCACTCGCGTATAAATGCTCTTGTGGACAATTATTCCATATTTTATATATATCGTATATAGATATCGTATATTATCTATAGCGTGCATTGATAACAGTATACATTAAATTGATTACTAATTATACAGAATAAAATGTAATTCATGGTTACGTTTTTATGACAAATGTGTTTCATTATACCAGAGCTCCTTTCTACCCCCTCCCCTTTTTCTATTCCCTCCCCCCCCCTTCCCAATGAAGTTGTGCAGGCATGTAAACTACTAAATTATGTAGTAAACCCCAGGTAGTTGTGGTCGGAAGACACTCCTGTTTGTATAGATATATATATTTAAATCACGGCACATTACTTTCGTTCACGAAGTAATCATTGTCGAAAATCGCTGTATATTGATTATGGTTGCTGAGCCCATTATATAAGGACACACCCCCCCCCCCCCCACTTAAGTTCTGCCCGGGGGCTCCTTACATTGTTATTACGCCACTGTCTGCTATTCCTATTCTCTCCTTCTGCAGATCCAAATGTATCTATCAATTTAATTTACACAGATTTGATAACCCCCAGACGCATACCTCCTTCTCCCTCGTTTGTTAAGAGAACCCCGTCGTTAATACGCCAGCAGCGAGGGCTCACGTACACAATGTATGAAGAGCTGCTGAAGGCGGTGTTAGGCGAGCGAGAGAGATAGAAGTGTTTGGCTCAAAATGTCAAATCCCAGGCCTCTCAACCGGCGCACGCGTAGAAGCTGCTCTGTAAGAAACGACTAGAGCGAGGTGGATCGATTGAGAAAGGACTCCAGAAGCTTCTTTTTTGTTCTTTTCTTATTCTCCATTCAGTGTAATCTTCTGGGACGAGAGGATTGTTTCCCGTTTCATAGATTGACAGAGAAAAATAGATTGATTGAGAAACAGAGATATAGGGAGAGGCGTGGGTGGGGGAATGTGCGTGTGTGCGTGCGCGCGCCAGCGTCCGAGAGGAAAGGAAGAAAATACCCAGAAATAGATATGGAAATACATAAAGTAATTTTGAGAGAGAGACAGAGTGATATGTGTTGAGAGATGGTGTATGTGTGAGGCAGACAGACAGGCAGAGATATATAGGGCGAAAAGAGCAAATTTGAGAGATATTCACAGGGTAAGAAGGAGAGACAAGAATTATTCAGAAGTGTCTTGAAAGAGAAAGGTTTTTTTAGAGAAGGGGGAGGGGGGGAGAAAGGGTTTTAGAGAGAAATACTAACAGAAAGGGAGAGGATAACTTTTATAACGAGAGTGATTTGAGAGATACAGAGCTAACGCACGCTAAGTGTGCGCGCGCGCAAGTGACAGAGATATATAGAGAACCCATTGGTAGAGATGGATAGGGAAAGTTAAAGAGATAATTCGTTGACAGAGAGAGAAGAGAGAGAAAAGAGAAATGCAGTGAGCAATAGTAAAAGGAATTAATTGACAGATTTTTTGTAAAATACAAGCTACGAGAAAAATGAGAGATCATTTATTGTCACATTGAGAAGGGGGGGGGGGGGGGATAAAGATAAGAAAGCTAGTGAGACAGAGGACAGAGAAGAAAGCTAGAGGGACAGAGAGAGAGAGAGAGAGTTAGAATAACGCTAGGACAATGAGTGAGAAGAGGTTTAAGGCTAGAGGGACAGAGAGAGTACAGAGAAAAAGAGGACAGACGGTCGGGCGGGCGGACGGACGGACGGACGGACGGACGGACGGACGGACGGACGGACGGACGGACGGACGGACGGACGGACGGACGGACGGACAGACAGACTGACAGACAGACAGACAGACAGACAGACAGACAGACAGACAGACAGACAGACAGACAGACAGACAGACAGACAGACAGACAGACAGACAGACAGACAGACAGACAGACAGACAGACAGACAGACAGACAGACAGACAGACAGACAGACAGACAGACAGATAGATAGATAGATAGATAGATAGATAGATATAGATAGAAAAACTAAAGTGGCAGAGAGAGAGAAGAAAGCTAGAGCAACAGATATATATATATATAATAAAGCTAGGACACAGAGAGAGAGAAGAGAGAGAGAGAAGACAGATATGCGGACAGAGAGAAAGAGAGAGAGAGAGAGAGAAGAAAGTTAGAGGGACAGAGCAAAAAGAATGCGAGAAGAAAGCTAGAAGGACAGAGAGAGAGAGAGAGAAGAAAGCTAGACGGGCAGATAGAGAGAAAAATAGACAGGAGAAAGCTAGAGGGACAGAGAAAGGAGAGTGAGAGAAGAAAGCTAGGGACAGAGAGAGAGAGAATTCATTGACATGGATTGTGAGTGTGATTGATATAGTGAGAAAGAGAGATGCAAGCATCGAGACATTGTGATTTGTGTGTGCGTACATGTGTGTGTATGTATCCACTATACACAGTGTGATTTGTGTGTGCGTACATGTGTGTGTATGTATCCACTATACACAGTGTGATTTGTGTGTGCGTACATGTGTGTGTATGTATCCACTATACACAGTGTGATTTGTGTGTGCGTACATGTGTGTGTATGTATCCACTATACACAGTGTGATTTGTGTGTGCGTACATGTGTGTGTATGTATCCACTATACACAGTGTGATTTGTGTGTGCGTACATGTGTGTGTATGTATCCACTATACACAGTGTGATTTGTGTGTGCGTACATGTGTGTGTATGTATCCACTATACACAGTGTGATTTGTGTGTGCGTACATGTGTGTGTATGTATCCACTATACACAGTGTGATTTGTGTGTGCGTACATGTGTGTGTATGTATCCACTATACACAGTGTGATTTGTGTGTGCGTACATGTGTGTGTATGTATCCACTATACACAGTGTGTGTGTGTGTGCGCGTGCGTGCGTGTGTATGTATATATAGTAATATAACACTGGTGAATGCTCACGCGCATCTAGACATTGGAAGAGACGTTAAGTGGGACATACCAGGGATGGTCGACTTGTTTTGCGCTTTCATTTGAAGGAGTTCAGGATCAAGCTCTGGACGTCAGAAACATGTGTGGGTATAAAATCATGCCCCATCCATCATCATCATACTAACCGGACTTGGCATCCAGTGAGTTGTTTCTGTTCCCAGACATGAAGAATCCGCTTCATGGACGTCGTTTTACTGACTTGATACTAATCTGGGGACATTGTTCGGGGCCCAGAATGAGTTATACGATGAGGGCATCAGGCAGGTGAACAATAGATAGAACAAAGTGTATCGCATTGCAGGGTGGATACATCGAGGACTAAAGTGCACACCAATTTACAGGTAAGTGCCTCGACTCCTTCATACTAAACTGCAAAACTCTGTCACCATCCCTCCTATAGAAAATATTTTAAATGGCGTGTTTCTTCTCTTTTCTCTTTATTTTCTACTTCTCCTTCATCGCAACCTAGCCTTTGAGTTGTGCGCTTTCATCAATACAAAGAGCTATCGATATCATTATACAGATTATCCCAAAATGGCACTGCTGATTGCAACATGTGGTATCTCTAATATACAGGCGATAAGCAACATTCTGTGGCCGGTCGCCAAGTACACTTTTTAACGACACAGGATAACTCCATGACTAGTCAATTGTTATCCACCCCTCTATTAACGTCTTGGTTTGGTTCCTTAAAAGCACAGCTGTAGCTTGAACAACAGTAGGTGAAATCGATTTGATCACTGACACTATATAAATACTGGCAACGTTCCTTCAGTACAATTCGTTAGAGGAGAATACGAAAAGTGAGGCAACCGGATCCTGTATAAGCTACAAGGACACCAAAATTAAGGCAGAAGCGGTCCTAAGTGTTATATGCGGTGACCCGCCGATAGATGTTAATACAACAACGACGCGGCGTTCAAGTAGAGAAAACAGCTCGTAGAGAGAACAATTGAGGATAGCGAGACCAAAGAATATTCTCGTCTACTCTTCTCTCCGTACGATGAACAGAGCAACCCCTGCAGCGGGCTCCGTTATTTAAGACAGTGTTTTACAACCTTTCTATACCTGGCGCCAATTTTTATGACTTTTATGAGGGTCAATTTCCCTTGCCGCACACGAAAATCTTAATTGAAGTAATTTCTGCGTCCGTCCACCGAGTCTGTGTATTTTGGATGTTTTTATTCAATATGTGGCATGTCCTTTGCAGAGCGCCACTCACATAACATCCCGTCTGAAAGAAACTAGATATATTGCCGAATCTCTAGACTGCATCGGAGTCATGTCGAAGCATCCCTTGACATCTTGGTGCCATCGCCTTCTTGGTTTGCCTCTGCCTCTCTTGTCCGACACCATACCTTCCATTACCGTTCTCTCAAGACCGTTGTGACTTTTGATGTGGTCAAAGTATTTAAATGTTCTCTTCATGATGAAATGTATGAACCGGTTCTCCTCTATGCCCAACTCCGGCTGAATGTCTGCATTCTTCTATTTTTCGATGCGCAGAATGTTGAGAACCTTTCTAAAACATTTCGACTCGAAGGACTCGAGGATTTGATAACTGTTCACGTGTTACATCCGTATACTGTCACAGAAAAACAACAGCTTCTCAAAATGTGCACTTTTGTTGGTTTGCTGGCAATCTGCGTTCGCCTTATTTTGCTAATTCCCAAAGCGGTGTGCGTTGCACTGTGGTTTTTTTTTGCGCCTGTCGGCCCAGTGCATCCGACTTCAGCAATCATTTTATGTAAGGGTCTGCTTCCTCCTGCATTTTCTAAGGGTTTGCTTCCCCGGGGTAACGGCTGGTGCTGTGATGGGGATCGAACCCAGCACCTTCGGATTGTGAGCCGTGCCACTTTACCACTAGGCCACGCCGTCCCCTGGTTATGTTTTTTAATACAGCATGTAATTAATCTACAACCGCCCACATGAAAGCTAAAATCTCCAACTAGTAGGCGGTAGCAGCCAGACTAAAGGAGAGCACTGATTTATAGCGTGCATCTCGACACTTTTGTGTGTACTTAGATTGCCGCTTTATATAGGAATTCTATTTACATGATGAGATTGCGACAGCCAACTCTGCATTGACCTTTTACGACATAATTTGAAAGTTAGTGGCCCTAATCGTTACCGACCAAGATAAGATAATTGTATACCATTGGTACAAAATGCAATACCACTGCAGATGAATGTACCATCATCCTAATATTCAATCATACAGATTTGTCTCAATTAAGCTAAAAGCTGTTCGAAACTATTCCGGTCTTTGTCCCTGAATACCATGCTGATCCACGAGCTTTCCTCAATGTCTCCTCAAATGTTTGCTTGATAACGTTTTTTAGTCGGTTTGACATGGGGGATGTCTGGTTCCATTGCTAGTTCTTGAACAAGGGTCTCAAACTCGGGGCGCATGAGGACGTGATTGATGACAACAAGAGCCGTTTGACGATTGTTGAAAACTCATGAGCCAGACAATAGTACAACCAATATCGCCTCAATTGTCCTATATCATGTTGGTATACATTGTTGCTTTTATGAAATCCGTTGTTAGCTTGCGAAACTATGTTCTGTATTTCTTACATTCACGTCTTTTGCACTCCATTATAAAGGTTCTGAGCTACCAGATATCTCTCTTGTGTTTCAACATTGTTCATTCTTCAGTGTGTTACTTGAGACAATAGTTTTATATGATCAATCAATCAATCAATCAAAGCCCGTCACTACTCTCAGTGCATAGGTCATTGACAACAGCCCGCCAGCATGCGCGGTCATGGGCTGCTCTTTCTACCTCTCTGCAGGTGAATCGTTTAATCTTAGTTCCTTCAGACATTCCATTCTCCTGTGAATTTTTGGGTCTGACTCTCTTTCTTCCCCTGAGGATTCCATGTAAAAGCCTGTCTGACTAGGTTGGACTGTACCTTCTGCAGCGTATGTCTTATTGTGCAACATTTTCTTCTCTTAATTTGTTCTCACGGTGGATGTTGTTGGCTCCATTCCCATATGTCTTCATTTCTCACCATGACCTGGCACTTTATGTCCATTATCCTTCGTAGAAATTGTTTTTGTTTTTGTTTTTTTAATGATACCGACTATATGTGATTGTACTGCAGATATTACCTACGATATGCGCAATCGTTGCAAGTTCTCAGCTACTGGGACGGTGAAGACACACATACTTCAAGTTCTGTCCATTGATTGATGATATTTATCTTACTCTTTTGGGAAGGAAGACTAACGTCTGGTCAGGTAAAATATACTGATCAGACAGGTTAGTGAGGTTCAGGCAAAACATACTTTACAAGACCTTCACCTTGGATTCCTCGTAGCCCTTCCTGGAAACGGGCTGTTTTTATGGCAGCCTGGCTAACAAGATAAGGCATCGATGTAATCTCCGTTATGGTAAGCGACACGCAGATGAAGTCAAGCATAGCACAGCCGTCTGGAGGGCCCTGGTCCACCTTCATCAGCACGCTCGGCATGTGAGGAACGCTACAACAGCCCGCCACCTTATGCCCTATTTAGGGCACACAAAATAGTAATCCTACTCATTATGGGCATTCCACAAGAACAATATTACTCTTTTACTTATGTGTACCTGTCGACATACCCTTCGCTCGCTCTAAGTACAGCGTGTTTCAGGGTCAAGATATTTTCAGCTGTGCCCAAGCGTTAAAGCGTGAATATTGACTATTATGTTTAGCTATATGTCCTTATATTCCATTACATTTTCTTCGCTCGCTTTTATTTTCAGAATTATGTGTGCACAATTCACGCGGTGAGGCCATTAATAATTGGAACACCCGTTTTCGGCAAGACTTTTTGTATTCGGGTTAACTTGCCTGAGCTTTTGCCTGTCACCAGTCTATACCTGCGAGGCATTTGGGGTTCTGTTGTTACAGATCCAGCAACGTTCAGGCACTCGCTCTTCGACCCAATGCTGCCCCTACACGTGTTTGTTAGTAATTGTTCAGCTCCATTTATCAGTGGTCTCGAGGAAAGGTGCCCGCCTCGGGTGTGGCAGGTCACGGATTCGAATCACGGAGGAGACCGGTATTTTTTCATATAGATCTTCTGGTAAAATTCCCCTGATCTCTGAGTAGTGAGATCGGACTCACGTGCTCAGTGTCGAGCACGTTTAAAATCCCTTGGCAGTTAGAAATTGAAAAGAGTAGGCTTAACGGCCGCTGCAGGGACAAAATTCAAAATTCTTGTTAAAAATCTACCCAAAATGATGTGTACTTTCCCCCAGGCCTAGTAAGCCGCAGAAAGTTATCAAATACCTACTACGTATAGCTGAAGCCTTCGGTTACCTGGTAACAGACATTAACATACTTGTTTGAATACCAAGATTCCAAGTCAATGTATCTGGTCTCGTAGAAAGAAGCATTTCCTCAACACAGTTGAGCATCTAGCACTCCTTGTTTTGCTTCTCGTGGACATATTAACTAACGTAGCTCACTGGTCTACCCTACCCAGATCATTCTGTCTATAGTGTGTCAGTTATTCGCACATTATCCCTCCTCCTGTTTGTCATCTGCTGTTGGGCATTCTATGACAGTATTTTGCTAGAAAAGAAAGCTCATTCTGTAACCCAAGACGGCTACGACATCATCTGGTGTTGTTGTCGCTGCTGATCATGGCGAAGGTGCGTTGCTTTCAACCACATTCTGATATATCTGTTATGTCAGAGCTCGTGAATTATCAAAAATAGTAAGCATATATGCCCGAAACTATGTACAGCGGTAAAAGTCATTGGACCCCGAAGAACACTTTAACCAACTTATAACGATACGACGACAATTGGTGTTTCTTTTGAAAGCTTACCTTGCTTCTAGTGAGGGTACGGTTCTTTCAATGTTTTTTTAGTTATATCGGGACGCCTAAGCCATTGTGTGGATGCATCCTGCGTGCCAGTTTATGTTGTTGGGGTCAGTGCATATGTTGAACAGGTCGTCGCACCGCCAATGGTCCAAGTCACGTTCGGTACAGTCGTTATTGCAAGCGGTGACAAATGTATTTATGATCTACATGTCAGCTTGTAATGTAGGAGAAAGGTGTAGCACTGGATGAAAATATGTTATCTTACCTATTTATGTTATTCCCTATTTGTGCTTTGCCTTGACGGCTGTTGAACATGCCGCCAGCAGTCTGCCCTTGACAGTGGTTAGCGCGCTGGCTTCACATCTGAGTGGTCCTGAGTTCATTCCAAAGTTGAGGCGATGTTTTTTTCAGACCGCAATGGCTCCCGGGTCAACCCAGCCTTAAATGGGTACCGGTTCAGTCCGGGAAGTAAAAGCGGCGAGGGAGAGGAGATGGCTACCGCCCTCATATAGCCGAGCCTTTGAAATGTGAGATCGCTAACACCTCACACCCCTACGGCAGTAATGCTATGGGATAATTTACTTTTTTTAAAACTTTTTTAAAGTAACCCATAGCATTACTGCCATAGAGAACATTACGCGGAAAAATGTTATCTGTGTTTTGCTTAAAACTGAGTTAATTTAACTTAACGTCTTTATACTGGTTTAGAAAACTAGTCAGTCGGTATACAACAAGTTTCTTGGAGGGTGGTTAACCAATGTGCGAGTCCATCTTAAAATACGCAAACACTAGAGCTAAGTAGACCCGCAGCCAGTTAGGCACCATCTATAGCTGCTCTCAACAAACCACACGGGAAAAGGTACAAGTAACGTGGGTTGCTTTTTAATTTGAATTTTGTCCCTTCAGCGGTCGTTAAGCCTACTCTTTTCGATTTCCAACTGCCAACGAATTTTTAACGTGCTCGACCCTGAACGGGAGTCCGATCTCACTACTAAGAGATCAGGCGAATTTTTACCAGAAGATCCATGTGAAAAAAATCCCGGTCTCCACAGGGAAGTTGGGACATACATTAATGGGAAAAATTGTGTGAGTAAGTATGACACTTTCTCAAATGTTAAACGCCGACAACAATATTTCTAGGCGCCATGTCGATCTGGCGCCCGAGATATGTGGCGTCCTACTTTACAGTTCATGGTTTTAAAAATTCAATTTTTAGAAATGTGTACTAACAGTTGGCCACATCAATTATGACAGATTCTAGCTTTTCTAACAGACAGAACTATCGGTGGTGAGAGTTGCGCATTTTCGTTAAAAAGGTTAACTTCTGTTTGGAACACACTGCCTTCTTTTGAAGGCGGGTCGCGCTTGGTCGACTGCGAATTATGGACAGTTTTTATGTGTGCTCCGAGAGTGCGCGTTTCTCATAGATGTTAGGCCCCCTGCGGGCAGGACCACGGGTGGAAACAAGCCAGTCCTTATTTCAATCAGCTCTTTGAGCTCGATCAAACACGATTACAACTACAAGTGGGGGCTCTTGTAGGTTAGGATTCACTGTGCGGGGAAGTGATTTGACCAAATGAGTGGAAGATGAGATAGAAATAGCAGGGACGGATATGGTGCCGGATAAAAAGTGGCAAACAGAACAAGAATAGAAGGAGTTAGGGAACTAGGACCATGTATCTACGGATGTGTTCATTTCTCCAATTGAGTGTTCATGAGATGTGTGAGGGGAGGGGGGGGGGGGGAGAGAGAGAGAAGCGACTGGTGCAGAGCTTAATTTTATACTAATCGATAGAGTTAAGAAGGGAGGAACGTGGCAACATAGCGTGAGAATAGAGTGATAGAGGGAGATGAGAGAGTGAGAGAGAGAGAGAGAGCGCGAGAGAGAGACAAATGCAAAGCTTAATTATTATACTAATCGATTTAGTTAAGAAGGGAGGAATATGGCAATAGAGTGCGCGGATATAGTGAGATGAGGGGGGGGGTGTGAGACAAACAGAGAGAGAGAGAGAGAGAGAGAGAGAGAGAGAGAGAGAGAGAAGGAAGGACAATGAAGCAGAGCTTAATTATTATTATACTAATATTAGAAGGACGGAATATGAAAAAGTGGAGATAGAGAGACAGAGGCAGGGAGAGAGAGAGAGAGAGAGACAGAGACAGAGGCAGGGAGAGAGAGAGAGAGAGAGAGAGAGCGCTAAACTATTATTCTACTGCTCGGAATTAAGACGACACTAGCGTTACCAGGATCATGACAGAAAGAATATATGTAATAATGAGAAATATTCATTTTATGTGAGCGACACCAAGCTCGGAAAGAATTGATCGACTATAACGTAAGCATGTCGGTAAAGGCTACTAAGTAAGGGTTGTTTATGGTTGCTAGCATGTAAAACAGCACAGCAAATCACACAAATACATTATTTGATACCGTATTCCTGCCAGAGAGTCAGCTCAAGTGGTCGGTTCACATAAAGCGAGAATAAGACGGGAATGTCGGACCGAAAGGTGCAAATTATCTCAGTCCCGCTGTAAACTAGCGGCACAGCTCAATCTGTTCTCTGGACGACATCCTGCTACTTGTAAAGCCCTGTTCCTGGCCTGATAGCAGGAGATTGAGAACGAACGCAGAAGAAGTAGAAGTAGAAGAAGACGGGAATATAGTGATTTGAAGAAATAGGAAAGACGAACGCAGTAAGCTATTAATCTTATGGGGGATAAACGGGAATAGGGATACAATACAAATATACAGAAGGATTGAAGGTAGTTTTCTTTCCACTTATACATTTCAGCGGCGTGGGCAGCTTAAGTCGTCTGTCCTGCACCACGTGCGTTGCGTCAATCAACGAGAGCCCGTGTCGCTGCACAATCACTCTAATGCCATCTATTCACCTGCCTCGCGGCTGCCGACCTGTTCTAGGGCCAGATCAACCAGCGTTGTAAGCCTTCAGTGGAAGATGATGAGGGTGCATTCTCATAAAATGATTGAAAGTAGTAGGGAGAGTATAGTTTAAAATGAAATCAGTATTAGGGATCAAGGTGCTGAGCAGTGCATGAACTGCAGAGGTTAGCTACCCATAGCTGACTGCTAGCATCATGACCAGCCTACCAGATCTGCAAAGAGCCTTCTACACCTCCACGCGGTGATTCTGGTTTACAGGCTGCAACATAGCAGACTGGCTATGGAGATGGGACCGAAAAGGGAAGGCAACCCGGTACTCAAAAATGCCTGCTGAAATCGCATGTGTTGGATCGAAAGGTGCAAATATCGCAGTGAAGCTATAAACTACGACAAAAAGCATTCTGTTAACTGGACAACCTCCAACTTTACTACTTGCAAAGCCCATTTCAGGGCTTGGTAGGGGAAGGTTGAGAACGAACGAGGTCAGGCCAAGCCAAATAAGTATTAACTATTAACAAGAAACTTCATAATAAAGAAACACAGGGAAACAAGAGGGAGATTCAAGTCTGAAACAAAACCTAATTTGTGTACTGGTTTCTGGAGTTTAGAAGAGTGAAAAGTAGCTAGTGAGAAATTGACAACAGGATAAAGTGACGTACTATTCTGAAACTATTCACACGCCCGTCCTCTGAATCGGAACTTTCCCTTCCATCCATACCAACACTACACTCCTCCCCCGCCACCGAGACGGTGGATAACAGTTGAACTAGCGAAAGCTGAACGAGTCACAATCTAATGTGCATTACTCCAAATATTGTCTACCTATATGTCGCTTGTGGACACGTTGAGATACGAAATGAACGTATCCAAGAGAACGTTAGCCACAAGTACTGTTGTTGGGTGAATGAAATGGTACACCTCCTCGTGCTAGGTCTCCAGCATTTTAACGTGCTCCATTTTAATGTGCTCCATTCGTGCAAGTCATTGCCCTTACTCTAAAAGAAACAGCTATCAATGTCCTTACTCTGAAAGAATCAGATATCAATGTCCTTACTCTGAGAGAATCAGATATCAATGTCCTTACTCTGAGAGAATCAGATATCAATGTCCTTACTCTGAAAGAATCAGCTATCCATTCACAGCTGAGAACATTGTATTGACGTGAATAAAGCAAGTACAAAGTGAACTTAAGCACTACATGTCTGCCATTGAGACCATTTACCAGCAGGGCCACATCACCATTCTTCACCACAATAGACTGAGCGGGCACATGTCCAGCGGAGGGTGATACATTTGTGTAGTATCTAGGTCAAAAATCAACCTCTTTGCCCCCTGTAATCACTCTCACACCGTACCATACTAAACTCTTGACTCCATCCCATCACCCTTACACTTCCTCCTCTTCAGAAGACACTCACACTTAGAACCTGCATTGTCCACTCCCTCCTGATCTCCCTCAATCCTCTTATCACTCACGCTTTATCCCTCTTCCATCACATAATCAAACTTCCTGTCTCATCACCGACGTTTTTCCTACACTCTTATCGCATTCGCTATTCCCACATTTTTATCGTCATCCTGCATCCCACATTTCATTTCGCGCACCCCACACTCTTACCACACTCGCTCTTGCCACACAATCCGATCACTTTTGCTCTTCTCAGTCTTATCAGACTCGCTCCCGGCACTCTGATCACCCTTGCTCTTCCCCCACTCTTATAACGCTTGCTCTTCCCACACTGTTAACGCCGTCGTTTATTCCCCCCCCCCCCCTTTAATCACACTCGCTCTTCCCACACTCCGATCACTTTTCCTCTCCCCAGTCTTATCACACTCGCTCTTCCCACACTCCGATCACTTTTCCTCTCCCCAGTCTTAATCACACTCGCTCTTCCCACACTCCGATCACTTTTCCTCTCCCCAGTCTTATCACACTCGCTCTTCCCACACTCCGATCACTTTTCCTCTCCCCAGTTTTAATCACACTCGCTCTTCCCACACTCCGATCACTTTTCCTCTCCCCAGTCTTAATCACACTCGCTCTTCCCACACTCCGATCACTTTTCCTCTCCCTAGTCTTATCACACTCGCTCTTCCCACACTCCGATCACTTTTCCTCTCCCTAGTCTTATCACACTCGCTCTTCCCACACTCCGATCACTTTTCCTCTCCCCAGTCTTATCACACTCGCTCTTCCCATACTCTTAACGCTGTCCCTCTTCCCACTCTCTTCCCACACTCGTTTTCCTCGCACTCCTATCACATTTGCTCTTCTCACACTCTGTTCACCCTCTTTACATCAAACCCTCCCTACTCACTGTCCCCCATTATCCTCTCCCTCTCCCCCTCCCCACTCACCCCCTTTCCTCAAGCTTACTTAACAGCCCTATCACTTTGTCGGTTGTCAGCCCCTATCTCTTTCCTCTGACCCTAGTGGACAACCCACAACTACCTTATTACATACCTACCAACTTCTACCCATATCTAGACAATCAGTTTCCACCGAGTGGTTCCAGACAAAGCATTATAGGCCCACTATTTACTTCTTCGCATGTTGATAGAGACTACAGAAGGTTGCGATTGGTACTGACAATAACATTGCAAGACACCTCACCCCAGTGCTTGAATCAGACTTTCCTAAAAAGCTGGTTAAGGGAATCACATATAGGGTTGTAACAATACTTCAACAAACGTAGTTAAGACAACCAGTTAGTGTACCCGGGCCAAGCCCATGATGTCCATAGGGGATGGAAAGCTCAAATGTCAAAGGTTCAGGAGAACGGCATATTTGTGTCGATGTGGCTAGTACGTGTAATGTTTGTTTAGACAGGGCTCGTACGGGAAGGGAAGGGGTCTTTTCCTTGGAGTCCTTGGACGTATGGCGTGGGCGAAGCAGAAGAGATACAGAGATGGACGAAAAATAATAGGCAGCGTGACAGTGGGAGAACTCTGGAACAAATTAGTCATAGATTTGAGTGGTTATTCTTGTTGTTGTTTAATACACAGGACGAGTAAGTTTACTCTTTTCTGTGCCCTGGAGAGGACGTTAAGTGGCATATAGCAGTAGCTAGCTAATGAAGGTGGACCGGGGTTCTCCAGTCGGTCGTGCTATGCTTAGCTTTATCTACGTGGCACTCACTATTACGGGGATTTCATCAATCTACATCTTGCCAGCCAGGCTGTTTCCAGGGAAAGCTACACGGAAGAGAGATTGTGCCTGACCCTGAACCAACGTCCTGGTCAGCATGTTGTAACTGACTGATTTAGTGTCTCGGCTCCCCTATAGATTAGAGTAACAAGGACAATTATGGTGACCTTTCCGATGCTAAAATCGGAGTGATCGGAGTGTGGGAAGAGCGAGTGTGATAAGACTGGGGAGAGGAAAAGTGATCGGAGTGTGGGAAGAGCGAGTGTGATAAGACTGGGGAGAGGAAAAGTGATCGGAGTGTGGGAAGAGCGAGTATGATAAGACTGGGGAGAGGAAAAGTGATCGGAGTGTGGGAAGAGCGAGTATGATAAGACTGGGGAGAGGAAAAGTGATCGGAGTGTGGGAAGAGCGAGTGTGATAAGACTGGGGAGAGGAAAAGTGATCGGAGTGTGGGAAGAGCGAGTGTGATAAGACTGGGGAGAGGAAAAGTGATCGGAGTGTGGGAAGAGCGAGTATGATAAGACTGGGGAGAGGAAAAGTGATCGGAGTGTGGGAAGAGCGAGTGTGATTAAGACTGGGGAGAGGAAAAGTGATCGGAGTGTGGGAAGAGCGAGTGTGATAAGACTGGGGAGAGGAAAAGTGATCGGAGTGTGGGAAAAGCGAGTGTGATTAAGACTGGGGAGAGGAAAAGTGATCGAAGTGTGGGAAAAGCGAGTGTGATTAAGACTGGGGAGAGGAAAAGTGATCGGAGTGTGGGAAGAGCGAGTGTGATAAGACTGGGGAGAGGAAAAGTGATCGGAGTGTGGGAAGAGCGAGTGTGATAAGACTGGGGAGAGGAAAAGTGATCGGAGTGTGGGAAGAGCGAGTGTGATAAGACTGGGGAGAGGAAAAGTGATCGGAGTGTGGGAAAAGCGAGTGTGATTAAGACTGGGGAGAGGAAAAGTGATCGAAGTGTGGGAAAAGCGAGTGTGATTAAGACTGGGGAGAGGAAAAGTGATCGGAGTGTGAGAAGAGCGAGTGTGATAAGACTGGGGAGAGGAAAAGTGATCGGAGTGTGGGAAGAGTGAGTGTGATAAGACTGGGGAGAGGAAAAGTGATCGGAGTGTGGGAAGAGCGAGTGTGATAAGACTGGGGAGAGGAAAAGTGATCGGAGTGTGGGAAGAGCGAGTGTGATAAGACTGGGGAGAGGAAAAGTGATCGGAGTGTGGGAAGAGCGAGTGTGATAAGACTGGGGAGAGGAAAAGTGATCGGAGTGTGGGAAGAGCGAGTGTGATAAGACTGGGGAGAGGAAAAGTGATCGGAGTGTGGGAAGAGCGAGTGTGATAAGACTGGGGAGAGGAAAAGTGATCGGAGTGTGGGAAGAGCGAGTGTGATAAGACTGGGGAGAGGAAAAGTGATCGGAGTGTGGGAAGAGCGAGTGTGATAAGACTGGGGAGAGGAAAAGTGATCGGAGTGTGGGAAGAGCGAGTGTGATAAGACTGGGGAGAGGAAAAGTGATCGGAGTGTGGGAAAAGCGAGTGTGATTAAGACTGGGGAGAGGAAAAGTGATCGAAGTGTGGGAAAAGCGAGTGTGATTAAGACTGGGGAGAGGAAAAGTGATCGGAGTGTGGGAAGAGCGAGTGTGATAAGACTGGGGAGAGGAAAAGTGATCGGAGTGTGGGAAGAGCGAGTGTGATAAGACTGGGGAGAGGAAAAGTGATCGGAGTGTGGGAAGAGCGAGTGTGATAAGACTGGGGAGAGGAAAAGTGATCGGAGTGTGGGAAAAGCGAGTGTGATTAAGACTGGGGAGAGGAAAAGTGATCGAAGTGTGGGAAAAGCGAGTGTGATTAAGACTGGGGAGAGGAAAAGTGATCGGAGTGTGGGAAGAGCGAGTGTGATAAGACTGGGGAGAGGAAAAGTGATCGGAGTGTGGGAAGAGCGAGTGTGATAAGACTGGGGAGAGGAAAAGTGATCGGAGTGTGGGAAGAGCGAGTGTGATAAGACTGGGGAGAGGAAAAGTGATCGGAGTGTGGGAAGAGCGAGTGTGATAAGACTGGGGAGAGGAAAAGTGATCGGAGTGTGGGAAGAGCGAGTGTGATAAGACTGGGGAGAGGAAAAGTGATCGGAGTGTGGGAAGAGCGAGTGTGATAAGACTGGGGAGAGGAAAAGTGATCGGAGTGTGGGAAGAGCGAGTGTGATAAGACTGGGGAGAGGAAAAGTGATCGGAGTGTGGGAAGAGCGAGTGTGATAAGACTGGGGAGAGGAAAAGTGATCGGAGTGTGGGAAGAGCGAGTGTGATAAGACTGGGGAGAGGAAAAGTGATCGGAGTGTGGGAAAAGCGAGTGTGATTAAGACTGGGGAGAGGAAAATATGATTGAAAACGTTACCGTTGGCGAACTGTTTGGCTCAAGTGACCATCAAATCATCCGTTGGGATCTTATTGCAGGGAAAGAAGTAAACATAAACACGCGAACATACGACTACTCTAAGGCAGATGTTAAGAGGATGAAAGAGGCAGCGAACCACATAATCTGGAAAGTTATTATTGTAGGAACAGATGTTGAACAGGAGTGGGAAAGTTTTAAAACAGTTCTAGAAACGCTAAAAGAGGAATGTGTTCCATGTAGGGAGGTAAACCCCAAGCGTAAAAAGTGGATAACTAGATGTGTAGTGAAATGTAGAAGAGCAAAAAATAAAGCATGGCAAAAATATATAGAGGCAGGTAAATCAAAAGAAACATATGTAAAATATTTGGACAAGCAGAACATATCCCAGAAAGCGAATAAAACAGCAAAAATAGACTTTGAAAAAAAACTTGCTCAGAGGATCAAGACTGACAGTAAAAGCTTCTTTTCTTATGTTAGAAATAAACAAAGAACGAAAGACAAAGTAGGCCCTCTCATAGACAGTACAGGGAAAATAATAAGTGAGAATAGGGAGGCTGCTAATCTGCTCAATCAGTACTTTGGCACAGTCTTCACAAAGGAGGACTGCTCCGAGATCCCAGAGCCTATAGATATTTTTCAAAGAGACATGGATACAGCGGGATTAAGATCAATCTGTATTACAGAGGAAATGGTTTTTAAAAAATTGGAGGGGTTGAAGGTGAATAAATGTCCAGGTCAAGATGGTATTCACCCAAAATTGCTGTATGAAATTAGAGACCAACTAGCAAAACCATTGGCTATATTATGTTCTCAATCACTTACAAAAGGGATTGTTCCACGGGATTGGAAAGATGCAGGAGTGATCCTCTTATTCAAAAAAGGCAAAAAATCAGATCCGGCAAATTATAGACCGGTGAGTTTAACGAGCATAGTCTGTAAATTGTTAGAGTCAATAATCAAAGAAAACATTGTAATGCATTTAGAAAAATGTAATCTAATTAGAAATAGTCAGCATAGGTTTACTAGAGGGAGATCATGCTTAACAAATCTATTAGAATTCATGGAGGAGGTTACTAAAATCATAGATAAAGGGGAGCCAGTGGATGTTATTTATCTAGACTTTGCAAAGGCCTTTGATAGAGTACCTCATCAAAGATTATTTCGAAAGTTAAAATCACATGGAATAGGTGGCGAAGTTGCCAAATGGATTGAAAATTGGTTAACGGGAAGAAGGCAGAGGGTGGGCATAAATAAGGAGTACTCTGAGTGGAGTGAAGTGAAAAGTGGTGTGCCACAGGGCTCGGTTTTGGGAACAATTTTGTTCTTGATATATATAAATGACTTGGACATTGATTTGAGATCCATGATTGCAAAATTTGCTGATGACACAAAACTATGCAGTAGTGTCTCATCTAAAGCGGAAGTGGATATATTGATGTCGGATTTAGATAAAATTCGAGAATGGTCTGTAAGCTGGCAAATGGAGTTTAATGTAGATAAATGTACAGTCATCCACATGGGTAGATCCAATATGGAACATAATTACAGAATGGGAGAAAACAATATTAGAAAGATAGATAAGGAAAGGGACCTAGGGGTTATAATAGATCATACAGGAAAGGTGAGTGAGCAAGTTAAGGTAGCAGTGAAAAAGGCAAATGCAATGTTAGGTATGATAAAAAGAAATATTAAACATAGGAGCAAGGAAGTGATCGTCAAACTGTATAAAGCTTTAGTTAGACCTAGATTAGAGTACTGTGTACAGGTGTGGAGTCCTTATCATAGAGGGGACATAAACATGCTAGAAAGAATACAAAAAAGAGCGACAAAGATGATAGTGGGATTCCAGAATTACAGTTATGAGGAACGACTCAGAAAAACCGGCCTACAGTGTCTCGAAGAGAGAAGAATTCGTGGTGACTTAATACAGGTTTATAAGATGATCAGAGGAATCGATAAATTAGACTATAACAAGTTTTTTAAAATACAGCCACCTACAATAACACGAGGGCATAGCTACAAGCTGATTAAAGAGAGGTCCAGGTTAGATATTAGGAAATATTTTTTTAGTCAGAGAGTGGTGTCTGCTTGGAATGCATTGCCAGGGGAGGTAGTGGAGGCAGGGACAGTTAATGCATTTAAGAATGAACTGGATGCGCATAGATTTTAGAGCGAGGTGATGTAAATGTAACTGGTTGTATACAGACTCTGCAGGGTCTTCTAACCCAGTATAAAGATGTTAAGTTTGTTAAGTTAAGTTAAAAGAAAAAGTACACGAGGGACCCTATCACAGTAATATTTCCAAGTCACTTCAGAGCAATGACATGGAATTGTGTAACACTAGTTATAATAACAAATGAGAAAAAAAACACAGAAAGACAAGCAGTACTCTTCACAATCACCCAACAAAGAAATGCGGACATTATTAATACTACAATCAATACTCCATAAACCATGTGACGAGTACACAAGTGTTACGATACAATGGGTTCCACGTCATTCTAATATATATGTGAATGAAAAGGCTGTATAAGCCAGACAGAAAGTTTACCTAATTCAGTTAATGCCTTTATACTGGTTTAGGAGACTGCATTGTCTGTATACAATCTGTTTCTTTTACATGCACTTGATCTAAAGGATATATATGCGTATTAAATCTATTCTTGAATGCAATAATTAACCATGCCTTCACCATTCTCTGACTAAACAAATATTTCATGGTATTTAATCTGAACCTTTCTTGAATAAATGTTTCTTGTAGGCGACTGTTTTTGGAAAAAACTTGCTATAGTCTAATTTAACCTTTCTTATTAAATAAACATATATTAAATCACCTCCGTTTTCTTTCCTTTTTTTTTTTTTTTTAAAGACACCCTTAGCCAGTTTTTCTGGGTCTTTACTTACAACCATAATTCTGTAATCTCACTATAAGTTTTGCAGCTCTTCATTGTATCCTTTCCAGCATGTTTATATTCCCTCTATGATAAGGTTTCCACACCTGTACACAGTACTCTAATCTAGATCCAATTAATTTTTTATACAGTTTGACTATCACTTAATCGCTACCCCTCTACTACGGGCTGAAGAAGTGTTTTTCATTCTCCGCGTGGCTTATAGTTTCTACAGGATGGGTAACTACTACTAAGTCCAGTCCACCCCACCCCCTTTTTTTTATCCTTGTCGTTTCTTACATGCATGGCAGGTTACAACGTAACTTCTCCCTCTTCGGTCTTACTCCTGGAAGGGACGTTTGTGACGTGTCGTTGTTGCTTAATGTCCACAATGAGTATGTTCTCTCTGTGCGCACTGGAAAAGGCTTTCGGGGCGGGTTCCAGTACCTGTCCTCAAACGGTGTTAGGAGCGGATTGCAGTCTTTCCTCAAACGGTGTTAGGGGCCAGTTGCAGTGACTTTCCACAAAGGACGTTAGGGGCGGGTTGCAGTGCCTTTCCTCAAAAGACGTTAGGGGCGTGTTGCAGTGCCTTTCCTCAAAAGACGTTAGGGGCGGGTTGCAGTACCTTTCCTCAAAAGACGTTAGGGGCGGGTTGCAGTGCCTTTCCTCAAAAGACGTTAGAGGCGGGTTGCAGTGCCTTTCCACAAAGGGCGTTAGGGGCGGACTGCAGTGCCTTTCCACAAATAGCGTTAGGGGCGGGTTGCAGTGCCTTTCCTCAAATGGCGAAAGGGGAGGGATGCAGTGCCTTTCCTCAAATGCTAAACGTGCTGGTGAAGGTGAACCGGGGTTCTCCGGCTGATGTGTTGTGCCTGACTTCATCTGTGTGACGCTCACAACTACGGGAACCCTGTAGATTCACATCTTGTCAGCCAGACAGTCTTAAGAACAGCTTGTTTAGAGAGAACTCTACTTGGAAGAGAGATAGTGATCTTGGTCAGCATATTGTGCCTGCCATTGACACGTGTACCTGGTCAGCATATTGTGCTTACCCCTGACAGTATATTTTGGCTGAAGAAGACAATCCTGGATCCTAAAATAGTGTGCTGTAATCGGATGTGTTGGACCGAAACATGCAGATATTGCATACCCGCTGTAAAGTAAGACACAACGTCACAAACGTCCTTTTCAGGACGAACGCAGAAGAAAAAGAAGAAGAAGAAGAAGAAGAAGAAGAAGAAGAAGAAGAAGAAGAAGAAGAAGAAGAAGAAGAAAGAAAGAAATAGGAGACAAATAGAAGAAAAACAAAAACAAAATCACGAAAAAGAAGACCAAGAAGAAGATATATGCTTTATAGAAAAACAAACTAGTTTTGTCGTCTGTTCTCGCGATTCTGGTTTCCGTTAACGGAAAATAATATTACAAAATCTCAACTAACAGGCAAAAATAAAACACAAAGTTTAACTTACACAGATAATGGTATACGTAAATAATGAATGACACACGCATAAACCCACAAGCACACGAGCGAACGCACACACATTACAATAATTTACATTACATTACACACGTATGCACGCACACGCGCGCACATACACACACACGCACACACGCACACATGCACGTGCGCGCGCGCACACACACACACATACAAAGAACAAACTAATCCTGATAATCATCTTGTCGCAAGAGATGGATGTTATCACAGATGATAATATTCGTATCAAGGCAGTGAAAGAAAGGCAGTTTTGCTAGCATACTAGACAAAACAAATGGTAAGACCGGAAGGAACTTGGTAATGGTTATAACGTTGAGCTGAACCGTGAGGGAATTATTAACAAAATATTATTATTTAATTAATTATGGAGCTTTTTCTGTGTTTGTTGATGTTTCCACGCGCCCTGTCGTCTGGAGTAAAAAAACAAAACAGCAAGTAAATAAGCACACAGACATGAAGAGATGACAACTGACAGTAAGTCGGGATTAGTGGAACGAAGATCGGTAGTCTATAATGACATGGCAGTGTGTCGATACTCTGGTGACAAACTGACATTCGTTAGGGACAGACGTTATAGTTTAGTTGAAGAATCAACGTCATTGCACACGGTTTAGCCCCGGCCTACTTTAGATAGGCCGTCTGACTCACCGGAAAAACCATTGAAACGTCACATTCCACCACCGACTAAATGACGGAATTCAAATGTGCCAGCGTTTATAATCAATCCATGCTCCACACAAAGAAATTAAAACAAATTACTGTTGAGAGTGAACCTTTTACAGAATCCTGCCCTGAAACCAAATGCATATCCATCTTTGTTGCCCGACCACGCTATTATAGCTGTACTGATAGTTGACACATGAAAGTCCCGTCATTTAGGTATCCTTTGAATGTGACGTTCCAAAGTGGTTTCTCTGTCAGAAGGCATTTATCTACAGTAGGCTGTGGCTTAACCAATGTGCTCTTTTCTTCTCCATATTTTTGGAGACGCTCAGCACAATGCACGAACTCCATAGCACTGTCGAGGATCCCGTAATGCATTGGGTAGATCTGTAACATGACTTTGAAATTTCCCATTGGCAGAGGCTGTTAAGAGACGTTTTAAGGTCCAGAAAGATGATGGAATCAAATTAATACAGAGTATAATGCACAAACACAGGTTGTTGGTGGTGTTTTGCATTTTATTTTTCAACACCGCGTGGAAGGATTCGAACACAATTATTATAGTGGATAGCAACGCGAGATGTTTTGTTGAGAAAATCACTGTATTTACATAGGATCAATTCATGTTTAGAGTTAGCTGCCCATCAGACGATTATTTGTTTGGATCTTGGTATAACTTGCGTGTTCTTGGATTATAGTGAGACAGAAACTGCTATCATCATCAACCTCACTCTCTCACCCTCAGCTACATTGGACCCAGTGAACTTATCTACCTTGTAACCTGTGGTCTCTTGAAACTTGCGGGATTCGATCACCACTGTTTCCGTTCATAGCTTTGTGAAATGAGTACCTTACCTCTAGGCCAGTGCTCTTCAACCTTTTTACACCTGGCGTAAACTTTCATAACTTTCGTGACGGTGAATTTTCTGACCATCCACAAAAAACGAAATTATAGAAAATTTCGCAATCGTCCACCGAGTCTGTGTATTTGTGATGTTTTCAATACATCATGTAGCATGTCCATTGCAGAACGTCGCTCCCATCACAGCCAGTCTGCAAGAAATTTGATCTCTTGTCAAATCTCCAGGATGCTTCAGTCATGCCCAAGCATTCTCTGACATCTTGGTGTCATCGCCTTCTTGGTCTGCCTCTGCCGCTCTTGCCCTGCACCCTACCTTCCATTACTGTTCTTACAAACCGTTATGTATATTGATGTGCCTAAAGTATTTCAATTTTCTGCTGATGAATGATGAAATATTTGAACCAGTTCTTTATGTTCAACTCTTGACGAATGTCTGCATTCTTTTTTTTTTTTTTTCATGTGCACGCTATTTCGAAGACCGTTCTGTAACATTTCGACTCGAAGTACGCGAGGTTGGGTAAATGTTCATGTTTTATCGCCTAATACTGTCACGGAAGAACACAGGTTGCCCAAATGTGCACTTTGGTACGTTTGCTGGTATTCTGCCATAGTTGTTTTTTATTCTGTTTCAGGTTGTGTTTTAATACAGCACGTCATAACTATGTTACGTTCCACCTGAAAGCTAGGATCGTTCACTAGTGAGCGGTAGTGCCCAGGCTGAAGAGCACTGCTCTAGACTCTAGGTGCTCATACAATTTATTCCGAATGTGTTATCCTTATTGCTTTGATTATTTGTATAGTCGCATTTGAGATGCTCTTAGTCACTAGTAAGTGGATTGCTATTTCTGTAGATGTGCCCTCCCCCACCATTACAAAATATTAGTAAGGATATATGACTGAACAACATCCAACTCAAGTGGCAGGTAAAGGACACGATATATGTTTTTGAAGGCAACACCAGGAGGATAGAATACCGTATTACCTTTGATAATCACAATGGATTCACCCCCTAAATAGTGCAACGAGTCCCGTCCCGTCTGTAGTTGAGTAAAGCCTACGGAACACTTCTCCGAAACATGACTCTTGGCAATGTCCAGTAACTTTTTTCAGACACCCCTCCTCTTATTTAAATAGAGTTATCCTATAAAATAGTAATAACTTTAATTTCTTAGCTCTTCAAGGTATAAGTAGTATTCTTTACATGAACCTCATGTCTGTTGCCTTAAATTATTTATGTTTTATTACTCACGGGCTTTCATTCAAATACATATAACAATGTAAGTTTTATAAACCAGTGAAAGTGCTTCATTATCTCATACTTTCAGCGCCATGAACTTGTTGGCTATACTGTTTACTTTTGTTAAATCTAGTAACGAGCTTTTATATGGTAGCATTATGCCATCAACTTTTGTTTTGTTTCCCGTATCGAGCTATTCTATAATGCTATTATGCATGCCATCAACTTTTGTTTTATTTCTCGTATCGAGCTTATTCTATGATGCTATTATGCCATGTATTTTTGGTTCTCGTAACAACGTAATATGATGCATTATCGTATCTATTTTTATTGTTAAATCCATATCATAAGACACTCATGATTATAGAGAAAGTAATTATGCTCAATTGCAGTTATCTAGTAACACTTATTTTTATACAATAAATTGTGATGTGTAAATGTAAATGTGTCTTATCCATTAATTAATATATTACACAACAAGGCAATATATTTGCAAATATAAGCAGGTATCGAGTTACATTTCGTTTTATTGGTTATCCAGTTACATGGTGGAGAGAGAGAGATAGAGAGGGAGGGAGGGAGGAAAGGAGAGTGAGAGGGAGAGGGAGTGAATGTTAGTTATGGCCTAAAATATAGCTGCAGGTAGAGAACATTAAGGTCGTTTGTTGTGGCACTTAACAGACGCCTTCAGGTGTGATAGTCACAGGTCGACAAGTATCCACGAGGATGAGGTTTCCTCACCTACCGTAGTCCTGGTCCTCACACATAGCATTGACAAAATTACTAATCGCATCTAAACTAAAACTTTCACTACAGCCTTCCTTCACCAATGTATTGATGTCCCCGGGGTGAATTTATAGGCCTACAGTCGTCTACAACTGTTCAATGTCAGTTATTATTTTACCACCGACAAAATCAAACTGCCCGGACAAAATTAAAGAATTCTAGTTAAAAATCTACCCAAATTGTTTGTACCTTCCCCCAGGCCTAGTGTGCCCCAGGCCTAGTGTGCCGCAGGACGTTTAAAATACCCACTTACGTATAGCCGAAGCATTCGGTTACCTGGCAACAGACATTAACATGACTGTTTGAATGCCAGGATTCCAAGTACTCCAATGAACATAAAACAAGGAAATTTAAAATAAAACTAGTTCAGTACAGGCTTTTACTTTTTCCTCTGTAGACTTGTATTCCGGTAGACAAATATGTGATTTACATGTTATGTCTTTGCGTGGTGGAGGGGATATCTCTTTTTGACCTCACTGCAGACTGTCGTTTCTGGTCGACGAGAACGTATCTGGTATTAAGGGAGATTAACCTTCGAATATATAGGTCATTCAGTTAAATTCAATAAAAGTAAATATAAACAAACCACGTTTTTCGGTAAAATCTGTTGCTGCAGGATCAGAAATGAACAGGTCGCATTAGTAGAGGCTGTGTACACAATTTCAGCTCTATGGATTTATGGTGAAGTAAAGTCAAATAGGAATTAACCGCTGGTTGGAAAATTTTTAAGACTCCTTTGTACTAAGCAGCAGTCTGTGATAGGTGCGGTGGCCAGTGCTCTTCCTTGCTGTTTTTACTTTCCCTATCTCATGCGTCAAGTACCCATTTACAGCTGGGTTGACTGGAGAAGCTGTCCCCGACCTGGATTTTGTATCTCTCCGGACGCAATTCGAACCGAGGCACACTTGTTACCACAGAAAATAGCGAATTGCTAGCTACGAACTGAGCTAACGCGGCTTATGAAGAAGTTGGTTACAATTTGAGAAATATAAGTTCCACACAAACGGACAACGGTCGTGTCAAGTTAAATCAAAGCTTGTCAATACTCGTAGTGCATGTCTTACCGAGGTTGTCAATTAGAAATCGCGCGGCCAGATTCTCCTATGCAATGAGTCCAATCAATTGTACTTTATGGTGGGTTCTGTTCATTTTATATGGTCAGGCTTATCTCCTCAATATTTCTCTCCAATTAAAAAAAAAAAGAGCATTGGAGACAGGAGACAACTGAAGTTGGCTTCCGTAATAAGAAAAGACACTTTATCTCTTAATTTAAAAACATGAAAGGGGAGTGGGGGACGCCCATATTGTCGCACAAATGACACTGGTATCTGGGAGGAAGTGTCAGATACTGCATGGGGCCTACGATACAGCACAGTGAATGAGCTAACATCAGACAATTACTCAGAGCTGGCTGCTTGCACCACGGTCAACGATCTAGAGCTGACTGGGGCCCTATTTCAGCCTCCAGCGGCGGCCATGGAAACAGGCTGCTCAAACCGGATGTGTCTGATCGAAAGATGCAGATATCGCAGCCTCGCTGTAAACTACTACACAGCGTCCTTTTCATGACCAATGCCGAAGAAGAAGAAGAAGAAGAAGAAGCAGAAGAAGAAGAAGACGACGAACAACAACAAAATGATGATGCCACTGCATAATATTGTATCTAAGTTTAACTTTAGGTGAGGCGACGGGTTTTCTTCCTGGCTGCCTCTCCTTGCTTAAAAGTAAATAGGCGCCGATATACAACTGGGTAGATTATAATGCATTCAGAACACGGATTAATACTGATACAAGTGCCGTGAGAGGCCAGTTTTCTAACTCATCTGTAATCCGACACTCCCCTAAACGAAGCATGCACCGAATCATGTTCGTGTTCTTGGAGTGTTAGTTTCTGCAGCACAGTGTTTTATTTGATCATGTTCTCAACCCCAAGCGCAAAACTCTTCATACAACACAGATGTGATCATTTGCACTAGCCTTCTGTGAAGAGGTCAACTGTAACGGTGACTTCAACGCTCTTTCTGGAAGGAAATAGGAGTGATGACGATTTATACGACCATGCAGCTCTCAATAACACTGAAGTTGCAACAGTTTCGTGTAGAGCAATAAAACATGGTTGTGCATGAGGCTAGCAACATCATCCCAAAAAACAAAGAACTACAGAAATCCACTCCAGGAGCACATTCAGCGCAAACAACCTATAATAGCTGTCCATCGTTGTCTATGAGGACCGCTGACATCATCCGTGTCACAAATTTCCCTGTTGGGTGTGGGTGCACATGTGGCTGTACAGGCCAATGCGGGCACGAAAACATCTGCTACATATCGGGCACACGAGGTTTGTAGAAGGTGATGGTGTTCCCGCTGTTCGGGATTTCCGGGTCTCGCGTTTGCTCTGGGCTTTCACAACACGGTTGTCTTCGTCGGTAGCTACAATCGATTTGACTGCGCTTCTCCAGTCAGATCTGTTTTGCGCAAGACATTCCCAGCTGACGATGTCTATCCGGCAACTTTTCAGTGAGTACTTCAGACCGTCTTTAAAACGTTTCTTTGGACGCCCTCTCACGCGCTATTCCTCTCTCAGCTCGCCATAGAGAAGCCTCTTTGGGAACCGTTCGTCTGACATACGGACGAGGTGTCTGGCCCATCCTAGTCGTGGTTTTTCTAGCAGTGCATGGATGCTGGGCATGTTAGCCCTCGAGAGAAACTCGATGTCAGTGACACGATCTTGCCATCGGATGTGGAATATTCGGCTCATGCAACCTGTGTGGAAGAGGTTTAACCTCCTTGCTTGTCCAGAGTATACAGTCCAGCTTTCGCAAGCGTATAGTAGGGTTGGAATGATGGTTGCACGGTAGACTTTGAGTTTGGTCTTGACGCTGATGCCACGACGTGCCCAGACCATAGAGCGCATTCTACCAAAGGCTGTGCTGACCTTTGCTATTCTGCTTGCCACCTAATCGTCTAGGCTGACAGATCTCGACAGCTTGAAGCCCAGAGATGTGAATTTGTCTACGACATTCAGCGTCTGCCCGCTGACAGTAGTCTCTGGTTTTGTGTACGGCATGCCTGGTGCTGGTTGGTACATGACCTCTGTATTTTTTTGCATTTTTGGTCAGGCCAAAATTGTCGCATGCGGCAGAGAACCGGTCCATTCCAACCTGCATGTTCAGGTCTGTGTTGCTCATTAGAGCGCAGTCGTCATCAAATACAAGTTCCCTGAATATGTCGCCAGCCACTTTGGTTTTGGCCTTCATTCTTCTGGGATTGAGTAACTTGCCATCTGTGCGGTACTTTATGGGTATTCCAAGCTCCAGTGATTTGAAGGCGTCTGTCATTGTGGCCGCGAACATCATGCTGAACAAGGTCGGGGCGAGTACACATTCTTGTTTTACTACGTTTGATACTAGAAACGTTTTAGAGATTGCTCCGCTGTCCAGTATACGAGCACACTTGCCTTCGTGTAGCTGTTTTACCATGGTTATGAACTTGTTGGGGCAGCCAAACTTGGACATTATCATCCACAGCCCTCCTCTGTTTACTGTATCAAATGCCTTTGTCAAATCAATAAATGTGATGTACAAGGCCTGATTTTGTTCCCAACACTTCTCTTGTACTTGGAGAGCAGCAAAAAATCATGCCCACTGTTCCTCTTCCGGCTCTGAACCCACATTGGCTTTCTGCGAGATGGTGGCTTTGTTCAAGGTGTTTGTTGAACCTGTTTAGCAGTAAGCGCGATAGGATCTTGCCTGCTACGGAGAGTAGTGATATTCCACAATGATTGTCGCATTCCTGACGGTTGCCTTTTCTTTTGTACAGGTGAACGATTGAAGCGTCCTGTACCTCCTGCGGAATTTTTGCTTCAGCCCACATGTGGCAGAAGAGTTCAGTGATCCTTCTGGTGAGGGATGGGCCAGCTGTCTTATATACCTCTGCTGGTATTGCATCCGCTCCTGGAGCTTTTCCTATAGATAGTCAACTGATTGCCCTGTCGACTTCCTCCTCAGTGATGACTTCATCCAATGCCAGGTTCAGTTCCACCTGCGGCATTCGTCGGATGGCCTCCTCATTTATAGACGATGGGTGGTTTAGTATTTTGCAGAAGTGGTCTGCCCATCTGTCTAGAATCTGAACCTTATCTGTTAGCAGTGCTCCATCCGCACTGCGAACTGGAGTATTACTAGAGGGCTGCGGACCGTAGAGAGCTTTCAGTGCCTGGTAAAACCGTTTGGTGTCATGACGCTCGGCGAACATTTCAATTTCGTCAGCTCTTTTGCTGAGCCAGGAGTCTTGCATATCTCTAAGCCTGGTCTGGACAGCTTTCCGAGCAGTATTTAAGGCAGCTTTTGCTGCCGGAGATGGTGTGTCCCTCTGGTATTTCCTGATCGTTCTCGTCAAACCAGTCCTTATGCTTGCGCATGAGTAGGCCAATGTGTTTAACAGCTGTATCGTAGAGTGTGTTTCTCAGTGATACCCAGTTCTCTTCGATGTCGCTCTTTTCAAAACGTAGCTCAGATTGTCTGCCCTCAAGCTCTTCATGGAAGCCTCCTCTCGTGGGTTCGTATTTCCTACAAAGAGATAAACAGTGGTAACAACATGGTACCACTGCAACGAACCTGAAGGTGTCCATGATGTTGAACGCATATAACCGAAGTGTGTTAAATTTGCAGTTTTCTCCCAATTAAGTTATCAAGCATGGAAGATACCGGACTTAGTGGCCTATGGGGAATGAGATCCATTCTGGCTGTTCACGGAACTGGTGAAGGCAAACAAGGCTAATATTCGTTTCCATTTCCTCTTTAATCTCGCCTTAGGAACACAAAATGGCATTACAAGATCGGGCGAAGAGGAAGGAGAAACACAAATTCCATTAGCGAAAAGAGAGCCTTGCAGATACAATACAAGAGTAATTGAAACATACTTTCCAGAGTCATAGATCCGATGATAACGCTAATTCGATATCATCTTCCGCTTCATCTTGCCGGTAACCTAACTTGTCGCTAGGGCAGCACATCTCAATGTATTATAAATTGTCTGCTTCCATATCGCTTTTATTTTGGACATTACAAGGTTGTTTTCGACTGCGTGTTACCGGAGTCAAAACATGAGCATATAATGGTAACACTGTAACAACTCAGACGTTTTGTAGGAAGGTTTCGTTCGACATGTGGCTTGCTGTTTCATTCTCCTCCTCCTCCTCCTCTTCCTCCTCCTCCTCCTTCTTCTTCTTCTTCTTCAACTTCTTCTTCTTCTTCATCGTTCTCAAACTCCCGCTACTAAACCATGACAAGGACGTTGCAAGTAGCAGTATGTTGTCTAGAGGACGGAATGCGTTATGTCGTAGTTTACAGATTGACTGCGATAGGTACACATTTCAGTCCGACACTTCATAAATAATTTTGTTAGTACCGGTTTAGCCTCACGCTTCGATCCCTTCTCCTTAGCCAGTCTGCTCTGTTGCAGCCTGTTATTCAGGATCACCGCGTGGAGGTGTAGATGGGTCTCGGCAGCTCTGGTTCGCTGGTCCTGACGTTAGCAGTCAGCTTTTGGGTCGCTGATCGCTACAGGTCATGCACTGCTCAGCATCTTCATCCCCCTTTACAATCAAATAACTAGAAAATAACGAGAAAATACAACGTGGAAAAATGTGCTATGATACGAATTGTATGAGATAGGAAGCATACAACTATTGACTTTTCTACTCACAATTATCCCATTCCCCTATTGTCCAGAGATCGGCTCCACTTGCCAATGCATCTGGAGTATTCTGTTTAATAAACTGAAGACAGTTTTGCTGTACAATGATACAAAGATGCACAGCGGTATGTGTGCCCGTGAACACCGTTTCAGACACGCTGACCTATAGTGTTGGCCAGGCAAGCTAGAAATATACATTACTTTGGGGTACTGAGTGGTCTCGAGGTAAGAAGTCGGATCGGCGCTGGAGGATGCGGGTTCAAATCACGGTAGAGACCCTAAATTTTTCATGTGAACTTTCAGGTATTTCCTTGGATTTCTGAGTAGTAGAGTTTCCAACGTCGCGCACGTAAAAAATCCCTCGGCAGCTGAAAATCGAAAAGAATAGGCTTACCGTCCTAAAGTCGATCATGACTGAAAGGGGTTGCTACTACTGCATCTAGTCAGCCTTGAAAGCAGCCTGTCTCCAGGGAACGCTACATGGAAGAGAAATTGTGGTCTTTGTCAGTGTCTGACTATCTACCGTCTCAGCTCCCCGTCCCCACAGCTCAAACACCAAAACACTAGCTTGGCAACAAAGCAACAATTGATAAACTCAATAGTTGCAAACTCGGTCCTATCAATGTCAAACGTGGTCCGTGACCCAGACAACACGTGAGAGGAAAATTACAAGGTGTCAGATGAAGTGTCTTAGAAAGGCCAGAGTGTCACAGCGAGAGATCAAATAAGACGTGGGGATATCAGATCCACCGGGAAAACTACGATTTGTTCAGAATGCACTACAACACCCAGATCAAGTACTACTGCACCCCTTCAAGGCAGCAATTCCACTTAAACCACACGAAGAATGAGTTTGCCAGAGGGATAGATGATACATGAGTAATCCTACAAAAACATGGACTTTACTTTACCACAACAATCGGCAAAATACGCTCAGATGCACAAATGGATGCAAATGTAAGTCATGTTTACTTTCTGGGAAAATGCCCCGCCATTTCTTTGTCAGTTAAATATTAAGAACCAGAACGTACAAATAAAGTCACCAGAAGGTACACACAAGGTCACTATAAAGGTACGCGTAAAGTCACCAGAAGGTACACGCAAGGTAACAAAAAGGTACACGCAAGCTCACCAGAAGGTACATGCAAGCTCGCCAGAAGGTACATGCAAGCTCACCAGAAGGTACACACAAGGTCACTAGAAGGTACACCCAAGGTCACCAGAAAGTACAATTAAGGTCACCAGAAAGTACAATTAAGGTCACCAGAAGGTACACACAAGATCACCAGAAAGGAACACGTAAAGTCATCAGAAAGTGCAATTAAGGTCACCAAAAGGCGCACACAAGGTCACCAGATGGTACATGCAAGCTCATCAGAAGGTACACTCAAGGTCACCAGAAGATGCAATGATAGTCACCAGAAGGTACACACAAAATCACCAGAAGGTACACACAATGTCACCAGAAAGGTACACGTAGTCATCAGAAGTTGCAATTAAGGTCACCAGAAGGTACACACAAGGTCACATGAAGGTACACACAATGTCACCAGAAAGCTACACATAAAGTCATCAGAAGGTGCAATTAAGGTCACCAGAATGTACACACAAGGTCACAAGAAGGTATACGCAAGGTCCCCAGAAGGTACAAGTAGGGCCACCAGATGGTTCAGACAAGGTCACCAGAAGGTACACCCAAGGTAACCAGAAGGTACACACAAGGTCACCAGATGGTTTACACAAGGTCACCAGATGGTTCACACAAGGTCCCCAGAAGGTACAAGTATGGTTCAGACAAGGTCACCAGAAGGTACACGCAAGGTAACCAGAAGGTACACACAAGGTCACCAGATGGTTCACACAAGGTCACCAGATGGTTCACACAAGGTCACCAGAAGGTACACGCAAGGCCACCAGAAATTACACGCAAGATCACCAGATATATAACCATACAATGTAGGACCAGAAAATATGACAACGTTGTAGACAGCTGATCATGTATGTTTATAAATTCTTGGTGAATAGAAGATAACAAGAAGATATTTGTGTTCCCACATTTCGCCCTTAAAAGATCATAAGGTGTGCACAAACAAGAAAAAGCGTGCAATAAGCTCAACGACTCCCTACATTATGAAGATCATGAAGCGAATCTGTCCTGTGGAAACCCCTGGCCTACATATAATACAAGATCGTGTGATATTTGACAGTAGTCATAAAGATATGTTCGCTTAGGTGACGCCATACAATGTTGTATAGTTGGATTTCTTGTGTCCAGTATCAAAGTCTGAAATTGTCAGAATTGTTGCACGGATATTGTTATAGACTGTTTGGAATTAATGCATTACTTGTCATTCATAAGCTTAGTAGAATACTTGGAATCCTGGTATTCCAATAGGCAAGCCATGTCTGCTGCCAGGTAGACTTTATTTTGGGATGTTTACTTTCTGCGGATCAATAGGTCTGGGTGAAAGTGAGTATTGTATAGGAATTTATTTACTTTTTTGTCATTGTGCTCGGACACGACTAACAGCCCTATCTTATCGATTGTCAACTGCTAATGATTGTACGTGCACAGCATGTGATCTTCGTGTCTTAATCTCCAATATTACTAGGCGCGATGCCGTCAAGATGTCAGAGAATGTGTCGGCATGACTGAAGCAGGCTGGAGATTTGGTAAGAGACCGAGTTTCTTTCAGACGGGCTGTGATGGGAGCGACGTTCGCCGAAGGACATGCTATAAATTGATGATGATGATTTAGGAGCTCTTTAAAGTATTCGTTCAAGGTTTCTTCTGCGCATCCTCAATCCTGTGAGAATCACGCCCGTAGGGGGGACAAGGGAGGGAGAGGGTGTAAACGTCAGCAGACAGACACGGGCACCGGTGGGACACACAGGAGCCGGAGAAATCCTTACAAACTCCCTCTTCGTGGCCCCTGTCCCAAGGCAGCGGAGTATCTGGCTCTCAGAGCTTCCAGAAATCACGGTCACCATATCCACTGAACATACAGAACACGGTAGCCCCCTTGCCGGGAGTTGCGTAGCTCTATCGAAACGTGTCACCAGCACTCTCTCCAGCAGCAGCGCTGCCCCCGGATATAAGGGGCCCGATGAGGGTCGCAACATGGGATGTACCGACACTAAACGGGACAGGTTATTTTACGGCGCTGGCTAGAACACTAGGTCGATTCAATATTGCAGTCGTCAGTGTCACCAAAATAAGACCGAAGGGCCAAGGTCAACAGGATACCGAAGACGCTTGTCTGCTGCACTCTGGTGGCCTTCAACACAGAAATGGTGTGGGCTTATTCATAAGACCCTCACTCAGAAACAGTATAGTATCCTGACACGCCATCTCGGAAAGGCTCTTCGTGGTACGACTGAAACATTAACATGGTCGTCTTACAATAATAGTCATCTACGACACTGCAGACTAGACTCAGCCCCAAGCAAAAGACTTCTACCAGGATATGGCCAAAGCCTCAGCCACAGTTACTCCACATGGTGAATTCATCCTACTGGGTGATTTCAACGCAGTTTCAGGGTCACAGCGCGGTGGTTATGAATCGGTCTTTAGCTCGTTCGGCAGCAGAAATGCAAATGATAACACACAGGTTTCTCTTATTTTGCGCTGCCTTCAGTCTGAAGATTACCAGCTCATGGTACAGCCGCCCAGACATCCACTGCCATACATGGATCTCTAACGACCGAAGGACTAGGAAGGAACTCGACCACATCCTTGTGAGAAGTCTCGATCATGTGACTTCCTGCCATGTCTTTCGCGGTGCGGTGGCTCCTTCCAACACTGACTATTGCTTGCTGATGATCACGTACTCCATCAGCCAATATGACCCTCCAAAACCTGTGCCGTCCCCTAGGTACAATATCCAGCTTCTCAAGGCTAACTCGGGTGTCGCCGAGAAATACGCCGACAACGGCAGGGGAAACCTGGCCGCATTCAGATGACCCGGAGACAGCATGGGAAACAATGAAGAACACCACACCCGAGGCCGCCAAGCTAATCCCTGGCTCAAGGACCCCCAAAGCGTCAGCAATTGCTCTCCGATACCTCGTATGACATTATACTCCAGAAGAACTCAGCCAGGTTTGGCAATGAACACGACGACGGATGAAAGACCAATTCATCACGGCGGCCAGGGCAGACAAGCAACGCTTTCTCAATGAAATTGTTGACGAGGTCGAAGCTGGTCTCGGATCTCATAACCTCATACCCGTTTTTCAGGCTATCCGGCTCCTCCGTCAAGGAGGCAAGCATTAACGGAAAAAAAAGCATAGAGTGCATCAATAAGTTCGACGGCTCCTTGCGCTCTCATACGAGAAGGTAGCGAACAGGTGAAAGGAGCACTACACGCATGCTCCTAACCACCCACCAGCAACGACATGTCCTGGCCTGTCTGCTGAATTTTCGGATCCTCCCCCAGATACGAAAACCAATATCAACCCCCCTACTATAGCTGAAGTCCTTGCTGCTATCCGGAAATTTCGAGATGGACGAGAGGCAGGCCCGGATCACATCCCACCGGAGCTGTTGAAACACGCCATCAACACTAACAGCTCTGCCCTCCATCATTTATTCCTACAGTTATGGAGTACGAGACACGTTCCAGTATACTGGCGCGATGGAATCGTCGTCTCCCTGTACAAAGGCAAGGGGAGTGGCAAAGACTGCATTAATTATAGGCCTATAACACTACTCTCGGTACCGGGGAAGGTGTTTGCGCACGTGCTACTGGCTAGACTTAAGCCTCTCCTGAGCACAAAACGTGGCCCAGAACAATTGGCTTTACCCAGGGGCGTTCTACAACAGAGGTTATCCTTGCTCTGCGCAGCCTCGCCAAACTGCACCGGAGTTTTAATCGCCCCTTGTACGCTGCATACGTGGACGAAGTCCACCTTCGACTTGGTTGATCGGCCGGCTTTATCGAAAACCCAGGAGGGAGTATAGGCCCCAGCCACCCCGTTGAACCTGATCACGTATCAACACAAGGACACCGGCGCCAGAATTCGATTGGGTGGCATTCTCTCTGACAAGATTCCCGACGACTTCGGGTGTCAGATAGGGATGTGTTCTTGCCCCCGACCTTTTCTGCAGGCATCCGACTGGCTTCTTGACCGCCTCAGTGCCCATCAGGAGGGTATAGCTATTGATCAGTCAGCCTTCACTGCTCTCGTTCGCGCGGACGACATTGTCCTATTTGGCACCGACAGCTGGCAGAGCTCTCTGGAAATGTTAGACAGTGAAACGTCCTTCCTAGACCTATCTATATCCTGGATCAAAACCAAAGTTCAGAATCTCATTTCTGACACAGCACCCCGGGTATTGAAACTCAAGGTCACCCTGCGGAGGGCACCAACGAATTCATCTATCTCGGTAGCATGATATCGACCGATGGGTGCATCGGTCCCGATATGTCATAGCTGCGTCCGCTATGCACGACATCCGACGTGTGTGGAGTAATGGCAAGATCTCCCTTTGGACAAAAATCCGCATCTACCAGTCCTGCGTGGTCCTAGTTCTGCTGTACGGCTCCGAAAGCTGGACATTGCTGAAACATGACATGTCAAGACTGGAGGTCTTCCACATGTGCAACCAGCGGCATATTCTGGGCATCCGATGGCATGACTACATCCGCAATGTGGTGGTCTCTGCTAAAACAGGCCTTCACCCAATCTCAGAAACACTTGATCGACGGCGAGTTTATTTGTTCGATCATGTTGTACGGCTGGACCAGGAAATCCTTGACCACAAGATACTACACAAGTCGTTCCTCGGCGCCAAAAGTCTTCCCCAAGCGACCGGATGCGCAGAAGAGGCCGTCCACGAACAGTATGGCTCCAGCAAGTAGCAACCTCCTCCTCCGCCCTAGACGAGGCCTGGAACCACGCCACAGCTGTGGGCATAGGTGTGGCCGACGAACGCAACGGGCCACAGACGCCTAAGCGAACATTGTTATTATTTCATCTGCTATCCTTCATCCCAATTTGTCATTTATTGGTCTACTTTGTGTTCTTGGTATCCCCCTGACCGTTTTCTTGTATATATATATAGATTTCAAGTATGCTCTTGTAGCAACTTATTTACCTTATGTAGGCAGACTATCAATGTATATTGTTATTCCTCCAATAACCAACTAGTTTACCACTCAACATTCCTCCAATAACCAACTAGTTTACCACTCAACATTCCTCCAATAACCAACTAGTTTACCACCTAACATTCCTCCAATAACCAACTATTTTACCACTCAACATTCCTCCAATAACCAACTAGTTTACCACTCAACATTCCTCCAATAACCAACTAGTTTACCACTCAACATTGCTCAAATAACCAACTAGTTTACATCTCAACATTCCTCCAATAACCAACTAGTTTACCACTCAACATTCCTCCAATAACCAACTATTTTACCACTCAACATTCCTCCAATAACCAGATAGTTTTCTGCTCAACATTCCTCCAATAACCAACAAATTTACCACTCAACATTCCTCCAATAACTAACTAGTTTACCACTCAACATTCCTCCAATAACCAACTAGTTTACCACTCAACATTCCTCCAATAACTAACTAGTTTACCACTCAACATTCCTCCAATAACCAACTAGTTTACCACTCAACATTCCTCCAATAACCAACTATTTTACCACTCAACATTCCTCCAATAACCAACAAATTTACCGCTCAACATTCCTCCAATAACCAGATAGTTTTCTGCTCAACATTCCTCCAATAACCAACTAGTTTACCGTTCAACATTCCTCCAATAACCAACTATTTTACCACTCAACATTCCTCCAATAACCAGATAGTTTTCTGCTCAACATTCCTCCAATAACCAACTAGTTTACCGTTCAACATTCCTCCAATAACCAACTATTTTACCACTCAACATTCCTCCAATAACCAGATAGTTTTCTGCTCAACATTCCTCCAATAACCAACAAATTTACCACTCAACATTCCTCCAATAACCAACTATTTTACCACTCAACATTCCTCCAATAACCAACAAATTTACCGCTCAACATTCCTCCAATAACCAGATAGTTTTCTGCTCAACATTCCTCCAATAACCAACTAGTTTACCGTTCAACATTCCTCCAATAACCAACTATTTTACCACTCAACATTCCTCCAATAACCAGATAGTTTTCTGCTCAACATTCCTCCAATAACAAACTAGTTTACCGTTCAACATTCCTCCAATAACCAACTATTTTACCACTCAACATTCCTCCAATAACCAGATAGTTTTCTGCTCAACATTCCTCCAATAACCAACAAATTTACCACTCAACATTCCTCCAATAACCAACTAGTTTACCACTCAACATTCCTCCAATAACCAACTACTTTACCACTCAACATTCCTCCAATAACCAACTATTTTACCACTCAACATTCCTCCAATAACCAACTAGTTTACCACTCAACATTCCTCCAATAACCAACTATTTTACCACTCAACATTCCTCCAATAACCAGATAGTTTTCTGCTCAACATTCCTCCAATAACAAACTAGTTTACCACTCAACATTCCTCCAATAACCAGATAGTTTTCTGCTCAACATTCCTCCAATAACCAACTATTTTACCACTGAACATTCCTCCAATAACCAACTATTTTACCACTCAACATTCCTCCAATAACCAGATAGTTTTCTGCTCAACATTCATCCAATAACCAAATAGTTTACCACTCAACATTCCTCCAATAACCAACTAGTTTACCACTCAACATTCCTCCAATTACCAGATAGTTTTCTGCTCAACATTCCTCCAATAACCAACTAGTTTACCACCTAACATTCCTCCAATAACCAACTATTTTACCACTCAACATTCCTCCAATAACCAACTAGTTTACCACTCAACATTCCTCCAATAACCAACTAGTTTACCACTCAACATTGCTCAAATAACCAACTAGTTTACATCTCAACATTCCTCCAATAACCAACTAGTTTACCACTCAACATTCCTCCAATAACCAACTATTTTACCACTCAACATTCCTCCAATAACCAGATAGTTTTCTGCTCAACATTCCTCCAATAACCAACAAATTTACCACTCAACATTCCTCCAATAACTAACTAGTTTACCACTCAACATTCCTCCAATAACCAACTAGTTTACCACTCAACATTCCTCCAATAACTAACTAGTTTACCACTCAACATTCCTCCAATAACCAACTAGTTTACCACTCAACATTCCTCCAATAACCAACTATTTTACCACTCAACATTCCTCCAATAACCAACAAATTTACCGCTCAACATTCCTCCAATAACCAGATAGTTTTCTGCTCAACATTCCTCCAATAACCAACTAGTTTACCGTTCAACATTCCTCCAATAACCAACTATTTTACCACTCAACATTCCTCCAATAACCAGATAGTTTTCTGCTCAACATTCCTCCAATAACCAACTAGTTTACCGTTCAACATTCCTCCAATAACCAACTATTTTACCACTCAACATTCCTCCAATAACCAGATAGTTTTCTGCTCAACATTCCTCCAATAACCAACAAATTTACCACTCAACATTCCTCCAATAACCAACTATTTTACCACTCAACATTCCTCCAATAACCAACAAATTTACCGCTCAACATTCCTCCAATAACCAGATAGTTTTCTGCTCAACATTCCTCCAATAACCAACTAGTTTACCGTTCAACATTCCTCCAATAACCAACTATTTTACCACTCAACATTCCTCCAATAACCAGATAGTTTTCTGCTCAACATTCCTCCAATAACAAACTAGTTTACCGTTCAACATTCCTCCAATAACCAACTATTTTACCACTCAACATTCCTCCAATAACCAGATAGTTTTCTGCTCAACATTCCTCCAATAACCAACAAATTTACCACTCAACATTCCTCCAATAACCAACTAGTTTACCACTCAACATTCCTCCAATAACCAACTAGTTTACCACTCAACATTCCTCCAATAACCAACTATTTTACCACTCAACATTCCTCCAATAACCAACTAGTTTACCACTCAACATTCCTCCAATAACCAACTATTTTACCACTCAACATTCCTCCAATAACCAGATAGTTTTCTGCTCAACATTCCTCCAATAACCAACTAGTTTACCACTCAACATTCCTCCAATAACCAGATAGTTTTCTGCTCAACATTCCTCCAATAACCAACTATTTTACCACTGAACATTCCTCCAATAACCAACTATTTTACCACTCAACATTCCTCCAATAACCAGATAGTTTTCTGCTCAACATTCATCCAATAACCAAATAGTTTACCACTCAACATTCCTCCAATAACCAACTAGTTTACCACTCAACATTCCTCCAATTACCAGATAGTTTTCTGCTCAACATTCCTCCAATAACCAACAAATTTACCACTCAACATTCCTCCAATAACCAACCAATTTACCACTCAACATTCCTCCAATAACCAACTAGTTTACCACTCAACATTCCTCCAATAACCAACAAATTTACCACTCAACATTCCTCCAATAACCAACTATTTTACCACTCAACATTCCTCAAATAACCAGATAGGTTTCTGCTCAACATTCCTCCAATAACCAACAAATTTACCACTCAACATTCCTCCAATAACCAACTAGTTTACCACTCAACATTCCTCCAATAACCAACAAATTTACCACTCAACATTCCTCCAATATCCAACTAGTTTACCACTCAACATTCCTCCAATAACCAACTATTTTACCACTCAACATTCCTCCAATAACCAACTAGTTTACCACTCAACATTCCTCAAATAACCAACTAGTTTACCACTCAACATTCCTCCAATAACCAGATAGTTTTCTGCTCAACATTCCTCCAATAACCAACTAGTTTACCGTTCAACATTCCTCCAATAACCAACTATTTTACCACTCAACATTCCTCCAATAACCAGATAGTTTTCTGCTCAACATTCCTCCAATAACAAACTAGTTTACCGTTCAACATTCCTCCAATAACCAACAATTTTACCACTCAACATTCCTCCAATAACCAGATAGTTTTCTGCTCAACATTCCTCCAATAACCAACAAATTTACCACTCAACATTCCTCCAATAACCAACTAGTTTACCACTCAACATTCCTCCAATAACCAACTAGTTTACCACTCAACATTCCTCCAATAACCAACTATTTTACCACTCAACATTCCTCCAATAACCAACTAGTTTACCACTCAACATTCCTCCAATAACTAACTATTTTACCACTCAACATTCCTCCAATAACCAGATAGTTTTCTGCTCAACATTCCTCCAATAACCAACTAGTTTACCACTCAACATTCCTCCAATAACCAGATAGTTTTCTGCTCAACATTCCTCCAATAACCAACTATTTTACCACTGAACATTCCTCCAATAACCAACTATTTTACCACTCAACATTCCTCCAATAACCAGATAGTTTTCTGCTCAACATTCATCCAATAACCAAATAGTTTACCACTCAACATTCCTCCAATAACCAACTAGTTTACCACTCAACATTCCTCCAATTACCAGATAGTTTTCTGCTCAACATTCCTCCAATAACCAACAAATTTACCACTCAACATTCCTCCAATAACCAACCAATTTACCACTCAACATTCCTCCAATAACCAACTAGTTTACCACTCAACATTCCTCCAATAACCAACAAATTTACCACTCAACATTCCTCCAATAACCAACTATTTTACCACTCAACATTCCTCAAATAACCAGATAGGTTTCTGCTCAACATTCCTCCAATAACCAACAAATTTACCACTCAACATTCCTCCAATAACCAACTAGTTTACCACTCAACATTCCTCCAATAACCAACAAATTTACCACTCAACATTCCTCCAATATCCAACTAGTTTACCACTCAACATTCCTCCAATAACCAACTATTTTACCACTCAACATTCCTCCAATAACCGACTAGTTTACCACTCAACATTCCTCCAATAACCAACTAGTTTACCACTCAACATTCCTCCAATAACCAACTATTTTACCACTCAACATTCCTCCAATAACCAACTAGTTTACCACTCAACATTCCTCCAATAACCAACTAGTTTACCACTCAACATTCCTCCAATAACCAACTATTTTACCACTCAACATTCCTCCAATAACCAGATAGTTTTCTGCTCAATATTCCTCCAATAACCAACAAATTTACCACTCAACATTCCTCCAATAACCAACTAGTTTACCACTCAACATTCCTCCAATAACCAACTATTTTACCACTCAACATTCCTCCAATAACCAACTAGTTTACCACTCAACATTCCTCCAATAACCAACTAGTTTACCACTCAACATTGCTCAAATAACCAACTAGTTTACCACTCAACATTCCTCCAATAACCAACTAGTTTACCACTCAACATTCCTCCAATAACCAACTATTTTACCACTCAACATTCCTCCAATAACCAGATAGTTTTCTGCTCAACATTCCTCCAATAACCAACTAGTTTACCACTCAACATTCCTCCAATAACTAACTAGTTTACCACTCAACATTCCTCCAATAACCAACTAGTTTACCACTCAACATTCCTCCAATAACCAACTAGTTTACCACTCAACATTCCTCCAATAACCAACTATTTTACCACTCAACATTCCTCCAATTACCAGATAGTTTTCTGCTCAACATTCCTCCAATAACCAACTATTTTACCACTCAACATTCCTCCAATAACCAGATAGTTTTCTGCTCAACATTCCTCCAATAACCAACTAGTTTACCACTCAACATTCCTCCAATAACCAACTAGTTTACCACTCAACATTCCTCCAATAACCAACTAGTTTACCACTCAACATTCCTCCAATAACCAACAAATTTACCACTCAACATTCCTCCAATAACCAACTAGTTTACCACTCAACATTCCTCCAATAACCAACTATTTTACCACTCAACATTCCTCCAATAACCAACTAGTTTACCACTCAACATTCCTCCAATAACCAACTATTTTACCACTCAACATTCCTCCAATAACCAGATAGTTTTCTGCTCAATATTCCTCCAATAACCAACAAATTTACCACTCAACATTCCTCCAATAACCAACTAGTTTACCACTCAACATTCCTCCAATAACCAACTATTTTACCACTCAACATTCCTCCAATAACCAGATAGTTTTCTGCTCAACATTCCTCCAATAACCAACTAGTTTACCACTCAACATTCCTCCAATAACCAACTAGTTTACCACTCAACATTCCTCCAATAACTAACTAGTTTACCACTCAACATTCCTCCAATAACCAACTATTTTACCACTCAACATTCCTCCAATTACCAGATAGTTTTCTGCTCAACATTCCTCCAATAACCAACTATTTTACCACTCAACATTCCTCCAATAACCAGATAGTTTTCTGCTCAACATTCCTCCAATAACCAACTAGTTTACCACTCAACATTCCTCCAATAACCAACTAGTTTACCACTCAACATTCCTCCAATAACCAACTAGTTTACCACTCAACATTCCTCCAATAACCAACAAATTTACCACTCAACATTCCTCCAATAACCAACTAGTTTACCACTCAACATTCCTCCAATAACCAACTATTTTACCACTCAACATTCCTCCAATAACCAACAAATTTACCGCTCAACATTCCTCCAATAACCAGATAGTTTTCTGCTCAACAATCAAATAACATTTTCATAGTCTTCATTATCCTCTCCTACTTTGACAGACTCCTATTACTATCGACATGTCCTAATTCTTTTCTCATCCAATAAATGTTGCAGTTTGCTGTAGAAATTGTCTCTAATGGTTCTTCTCTTTCGTTAGTTGAAAAGTAACATTGCAGGATTTCAGTTGCATCTTTTTATTTGTGCCCATAAAGGATGCATTGATAACTCTTCATTTAGCTGCATGCCACTCAATTAGAACAGTCTGGACTTCCGTGATAGCATAAGTACTACCCTGTGTGGTGCATTCTCTTCACAGCGACCTGAAATGATAATTGTTTCACCTGATGTTACATGTACTGTACCTTCTTGTGATACTCAGAGAAAGGGACATAATTGTGCTGAGCTCCAGCAGCGTGCACTGTGTGTGGTGTTGCAAGCGCTAGTCCCTATTTTCAGCTAAAGTAGTCCGGAGCGTTTATTCGTTATCGTCTCTAGCGTTCCAATACCACCGCTGGTGATGGCTTATAATGGCTTTGGTGGTGATTCATCTTACCCCTCTAGTGGCGACAGCCTCAGAGCGTGCCTGTCAGGATAACTGCCGCTTAATAACATAATTTATTCTAGTGTTGGGAGGATGCGCGCCGGTATAAAGACAGGACAAGCAAATTAAACATCCGGGCGATCAAAATACACGGGGAGGGACGCGAGGATAGGTGCAGTTGTTGTTCTCTACGCAACATTGTGTTAGCTTGATTTGTGTGGCGTAACTGGGTATGTTTCAAAGCGACCACCACGGATTGAACCCTAGAACGTAGCTGTCAGATTTGGCACTGGAGCAGCGCAAAAGCTGTCAGCGAACCATAGCTGACTGCTAGCGTCAGGACCAGCGAACAAGACCCTGCTACACCTCGATGCGGTCGGTGATCCTGGATAACAGGCTGCAAACGAGCAAACTGGCTAAGTAAAAGGGATCGAAAAGGGAAGGCTAACCCGGTATCCAGAAATGCCTGCTGAAGTCGGATGTGTTGGACAGAAAGGTGCAAATATCGCGGTCAAGCTGTAAACTACGACACAACTGATTCTGTTTTACGGACAGCATCCTGCTATTTGCAAAGCCCTTTTTAGGGCTTGGTAGCGGGAGATTCAGAACGAAGAAGAAGATGCGGTCTTTTTTTAAAGGTGGAGAGAGAGTAAATAAGATAAAAGAATTAATGTATAAAACATAATGTATATGCCTTTGTGTATGTATGACTCTGATGTCCTCCGGAAGAAATACTGGGCGTAAACCGAGCACATGCTCCAAATGAACAATAAAAGACTTCCGTTACAGGCGATAATGTCCAAACCTAGCGGCAAAAGAAACCGGGGTAAACCAAGAAAGACTATAATGCAGAACAATCACCAAGGAGAATAAAACCACGGGGGCTAGGGAACATGCAAGAACTAGAGAGTTGCGGTTGACTGATCGGACAGGAGTATTGAGGGGGGGGGGGGGGGGGGGAGAGAGAGAGAGAGAGAGAGAGAGAGAGAGAGAGAGAGAAAGAGAAATGAGAAGATGCCTCCCTTTGTTGCATTCGTTTAGTATGAGATGACCAGATATTACAAAACACAAAAGACGACAATAACAGATGGAGGTTGAGGTGTGAGAATAGATACTGGTTGGGCAAAGAGCGGAAACTTAACATAATAACACCACATACGCTTAGTTGTGAGGAATTAACACAAGAGTGGGGAAGCTCTAGAACGCTAGACGAAGGACAGTAAAACAGGAAGCCGGGCAACGTATGCTTCGTGAATCGAACTCGAGGTCACGGTCTGAAATAGGAAACAGCGGAGACAGACAGCTGCAGCACTGAGGTTCCACGGCGATCAATACGGACAAAGTGCGTAATTTTGCAAATATAAGGACAAAGTGAGTAATATTGGAAATATAGGGACAAAGTGCGTAATATTAAAAATAAAGATACAAAGTGAATAATATTGCAAATGTGCGGACATAGTGAGTAATATTGCAAATATGCGGACAAAGTAAGTAATATTGCAAATGTGCGGACAAAGTGAGTAATATTGCAAATGTGCGGACAAAGTGAGTAATATTGCTAAAATGAATAAATAAGCAAAATAAATATTTGTTATTTTTTGTATTTATTTTATTTAACATTCCAGCCAATTGCATGTAGCGACGGAGCATTAATATGTATGCTCTAGTCAGAACGCCTCAAACTATAGCTTGCCCTACCACAGTAACCATATCGAAGAAGCGGTCTGACAGCCGGTGCTGAGATCAGATTGTAATCATGTTGAGGGCTAGGTGATGTACATCTCTGACTTTCTAATATCTTTCTCTCTGTCACTCACGATCTCTTTCTCTCTGTCACTCTCTCGAGAGTGAGTGTGTGTGTGTGTGTGCGTGCGTGCGTGCGTGCGTGTGTGTGCGTGCGTGTGCGCGTGCGCTAGCGCATATATGCATATGCGGGAGACTATATGAGCTGAGGCACCGCAGTGGTTAGTGTACTGTCTTCACTGGCAAACGATGTGGGTTCGGTCCCCAGTTGGTGCTGGATATTTTCCTATCGCAAAATGGCTCCCGAGGTCGACTCGTCTCAAAAAGTGGAAACCAAAACAATATTGGAAGTGCAGGCGGTGTGATCATCCCCAGTGTGTGGTTGGTCAAGAAAATATGGGCCTAACACCTTATTTCTAATACGCCACACATCGTCTTACTTTTGTAACGTCTGATATAACTTAAACAAGATTAAGACTGCGTCTGTGGTTACACAGAAACGATAATACCATAAATTACGCTGTCGTCGGGGATGGTTTGCTACAGACTTCCTTTTACAAGATCTCAGTGTTTGTGAGATGGAGAAGACCATTTCTCTTTCTCGTTGCCTTGTCTTCTGTAACCTAAGTCAGGTACCCATTTACAGCCACGTAGAAAGGATCGTGTCGAGACCGCGGTTAGGTTTGCCAAAAAGAAAGTGTAAAATCAACAAGCCTAGTTCTGGCTGATGTTTCACACACACACACACAGTTAATTCAGGAACGCTTAACAACAATTTGAATCGTTTCCAAAATGTGTGAGACTTCCAGTGCCAGAGAGTACTGGATGGTATCTGCAGATTGTCTTATCTGGCTGACAAATGTCAGATGTTTGACGCAGAAGAGCTACCTGGTGCATACCACAGTAGTCATCAATGAAGAGTCAGTCTGCCGACCAGTTAGGACTATTAAGAAATGTCTTCTTCCTTAGACATTCATACCCACAACTTAAATATATATACAGCAAAATATATCTAAAATAAAATATATCTAAAATAAAATATATCTAAAGCAAATTATATCTTCAGCAAAATATATATTCAGCAAAATATATCTAAAATAAAATATATATAAAGTAAAATATATCTAAAGTAAAATATATATTAAGCTAAATATATCTAAAGCAAAATATATTTAAAGGAAAATATATCTAAAGCTAAATATATCTAAAGCTAAATATATCTAATGCAAAATATGTTTAAAGTAAATTATATCTAAAGTAAAATATATATAAAGCAAAATATATCTAAAGTAAAATATATATAATGCAAAATATGTCTAAAGTAAAATATATCTAAAGTAAAATATATATAAAGCAAAAATATATCTAAAGTAAAATATATATAAAGCAAAAATATATCTAAAGCAAAATATATCTAAAGTAAAATATATCTAAAGTAAAATATATATAAAGCAAAATATATCTAAAGCAAAATATGTCTAAAGTAAAATATGTCTAAAGTAAAATATATCTAAAGCTAAATATATCTAATGTAAAATATATCTAAATCAACTATTTCTAGCCTGTGGTCATCGACGAGTCCAGCAGGGTTAGGTACATAATCATGCGGAATTTTAAGTTTCGGTGTACAAGCGCGCGAGCGTGCGTACGTGTGTGTGTGTGTCATGTTCTCTCCCGTAAGCTCTCCTTTGTAACCTATCGAACCACTGCAGTCCCATAATCCTTCGCATTGAGAGCTGTTGATGAAATCCTGCTATCGCATTAAGTGGCGCTTGTTCATCCGCTATGTCTCACACAGGTGCCGATGATCCTCAGACGGGTATCCATTTTGATCATTCTAGAGTCCCATCATGACAAAGGCCACGTTTGTCATCCATAATTTTGCATACACATCTGCACCAGCTGTTTTGCTTATGATGCACCCTAGTTACGTGAAGCACTCTAACGCACCTAACGCTGCTCATCTAGTTTCATAATAGTTGTGCGTCAACGCATTCCGTTCTCCGGACTACATCCTGCTACTTGCAAAGCCCTTTTCAGGGCTTGGTAGCGGGAAATGGAGAACGAACGATGAAAAAGAAGATACTAGTTGTGCAGCTGGCGGCAATTATTTACCATTTTTGCCTTTTTTGTGTGGATATTTATACCTACTTGTTTGTAGATTATGTCTAGTTGGGCTGTCTTCTTCTTAATGTTCATTGGGAATGGAAGTGAGATACGTTGGATATATCGTGGCAAAGTTCAGGTCTTCTAACTGTTTAATTATGACAACAGGGACTCACTTTTCTCAAAGACTAGGTTCTTTCATAAGTCAATAAACTGCCAGCAAGAACAGAAAAGGTGTTAGAAAAAAGTGCCCCAGATTAAAAGTTCAATGATTCTCTGATTTTTCATTAGCCCCAAAACTCTTCACTGCATGCCCACATACGTTGTCTGTATTAAGATAGTCAGCGTTATCGGTATCCCGTAGTGTACTGGTAGGTTCCAGAGCGTATCCCTGTCCAAGCTGTTAAAAGTCTCTTTCATATAGTCAACACAGTTGGCCTAATGGTATGTCTGTCCGTGGCGTGTTATGTCTGGAAACCGCATTTAGTTAGGGAAATCAATGCGGCCAGAAAAGTCACTTGTGACTATCCCTCAGAGACGGCGAAGAAACATACTACAATGACGTCTCTAACACTTTATACCCAAGAAAAATGTTTGTTATGGTATTACATTTTGACAACTTCAGCAGTCGCGTTGTTATACGCGTCAAGCGTATCACTTACTAGTAAAAAATCTTCTGTTAAAACTTCCCCTGATCTCTGAGTAGTGAGATCGATTCCCGTGTCTGTGTCGAGCACGTTAAAAATCGCTTGGCAGTTGGAAATCGGAAAGAGTAGGATTAACGACAGCTGCGCGGACAAAATTAGAGTTCAAAATCTACCCAAGTTATTTGTGCCTTTACCATGGCGGTTTGTTAAGTGCAGCTATAGATGGCGTTTAACTGACTGTGGGTCTACTTAGCTCTAGTGTTTGAGTCAATTACGATGGACTCGTACATGGGTTACACCACCCTCCAAAAAACTGGCTGCATATACACTCTGTAGAGTCTTCTAAACCAATATAAAGACGTTAAGTTATACTATGGAAAAATGTTGTGAACAAAATCGTGATCTTTACACCGCGTTCATTTACGCGTCCCCCCCCCCCCCAAGTATTTCGTCTCTAGTGGTCAGTTATGGGAGATCATGTCCAGATTCGAGTGTCTTATCAAACTGCTCCACTCAGATACAAGTACTGGACAACGGCGACATATCTAAATTGCTTGAGGTTTAAAAAGAAACGAGACGTGAAATGAGGAGGTGTACTTGCCGCGACCCTGTTCAGCATGATGTTTTCAGCCATGCTGACAGCTGCCTTCAAAAACAGCGAGTATGTCAAATCCCATCAAGTTTTGCATGGATGGCAGTCTACTTAATCTCCGGAAACTGAATGTCAAAACCAAGGTGTTGCGTGGTAAGATACGTGAGCTATATTTGGGGATGGATGTGTTCTGAACAGTAGTTAATCAGAGAATATGCAAGAAGACATGGGCCGGTTCTCTACTGCTGCTTGTGACAACTTTGGCTTGACCATTAGCTTAAAGAAAACAGAGTCACGAACCAATTAGCTCCATGTAAAACGTACAGACAAGCCTGCAGTTACAATGGGTTAGGAGGGGAGAGAGAGAGAGAGAGAGAGAGAGAGAGAGAGAGAGAGAGAGAGAGAAATAAAGAAGAGAGAAGAGAACCAGGAAAAAACGAGGAGAAATAGAGAGACATATAGAGAGAGAGAAAGATAAACGGGCTATTTTCATCACAGTCTGGCTGACTAGGTGAGGGGTCGACGTGATCCCCGTAGTAATGAGTGACGCACAGATGAAGCCAAGCAAAGCACAACCGCCTGGAGCACCACGGTAAACCTTCAGGGCGCACAAAAGAGTAGCCTACTCATTGTGGGCATTCGCAAACATCAACCTACGAAGTTCAATGCACACTTAGCCTTTGGGATCTGTATCTAGAAATACCTACTCAAATAATCATAATCATGTATGTGTCTACAATTGTGATTATTGTTGACGAGCTTAGCTGGCCTATCACAGCTGTTGGTGGAATGCGATTGACAGTGTGGTGGAAACGTCCAGCAATCAGCAGCCACTAAGCTGAAGGTCTATAGTGTGGTCGTTCACCCCAACGTGTTCTGCGAGTGTGAGAGTTGAAATGGCTATACTTACTGGAGACATCACTTACACGCGACTTATCTGGGGTGCACACTCTATATTCGCTGGCAGGACCATATCACAGGTAATTAGGTTATACCCAGACCATGCATGCCTAAGCATTCGCTCACTTTTGAAGAAAGATTAACAGATCTGGGCCGACCACCGTGCTTGAATGACAACCGTGTTCTCAACGAGGCGCCTGTCCGGCGAGTGAAGACAGACGATCACAGGAACACCCAAAAAGAAGCGATGCAATGACATCATGATGGAGTCCCTGTCTCTTTAATTGATGTAAGATAGGCACTACCATCTGAGAAAAACTAGATCAAAATCGTTCAGCTTCGAAAGGTAGTGTTAAAAAGGGTGTCATATTTAGCAAGTGGGTAGCCCAAGATAGACACGATCTGAACGTCTAGAACAGAGGGACTATAACATTCGTGCCGTGGCCACAGTGGATGTAGTATGAGACATGATGGTCTTGTTGGTCTTCATAGACGACATTGGACGCATTATCACTATTATTATTATTAGTAGTAGTAGTAGTAGTAGTAGTAGTAGTAGTAGTAGTAGTAGTAGTAGTAGTAGTAGTAGTAGTAGTAGTAGTAGTAGTAGCAGCAGCAGCAGCAGTGATAGTAGTAGTTGTAGTAGCAATAGCAATAGCGGTAGTAGTAAAATGAAGTAGTATCAGTAGTAATAATAGTAATAGTAGTAGCAGCAGTAGTAGCAGCAGCAGTGATAGTAGTAGTTGTTGTAGTAATAGCAATAGTGGTAGTAGTAAAAGGAAGTAGTATCAGTAGTAGCAGCAGCAGTAGTAGTAGTAGTAGCAGTAGTAGTAGTAGTAGCAGTAGTAGTAGTAGTAGTAGTAGTAGCAGTAGTAGTAGCAGCAGCAGTAGTAGTAGTAGTAGCAGTAGTAGTAGTAGTAGTAGCAGTAGTAGTAGTAGTAGCAGTAGTAGCAGTAGTAGTAGTAGTAGTAGTAGTAGTAGTAGTAGTAGCAGTAGTAGTAGTAGTAGCAGTAGTAGTAGTAGTAGTAGTAGTAGTAGTAGTAGTAGCAGTAGTAGCAGTAGTAGTAGCAGCAGTAGTAGTAGCAGCAGTAGTAGTAGTAGTATCATTATTATTATTGTTAATATTATTTTCATTTTTTTCAACAAAATTAAAAATCCAGAGAGAAAACAACTCGACTAGACTCAATCAGGTAACTAATTATGCCTCTTTCTCTCTCTCTCTCCCTCCTCCCCCCCCCCTCTCTCTCTCTCTCTCTCTCTATCAATCTATCTATCTATCTATCTCTCGCAGACCGAAGAAATGCAACACCTGGATCGTTAATCTTCAGACTGTCACGTAAACCAGAGGGAGGGCTATCTAAAATAAAATACTGCTCTAGTTTTTGTTACTGTACTCTATAACGTACTTTACAAAATGTAGACAAAATAACAGATGATGGTTTTGTTTGATGTCACCTTCATTCAAAAAGTTGTTGTTGTTTTTTTCGCGCACAAAAGCCGATTGTTATTGTCTGTGAAGGTTTTTTTCTTGCGGTGTGTTTTACATCGTTCAGATGTTGTAAATACATTTCCTTCTTCCCTAATCCCTCGTTGAAATTTTCTATATTGCTTGAAGTAATTCTTTACGATACTTATTTTTACCAGTGTTGTAATTAACAATATTGGCAGCAGATGTGGAAAATATGGATTTGTAAAATATCTCTCCAATATTGATAAATAGTAACACAATGTTGTCCATTTTTTAGGAATGTAACGTAAAGTAGATATTGTGAAATGTATTGTTTGATTAGTGGAGTATACTGTGTATGTAGATGTGGTTATTTGAAACCAGAAAAGGTCTTAGGTTGTACCTTACGGCATCTAAATCTAATTCGCATTGTGCTATTTATACAGCTGAGCTTTCCATTAATTGTGTTTCTATTCAAATATTAGTTGCAGTGAATGTATCCAGACTGCATACATTGATGCTGTTAAGAATCGATCTCATTGCACTCCGGGCAGATCCATAGATACTCAGTCCCTATCATAAAAAGGTGAGTGTAGATACTGATGTGTCCTGTAGCTCGCTGGTTGTACACACAATTGCACCGTCCTCTCTGACACCCCTCTCAGCCGAATCGAGCGTATGATATCAAAATCCTGCTTTCTGTATATTGCTGGTTGATCGAAAGCAGTGTCTCCATCCAAAAGACGGTCGTTGATCAACTTCAAAATATCTCTTTTATCCATTGCCTCCAATATGATTGTTCCTGAAGCCAGAATGCTAGCTTTCATTCCCACAAACCCCAGCAGTAGAGCCACACAAGATAGGTTCGAGGTCTATGTCTATGTCCACTAGCGAAACAAGGGCTATAAGTAAAAGACTATTACAACCCTCATTAAAGAGGTCCCAGAAAACCACTCCAGAGCCGAAATAACTGCTTCGATCTTCATGTTGATCATGTCAAGTATGCACTGCTCCTCTCAGCAACAACCCTGCCTTTCACTCAGCAGAGAAACCTGAACCGACTTTTTTACCAGATCCACCGGCACACGCAACAACATCAGAATCCTGGACACCTTTCATGGATTAGTTGATTAACCTCGAGGTCTGCTTTCCCTCATTACATACCTTCATTAATGGATGTTTCCGCGGCAAATATCTTGTTGAATTGCTAGTTGTTCTTAAAGGACAAATATCTGATTAAACAGCACGACAATAACAAATACAGATGGGAATTGGATAGAGGTATTAACCGAAAAATATAACCAGACGTGCTGGCTCTAAAAACCAACACAGGAATTGATAATCAAGTTCGGTAAAGGAAGTACGGTGAATTGTTATAAAAAAGATGACCATTAGATCTGGTGTCTCAATGGTAGAGCACAAAAAGACTCCCAAGGTTTTATTTTGTAAATATCTCGCCCAGTGTACTCCCAACGAGGACTACTCAGCTAAAGAGGTGATTATAAAAACTCGTTTTCAGCTCCACGGGTTTAAATTGATTTTAATTAGGCCCTGTCGTGGGGCGAGCATCGTCCGTGAAGAGGAGGCTGGTGCAACAATCAATCCGCACGCGTTCAGTGCGGAAGAAGCCAACGATGGGATATTTCGGAGCGTATTGACCGATTCTTCAATGACAGAGCTGATTGCGCCAGCAATTATTTGATTCGTAAATAACCGCAGGAACCAGAACGCCATAGTGGATAATCGGTGCTGAATTCTGTAAAACAAAACAATGATAGACGCTTAGCGTTGTAAACCAGTAGTTCATCAATTTCCTTGTAGATGCTCTTTGGTATTGTTCTGATGTGAAACTGTGTGTTAACCTTCTGAATTATTTGCTTTTGTTTTGTGGGTCAGATGGAATGTTCAAGAGCACACTGGTTGACGACTCTCGGGAAAATAGTTCATATACTTTTGCTCTACAGTTTTTCCTCTCTCCCTCTCTACCCCCCCCCCCCCCCCCCCTTCTCCTCATCACAGATCTAAGTGAAATATAGAAAAAGAAATTATGACAATTTTCCTTTAGCTTTTCATTCATCAATGTTAGTTAGTTGTATGTGCTTTGCAGACGTGTGTTTTTGGGAGAGACGGAAGGAGGGAGGGAGAAAGATAGAGAAGAGAAGAAAATATGAGAGGAGCGAAGAGAAGATATTCAGATAGGCGTGAAAAGATAATGGACTACAATAAGCGACAATAGGACGGAAGGAGGGAATGAGTGGGGGGGGGGAGAGAGAGAGAGAGAGAGAGAGAGAGACGAGAAGAGAAGGGATGAGAAGGGATGAGAAGAGAAGAGGAGAGGAGAGGAGGAGAGTAGAGGACGGCGTGGGCTATTGGTTAAGTGACACGGCTCACAATTCGAGGGTGCTGGGTTCGATCCCCATAACAGCACCGGCCAGTACCCCTGGGAACTAAACCGTTAGAAAATGCAGAGGGAAACAGACTCTTACATAAAATGCATGTCCAGGTTGGATGCACTGGGGCCGACAGTCGCAAAATAAAAACCGTAGTGCAGCGCACACCACCTTGGGATATTGAGAAATAAGGCGAACAGAGAAAAAAAAATTTTTTAATAACTGTTCACAAAGAAGGACGGAGGCTTTTTTTTTCAAAAAGCGGAGTGATATCATGGTTCTCCCCAACACCTAACTGAAGTAAAAGAGAAACTGTATCCGACGAGAAAAGCGTGAAACGTTTATGAGATAAAAAGATTTGATTATTTGAGAGCAATCGATCAGCAGGTCTTACTGCTGCCCATCACATTTTGGGTAAACTGTGACACTGATATTTGCGTTTTGTTTTCGCTGGGAGATCAGGTGGACACTTGTATTTCCCTCTTTGCACACAGAGAGCAAATTTAGCAGATAACATCAATTGTCAGAAAGTGTGTCGGTCCTGACGATTCTTCATACAATTTTTAGCTTGCATGGAGTCTGGTGACTGATCACAACAATTATTAGTGACTCGTATGACGCGACAGAAAGGATCCCTAACTATTATTAAATGATTAATTTAATGATGTTTTGTTTCCACATGAAACTTCTAGGATATATATATATATATATTTCCATTTTATTTTAATGAGACTATTTGGAGTTCATGAATTGCCTGTCCTTCACTGGCTTACATAAAATTTGTTAATACCACAGTGTTCTGTCAGGGTCTTTGTGTATGACAATCACAATAATACCACCACTGCCCTAAAGAGAGCATGTCGTAAGAGGCACATACCTGTGTGACATGGCATACCACCCGTCATGGTTAAATGGTTTGTATAGAGCACCATAGATGTCACCTGACAGGCTGCGGGTCTGCTTTGCTCTAGTGTTTGAGTCTGTTACGATGGACTCGCACGCCTGTTAACCACTCTCCGAAAGCGCTTGTCCCGGCTACGTCCAGTTCATACCAGAGCTGGTACTTGCACAGGGGTATCTGCCCTTGTAGAAGTACAGGTCGATTAAGAACTAAAGAACAGCGCAAGCCAAAGCACAAGGAAAAGAGTATGATGTTATGAGTATAGCAGGAGGGGGTTCGAGTGTTTTACAACCGAGTTAAGAAGTTTAACAGGTGGGGGGGGGGGGGGGGGGGGCTAACTTTTGGGCAGGCAAAAATATACTAATCAGACTTGTTAGTCGGGATCAGGCAAAATATACTGGACAAGACCCTCATCTAGACTTCACCGTAGTCCTTCCTGGAAACGGGCTATTTTCATGGCAGCTTGGCTAACGAGGTCAGAGATGGACGTCATCCTCGTAGTAGTGGGCGACACGCAGATGAGGACAAGCGTAGCACAGACGTATGCAGGACGCCGGTCCATCTTCATCAGCATGCTCGGGGTGTGGGAAAAGCTATAACAAACCGCCATTTAACGTCCCTTTCAGGCCGTACTAAAAAGAGTAAATCTACTCATTGTTGGCATTCAACAACAACAGACGCGTGACAATAGTAGATGTAAGTGTATACCGTAGTTTCTCAACCAGTGCGTCCTTCAACTTTGCAGTGTTTCAAGAGACATCACTAAAATGCTCTACAGATTGTCATTTTAAAACAAACATACAAACACAAACACACACACACAAACACACACAAACAAACACAATCGAGTATATTAATATATTTTGTTGAGCTTTTACATCAGAGTACCATTTTCCCGGCTTAGAACCCAACACATCCCACTAAAGCACCAGAACCACAACACACTCATGAGTGTCAATTGTGTATACACCCGTACGAAACCGTTCATCATCACTCTTTAAGTGCTCAGCGCTCAACGATGTTCTGAAAATATTCCTTCCTCCGAGGCCAGATAAATGGAACACCCTGTATGGCACTAGACAACAACTGACAAACACGTCCAGATACAATTACATAGCATTGGGCAAGAGCGAGAGCCCGGATGCAACTGAATCCGCAATAACAACAAGACATGTAATGATTTGCTGTTGTATCGAATGTCCACAATGAGTAGATTTACTCTTTTCTGCGCCCTAAAAACGACGTTAAATTGCAGGTTGCAGCAGCTATCCTCACATCCCGAGCGTGCTGATGAAGGTGGGCCGAGGTCCTCCAGGCGGTTGTGATATGCTTGGTTTAAACTGTGTCGCTCACTACTACAGGGATAACGTCAATCCCTCATTTCGTTATCCGGGTTGCCATGAAAACAGCCCGTTTGCAGGAAGGGCTACGTAGAAGCCGAGTTGAGGGTCTTGGCCAGTATGTTTCGCCTGACCCTAAGAGGTCTGATCAGTATATTTTGCCTGACCAGACGTTAGTCTTCCTTCCCCAGGTAATGATTTAATTCGCAATAATGCCACTGACCGAGCAGCCCTCGTACGTAATTTGCTTACTCTTTTCATAATGCTTTGTTTTCTGGTTCAGCAGCGTTACTATTCAATATTGTCGACAACTGGTCATGTTGCATACAGCAGTAATCAGAATCAATAACACAATTCATTGGCTATTATTAAATCATCATAACTAACGTTCGATACATGTTCACGTTGCATATAACAGTAATTAGCATTTTGTTTATTAATTCATTGGCAATTATAAGATCACATTTTTTTTCTGCGTTCGGGTTTTCTGATCATGCCAAATCTTGATTCTTATCACTAGAATGAAGTCCACTGTCCTGTCCAGGTCTGAGCAGTGACCCCATAGTTTTTCTCTTAGTTCTACGCCATCTGACCAGGTCTGGCTGACATCTTAGTTCTTTGTAGGCCGGGAAATCTTGCAGTACGTGTTCAGGGGTTTGGACTCCTGGCCCACATGGACATTCATTGATTCGGGAGATTTTGAGCGGAAATAGGTGGCCCAGTAGTCTGCAGTGGCACGTTCTCAGGCGAAATATGACAGTTTGCTGGTGCCTTTGTATCTGGTGGATTTGGTATTATTGTTGTTTTGAATACCGCCCACAATGAGTCGGTCTACTGTTTTGTGCGCCCTGAAAAGGACGTTAAGTTACGGGTTCCAGTAGCTTTCCTCACAACCCCAGCGTGCTGATGAAGGTGGATCGGAGTCATCCATGTGTTTGTGCTATGCTTGACTACAACTGTGTGTCACTCACTACTACGGGTATCACGTCGGTCCCTCACCTCGTTAGCGAGGCTGTCATGAAAACAGTCCGTTTCTAGAGAGGGCTACGAGAAAACCAAGGTGAGGGTCTTGGCCAGTATATTTTGCCGGACCCTAACATGTCTGATCAATATATTTGATCTGACCTGACGTTAGTCTTCCTCTCCTTGAGACAGCGGGGTTGGGTATTAGATCACATACAATTAATCACAATCCCATCACACAAGGTACTAACCCCGCCTTGTTCAGTTTGGCAGACACTGTACTTTTTTTGATTGTGTGTGTGTGTGTGTGTGTGTGTGTGTGTGCGCGCGTGCGTGTGTGTGTGTATATATATGATCGCCTCTACAATCACGGAAAGTAATGGCAACCAACAGTGCTGCACACCTGCTAAGAAACTTAAAACAGCCAAACAGGCTGTCATGTGTAAGAGCGAGCTTTTGCAAAGGATATACTACTTACTTATACAGAGAATAAAGCTATAGTCGAAGTCATTTGCATGCAGGTGTTCACTGAGATATGAACGTTTCATAGGTCTCTCATAGATAAAAAAAAAAAAATAGAAAGTGAATACTGCGGTTGTTGAGTCGTGCGGTTCGCTTATTGTAGTCCATATCTTTTCACGTCGATCTGTAGATCTGCTCCGATCAAGATTAGCGTTATATAACATATCAGACGTCGATTCCCATCTCCCCAAGTGCCTAACGCTTACCACATATGCCTGGAATGTGCTTCCTCCTCCAAGGCCATATAATCGCAATGTCTTGAAAGGAAGTATACAACAACCAACTCGTAAACATACCATTACATATCATTATACTTGAGTGTGTGAGCCGGGGCGCCAATGGATCCATAACAAGACATGTATTTCGTTCATGGCGTGTTGGCATAGAATACTTTTCCTTTTATACAAGGCTGTCTGTGTAGATTCTTTGATGTTCTGTATTTGTAAGTACATTTCATGTCCGATGTTTCATGTGTTCTAAGAGAATGCAACTCACAACACATGTCTGATGATGTCGTCATCTTCGCTTGCGATGCGCAACTAGTATTATTATAATGTATAACTGTTCATTTAAAAATGCAACATCATCACTCGCCTTGTTTACCCCACAGTGGAGCATAGGCCCTAGACAAACACATCCCACGTCTTTCTGTCTTCCGTCAACACCTCTGGTTGGTCACACGTCTGATCAGTGTATGCCACATTTACGGTTATTTCTATTCTCCAAGTGTGCCTGTGTCGCCATCTTCTCCTCTTGCCCAGTGGGGTTCAGAAAAGAGACTGACTGGTAACGCTGTTGTGTCTGGGTCGCCATCTTCTCCTCTTGCCCAGTGGGGTTCAGAAAAGAGACTGACTGGTAACGCTGTTTAGTGTTCTCCCTAATGTGTGTCCCAGCCAACTCCTTCTGTCCTGATGCACTGACGATTGACCTATTCGTTCCAAGAAGGTTTACATTAGTCTCTCTTAGTAGATTTAACTTCTACGGGGGCAGATGCCCCTATGCAGTTCCCAGTTCTTGCGTAAGCTGGATGTAGCCAGGATCAGGATTTCCTACTTTGCGGGCTCGGCTTGAGCAGTTTATTACTCCGCTGCGTTGGGCCAAGTCCCGCTGAGGGTGGTCAACCGATGTGCGAGTATATCTTAATGGACTCAAACACTAGAGCAAAGTATTCAGTATAGTCAGAGTAAAGTAAACAAAACCTTATTAATGAAAGAATTTACGTTTCTGGGAAAAACCGTATATGCACTTGTACACAATATTATTTCATTTAGGCTGACGTAAATTCTGCTTTTTATATGTGACCACCACTTCGTATTACTAGTAAAACTAAAGCCATTTTTTTAAATCTACGATAATTCTCAAATATTTTTTTTCTCTTCTCGCTACCAAGTCCTGAAAAGAGCTTCGCAAGTAACAAGCTGTGTCCGTTATGTTGGAGTTTACAGCTAAACTGCGATATTTGGCACCATTCGGTCCGGTTATCCTACTTCAGCAGGCTCGTGTGTACCAGGCTAGCCTTACCACTTCGATTCCTTCTCCTTAGCGAGTCTGCTCTGTTGCAGCCTGTTATTACAGGATCACCCCATGGGCCGTAGCAGCTCTGGTTCTCTGGCCTTGACGCTAGCAGTCAGCTTAGGGTCGCTGACCGCTGCAGTTTATGAACTGCTCACATATATTCAATACAAATGTAATTCATTTTGCTCTTATTGGCTTTTGGCTATTCAAATTAAGATGGTCCTGTGGCGGTCACTAGAGGGTGACTGATTTTTACTAGGTCTCAGCGTTTGTGTAATAACCAGTTCCCTTCATCCCTGTCTTGTTATCTAGAACTGTGAGTAACATCATCATCGAAAGCCGGGTACACGGTAGCATTCCGAGACTGGTGAATGAATACTTTAATTTGAGAGAGAACTATTCAAAGCAACTTGGCACTAGCACGTTGTTAAATATACATATATATGAGTAGAAGTTGATAAGTCAGTGCAGTGTGCAGGTTTGGTTTTATATGTTACTTCACATTATAACAAACAGCCTTAGGTATGAGAGCGCGACTACAGACTAAATAGCTGGTATGATAACTGTTCGACCAGACGCTCCTGAAAGATACCCATCCACATTAAAAAGAAGTAAAAGGATTCGTGCGTAGAAAGAAGACGGAAATACGTATAAATGAAATATAGCCAATGAAGCAGTCAGTGAAACAAAACAACACGCCCATCAAAGTCTTAACAGATTGTAAACATCTCTGCTCACAAATGCAGCAATCAGCTACTAGACAGCCAAACACTAATCAAAGCAGCTGTCTTCTTTTCTCGTGTGACATATTTACTTCCCCATTTCTTGTTTAGTTCCCCTCTCTTTTCGTTAGAGCTTTTCAACTGAAGCTCCAGCGTTATGTTAAGATGAATAATATTCCAAGCGCTGACGGTCTGGAAACCTGATTCCGGTGATAAACACCTCAAATAAAGCACACATGCTGGTATTTGTTTCCTCTTTAGTAGAGGCCTTGTTTTGAGAAACAGCAATTATCAGGGTTTTGGCTGTAATTTTTGTTTATTTGTTTGTGCGTGTGCGTGTATGGGTGCTGGTGTATGCTTGTACATACAAAACATACACACAGATTGTGTTGCAGATATACGGCGTTGAGAGGCGCTTAAAATATGGCTGGCAAGTTAATATACCATGTGCAGTTCAGCAGATAGAGAGTGAGAGGGGATATTTCTTGTTAATCGATGGGAGGGATTGACTAGAACAGCAAAAGAAATTAATATAAGATGTGCAGAAATAAAAGCAGCAGCAGCAGCAGCAGTAGTTGAGGTTGTTTTGTTTTTTATAACAGAATGAGTATTTCTCATCTCACTGATTTTGGGGGAGAGCGTTTAGAACATAGGAAGGTATAATATTAGCACTGAGGTTGTGTATGTGTGCGTGTATGTGTGTTTTAAAATGTGTGTTTGTGAGTGAGTTACTGATAGCAGTGAGTGAGTGAGTGATGGGAGTAATACAGAAGGGAGTAATACAGAAAGGAGCTTTTCATAAGACAATGGCATAGTATAGTGTACGATGGACTGAAGCTGAGAGAGGGGCAGAGGGGGTAGAGATAAAAAGAGCGAGTTTGTGAACACTTGTTTTGCTAAGCGTTGTTGGATATGTACATTACGGAGCAACGTGAAGCTTTCAAAGACAAAGAAGACATTAAGGTATGGCAAGATGAGATTAGTTTGCGTGTGGTTCTAACATGTGATGCGCAGTGAGAGTGATCGATGGGGGGAAGAGAGTGAGAGAAAGAGGAAGATATATTGCTGCAACATGCTAGAACTAGCGATTATAACGTCAAGAACGCAGTTAATGAATAAAATTAGTATGTATGTTTTTGGTTGTATGTGTGTATATATATATATATTATATACATGTGTATGTCGAATGGAGTGTGGTATCAGGACGCTGAGCAGCGCATGAGCTGCAGTGGTCAGCGACCCATAGCTGACTGTTGCGTCAGGGCCAGCGAAACAGAGCTGCCAAGACCCTTCTACACCTCCACGCGGTGATCCTAGATAACAGGCTGCAGCAGGGCAGACTGGCTAAGGAGAAGAGATCTTGGAGGGAATGCTAACCCGGGAATCTAAAAATGCTTGCTGAAGTCGGATGTGTTGGACCGAAAGGTGCAAATATCGCAGTCAAATTGTAAACTACTGACACAACGCATTCCGTTCTCTGGACTACATTCTGCTACTTAAGCCCTTCAGGGTTTGGTAGCGGGAGATTGAGAACGAACGTAGAAGAAGAAGAAGAAGAAGAAGAAGAAGAAGAAGAAGAATGGAGTGTAACTACCTTATTGTCTCTAACTCTATCAGAATCATTTACCCATTACAGTTGGGTACAAAATGGACATGCTGTTTGCGAATGTCCACAATGAATAGGTTACTCTTTTGTACGCCCTGAAAAGGATGTTGAGTGGCGGATTGTAGTAGCTTTCCTCACATCCCGAGCGTGCTGATGAAGGTGGACCAAGGTCCTCCGGACGCTTGTGCTATGCTTGGCTTCATCTGCGTGTCACTCACTACTACAGGGATTACGTCGATCCATCACCTCGTTAGTCTGGCTGCGATAAAAACAGCCCGTTCCAGAGAGGGCTACTAGGAAGCTTAGGTTAGGGTCTTGGCCAGTATGTTTGGCCTGACCCTGACTAACATGTCTGATCAGTATGTTTTGCCCGACCCTGACTAACATGTCTGATCAGTATATTTTGCCTGACCCTGACTAACATGTCTGATCAGTATATTTTGCCTGACCCTGACTAACATGTCTGATCAGTATATTTTGCCTGACCCTGACTAACATGTCTGATCAGTATATTTTGCCTGACCCTGACTAACATGTCTGATCAGTATATTTTGCCTGACCCTGACTAACATGTCTGATCAGTATATTTTGCCTGACCCTGACTAACATGTCTGATCAGTATATTTTGCCTGACCCTGACTAACATGTCTGATCAGTATATTTTGCCTGACCCTGACTAACATGTCTGATCAGTATATTTTGCCTGACCCTGACTAACATGTCTGATCAGTATATTTTGCCTGACCCTGACTAACATGTCTGATCAGTATATTTTCCTTGACCCTGACTAACATGTCTGATCAGTATATTTTGCCCGACCCTGACTAACATGTCTGATCAGTATATTTTGCCCGAACCTAACTAACATGTCTGATGAGTATATTTTGCCCGACCCTGACTAAAATGTCTGATCAGTATATTTTGCCTGGCCCTGACTAACATGTCTGATGAGTATATTTTGCTCGACCCTGACTAACATATCTGATCAGTATATTTTGAATGACCCTGACTAACAAGTCTGACCAGTATATTTTGAATGACCCTGACTAACAAGTCTGATCAGTATATTTTGCCTGACCAAACGGTAGTATTCCTCCCCTACATGACCATGTTAATCCCGCCTTGTATATCAATTGCACTGATTTATAGCTATGTAGACTGGAGTGTGACTGACTTAACTGCATAGCCAAGTGCCCATTTGCTCGATCGCTTATATTGAGTAACATGTCAGGTTTCGTGGTGATAAGAATGGGAATACTGGCCAGGTCTATAAAGGACATTAACACAAGCTGATACGTGGATCGATCAATGTCCCGAGTCCCACACACTTGGTGATTATGTGGAGAAGTAGCAAGAAGATGGGTAGAGGTAGATCAATAACAGATACTGACATAGATGATCCAGTGTTAGAGAATTCACTGTACCAAGTGCATGCAAGACAAGTGGCAGTTGACTCCTTAAGAATAATGTACACCACTGCAGAAGTCTCCGTGCATTACTACGACTGTGCCAGATCACTGTGTGCATTCTTAAAACAAAGAGTGCTGCACCAATGGGATTTCTCGATTCATGCAATTCTATCATTTAGAGCAGGGGAGGAAGACTAACAAACATACTCATCAGATATGTTATTCAGGGTCAAGCAAAATATACTGGACAAGACCCTCAACTCGTCTTCCCCGTTGATCTCCCTGGAAACGGGCTGGTTTTATGGCAGACTGGCTAACAAGGTTATGGATCGTCGTGATCCCGGTAGTAGTGAGCGACACGCAAATGAAGCAAAGCATATCACGACCGCTTGGAGGACCCCAGTCCACCTTCATCAGCATGTTCTGGATGTGAAGGAAGCTACTACAACCCGCCACTAGACGAAAATTAAGTAGCATGTCCTTTGCAGAATATTGCTCCTTACAACGCCAACCTATTTGGCTGTGTTTGTGTTGTTTTAAGTACCGTAGGTTGCCATTACTATCCGTACACGGAAGAACTAAAAAAAAATAATCCATGTCTGCCAAACTGGACACGAGTGGTTCGAACCGGGTGCCTTGTCATTATGAACCGTACTCTTATCCCTGCGCTTCACCGCAGCCTTCCAAAAACAAAATAATTTAGAGCAATCAGGAATCATTTGTACGCCAGGTTAAACTGGAGCGTGCTGGTGTAGGAATATAAAGCATGTTGCTCTGCTGCTATAGACGAACGCCTCTATTGTGTTACTAACCATACGCACAAATGATACTTCCAAGGTACGGATACCACTCCTGTGAGTTGTCAGCTGTTAGAGCGACTGTCCCTCACAATACTAAGCAGCAACTATAATCATTATTTCATGGCAAACCATCCGACCACTTATGTCGTTATACGACGTAGGAAGGTGCAGTAGTAAGGACAACAGGAATATAGGAATATTTGTCATTGCGCTTTTTACATTATCACATTCACGTTGTTCTGGGCGGCAATCCGACAGATGTGCCGTATGCGAGAACGCCAACAATATTCTTTATTCGTCCTTATCTATTGCAATGCTGTACCAATGCGGGCCTAGGTTATTGGTCAGTCAATTTCGCTAACGGATTGGTAGGTGACCGTATGATCACCAAAACGTTGCTCAAAGTGTTCATCTGTTGTCAGGCATGCGTACTTCACGTCCAGCCAAGCGATGTTTGCGCGATATCGCTGCTTCCACAACATCCCGAAGAAAAGTTTGATGTCGAATGTCTCCGTTTCGGATATTATCCCGTATCGAAATTTATAATATGCGTCATTCCATTACTCTATGAGTGACTCGGAGCTTTTCTGCAGCTATTTTGTGCAAATTTCCCACTTCGCATCCTTAACACATTGCTGGAATGACCAAGGAATTGAAAGCGTGTGCTTTTGTCATGCTGTCTATCATCGCTTGGAGTATTATCGCATCTGTATACCTTCTCCATACCGTATGCCCCGTATTAGTGGTAGAGCAGTTAAAGAGCTTGTTTCTCTCGTCAAAGTGAACGTGTTCGATCTCTGGTGGCGGGACGCTACAGTCTACATAGTTTACAGTTAGGGAAGATAATACATCTAGAAAGGCACAGGACTATCCAACCTCAACAAAAGATAAAGACTTCTAACAATCAAGTGTGTAAAACGTCAGACCCCAACTGCAGTGTCTGCCATCCATTGACTATCCGTTCTAACATGCGTCTTCATGTTTGAGAGAGAGATGCGGAATGACGTCAACAACTGTAACTTCCCGTCTCCGTTTCTACCTCATATGACGCGTGCGACTACCCAGACGCGTACTACGCCGTACATGTGTTATATAAGGCACACGAAAAATGTCAGACCGTCTCGTCTGTACATCCCGTGGTAGACTAAGATTGACACAATTTGTAGTAACAAATCAGCATATAGTGACAATTACTGCTAGCTGACAATCCTCCTTACATGAAACTATATAAAAGCACGTATTTCTGCTATTGTAAAGCAATCGACCAACTGATGCTACGCTTCTAGTCCGGTGAGGTTCACGAGTGAGACTGCATATCTGGGTCTTCTCCGTTCCCCACAGCTTTTCAAGCATGGCCGCCCCGCCCCAGGCCAGACTGCCTCTCTTTGGTCTGCATATGTAGAGCAGTCATGCAGAATATGTTCTGGTGTTTGCTTGGGTGCTCCACAATCGCACGTGTTGGTGTCTCTGAGATCCATTCTATGGAGGTAGGCCTTGAGTCTACAATGTCCCGTTCTGAGTCTGAAGATTTTTGTCTGCCCATCTCTGTCATGTTTGTCTATGCTGTCATTTTCTAGCTTGTATTCTTTGTTCGGGTCTCTCCATTCTGCTCTCATGGATCGTTTGATGAGTGTAATTATTCTTCCATGTTGAGGTTGTTAAGCGATATACAGAACGACATAACACAGGTCAATGCACAAAAGATTATAACAAAGACACAGAATTGGCTGTGGATAAATGTAATAAAAAGTTTTAAGGGCCATAGAAAAGCGCATGACCAAAGTTAGAATATTTAGCGCCAGTGTCTGTCACAAGTCGATGCTGTTGTATGGGGCAGAGATATGAAGAATAGCCAAGAACATACAAGGAAGACTCCAGTCCTTCGTTAACAGGTGCCTACAAAGTATAATGGGCATAAAGTGGCAAGATGGTGAGGGTTGAAGATGTATGGGAAAGTAGCCAACAACAGCGACTAGAGCAACAAATTAAGTGAACGATATGGGGTTGGATAGGATAAAAATACGGAAGGGACCGCCCAACACAGCCAACATATAATCCTCAAGGAAAGAGAGAGAGAGAGAGAGAGAGAGAGAGAGAGAGAGAGAGATATGCAGACCCAAAAATACACGGAGAGAAGAATGTGAGAAGGAACTTAGGTTAAATGATTACACATGGAGAGAGACAGAAACAGCAGCCCAGGACCGTGTATGCAAAGAGGGAAGCGACAGACATTGATTGATTGATTGATTAACTGATTGATTGATTGATTGAGAGAAGAATAGAATAGACGAATATGCCTGCTGGTGTGTATGTGCTGCGAAGGACCATACAATTCTGGAGTGCTGGAGGTCTGTTCTTCAAGTTCAGCCACAGACAGGGTCAGGTTCCACGAACAACAGGAAATGGGACGAGAGTTTGTGGGAAAGAGGGGGGGTGGAGCAGAAAGAGAGAGAGAGAGAGAGAGAGAGAGAGAGAGAGAGATAGAGATAGACAGAGAGAGAAAGAGAGAAGAGGTAGCCCAATCTAGAGAAGAGGAAATGGGGGAGACGATCAATAACATAATGGATAGAGAGTGCCACAGTTTGGAGCAGAGCTGATAGACGAGAGCAGTGAAGTATGTGTCGTGTCTGGGTGTCGGCCTGCATAGCGTTCTTTTTGCCTGCCCCATTCCTCTTTTAATGTGTGTGTACGTGTGTGTGTGTGTGTAAGTGCGTGTGTGTGTGTGTGTCTGTGCGCGCGTGTGTGTATGTGCGCGTGTATGTGTAAGTGTGCGTGTGTGTCTGTGCGCGCGTGTGTAAACAGAGTAAGGAGGAGGAACCTAATAGAGAAGGCTAGTACAGTACGGACTATGGCTGCTGAAGTTTGATGTGTCGGACCAAAATGTGCAGTCAACCTGTAAATAACGACACAACGCAATTCGTTCTCAGTATTACATCATGCTACTTGCAAAGCCTTATTCGGTTCTTGATTGGGGGGGGGGGGGGGGTGAAGAGAGAGAAGAATGAGAGCAGGGGTGAGGGAGTTTGAGAAAGCACGAAGGAGAAAAAAGAAGAAGAGCAAGAAGAAGAAGAAGAAGAAGAAGAAGAAGAAGAAGAAGAAGAAGAAGAAGAAGAAGAAGAAGAAGAAGTTTAGTAATAATACATGTTTTCTATTCTTACTATGCGGTTCCATGACTTTCACTAGTTTTCTTATTCTTCTTCTTCTTTGTTATTCGTTCCCAAACTCCCATTACAAAGTCCTGAAAAGGAAAAGCTGGATGTTGTCCAGAGAACGGAATACGTTGTGTCGTTTAACGCTGCATTCTAATTGTTATGTTGTATGTGGAATGAAATAACATCGATCAAATATCATTGACACTAATGTTATAATGCACCTGCAACTAATGAATCAGGCAACATTCCTAGATCTGCGGACACCAACATGCATTTAAGCAGGAGATCCAGGTGACATGAACATAACTAAAACAGTTCATCAACTATTAAGAAAGAAAAGCAAAGAAAGGTTGTCAAGCATTGCTGTACCATCTAATTGGGTGATCAATTGAATTGCGAAGATAAGCATAAAATAGAACACCAACTTTATGACAGAAATAAATTGTTGTATTCAACAGCTGACCACGACAAAAAAGAAATGAAATGTTGATCCTCCCTGATAAGGACATTCTTGAATGTGTTTTACATCGTCGATGCGTGTTCAAATGAAACCGGACCAAACTGCAACAAGTGAACATACGTACGATGCGCATGATGACGTCACTTCTGGTGTAAAAAGCACATACCAGCCTTCCTGTTTGCAAAATGGCATTGTCCTCTGACGCATAGTTTTCTCAGCAGACAGTTGAAAACATTACCACTGTGATACGGAATCCGTCCAAAGTTGATAAGAAAGCGGTGATTCGGTTTCTAACAGCTGAAGGATGTCGACCAGTTGACATTCACTGCAGAATGCAGGCAGTGTATGGTGACAAAAGTGTGTCGAAGACAACAGCGAAGAACTGGACAACGATGTTAAAGAAAGACGTAAGTTAACGCAACAATATGCGCCTGACCTGGTCTCGGACGATCTTTCGTTAACTCAAGTCCTTCTTTAGAGCATTGTTAACAAATTCTTCATTGTTGTCTTCAACACACTTTTGTCCCCATACACTGCCTGCATTCTGTGATGAATGTCAACTGGTCGACCTCCTTCAGCAGTTAAAAATGGATTCACATCTAGCTGATCAACTCTGGGCGGATTCCGTATCACACCCGGCATGTTTTCAACGATCTGCTGAGGAAACTATGAGTCGGTTGATAATGAAATTGTGCCAACTTGACGGTGAGTATGTGCTGTTTACACAAGAAGTGACGTCATCATGCGCATCGTACATATGTTCACTTGTTGCAGTTTGGTCTGGTTTCATTTGAACACGCCTTGTACGTATGTGTATTCACATGACTACTGTGGTATGCGTGAGGTCAGTCGGCTTGTTGAGGACATATTTTTTCAACTATTAGAACTTCACCCAGCTAAGATCTCAGAGAAAACCAGTTCTTCAATCGCTTATTGGTGTATAATACTTTAGGTATTAATTATTTCAAGAGCTTTCTTTCAATCATAAATGACTACTCCATACTTACCAAGTGTATGGGCTTTGTGAATCTAATGAAGTCCATTTCACAATTCTCTTGCTGAAAAACATGGAGAGTAACGTTCACGGTGCGTCTGTTCTAATCGTCTTGAATTGACTATGAGAGACTCCGGGTGATTTTGTTTCCTCCCCATGTCTTTTCGCGGTTGTATCAGCTCTCTTTCAGTGATACCATCCACGATGTTTAAGCATTGTCGTTAATTTCACGGACGCGAAAATTCATCAATTGGACAGTATTCGGTACCAGCGTATTAATTCACCCCAAACATGAGTTCCATGAGTTTTCATCGCAGGTCACGGAACATTAGATTTCGGTTTAATGGGAGGACTAATCGATATACTTTTATTTTAAATAAATAAGTAAAGACTTAGATAAAGATGTGTAGAAAATATGACTATATTCAGTTTTCCTAAGGTTATCTTTAGGGTTATTGTTAGGGGTAGGTTAGGGTTATGTTTATGTTTAGGGTAATGGTTAGGGTTAGGTAACATATTTGTTATTACATCATGTGCCAGCATGGATAATGGCATGCTGATGTAGAAACTGGATGCTACTCTCCTTATCATGGACCAACGATGACAGATTCACGAAATCCATTACTAAGAAGACACGAATAAGTCTCAGCAAAAGCAGAAATATATTCTGGCTGAATGTCTGACATCCCCGCAGTTGAATAATGAACTTTTCTGAGACGTCACTATCTCAAATGCGGTGCTAAAAATATGCATTTCTTTTGTTTGGGGTGAATGAAAACGTAAGTACCCAGTAATCTATCCCAAATAAGCTACGTATCCATTTCCTCGGTGTAGCAGTGGGCCTACTCTCATCCCCTTCACACACATATTCTTCCTGGAAACGACACGATGCACAATTCGGACAATGAAATGGTAAATACCCATGTGCGCCTACCGGAATCCAGTATGACACAGCCTGATAATGTAAGAGTCAAAGTGTAGGGACTCGTTTGTATGCAACAACCACGCACACCGGTAGCCTAGAATAAACAGAAGAAGGTCGCGCGGAAAGGGTATACGAGCTGAGCTGACTGAGCACAAAGACGACTGTAAGAATCGAAACCTAACATGCAACCACTGCACTCAATATAATCGGGTGCCGAGACCTGGTGAGCTTTGAACACGAAAAATCAATGTATATTTCTTGACGCGACCCGTTACAATATTAATGCCTCAAATCAATTAAGCTGACAAATGTCGCGAACTGGCTGACAACAGTAATGATAGCCAACAGAAGTGTTCTATTGTTCTTTTAAGTCCCAGGTGCGGAAGAACCAGCTGGATGGAAGGAAATGCCATAGAAACACCACCCTTAGGGTTTTAAGTAAAGATGGTTCGAATAACAGGTGCTGTACTAAGAGTTGAAATGATAGAGGCTTTGTTGTACCAGATCGTAGTTTAATGTTTAAGCGAGTTGACCAATTTTCCATACTGGCTATCTCGTCTTCATAACTGTTTCAATCTAGTTGGGTAGACTGTGGCATATCAAACCGGGTAATCAATTCGTGGCACGCGAATGCTCTAACTTCTATGTCAATATAGTAAAAGTATCCTTCAGCAAACTTAACCCATTACACCCTAGGCCTTAAAGCAATCTTCTCTATCTATGGTCTAACTTTTGAATTGGCAAAGTCAATGTATTGTTCAAGTTTATTTTCTTCATCAATGTAGTCATTTTAACCCCTTTTTGGTCTATCTGCGAAGCTGTGTGAGAAAGGAAATGGTGTTTTAGCTATTAGTTTCAGGTGCATTAGGGTGTAAAGGGTTAACAGCTTGAGGGAAATGAAGTGTTCATAGAGACGATAGTACACTAAGCCACATCGTGTGTTATGTGGGGGTGGCTAGTTCCTTTTCTTGCTTTGTTTTCTTTACCTAAAGAAATAAGTCAGGTATCATTTGACATCTGGGTTGATTGGAGCGTCAGCCACATTATATTATACATGAATTTTTTTCTTCGTTAACAGGTGCCTACAAAGTATAATGGGCATAAAGTGGCAAGATGGTGAGGGTTGAAGATGTATGGGAAAGTAGCCAACAACAGCGACTAGAGCAACAAATTAAGTGAACGATATGGGGTTGGATAGGATAAAAATACGGAAGGGACCGCCCAACACAGCCAACATATAATCCTCAAGGAAAGAGAGAGAGAGAGAGAGAGAGAGAGAGAGAGAGAGAGAGATATGCAGACCCAAAAATACACGGAGAGAAGAATGTGAGAAGGAACTTAGGTTAAATGATTACACATGGAGAGAGACAGAAACAGCAGCCCAGGACCGTGTATGCAAAGAGGGAAGCGACAGACATTGATTGATTGATTGATTAACTGATTGATTGATTGATTGAGAGAAGAATAGAATAGACGAATATGCCTGCTGGTGTGTATGTGCTGCGAAGGACCATACAATTCTGGAGTGCTGGAGGTCTGTTCTTCAAGTTCAGCCACAGACAGGGTCAGGTTCCACGAACAACAGGAAATGGGACGAGAGTTTGTGGGAAAGAGGGGGGGTGGAGCAGAAAGAGAGAGAGAGAGAGAGAGAGAGAGAGAGAGAGAGATAGAGATAGACAGAGAGAGAAAGAGAGAAGAGGTAGCCCAATCTAGAGAAGAGGAAATGGGGGAGACGATCAATAACATAATGGATAGAGAGTGCCACAGTTTGGAGCAGAGCTGATAGACGAGAGCAGTGAAGTATGTGTCGTGTCTGGGTGTCGGCCTGCATAGCGTTCTTTTTGCCTGCCCCATTCCTCTTTTAATGTGTGTGTACGTGTGTGTGTGTGTGTAAGTGCGTGTGTGTGTGTGTGTCTGTGCGCGCGTGTGTGTATGTGCGCGTGTATGTGTAAGTGTGCGTGTGTGTCTGTGCGCGCGTGTGTAAACAGAGTAAGGAGGAGGAACCTAATAGAGAAGGCTAGTACAGTACGGACTATGGCTGCTGAAGTTTGATGTGTCGGACCAAAATGTGCAGTCAACCTGTAAATAACGACACAACGCAATTCGTTCTCAGTATTACATCATGCTACTTGCAAAGCCTTATTCGGTTCTTGATTGGGGGGGGGGGGGGGTGAAGAGAGAGAAGAATGAGAGCAGGGGTGAGGGAGTTTGAGAAAGCACGAAGGAGAAAAAAGAAGAAGAGCAAGAAGAAGAAGAAGAAGAAGAAGAAGAAGAAGAAGAAGAAGAAGAAGAAGAAGAAGAAGAAGAAGTTTAGTAATAATACATGTTTTCTATTCTTACTATGCGGTTCCATGACTTTCACTAGTTTTCTTATTCTTCTTCTTCTTTGTTATTCGTTCCCAAACTCCCATTACAAAGTCCTGAAAAGGAAAAGCTGGATGTTGTCCAGAGAACGGAATACGTTGTGTCGTTTAACGCTGCATTCTAATTGTTATGTTGTATGTGGAATGAAATAACATCGATCAAATATCATTGACACTAATGTTATAATGCACCTGCAACTAATGAATCAGGCAACATTCCTAGATCTGCGGACACCAACATGCATTTAAGCAGGAGATCCAGGTGACATGAACATAACTAAAACAGTTCATCAACTATTAAGAAAGAAAAGCAAAGAAAGGTTGTCAAGCATTGCTGTACCATCTAATTGGGTGATCAATTGAATTGCGAAGATAAGCATAAAATAGAACACCAACTTTATGACAGAAATAAATTGTTGTATTCAACAGCTGACCACGACAAAAAAGAAATGAAATGTTGATCCTCCCTGATAAGGACATTCTTGAATGTGTTTTACATCGTCGATGCGTGTTCAAATGAAACCGGACCAAACTGCAACAAGTGAACATACGTACGATGCGCATGATGACGTCACTTCTGGTGTAAAAAGCACATACCAGCCTTCCTGTTTGCAAAATGGCATTGTCCTCTGACGCATAGTTTTCTCAGCAGACAGTTGAAAACATTACCACTGTGATACGGAATCCGTCCAAAGTTGATAAGAAAGCGGTGATTCGGTTTCTAACAGCTGAAGGATGTCGACCAGTTGACATTCACTGCAGAATGCAGGCAGTGTATGGTGACAAAAGTGTGTCGAAGACAACAGCGAAGAACTGGACAACGATGTTAAAGAAAGACGTAAGTTAACGCAACAATATGCGCCTGACCTGGTCTCGGACGATCTTTCGTTAACTCAAGTCCTTCTTTAGAGCATTGTTAACAAATTCTTCATTGTTGTCTTCAACACACTTTTGTCCCCATACACTGCCTGCATTCTGTGATGAATGTCAACTGGTCGACCTCCTTCAGCAGTTAAAAATGGATTCACATCTAGCTGATCAACTCTGGGCGGATTCCGTATCACACCCGGCATGTTTTCAACGATCTGCTGAGGAAACTATGAGTCGGTTGATAATGAAATTGTGCCAACTTGACGGTGAGTATGTGCTGTTTACACAAGAAGTGACGTCATCATGCGCATCGTACATATGTTCACTTGTTGCAGTTTGGTCTGGTTTCATTTGAACACGCCTTGTACGTATGTGTATTCACATGACTACTGTGGTATGCGTGAGGTCAGTCGGCTTGTTGAGGACATATTTTTTCAACTATTAGAACTTCACCCAGCTAAGATCTCAGAGAAAACCAGTTCTTCAATCGCTTATTGGTGTATAATACTTTAGGTATTAATTATTTCAAGAGCTTTCTTTCAATCATAAATGACTACTCCATACTTACCAAGTGTATGGGCTTTGTGAATCTAATGAAGTCCATTTCACAATTCTCTTGCTGAAAAACATGGAGAGTAACGTTCACGGTGCGTCTGTTCTAATCGTCTTGAATTGACTATGAGAGACTCCGGGTGATTTTGTTTCCTCCCCATGTCTTTTCGCGGTTGTATCAGCTCTCTTTCAGTGATACCATCCACGATGTTTAAGCATTGTCGTTAATTTCACGGACGCGAAAATTCATCAATTGGACAGTATTCGGTACCAGCGTATTAATTCACCCCAAACATGAGTTCCATGAGTTTTCATCGCAGGTCACGGAACATTAGATTTCGGTTTAATGGGAGGACTAATCGATATACTTTTATTTTAAATAAATAAGTAAAGACTTAGATAAAGATGTGTAGAAAATATGACTATATTCAGTTTTCCTAAGGTTATCTTTAGGGTTATTGTTAGGGGTAGGTTAGGGTTATGTTTATGTTTAGGGTAATGGTTAGGGTTAGGTAACATATTTGTTATTACATCATGTGCCAGCATGGATAATGGCATGCTGATGTAGAAACTGGATGCTACTCTCCTTATCATGGACCAACGATGACAGATTCACGAAATCCATTACTAAGAAGACACGAATAAGTCTCAGCAAAAGCAGAAATATATTCTGGCTGAATGTCTGACATCCCCGCAGTTGAATAATGAACTTTTCTGAGACGTCACTATCTCAAATGCGGTGCTAAAAATATGCATTTCTTTTGTTTGGGGTGAATGAAAACGTAAGTACCCAGTAATCTATCCCAAATAAGCTACGTATCCATTTCCTCGGTGTAGCAGTGGGCCTACTCTCATCCCCTTCACACACATATTCTTCCTGGAAACGACACGATGCACAATTCGGACAATGAAATGGTAAATACCCATGTGCGCCTACCGGAATCCAGTATGACACAGCCTGATAATGTAAGAGTCAAAGTGTAGGGACTCGTTTGTATGCAACAACCACGCACACCGGTAGCCTAGAATAAACAGAAGAAGGTCGCGCGGAAAGGGTATACGAGCTGAGCTGACTGAGCACAAAGACGACTGTAAGAATCGAAACCTAACATGCAACCACTGCACTCAATATAATCGGGTGCCGAGACCTGGTGAGCTTTGAACACGAAAAATCAATGTATATTTCTTGACGCGACCCGTTACAATATTAATGCCTCAAATCAATTAAGCTGACAAATGTCGCGAACTGGCTGACAACAGTAATGATAGCCAACAGAAGTGTTCTATTGTTCTTTTAAGTCCCAGGTGCGGAAGAACCAGCTGGATGGAAGGAAATGCCATAGAAACACCACCCTTAGGGTTTTAAGTAAAGATGGTTCGAATAACAGGTGCTGTACTAAGAGTTGAAATGATAGAGGCTTTGTTGTACCAGATCGTAGTTTAATGTTTAAGCGAGTTGACCAATTTTCCATACTGGCTATCTCGTCTTCATAACTGTTTCAATCTAGTTGGGTAGACTGTGGCATATCAAACCGGGTAATCAATTCGTGGCACGCGAATGCTCTAACTTCTATGTCAATATAGTAAAAGTATCCTTCAGCAAACTTAACCCATTACACCCTAGGCCTTAAAGCAATCTTCTCTATCTATGGTCTAACTTTTGAATTGGCAAAGTCAATGTATTGTTCAAGTTTATTTTCTTCATCAATGTAGTCATTTTAACCCCTTTTTGGTCTATCTGCGAAGCTGTGTGAGAAAGGAAATGGTGTTTTAGCTATTAGTTTCAGGTGCATTAGGGTGTAAAGGGTTAACAGCTTGAGGGAAATGAAGTGTTCATAGAGACGATAGTACACTAAGCCACATCGTGTGTTATGTGGGGGTGGCTAGTTCCTTTTCTTGCTTTGTTTTCTTTACCTAAAGAAATAAGTCAGGTATCATTTGACATCTGGGTTGATTGGAGCGTCAGCCACATTATATTATACATGAATTTTTTTAAGAGTGAGTTTCTCCATTGGTTGGCTGGAACTTGAGTCATTATATTATACAGGGAATAAAAAAGTGAATTACTCACTCCATTGGTATAACTACAGAAGACAACGATACTATCCTTGTGTTAATTTTCGACAAAGGAACACATATTTAACAACAATAAAGACTAGCATGAGAACTGATATAAGTGTTAACAGGCACAAGTTCCAGACAAAGAATACAATCCTTCGACTTAAAATGTTACAGAAAGATCCTCAGAATACCCTCGACAGAGAAAAAGACAAATGTAGACATTCGGCAAGAGTTGAGCATAGAAGAGAACTGGTTTATCAATTCCATTTTGGCTAGAAAATGCAAATACTTTGGTCACATCAAGAGACACAACGGTCTTGAGAGAACAGTGATGGAAGGTATGGTGCCAGGCAAAAGAGTAAGGGGTAGACCAAGAAGACGATGGCACCAAGATATCCAAGAATGCCTAGGTATGACTGTGGCGCAGGCTGAGTTTTGGCAAGGGAATGAGTTACTTTCAGACAGACTGTGGTGGGAGCGACGTTCTTTAAAGGACATGCTACATGATGAGGCCACAAGTAATTCACAAAAACTTGGTTTTTAAAATGTGCGCATCGGCTACTGGAATTGCCGCAACGCTAGTCTTCAAAAACTGGTTTATTACTTATGGCTGAAGGTTTAGCAAGATCATAAAACCTGAACGAAGAAGAAGAAGAAGAAGAAGAAGTAGGAGGAGGAGGAGGAAGAGAAAGGGGCAGGAGGAAGAGGAAGGGGAAGGGGGAGGAGGAGGAGAAGGAGAATGAGAAGAAGAATAAGAACAAGAAGAAGAAGTCATCCCTTTGCACAAGAAGACATGCTTAAAATGAGAATGTCACCATCAAATGCCCAGGATACAGGTGTTACAGTAATCCATGTGGGTAATGAAGGCGAGGTCTGGATGTGTACGTAACAAATGAGTAGATACTGGTGCCAGTCAAATTGAGGACGTCGAACAACAGGGAATTGCAGTAACAATCAATAACCAAGATTAGATAATGAATAACCTGTATGCACACAAAAATCGTCTAATTGATGAGAGAAAGTGGTATTTTGGGGCGGAATTGTCAAAAGGGCTAAAAAAATTAGGCGACGGCGTGGGCTGGCGGTTGAGTTACATGGCTCACAATCTGAAGATGCTCGGTTCGCTCCCCATCACAGCATCGGCCGTTACCCCGGGGTAGCAAACCCAACCCTTATAAAATGCAAGAGGAAGCATAATCTTACATAAAATGGATACCGTAGTCGGTTGCACTGGACCGACAGGCGCAGAATAAAAACATATTGCAACGTACACCGCCTTGGGGAATAGAGAAATAAGGCGAACGTCAAAAAGTGTCTCATTACTGGCGATTATAATGTTCGTAGATCGAAGGAGTAGGGAAAAGCAAGTTCAAATACATAACGGATCACATTACGCGTCACAAACCTCGCAGTAGTCAATGATGGACGACCAACAAGATTGAAATCTCAGCCTGGGGATACAGATTGTGTCATCTATCTGGAGATGATATCAAGCGACGTCGCCCACTCCACACACTGGATTGTACTGGATGTACAAGAGAACGGTCACCTGCCATGCACCGTCCTTATCACGAAAGAAAAACCAACTAGACACAGGAAACCTAAACAGGTTTTCAGATATCAGGCACATGACTGAGTCAATGTTTTAGACAGACGGCGCCAGACATTTGGGCGCAGGGCCCTTTTGTCCAACCACCACAATGTGGTCAGCCAGTAGAACAGGCATTGAACGAAAAAGGAAATGGCAACAAAAGAGAAGCGGAAAGCCAGACAGAGACAGTCTAAGAATGTCGACTATGTTAATTATGTGAACGAGAAAAAAAGGCAGAGCCGGTCTTAGCGAGAGAATCCTACGAGAGGTAAGGAGAATTTATCACATGGATGGGTAAAAATAATACCCTCCATAAGTTCTGACACATGCATAGAAAGATGAATGAAAAGAACGCAAGCGAGCTCATTCCCACTATTCAGAACTCCACGGGGACGCCCCTGACGACAGATGAAGAGAAAGGTCTTGCATTTGTTAATCGATGTTGCCCAGACAGACAAATAGGATATATTTGTGCCAGGAAATAAAGAAATATGTTCTAGACACTGCCATCAGGGACAAAACCTATGTTAACGGAATAACTGAGGCAGAGGTGGCACATATTATACGCTCCAGCAAGAAAACTACCCCAGGTCCCAATGGAGTACAGAATTGCCCCATTAAGCAGCTGGGTGAGGCAGAGATTAGAAATTGTGTGAATGATTTCTATATCAGCATAGAGAAGACACCAGTGCCTGAAGACTGCCTACATAGCTATCTACGCCCACTCCATAAACCTGGCAATGAATCTATACTACACAGTTTTACTTTGTTTAAAGTAAGTAGCATGTCCTTTGCAGAACGTCGCTTGTTACAACTGCCAACCTATTTGACTTTTATAAGTATGCTGGTATGCTGGAATTACTTTCTTTACAAGGAGGAGCGATCACACAGATAAAAAAAATCCTCCGTGTCTGCCAAACTGGATTACAACCCGGTGCGACAGGCAGCTATAGAATAAACACTTACATAATGGCTATGGCAACACTCTTGAGAAGATAGTGAGTGACCTGATAAAAAAATGTACCATATAAAAGGTGAACAATTCTACCAGATATTTTTGGCAGTTGCAATTCAAAGAAGGAGACCTGGGATAATGATGGGGCATTGGCATATGATATGCATGTGGTCTTCCAATCCATGGAGGAAACTGACGTAGTTGCTATAAACCTTGAGGAACCTTATAAACGGGTCGAATTTTGGAACCTGATGCACCGCTTGGAGAAATGTGGAATCAATCTCTGGCTGGTGAGTTGTATATCAGCTGATATGTCCAGAAACGTCGGAAGGTTTTCTTCTCCTACCGGCGCTGTTCAACATCTTCCCAATAAAGGTGGCCAATACAACCCACAGGACCAAAACAAACATCAACATGTGCAGATGACATCCTGATGTACAGAACTAACTCGGATAGGCATGAGATGGTCAAACACATCAAGGGCATCAATATGCTGAGCAGCGCATGAGCTGCAGTGGTTAACTACCCACAGCTGACTGCTAGCTTCAGAGCCAGCGAAACAGAGCTGCCAAGACCCTTCTACACCTCCACGCGGTGATCCTGGATAATAGACTGCAGCTGAGCTGGGCAGGCTGGCTAAGGAGAAGGGATCGAAGAGGGAATGCTAACCCAGTACTAAAAAAAATGCTTGCTGACGTCGGATGTGTTGGACCGAAAGGTGCAAATATCGCAGTCAAGCTGTAAACTACGACACAACGCATTCCGTTCTCTGGACTACATTCTGCTACTTAAGCCCTTTTAGGGCTTGGTAGCGGGAGATTGAGAACGAACGAAGCCAAGCCAAGGCAAACACATCAAGGAGACAATGTAAGCAATCTGACACTGATGTGTGGATTGGAGCTGCCAGATCAACTAGAACAAGGTCTGCGTGATGTGATGCTCCTTTAACAACTCTATAGTGGAGGCTGGCTTGCCGGATGTGTCTGTGACAGGTGTGACAGGTTGAAATGCATCGGTGTAACCTTTAATCGTATCCTCTCAAATAAATACCAGGTCAACCAGATCATACAGAGATATAAGCGAGGCCTGGGAGCAGTCAAGACTATGACTTGTAACGAATGCTTTTCGTGAGATACCGGCACTTGGTGTTGCAAGTTGCTGATTACGGACTGGACATTCTCACACTATCAAGATTGCAGTATGAATGGTTAGAACATATCCAAAATGAAGTGACGCGACTGGTAATGGGATGCACTAGAGATAATCCGTCTTAAAGATGCGGCACATGGCGGGACTTATGTCTGTGAAATCCAAATATAAAATGGAACAGGTCAAAGTTATATCACCAATTGCAGAACAACACCTCAGACATCAGAGATTAAGAATCGTGAGAAGAGCGTCATTGATGGCACAGTCAGAGAGAATAATTTGACTGGTGATTATGGCTGAGACGATAGTCTAGGGAGAAGAATGCTTCCACACTGGCGATAGAATGACAGATTGCCAGAGTCATTATAACCCTAGAGAGATGCAACGGGAGGTCAGAGCATGAGGCTAACCAATTAATAAATGATAATTTGCAGTATGGTCATGCCATCAATTGTACCGATGGATTGGTGCTACGAAATTACGATATATGGTTGGGGCTTCTCAAGTAGAGCCAGTGGTCAGATCGTCGATGAGCAGAGCGGATCGTACAGAACAGCAACCTCCAGTAGGAGAATGTAGATGGAAGCAGTGACCTCAGCTATGAGATACCTATCTGGGACCTCTTTAATAGAGTTCCCGAGTTACCTCCAGTCGTCTCGACCAATAGTCTAGCCACTGATCCAGGGGACTCGGGAAAAGAGAGTGAGATTGATGACCAGCGCAGCTTCTTCCTCACTATAATCTAAATAAAGCGCACATCACATTATTAAGACAAACCCGTCTGATAGTGTGGCCATCATCGCTTGCGATGAGCAATAATAACTTTATTAGAGAGTCATGGTGTCAGAATCCCAATGGTTACTTCTGAAGGTGAAGAAGAGATGGCTTAGGCATAAGTGGATGCCAACTGTAGAGGAATTAAACCTGCTGGACCTGGGATGGGTCTACTGGTCATTTTGAGGTTCAGGACAACGAAATAGCTGACATCCTGGATTCACAGACACCAATTACATGTACACTAGAAATGGATGGGAGAGAGTGCAAATTCTAACTCAACCATTGACCGCCTGCTAGTTGATTACATCGCAATAGATGAATCAGCAATTCACAGACTGCAGATCTTTGATATCTAACGAGGTTCGAGTGGTCAGGTGCGCAGGAGATGAGGGAGCAGACGTGTACAACCAACGAGCTGCAGGGACCATCAGTCTCCACACATTTCGCCCTTTACTGAGAGAAACTGCGCACCTATGGAGTGTCTGGAGTGCAATGCAGTTGGTTCTTAGGAACAGAACAGAACATTGTGCAATCAATTAGTCCTACCTTTTTTATCTTCTTCTTCTTGACCTTGTCACCGTCGTCTTTATCCTGATAGTTAGTATCCTTGGTACTAGTATCCTCTTCGGGTCGACACTTGTTCTTGATACATCCATTTTTGTTGGAGATAATCTGGAAGTATAGAAGGGAGATTTGAGAATGACCAAGAGCTTCTAGGAGTGGCGTAAGTGTTCGTGGATTGCTCCAACTATACTGACACTTGCAGGTGGGGATTTGTAACATGAAAGTATATACATGGTGTCAAGGGCCCGTGAGTGAGTGAGTGAGTGAGTGAGTGAGTGAGTGAAAGTAATATCTGAGATCACATTGTGTCAGCTGGGTCGCCTGAAGCGTGCCGGTATCGGGAATTGAACCGCGAAACTTTGCCTTGGAAAAGCGATTGCTCTACCGTGGATGCTTACATAAGGAATATATGTCTGTTTTATGGTATTATGCTAACAAGATACTACATGTATCTCAGTAGTACATATGACTAGGAACTTATTACAAAATCATTGCTATTGTTGCCGACTTATGAGCGGATACACATTTCCTGTAAGTGGACAGCTGTGGTGGCGACGATTTGCTTCACGTGGAGCGAAAAGACGAAAGTAGTTGACGATGAATCACAATGGAATGCACAGGAGGAGATACAAGAAAGAATGCTTCCAAACACCTGGCGAAGAAATGAAGAGAAAGAATCCAAGTCAGCTGTGCTGTAATGGCTTGAGTTCATAATTGGAATCTATGTGAAGGAAAACTAACGTCTGACCAGGCAAAACATACTGATCAGATAAGTTAGTCAGGCAAGATATACTGGGCAAGATCCTCACCTCGGCTTCCCCGTAGCCTTTCCTGGAAACGGGCTGTTTTCGCCGCAGTCTGGCTAACAGGGTGATGGATCGATGTGATCACCGTAGTATTCATTGACACGAATATAAAGCCAAGCATAGCACAACCACCTGGATGACCACGGCCCGACTTCATCAGCACGCTCGGGATGTGAGGAAAGCTACCAACAGATCGCCACAGAACAGCCTATTCAGGGCGCACAAAAGAGTAAATCTACCCACTGCGGGCTTTCCTTGAAGAATAGGAATCGGCCGAGAGTGACTGTTGCAATCCTTTCTTCTTATCCAATCAAATAGGAACTATGGCAACACGTGCATGTCGAATACACATGAACGCACCTCAAGTAACTAAGATGCACCCTGTGCTTTCAAGGAGAGAAACGTGATTATCTTGCTGGCAAGAAAACTATCCTTCGGCCAAATATGTAAACACTACTTTACTCGAACTAAAAGTGAAAGAATAGATACCCGACATACCAGTCATTTTAGCACGATCAATACAGGTGTCACTATATCCAAAGCGTCAGACGTTACCGATTATCGCATACCACTGGGATTAACCGTCTTTTCTCTCTTGTCACTCTCTCTCTCTCTCTCTCTCTCTCTCTCTCTCTCTCTCTCTCTCTCCCATTCTCTATGTCTGCCTGTACACATACGTGGGTGTTACTCCACTCGACTACCCTACGTTTGAAATGTAACCCGGAAATAGTGGATACGTATGTGGGTAGGGGAGAAGAAAAAGGTAGAAATTGAGAGAGGGAGAGGGATATATATATACATGCTGGCTATAAAGAACATTTAAATAAAAATTACACTTTACAACAAAGGGATCTCAAACTCAAGCCACACTGAGGGCCGCACGAGGACTGCGCTGACGGTCCAAAGATCGTATAACTTAACGTAATTATACTGGTTTAGAAGATTCTGCAGAGTTTGTATACAATCAGTTTCTTTTTCTTCATTTGATCTAAAATAAATAGCTATGCTCATCCAACGTATTCTTGAATGCACCAATTGACCATGTCCTTCTTTAGAGATGGGCATGAAATGACCCTGCCTCTACTATTTCCTGTAAGACATACATCTCCATGGTACTAAGGTCACCCATTGCATAACGTTTACTTTCTACATTGCGATGGATTTCGTTGTCGGTGTGGTCGGTGTTGTATGGTTTGGTTTTTAACCTTTATTAGTTTGTCCAGAGCGATCAAGATGCTGAGCAGCAGAGGTGAACGACCTCAAGCTGACTGCTAGCGTCGGGAAACGTGAACCAAAGCTGCCAAGACCATTCTCCACATCCACGTGGTGACCTAACCTAGATAACATGCCACAGCATAACAGATTGGCTTGTTGGGTAAGTAGGAGCGGTCGAAGAGAGAAGGCTATCCCAGTACCCAAAAAAAAATGCCTGCTCAAGCCGGATGTGACAGACCGAAAGGTGCAAATATCGCAGACAAGTTGTAAACTACGACGAAACGCGTTCCGTTCTCCGGACAACATCCTACTGCTTGCAAAGCCCTTTTCAGGTCTTGGTAGCGGGAGATTGAGAACGAACGAGGAAGAAGTCTAATTTTTCATAGAGGTCCTCAGCAATAGCAGTCCAGTCGATACTCTCCGACTGTGTAATAACAGGAAACGAGAGAGCTGACACTCTACCAAAAGATGGTAGCAAAAGGTACAATTTTATCATCTAGTACCATGGAGAACATCATCAGAAATCAGTATATACACCAATGGAGAGAAGATATGAACATAAGCAGTAGACCAGACCCAATTCACCAACTCAGATGAAGCCAACAAACTACCTTATTTCGCCTCAGAACTGGTCACTGCAGACTACTAGAACATCTATACTGACTAAAGATCTCACCCACTGATGAATTTCCATGTGGAACAGGAAGGCAAAATCCTGAAAACATTTTACAGGAATGCCCACTCTATAGTGAAATCACATGCCAGACCTGACCAGTATGTGTGAATCTGAGAATAAAGCTGTGGGGCAGCCGATCCGGTGAAGACTAGACTCCATCATGACCACTGGTCTGCAGATATCGCATGACCAAAGATACTGAACGCAAAGAAGAACACCCTCCAAATGCGTGGCAGTGCACAACTCGCCGTTCAAGCGCGTGTGAGTATGAATAAGACCTCTAGAAACTACCCATAAAATATGATGGATGGAAGAGTTGGTTTTTTTTTTTTTCTTGGAATCTAAAAAAAGGACATAAAGTATACCTTAACCTGACATTTATTCCACGTGTCGCTTCTTGTGACACGTATTTTATGTATACACATTGGTATATTTAGTCCTTTATATAAAGACATAGGAGGGCGTGGTCGAATGGTTTCGATGCCTGTCTGCTGACAAGGCGGGCACTGGATCGAATCTCCAGTAAAGCATAAGATGTACCGAGTGAAATAAATGAACATAGCAATCACACGACGTGACGACAGTAGTGACGAAGAGGAATGTAGTTCTCAGCCTAAAAACATCTCGACTACACCAGCAGTAACGAAGAGGCCTATAGTTCTCAGCCTAAAAACCTCTCGACTACGCCAGCAGTAACGAAGAGGCCTGTAGTTCTCAGCCTAAAAACCTCTCGACTACACCAGCAGTAACGAAGAGGCCTATAGTTCTCAGCCTAAAAACCTCTCGACTACGCCAGCAGTAACGAAGAGGCCTGTAGTTCTCAGCCTAAAAACCTCTTGACTACGCCAGCAGTAACGAAGAGGCATGTAGTTCTCAGCCTAAAAACTTCTCGACTACGCCAGCAATTAGAACAAAGTTGTAGGACAGTCTTCATTAACACATACGTTCTTATTTAACCTTCACTATCCCTTATCTCACTTTGTGACCGTGAATTACGTAGCAGATCGCTCGGTATGGTTAGACAGACGGTTAGTAGCCTCTCCTGCTTTAATCTCTGCCGCCAGCTTTCTCAATTCTATTCACCGCTTTATTAAATTGCTGGCTCTCTTACTAATCCATAAACAAAGTCTTATATTAATTCTGGACACGATTGAACGTGGAGGACAGTTGAAGCACGCTGGGTTGATAACATAAAGTGCACGGGTTTAGCTTAGAGAAAACAATTTTTAAACAGTTTTCTGTTTTCAAATAACGTTACAGTAACTACAATGGAATCTAAAATACTGACAGTATCAGCTTCATTCTTGAAGATCCCTCCCAACCAATGAAACTCGTCTTCGTCTTTCGCTCTCAAATAATCGCATGTTTACCCCACATTAATCCAGCTGCCCTTTTCAGGCTTCACTCGTTGCCATACAGTTTATCTGGCAACTGGGTTGGGGAGGACCACGTAGTCCCTCTAATCCTTTCGTGGAGTCGGCAGACTTGAGAACATGTTCCACTGTGTGTTTCTCCTCCCAAGGCCACATTACTGTGTCATATTTTTGATTTGCTGAACAGGTGATATTTTAGTCTGCAGTGACCCGTTCGCTGTCTGAATACCGTCACTGATCATCTGTTCTTGGCAAAGAGTAGTATGCTTCTGCTATATCAGATCTTAGGTGTTAAAAGTTAAATGTTATCATTGTCGTCATTTCTTCTAGTGTAGCTCTGTCGTCAGTTTGGGGTTTGCCGCCTACTTCTTTGTCAACCTATCTGCCTTTTCACGATGCGACTTGATGAAAGCACATTTGATGATGTTGATGATGATGATAACGATGACGGATGTGCTTAGAGCAGCTGCTCGTGGATGCAGCTCGACAAGCTGGTCCTAACTGAGGCGCTAGTCCGGTCAGGCAAAACATACTGACCAGAAAGTCGTATCAGGGTCAGGCACGAAATACTGTTTTCAAGGCGGTCTGGTTGACGAGATGCGGATCGACGAGATCCCCATAGTAGTGAATGCCACGCAGTTGAAGTCAAGCATAGCACAACCACCTGGAGTACCACGGTCTACCTTCATCAGCGCGCTCGGAATGTGAGCACAGCTACTACAATCCGCCTTTAACACCCTTTTCATGGTGCACAAGAGCAAACTTAATCATTGTGGGCATTAAGCAACAACAGCAGCAACGTAATGTATAGAATATCAATTGAAGCCCGCTACACCATGGGGAACAAGAAGGATTACATCAATTGAGAAATGCAATACCCTTCAGACATCATTGGACGGCGACAAGAGTTCAATTTGTAATCAAACGTGGATCCAGTTACGAACTTGCACTTGTGAGGACAGAGCATTGCTGAGTTCAACCAGCGAGATAGAGATAGGGAAATCATCAGCAAACTGTCGTTTTAACAACTGCTGATAGAGGATCAGCGCCTGTGGGTTTGTCAGGAATGCAGTGCTGTCGTTCATTCTCAACATACCCTTCGGTTTTGCTCACATGAGATGAATAAATACCGACAGACAAATAGCATCGTACCAGACAGACATCATTATCATTCAATTCCATAGATGCCACATTGAGTTTAACGGTTCAGACAACTAATCAAGACCGATTACACCCTGGGGTAAACATGCATGGGACGCACAGTAGGCAGAGATGGTTAGAACGCTTGTCGCTTGCAGGAAAGGGACTATGTTCGTGACTAAAACCTACTGTTCATCCTGCTGAATATAGGATACATTACTCTCATTTTCAGCATGCCTCTATTTTTGCTCCATTCGAAGCATAGGGCTACTACAGCAGCTGGCCTCTTAACAGAAAACCTTTCACAAAGCCTTTAACGTGTCCCCTTCGTACTTTCGCTGAACATAATTTTGTAAGCGTGAGAAAGAGACAGAGAGAAAGAGAGAGAGAAAGAGAGAGAGAGAGAGAGAAAGAAAGAGAGAGAGAGAAAGAGAGATAGTTTGCTTATTCCTTCTACATTAATAGGCCGTGCCACCTACATGGACCACATTTTACAGTTACCTTTTAGGAGCATTGTGTTACATGAGATTTGGACACTTCTACGGCATCCCAGGTTCAAAAATTGAAATTGAAAATTCATTTTATGTTTAACCAAAAGCAGCATAAAAAAATATTTGCTGCAGAATCCCAGCTTCATTGGCTAGACTTATGCAACGCATTTGAATTGGATATTCGGGATCAAGATGATAAGCAGTGCATAAGCTGGAGCGGTTAACTACTCAAGCTGACTGCTAGCGCCAGGATCAGTGACCCAGAGTCACCAAGAACCTTCGAAACCTCCAAGTGGTGATCCTAGATAACAGGCTACAACAGGACAGACTCTGACTAAGAAAAAGCAATTGAAGAGGGAAGGCTAACCCGGTACCCAAAAAAGCTCATGCTGAATTCGGATGTGTTGGACCGAAATGTGCAAATATTGCAGTCAAGCTGTAAACTACGACACAACGCATTACATTCTCCGAACAACACTCTGCTATTTGCAAAACCCTTTTCATGGCTTGGCAGCGGGAGTTTGAGAGTAAACGACGAGGAAGAAACAGGGATCAGAATAAGCAGAAGAATGTCAGATTCCTTTCGCGGCATATGCTACCTTGACAAGAGTATCTGCTTCTGTTTCGAATGGCTGGGAGTGATTTGGGGCTGGTATGATGGACGGGCGTTTGACGAGTAAGGAGATATCGATTAGCAAGCGTCAAGAGGAGGGAAAGAGGACTGGGAAAGGGGGAGATGGTGTCGATTGAGAGGCGGAAGGTTCAGAGGGTTGCTAGGCACGTGGGGGGGGGGGGGTGTTTCTAGGGTGAGAAATACGGCAATTATTGAAATCAACTGATTGACAATGTTTGTTTGTTTGTGTGTGTGTGTGTGTGGGGGGGGGGGGGGCGCAGCAGTCCCACGATGATAGAAACTTGAAATATCATGTTAAATGTCACACCTTATCGAGACTGTCAAGCAGTACAGTCAGGGCCAGAAGGGGTGCGTGGACGGAGGCTCTCAAATGTGAATACTTACATAACCCTCCCGGTCATCACCGTGTTCTACTGCTCGCAACCATAGGCTAGATTATGCAGAGACAGTTTAACCGAGTTACGGATTAATCAGATCCATCAAAAAGTGACGATAACATTTCAAACTATTATTTAATTACATTTCAATTAAAGGCCCGCCCCAAACAACTACAATATAGCTGTCAGCGACCTGTATGCTGTATGCTGCTACTGTTGGTGTTCTTGTTCGTCTTCTTCTGCTTCCTCCTCCTTCTTCCAGGAAGCTACTCATATTGGGTTAATATAGCTCTTGGCGACGTTTATGTTGGTGACTGGTTACAGCAGCTCTTCTTACATCCCGAGCATAATTGAGAAGGTGGGTCGAGGTTCTTCAAGCTGTAATGTGATGCGAGGCTCTTCCTCGGTAAACTTATCACTGTGGACTAATGTGTCGATCCCTCGCTGGCTAAGCTGCTGCAACAGTCTGTTTCGAAGAGCCCTACATGAAAGGAAGGCAGGTGAATGTGGCCAGTATGTTTCCACTTTACGTTCATACTGAACTGATGGATACAATAATACAACGCGAAATGTAAACATAATTTTCCATTCGACTAAAGAAAATAAAAGACAATTACAACTGGTGGAATTGTGGACATGATCGAACGGAAGACGCGGCATCCGCTTCTAACAAAACATGACTCATTGTTATTTTGGCGCACTTATTCGGTGTTTGCTTTTGAAGTGTTTGCCGTTAGAAAATAAACTGTAGCTTTCGATAATTACAAAAGTGCGATGAGGCATAACACTCACATAGAACGTCTTACCGCTTCATGCTGCCGGTTCTCGGTTGTTGAATCCATGTGTTATGGTAACTGCCAGGTAACTTAGATCTATGGAAAAGGAGACTAACGTCTAGTCTGAAAAAACCATACGGTTCAGAGAGTGTTAGAAACGGTCAAGTTACCATACTGACCAAGAAACAGGCTACATAACCATAGGGGGGGGGGGGGGGGGAGAGGAAGACGACCGGGGGTTATCGACGTGATCCCTGTAGTAGTGATCGACACAAATTAAGCCAAACATAGCACAGCAGCCTGGAGATTCCGGTCCACTTTCATCAGCACGCTCGGGATCTGAGGAAAGTTACTGCAACCATTTACTTAACGCCCTTTTAAGAGACGCACAAAAGAGTAAACTTACTCATCGTGGACATTCAATAACAACAACTAACAGATTACTACAGTATTAAACAGATATGGATGAATGGTGGATATTATAAAGGAATTTCTCTTTCCTATTTTTTTTAAATTTTTAATCGTGCTGGAGTCTGCCGGCAATAAAAACATTTATACTAAAAAAAAAAGAACAGAAACATAATTTTCCGTTCTGTACAATGCACCAAATCATCGAAACGAAGACACTTAAAAACCAATGAAGGAAGCGTATTTGTTAAGTAAGGTGACCAGCGAAACATCGTGGTCTATAGGCTAAGTGAGGCGGCTAACAACCGGAAGATGCTGGGTTCACTCCCCAATCACCGCACCGGCCATTACCCCGGGGAAACAAACTCTTAGAAAAATGAAGGAGGAAGCTTAACCAGAGGTGATCCTTTATAATTGCCTGCAACAGGGCAGACTGGCTAATGAGAAGGGATAGAAGAGAGAACTATCCGTGCACTCAAAAATGCCTGCAGAAGTTGGGTGTTGGGTGCAAATAGCACAGCCAAGCTGTAAACTACGACAATGCATTCAGTTCTCCGGACAACATCCTGCTACTTGCAAAGCCCGTTTCAAAGCTTGGATGTGGGAAATTGAGAACGAACGGCGACGAAGAAAAAGAAGAACTTACATAGAACACAAGGATATGTGAATGTTGGTGTAGGGCGTTCTGAATTTCGGTAACAATCCCAACGTAATAGATCCGAATTGTGCCGTGCTTAGTTTGACATACTGAGATTGTCGTGGTTTATTTCATGGTATGACCGCCTCTTCCAGTCAACCCAACTGTTAGAGTCGTGACCGGAGCTCCGGATCTCAACAATGAATGGGACTGAGCATAGATGGGGACGCACAGGCTCAATGAAGTCTCATATATGAACCATTTTCTAGTTTTGATGAGGAAACTTCCCTGATTAGATAAATGCAGATGATAATTTGCTAGGTAATTATTCTTCCGTGGACTGCAAGGAAGACTAATGATACAGTGTTCGAAGAGTCACAAACACAAAGACAACTTATGGCTAAGATCATCTTTTTTTCGGGCATGCTATGAAAAGAGACTCGTGGCAGTAGCAGCATGAAAGAGAGTCAGAGAAAGACAGAGACATAATATGTTGGACAGCCTGAGAGAATGGCACATGCGACAATTAACAACAGAGTTGGTAAACGACATGAAAGAAACGGCTGGAGGTCCATATACGCCAACTCCAACAGGCAAAGTACCAGATGATGATGATGAATTCTTCTTCTTCTTAGATCAACTGATGCTGTGCTTCAAGTCCGGTCAGGTTCACGAAGGAGATTGTGGGTTTCAGGTCGTCATTGGTCCCCCCACAGCTTGTCGAGCCTGGTCGCTCCACCGGGCCAGACTGCCTCTCTTTGGTCTGTATAGTACGGCTGCCTGCGGGATATGTTCTGATGTTTGCTTGACTGCTCCACTATCGCACGTGATGGTGTCTCTTAGACCCATTCTGTCTAGGTGGGCCTTGCGTCTGCAATATCCCGTTCTGAGTTTGAAGATCTTTGTCTGCCCACCTCTACCACTTCCGGTTTTTGCGAGCTTCTCTGGTTTCTCATTTCCAAGAATCGCACTGTGGGCCTGAATCCACTGTAGACTACATCTGTTTTTTCGACAACAATCCTATGTTGTATTTTATTTCGTGTGAGAGTATATTTTGTTTGGGGCTTGAGAAGGTCTGGAGCACGCCCTTGCAGTCTCTTAGAATGACCGTTTTTCTTGTAGTTGTCTTTCCGGCTGATAATAACCTGGGTTGCTGCATGAATAGTTGTTGCTTCAGCTTTAAAATTGGTACACAATGTGCCTAGTAAGCCGCAAGAAGTTTTTAAATAATTACTACGTATAACCGAAGATATCGGCTACCTGGCAACAGATGTTAACATGCCTGTTTGAATACAAGGATTATATATATATATATATATATATATATATATATATATATATATATATATATATATATATATATATATATATATATATATATATATATATATAGCAATTTTACAGGGACGGTCCTTAGACTGATTAAAGCCATTCGGGTCTTGAGCTCCTGAAAGCCCAGCGAGTAGCAGAATCAAATTATAATTGACAGTGAAATATTTTTTTTAACTGTTTATACTGGAAAGAATATAAAGTGCAAATGATAGAGAACATCGCTATTTTTGTTAATATAGTTCAGATGAAGAATTGATTTGAGGAAAGATAAGGACAGATTTTCACTTCGTGTTAATATTGACTCGGTAATTGGCGCTCTGGCTAGTAGACAATTGTTAAAAACTTTGAAAAATTGAAAATAGTGAAGATTATTAATGTTATTTTTTTTCATTTTTGAATTACCTGAATTATTTTTAAACTTTAAAACACTGTCGTGCTAATAATGAAGTTATCGACACGTTCCAATTAGGACTGTCTGACATAATGTCTTCCTTTCTTATTCTTCTTCTTCTCAATCTCTCTCTCCCTCCATCTCTCCCTCTCTCTCACACACACACACACACACACAAATTACACTCACATTGCCCCCACACAGTACGCACATACAATGCGCGCGTGCGCACGCACAGATACACACATATAAACACAAACATGCATTGACTTTATGGTCCACCAATACAATCGCTCCGATACATGTTTCCTATAATGGGACCACCTGTAGTTAACAAGTATGGTGACATTGGAGAGAAAATGTGAATGAATGAATGTGTGTATGTGCGTGTATACATATGTGTGTGTGTGTATGTATATACACATATGCACGCATACGCACTCACACAAACTCATTTATTCACTTGAATATATATATATATATCAATCATAACCCTTCAACTCCCTTTTCGAGCCATTGTTCCCAAACAAATACTCAGCTAGTCGTTCTGTCATACGCCATCATTTCCAGCTCTGTTCATGTTTAGTATGCCTCGGCCTCCCTTTTTCATGAGTGTTTATGTCTCTCTCTACTCGTTTTGTCTTGAGGATTCCAGAACAGTATCCGCCTTGTAATGTTATCAGCTGATTCCCGTAGTGCGTGTCCTACGTATCTCCAGCGCATTCTCTTGATGTCTAGTCCTACATCTGCCCGGTTCTTTCCCACAGTTCTACATTAGTGATTTCATCACATCATTATGTAGGCCCTAGCCAGGACATTCACGGATGAAGGCTGTTATTTCCATTGTTCCCACGTCACAAAACAGCTATACTTCTTCTTCTTAGTTCTTTCTCAATCTCACGCTACCAAGCCACGGCTTTGCAAGCAATAGGATGTCGTCTGGAGAACGGAATGCGTTGTGTCGTGGTTTACAGCTTGACTGCGAATGTGCCTCTTTCGGTCTGTCACATCCGAATTCGGTAGAGGTTTTTGAGTACCGGGTTAGCCTTCACTCTTTCATCCCTTCTCCTTAGCCAGTCTCCTATGTTGCAGACTGTTTTCCAGGATTACCATTATTAAGTCTAGAAGGGGTTTAATAGCTCTGGTTCGCTTGCCCTGACGCAGGCAATCAGCTATGGGTCTATGACCACTGCAGTTCATGATCGTCATCCCAACATCTATACAATAAGACGGACTTTCGGGCTTTGTATTGGAGTTGAAGATCTGTATTTTTGTGGTGGACTTAATTTCTTGTCTATATACTATCACGATATATGAATGAAGCTACCTCTTGTAATACCCAGTCTCCCAATACATCTTATTGTCGTTAGATGCTTGTATTATTATATTATGTGTATTCATTTAGAACTGCATGAAGACAAGCGTGGCAGTTCAATAGCTGCATGAGCTCAATGGTTCAATGGTTGCATGATGAGCTCAATGCTTCAAAGGTTGCATGATGAGCTCAATGCTTCAAAGGTTGCATGGTGAGCTCAATGCTTCAAAGGTTGCATGATGAACTCAATGGTGCAATGGTTGCATGATGAGCTCAATGCTTCAAAGGTTGCATGATGAGCTCAATGCTTCAAAGGTTGCATGATAAACTCAATGCTTCAAAGGTTGCATGATAAACTCAATGCTTCAAAGGTTGCATGGTGAGCTCAATGGTTCAATGGTTGCATGATGAGCTCAATGCTTCAAAGGTTGCATGATAAACTCAATGGTTCAATGGTTGCATGATGAGCTCAATGCTTCAAAGACCGCATGATGAGCTCAATGCTTCAAAGACCGCATGATGAGCTCAATGCTTCAAAGACCGCATGATGAGCTCAATGCTTCAAAGGTTGCATGGTGAGCTCAATGCTTCAAAGGTTGCATGGTGAGCTCAATGCTTCAAAGGCTGCATGATGAGCTCAATGTTTCAAAGGTTGCATGATGAGCTCGATGCTACAAGGGTTGCGTGAGTTCAGTTATCAAAGAGCTGCAAGAGTTCGAGCTGGATCGTCCAAGGGCTACATAAAAACGAGTTGGATTGTCCAAGAGCTACATAAAAACGAGTTGGGTTGTCCAAGGGCTACATAAAAACGAGTCGGTTTGTCCAAGGGCTACATAAAACGAGTTGGGTTGTCCAAGGGCTACATAAAAACGAGTTGGGTGGTCTAAGGGCTACATAAAAACGAGTTGGGTGGTCTAAGGGCTACATAAAAACGAGTTGGGTGGTCTAAGGGCTACATAAAAAACGAGTTGGGTTGTCCAAGGGCTACATAAAAACGAGTTGGGTGGTCCACTGGCCACATAAAGACGGGTTGGGTGATTCAAGAGCTGCACCTCGTTGAAATCAGCTTTTTTTTAAATTATGAAGATATCTTAAATGTCTCACTTGTGTTAATATATTTTCTTATACTTTAGTCCGAATGATCTATTTACTTAAACAAAACAATCTGTCCGCGAATCATCCTGTGACCTACAGTTACTATCAGCTTGAGTGACGGCAAGCATACGGTTATATTGTCAGTTAACAAGTTGTTATTGGTAGTGTGCAGGGCGGCATCAAAAGGTGTATTGAAAGTTATCATTGCTGTTGCACAATGTGAAACGGTCAACGTTCTATTCAATTCACGAAGCTAATCTTTAGACCATATTCATTCATTGTAACTTCACGAGGTCTTTGGCATAATATTCCTTGCAATGAGATAAACATTAAAATACACGCGGGGGCAAATCAAAGGAATATTTAAGCAGGAATATTCAAGTAGTCGCCACGAAAAATCTATATAAAAACGTTTTAGTGCTTTTAAATTATACAATGCTCAGAGCATTTAATAATGTTGATCCTCATATGAATCTGTATCAGGCTGTTAATTGGAAAAGATTATGTGACTAAATGTATAAGGAAGTACTGCATTGCGCGTAGTAGACATACTTATATACTAGTAGATGATTCATTATTAGGATGGATGACGGAGACAAATCTGAAGTGATTATATGTATATATAATTTTATCATTATTATATTATATATTCCCGAATGTGGTTAGGAAATAAATAATGGAGACTCGGGAGATTTTCAAACAAATAAATGAAGATTTTTAATGGGAGAAACTGGTGTCCATCGATTCTACAGGCCACAAGGAACAAAGTATATACATATATTTTCTTGCGTGTGTGGTTCTTTTGTCCGAGTTCTTTCCATGAGCATTTTGAACATAACCGAGAGGAGAGCCAGAACACGGAGAGCAAGACGTAATAGTGTTGTTGAGCCACTTTGTGTTGAGGACTCGTCAGCTTATGTCGCTTCCCACAGGCTAACAACTATATCAGTTTGGAGTGTCTTACTAGGTTTGAAATAAATACCCTAAATGTGATCTTAATCGTAAGTTGATCCGTTCTTCAACAAGGGGTGGTTGACATTGTGCGGGTCCAAACTCTAGGTCCAGTCGTTTCTGTCACGAGCGCAGGTCATCCAGTAGGCAATCTATCTGCATTGGTGTCACGGATGCTGTTCTACGTCGGTAGTGAATGAGGACATTTTTTTGTTTGTTTGGTCACGAGGGCATTATAAGGTATTTGCAGTAGTCCATCTCTCGTCATTTTTTCGTTCTAATTGGCCTGCCCAGGTGTGTTTCGAATTGTTTACGTGTCGCAGGATATCTTTGATATGTGCCATTTCTCGTATGACATTACTGTGTAGGCCCCTCGGACGTTGTTGTCTATGTGTTAGTTAGGCCCGCGAGGCGTCTTTCAAGTGTTGTGTGTTTGTTCAGAGCTGGTTCTTTACTGGTCTTGTTATGGACCAGGTTTCACTACCATAGCAGTAGCTGTGTGGGCAGAACTACTGAGTCAAAGATGTCTGCACGTAGTATGGTGTCTTTTGTTGCGTCTGTAGCTGTTTTCATTGAGTTGAAGGCTGCTCGTCGATGTCTGGCATCTCGAGATTCAAGTTATCGTTCATGTGGAAAAGCTGTCCAAGTCAGACGTATTATCAACATCATATATGGGTTCTACAAAATGGTTGCACATAGCCTATGTATATGGCGAGCCTGTATGCTGTCTTGCCCTCTTGTGATATTAGCGTCCCATGTGATAAAAGAGAGAATAACTCGTTTTTCCTGGTATAGAAAGAACACGACGAGCCGGTAGTATTCTTTAACAACTGTCATCATGTGCCGATATGAAATAGAGCTCCAATGGAGCATAACTTCTAACGAAAACGATCGCAAGGATAAAGAAGACCTTTTATATTCGAAACGCTCCAAGAACATGTGCACAAACTAAGGATAAAGATTAAAGTGATAAGTACTCCAGATTCGAATCCGTCCGTAACATGATAACATTCAAGACGGTTGGAAGAAAGAAGAGATAGTAAAGATTGATATGATACTCCCCCAGGAGAAATATATCATAATATAAGCAGACACGCGCTGAAGTAGAATCAACAGAAGGGAAGACTGTTGAGGGTTGAGAACAGTGGAATCCTGAGCTACAGGAATATATTTTTTTTTAAAAAGGTAGGGAGCGCGCGCACGTACGCAACCCCACCCACGTACCCCACGCACACACACACACACACACATACATACTAACACGCGCCCTTGGGGTGAAGCCCTTCCATTGCAATTTGGTTGGGTGTGTACACTGAGATCACCCCAACGATCATAGGTACATACATACACACACTCTGCCGAAGACGGATGTGTCAGACCGAAAGGTGCAAACTGTAAACTAGCGACACAACGCATTACGTTATCTGGACTACAGCCTGCTACTTACAAGGCTCTGTTCAGGGCTTAGTAGCGGGGGATTGAGAACGAAAGCAGAAGACCAGACGCACACACACAACCTGACTGATGCGATGTGGATCTATGTGATCCCCGTAGTAGTGAGCGCCACGCAGATGAAGCCATGGGTAGCACAACTGCGGTCTACCTTCATCAGCATGCTCGGGATGTGAGAAAAACTACTACAACCTACAAACGAGTAAACTTACTCATTGTGGGCATTAAACAACACATCGCCTAAAACACTACGGCACGGGGTGGAAAGAGCCGTGTCTTCACCAGTAGATTGTAGAGAGGCAAACCTTTAACAACAACAAAATTAACAATCAGCCATGTGTCGATTTATAGTTCGGTGCAATACATCGTGTTAGTAACGAGAGTTGAACCCTAGATGCTTGGCATGAAAAGTCAGCGTTCTATCGCAACGATGATCTATAGGTGGAGCTTTACAATTGGCAGCCAAAACTGAGAATCATTGGAGAGCGACCGTAGCAACCTAACGTTTCAGCTCCGTACCTCGTCTATATTTACCTGTAACAATCTCACGTTTCAGTTCCCTAACTCGTGTATATTTACCTGTAGCAACCTAACGTTTCAGTTCCCTACCTTGTCTACATTTACCTGTAGCGACCTAACGTTTCAGTTCCCTACCTCGTTGATATTTACCTGTAGCAACCTAACGTTTCAGTTTCCTACCTCGTCTATATTTATCTGTAGCAACCTAACGTTTCAGTTTCCTACCTCGTCTATATTTACCTGTAGCAACTTAACGTTTCAGTTTCCTACCTCGTCTATATTTACCTGTAACAACCTAACGTTTCAGTTCCCTACCTCGTTGATATTTACCTGTAGCAACCTAACGTTTCAGTTCCCTATCTCGTCTACATTTACCTGTAGCAACCTAACGTTTCAGTTCCCTACCTCGTCTATATTTGCCTAACAGTAAATCGTGTGATCATTAACATCTGAGTTACAACATACACATATGGAGAGTGACCGTAGCAACCGTGTGTTTCAAGTGCAACTAGATGTGATTACAGTATAGTCCAGGTTGATACAGATTCTCTTTAAAATGGTAGCCAGCTACGTGGTGGTCCTTACTTCATATGGAGCGACAGTGAGAAAATACAATGGGACCAACGAGGAGATGGAAAGACACGTTGTAGATATTGACCAACTAAGCACATAGGTACGTCACGTTTGACGTATCCCTTTCACAGGGGCGCAGTCAAGTGTACAACTGGGTAGTTGAAAAGCAGGATCAGTTAGGTTACTAGAAAACACCCGCGTATACAATTTAGCGTAACAATTACAAGCGTCTAGGTGACGCCGCTGTGACGGCGCTTATCATCAGATCAGAGGATCCAGGTTCCCGCCACTGGCTCGGCACGCTCTATGATACGCTGCGGTAAAAAAATGTATGACTCACAGTTAGGGTTGGCAAGCCAACGAGGAAAGGGTACTGGTAACTTCATCTCACAAAAATCAAGACTTCGTACAATAAAGTCTCAAATACTTCATCACATACTGCAGTGTGTGAGAAAATTGCCACTGAACATCTGCTGCAAAAATTGTCCGACACACGAGGACCAATGAAAGCAAATGTGGCCATCACCAGTGCCAACATTTGACAAGCTCTACGGCAGTGACGACACTCTCATGATGACCGGTGCTTTCTTTGAACAAATTCAAGTCGATGTCTGCCAGCAGAAGAAGCAGAAGAAGAGGAAGAGGAGAAGAAAGAGCAGAAGACGAAGACATATTTTTTTTAAACAGCATATTAAATGCAACAACAATTTTAGTAAAAAATAAAGATCCCATAACACGCCAGTGTGGCATATTGGAAACATGGTGTTGGGCCCATAATTGTCCTTGACTAACGGCACACTTCGGGTGATTATTCTGGTACCTAATTTTTTTTCGGCTGTGACATCTTCCGGAGGCGTTCCGGAAAAATCCCGTACCAACTCTGCACAGAACCCCGATCGTTCGGCTAGGTAGCCAGTGCACTAACCACTGCACTATCTCGGTTAAAACAAAAACAATCATTTACAACACGTTTTCATTGTAGGCTTGTCATGCTTCTATTGCTTTGATGTAACATTTTGATTAGATGCCCGTTAAAGTCTTCATTAGGTGCTGCAATTCAAAGACGTGTTCACGAGTTTAAGACAAAAAACATATATCAATAAATCATTTACTCTTAGGAACGGGGTTTTTTTTTTTTTTTTTTTTTTTTTTTTTTTTTTTTTTTTTTTTTTTTTTGCGTTCGCCCTATTTCTTTAATTTCCAAGTCGGTGTGCGGTGCAGTGTGGTTTTTATTTTGCGCCTGTTGGCCCAATGCATCCGACTTCAACATGAGGAACGGATAGGAAAGAGCACTTTATTATCCGTGATATCATGAGGATTCTATCAACAATTGCGACAAATTGTAAAGAAATAAATATGCCGGAGAGTTGTAGAAAACACAGATTCCTTGTAGATATCTCAATCATCCTTCTGTGATTCTGCAGCTTCCTTTCTTTTTCTTCCTCTGATCCTTGGGATGATGATTTGTTCACTATTCTTTTTCCTTGCACATTTACGCCAGGTAAAACAACGAGTTATATTTTCTTATATCTGCTAACTTACATACAAGTTTAAATAGTTGTAAACATGAAAGATGGGGCTGATGAGAACACCTGTACACATTTAAGATGCAGGTCGTTTCGGATACAGGCTGGCTCCCACGCAATAAACATTAATATTTATATAAGTGTAAGCAAGAATAGAATGTGCAACTCGCGGGTTGCCCGTGCAACCGACGGCAGGAGGAAGGTCAGGAAAAATATGGATTGACGGTAGTAGAGAAACACTACAGGTGCATTGATTGAAGATGACAACAGCGTCACAGATGGTATACGAAGGAAATTTAAAATAATCCCCCCCCCCCCCCCCCCATTCCCAACGTCTAAGGGTATATGTGGAAAGACCAAATAGGCGATACCTCTTCTACATTCTGAAAGCGTAGTGTCGTAGTTTAGAGCGAGGCTGTGATTTATGGGCCTTTAGGTTCAACACATAAGGTTCCAGCTAGCTTTTGTAAGGGGAAACAAGTTTTGCCTTCCAACTGCGTCCTCTTTTCTTTTAGCGAGACTACTCTTGTGCAGCCTCTTTTCGGAGCTATCGTTTGTGAGTGAAATAGGGTCTTAGTCAGCTCTTATTCCATGACCCTGATGAAAATAACAAGCTATGAGTCGCATGCTGCTGTCAGCTCATTCACTGCTACATCTTCTATCCCAGAGAAAATACAATCAGCGCTGTAAAAAAAAAATGCGCAGGTAACTTTTATACCGCCAAGTGAAATAACAAAAACACAATGCTAGCGGATTCGGCATACAAAATTTGACATACTGAACAGATGGAGAGAGTACTGCAGAACCATGTATGGAGATAGCACAAAGCGCTCAGTTACAATCCTATATAAAGGATGAGAAAGAACCTGAACCTACATTGGAAGAGGTATGCTCTGCTATTTAAAGCCTGAAAAAAGGAAAGTCCCCAGGATACGATGATATCCCAGCAGAGCTAATACAAGCAGGAGGAGAGACATGTGCTTGAGTCTATTACAAGCTGTGTAAACAGATATGGCACAGTGCAGAGTGGCCAGAAGCATGGAAGAAATCAATTTATATTCCCCTCCCCAAAAAAGGCAACTTGAAGCTGTGCACGAACTACTGAACTATCGCACTGATCAGCCATGCTAGCAAGATACTCTTGCTAATCCTATTAAGAAGGACACAGAAAAGGTTTGAATCTGAAATTCACGTAGTCCAGGCAGGTTTTAGGAAAGACAGAGGGACCCGGGATCACATATTCAATTTCAGGAACATCTATGAAAAATGTAGAGAGTTTAATGTAGACCTGTACACATGTTTCATTGATTACACTAAGGCTTTCGACACGGAAAAAAAATCAAAATCTGTGGAGAATCATGAAGGAAGTGGGGTTTCCTTTGCATATAGTCCATGTCATTGAAACATTATACCAAGATCAACAAGCCGCTGTCCGAGTATCTGGGCAAACATCAGATTGGTTTGCAGTACAAAGGGGAATCCGACAGGGATGTATCCTCTCAGCTTATCTGTACAACATATATGCGGAATGTATAATGAGAAATGTACGAGAAGATGAGAACATTGAAAGATTCGACCCATTTACGATTGGGGAGTACGAGATTCCAGAGTTACGATACGCAGATGACACAGTGATACTATCAAGAAGTGCGGAATGGCTAGAGCAGCTACTTTCAGCCGTTAATGGACATAGTAAAGATCAAAATCTGTTCATAAACATAAACAAAACAAAGATAATGACCACCGACAAAACACAATGTCAGCATAAATTTACAGTGGGTGGTGAGGAAATAGATCAGGTCCCACATTTTGAATATCTGGGCTCCAGAATTGACAAAAATGGTGACTGCTCGAAAGAAATCAGAAGAAGACTAGCTCTGGCAATGCAGAGACTGAACAGCCTGAAGAAATTATGGCAGGGCACCAACAAAACGATAAAAGTAAAACGTCTTGAGAGCCTGTGTTTTTCCTGTGGCAGCTTATGGCTGTGAAGCATGGACGATTACCAAAACTTCTAGACAAAGAATCAAATCCTTCGAGTCAAAATGTTACAGAAAGATCGTCAGAATACACTGGACAGAGAAAAGAATAAATGTAGACATTCGGCCACAGTTGAGCATAGAGGAGAACTGGTTTATCAATTCCATTTTGGCTAGAAAATGCAAATACTTTGGTCACATCAAGAGACACAACGGTCTTGAGAGAACGGCGATGGAAGGTATGGTGCCAGGCAAAAGAGGAAGGGGTAGACCAAGAAGACGATGGCACCAAGATATCCAGGAATGCCTGAGAATGACAGTGGCGGAAGCTGGTGTATTGGCAAAGGGAACGAGTTTCTTTCAGACAGACTGTGATGGGAGTGACGTTCTACAAAGGACATGCTACATGATGATGAGCGGATTCGGTAGCCGTTGTTATCTCACGGCATATTGTTTCTGCGCTTTTATTGTCTTGTGGTTATTATTATTCACTAGGTAAAGGTAGTCCCAAATCAGAAATTACTGCCAGGGATGTAGTTTTTTGGACCGCATTGTACGAGGCCACAACTTTTTTACGATGTGGAGTGACCAATATACTTGCTCGCTGTCTTACATTTCCTAGCAGTAATCAATGTATCTTTTACCGCTGGGTTGATTGGAACGTACTGATAACGAGATTTGAACTCCGAGGCAATATAAAGAAGCAAAGACACTCATTTAATGATACATGAAGACGGAATGGAGAGACCTGAACAAAGAATACAATATTGAAAATGACAGCATAGACAAACCTGGCAGATGAGCAACCAAAGATCTTCAGGTTCAGATCGGGACATTGAAGGCTCAAGGCTCACCTTATGGGTCTTAGAGATACCACCAAATGCGATTTTGGAACACCCAAGCTAACATCAGAACATATGGAGACACAAGAGTGGCAGTTTGGCTTTGGGGGACCGGCTAAGACTTGAAACGCAGTCTCCTTCGTGGACCTCAAACTGACTAAAAGCATAGCATCAGTTGATCTAACCTAAAATGTGAGTTTTCATAATAACTGTGATATACATATTGATATAGTGCTGAGCGTGATCGCAACCTCGACCAAGATGGACTTAAGCTGTGGTTAGGATGGGCAGGTGTTATCCTCGCCTAGTCCCAAGCTGGCCGCCGTTTAATGATCATTTCAGTACTGGACTTCTCGAGTGTTATGACTGATGCTTTGTGATGAAACATCCCAACCGTCCGCTGGTGCTTTTTGGGCAAAAAAACACGACTGGAATGCAACACTTGTGTAAAGACTGCAGAGTCTTCTGGGGTCGCTGCGCTCGTCTCCCAAAGCATTGAACAGAAACGGTGGACTTTCTAATCCCACAAGTATCATAGTGACCTCTGGTCTCACGGGAGGTGGGACCAGAGTGACTGCACCCTGAGTTGCCTCCAATGACAAGCGCAGTTTCTTCCTCACAACCCACTTAACGACCGCATCATTATGATTAGACTAAAGATAAAGCCAAGAAACCTTACAATAATTATTAGTTGAAAATCAAAGCTCAAGTTACATTATCAAGACAAAACCGTCTGTTGATGTGACCGTCATCGCTTTGATTTTCAACTAATAATTATTGTAAGGTTTCTTGTCTTTATCTTTAGTCTAATCATAATGATGCGGTCGTTAACTGGGTTGTAACCAAGTAGTGAAGGTGACGTCTGATTTGACAACATAAACCCGACCTTGCTCTGTCCACCCGTTTCCATTCCAGTTTATATAACGGCTGCTCCTAAGCTGCCCACGCTGTGCCCTTGATCGGCACATCTGTGTTCTGAGACTCCCAGAACGTCTGTCCTGGTTCTCTGCATTTCTTTTCCAATCATTAGTAATTTCTCCTGGTAAAAACTCATGATGTTACAAGTGTCTAACCTTAGTTGTAATTTTAGTCCAATGTCTGAGTTTTCCACTGTAATCCATCATAACTATTACTTGTACTGGCTCTGAATTGGTCCTCTTTCCCAGTTTGTTTCAATTATCTGACCGGCCAAAGGGCATCGCCATCAGATCTTTCAGTTTCGGTATTGATAAGAAGAAACACATGACAGTCGATAATATTCCTTCAATAACAATTTTAGGCTTATTGAGCACCTCTGGCATTAAGCAAAGAGAAATGGATGTTTGCTATTTAGAATCTTCGTGCATTGTGTCTATACAATGAAGGCATTGTTTACAGAAGGCAATAAATTGAAGATTTTCATCCCTACAAGTAAAATATATGTCTGTCACTTTACTGCTCAGACGAAATGATAGCACTGCACGCATTACATAGTGGCTTCAATTCTTGAAGGTGACCTATGAAGAGAAATATTTTCAGCAAAAAATCTGCTAATGTTGTGTAAGAATATTTTCAAAGACGAGCAACACTTATCTCAATGGTTCTGATAACCCAGATATTTGACTTGGATTACACACATTACGGAAGTTCCGCGCCCAAAGTGGAATATCTCAAAAATTGGCTATCTCCCCAATTCAGTTATTGTACAGATAGCTTTCGATTTTGAAAGATGTGTGTCTAATGCATTCATGTAAATACCTTGTCCCGAACACTGCACCCTGTCCTATAATATGGAAGCTTCTTGTAATCTGTTCTCATCTAACAAACAAAAGACTTTAAATTTGTACATAGGTTGTCACAAGCTTCCATTTGGGGAACTGGTATACTAGTCCAGACAGACACAACATACTGCCCATGACGTCGTGCCAATGCCATGCGCAAAATACTGACCAAGACCACTTTCTATCTTTCCTGTCGCGTTTCCTGGAAACCGTTGACAAGGCAATCTGGCTGACGAAATGTGGATCGACGTGATCCTCGTAGTAGTGAGCATTACGCAGATGAAGCCAAACGTAGCACAACTGTCCGAGAGGAAAAAAACGGTCCACCTTCATCTGCACGCTCGGGATATGAGATACGCTACTACAACCCGCCACTTAATGCCCTTTTTCGGGGCTCATAAAACAGTCAACCTACTCATTGTTGGCATTGAACAAAAACAACAAAAAGCTTCTATTCGATTGTGCAGATTAGTATGTGAGTGTCGCTGTCATTAGACATTTGCAGCAGTTGCTACTTGTGCCCGAAACATCTCCCATCGGTGGATTGAAGCAGAGAACAAAACACATGTCCAAGCAATCCATTAGAACAGACATAGCTTGGGTTCTCTGTGCATTTACAATTCATGTCCTGAACATGGACCACAGACATCATATATCATGAATATATGACCGCAGATCTGTGCATGTTCTAAGCACATATACAAATATTGTCCAACTTTTTCCTTCTGCCGTGGATTGGGAACGAATCTTACGAAACATTCAATGATTCATGCATTGTCCTGAACAGGTTAAGCACAAAAGCAGACTGATTATCGTGGAGCTTAGTCATGCAGGCAATCTACATATGAAAGGCCAACCACTTCTGTAGATTTACACAAAAATATATTTAGCTTTTTTGATAAAACGGTTACGTTTATACTAAAACAAGTCGCATTTGAGATTATTTCCCTGAAACTCGTACTTCCAGCTGCGTTATATGAGAATCAATTAGGCAGTCATGATATAATTAACACTGCACTGTTTAATATATTTCATCATCTAAAACGGGTCTACTATTTTTAAAGAATCTGTCCAGTAATTGACCTTGTCATTAAACTGAGGTACCAGCCGTGCGTGAAAGCTTTCCTGAAGATCGTTGCCCGCTAAACACTGTTGGAGCAATGAATTCCAATCATTAGAACAAGAACCATGGGATGCAACTAAAGTAGCTTCTTCTACTTCGGCGTTCGTACTGAGAAGGACGTTGTGTCGTAGTTTGTCAAGGATGTGATATATGCGCCTTTCGCCTTACACATCCTGTTTCAGCCAGTTTTGTGTGTATGGTGTGGTGTGGTGTGATGCGTGTGCGTGTGCGTGCGTGCGTGACCAGGTTTGCCTTTCCGCTGCGATTCTTATTCCTTTGGCAAGGCTACACTTCTGCATCTTTTTACAGCGCGGAGGCGGTTTATGGCCTTGTTTGGCTCTGGTTCGCTGACCCAGATGCAAACAGCCAGTTATGAGTCGATGGCTGTCGTCAGCTAATTCACTATTACATCTTCGACCTCCAAATAAAATACAGAGTTTGTGCTGGGTGTCTAGACTTGACGGAACATGGCCAGCTGTCTGGTCTGGAATCACCAATTACGGAAGTTCGAATGACTAACGACGGGAAGTTAGAATCACCAATTACCGAAGTTCGAATGACCAATCACGGGAAGTTCAAATCATCAATTACGGAAGTTCGAATGTCCAATGACGGGGTGTTTGAATGTCCAATGACGGGATGTTTGAATGTCCAATGACGGGAAGTTCGAATCACCAATTACGGAAGCTGCACTGTGTGGAACCAGTGTTCCTCATTAGCTATCATTAAATTGTATTGGTATGAACTTCTTGATGTACAGTTCTCGCTGACAGGTCTGGAAGAGTTGATATCGACGTAAAACATTTTTCATTTTAGTGGCAACTCGGATTATAAACAACTGATGCATTGCAAGTGGGCTGGAACAAGACAAGGGACGCAGACCAAAACAAATATACATGCCCACCGATACCCGATTGGGAACATGTGAGAAATACTGCTTAATGAAGTGTCCAGCTCGAGTACGCGAAAACTGATGGGGGTAGGTGGGGTGAGGGGGGGGGGAGAGAGAAGAGATGAATCGTCAAGATCAACGGATCCCTAAGCGGAACGCCACAGAGTGAGGCGCGATAGAGACGTGTTGGGACAGGACATTCAAACAAATGGGGGTGAGGGGGGGGGGGGGGGGGGGGGGGAATGTATCGCGCCTGTACCTAGAAATTGGAAGGTGGAATGCCAGGTTGTTGAACGGGTTAGAAAAAGCTGGACAGTTACATCTTAGAGGGCAGTGATATCAATCTTGATATATTGGTTGTGGTAAAGGCAAGAAACATGGATGCAGAATTCATGAGATAAGAACAGCACATATGTATACATCGAGTGACTACTCATTAACGAGTGCTAGAAATATTGAAAAGAGACCAACTGAACACATGTGTGCGGTTAGTGGATATCTTCTTCTTCTCCTTTGTTCGTTCTCAATCTCCCACTACCAAACCCTGAAAGGGCTTAAGTAGCATAATGTAGTCCAGAGAACGGAATGCGTTGTTTCGTAGTTTACAGCTTGGCTGCGATATGTGCACCTTTCGGTCCAACACATCCGACTTCAGCAAGCATTTTTTGAGTACCGGGTTAGCATTCCCTCTTAGATCCCTTCTCCTTAGCCAGTCTGCCCTGATGCAGCCTGTTATACAGGATCACCGCGTGGACACGTAGAAGGGTCTTGGAAGCTGTGGTTCGCTGGCCCTGACGCTAGCAGTCAGCTATGGGTCGCTAACCACTGCAGCCCATGTGCTGCTCAGCATCTTGATCCCGGTTAGTGGATATAAAAAAAAAGGCAAAGGCCGCCGTCAATCGCAAACGATGATGGCATATTTTATTTGCTAGCCCTATTTTTTTTAGTAAGGATCAACTGCGCTACTTTTTATCCTCACTCTCTCGTCTCGAGCCGCCCAAACCCCGGTGGCAAGTCAAGGACAAGACGACTAGGGAGTGGCTACGAGACGCATCAAACACCCGTGAAAAAGACGGCCGAGTCCGGAGTGGAACTCACACCACCTGATCACGAGGCCGACGGCTTAACCACTTCGCCACACAATGATTGGTGAAGTTGAAGCTAAATCTTACAATATTCTTTAAATAGTCTACTAACTCAAGAACACAATAATGAAGAAATTCTAAGAACAAATTTGGAAGATTGACAACAAACCTTCGAACCAATATAATCCATTAATCTTCATCATCATCATCTTCTTTTTCGTTCGTTCGTTCTCAATCTCTTGCTACCAAGCCCTGAAAAGGGCTTTGCAAGTATCAAGGTGTTGTCCTGAGAACGGAATGCATTGTGTCGTAGTTTACAGCTTGACTGCGATTTTTGCACATTTCGGTCCGACACCCGACTTCAGCAGGAACTTTTTAGGACAGGTTATCCTTTCATATTCGATCCCTTCTACTTAGCCATTCTGTTTTGCTGCGGTCTGTTATCTAGGATCACCGCGTGGAGGTGTAAAATGGACTTGGCAGCTCTGGGTCGCTGGCCCTGACGTTGGCTGTAAGCTATAGGTCGCTGGCCGCTGCAGCCCATAAACTGCTCAACTTCTCGATCCCTCTACTAATCTTCTGATAGTAATGGGATATATCACTCCATAATAGGAAAAAGAAATCACAAAAATATAATACGGCACTTATTATTGTGAGAAAAAAAACGACAAAGGGGATAGGCTGATAACCATCCGGTTATGTGTAACACATTCTTCCAACGAGATCCCGCAAGATTATACACGTGGAAAAACTCATATAAGATGTAGTAAGAAATGAGACTGGCTTACTATGAAAAAGGATTGATTAATAAACTGTGTCAAAATGGCAATAACATATATCCAGCTACAGACATTAGGTTACTAAAATCATAGATAAAGGGGAGCCAGTGGATGTTATTTATCTAGACTTTGCAAAAGCCTTTGATAGAGTACCTCATCAAAGATTATTTCGAAAGTTAAAATCACATGGAATATGTGAGGAAGTTGAGAAATGGATTGAAAATTGGTTAACGGGAAGAAGGCAGAGGGTGGGCATAAATAAGGAGTACTCTGAGTGGTGGGAAGTGAAAAGTGGTGTGCCACAGGGCTCGGTTTTGGGACCAATTTTGTTCTTGATATATATAAATGATTTGGACATTGATTTGAGATCCATGATTGCAAAATTTGCTGATGGCACAAAACTATGCAGTAGTGTCTCATCTAAAGCGAAAGTGGATATATTGATGTCGGATTTAGATAAAATTCGAGAATGGTCTGTAAGTTGGCAAATGGAGTTTAATGTAGATACATGTACAGTCATCCACATGGGTAGATCCAATATGGAACATAATTACAGAATGGGAGAAAACAATATTAGAAAGATAGATAAGGAAAGGGACCTAGGGGTTATAATAGTTCATACAGGAAAGGTGAGTGAGCAAGTTAAGGTAGCAGTGAAAACGGCAAATGCAATGTTAGGTATGATAAAAAGAAATATTAAACATAGGAGCAAGGAAGTGATCGTCAAACTGTATAAAGCTTTAGTTAGACCTAGATTGGAGTACTGTGTACAGGTGTGGAGTCCTTATCATAGAGGGGACATAAACATGCTAGAAAGAATACAAAAAAGAGCGACAAAGATGATAGTGGGATTCCAGAATTACAGTTATGAGGAACGACTCAGAAAAACCGGCCTACAGTGTCTCGAAGAGAGAAGAATTCGTGGTGACTTAATACAGGTTTATAAGATGATCAGAGGCATCGATAAATTAGACTATAACAAGTTTTTTTAATATTCAGCCACCTACAATAACACGAGGGCATTGGTACAAGCTGACTAAAGAGAGGTCCAGGTTAGATATTAGGAAATATTTTTTTTAGTCAGAGAGTGGTGTCTGCTTGGAATGCATAGCCAGGGGAGGTAGTGGAGGCAGGGACAGTTAATGCATTTAAGAATAAACTGGATGCGCATAGCTTTTATAGCAAGGTGATGTAAATGTAACTGATTGTATACAGACTCTGCAGGGTCTTCTAAACCAGTATAAAGACGTTAAGTTAAGTTAAGTTTTTTCGCTCATAATCATGTTATGATTAAAATAGCAATCAGACTATAAAATGTAGAAAGAACATATGAAAATGATCCCTAAACACCTATATCAGCATTAAAGCAAACTCCATTCTCCAATGAATTTCTTCAGGTTTCGCTGCTCAACAAACAGATAACAGAACACTGCTCGTCTTCAGTGCATGTCAATAGTGGTGCGGCTGTCGTTTAACTGCAATTAATACGTCATGTTGTTCGTCTGCACCGTGATGGCAGGGAAGCTGTGCTCGAGAGGTAAGGTACTCGAATCTCAAAGCGATGAACGAAAACGGCGTGGATTCGAGTCCTGCATGTTTCGCACAAGGCAACTTCGGGAGCAGAGAGTGAGTCTGATGTTTTCTCACTATAAAACACAAAACCCATGATGATGTCCTCATCGCTTGCGATGGGCAACTCACTTTTCTAAAGCAGACATTAATCTCACATATCTAGGGGAAGTCAGAAAACCAATTATCATAGTCTACTGTTAGAAAGCATGGAGCAGTACATAAGAGAAGGTCTAGAAGAAACTGTAAGCGCTAGGTAGGACTGCCTTAAAACAAGCATACAAACAGCAAATAAAGTTTTAGCGATTTAAAAGCTTACGAAATATCAATTACGGATGATAGACGGCTGGAATACAAAGAAATCAGAATTAAAATGGAATCAAAATACAGATAATTGAAGACAGAATAGTCAAGTACAGCACCAGATGACACGCACGTAGAAATTAAGCAACTTTCAAACACAACAAGGCTAGTTCAAGGAGGAAGAATATGAATGTGGAGACATCCTGCTTGATGAGAAATATATATCAAACAGATTCGCATAACGAGTAACATGAACTGTTCGACGACAACAGAGATGACAAATCATCAACATTTAACAATACCGCCACTGCAATCTCAGTTCAGAAGGAGAAATAGCTATAAAGTATTTCAGCAAGTGAAAATATACACGCATGGACAAAAGACATATTGCAGTGATTTAGAGGCGTTGACAATTTCGGTGTAGATAAAATCACTGATCTCTGTACAGCATCTACGATACAGCAGCTATGCAGCGCGACCTGATTGCATCTGTCTTTATAACTTCGCCATACAAAAAACTCGTGGATCCGAATGTTCAGATTTGAGAACAATTTGACCGATGTGACATACAATTAAGATACTGCTCACAATTTGCAGGAGCTAATTACGCGTAGAGTAGACAATCAAGTTCCAGGTGAACAATATTAATTTTTACAGAACACTGGAACAAGAAAAGCTATATTCTACATAGGACGGTGGTAGAAAAATATATGTTGTTGTTATGGATTCTGCAGCATCTGGGCTCTCGCTATTCAGCCCAATGCCATGTAATGGTATTTACACGTGTTTATCAGTTGTCTAGTGCCATACAAAGTGTATATAAGCACCCACAAATAGGAATTTATATGTTTTTATAGGCTATAAAAAAGGCTTTGACAGTCCAGCAAGAGAAGCTTATTAAATGTCTGGAAAATACATACAGGAATAGGCAGTACTCTTCACTGGTATCAAATTGTCACTGTTGTTGTTGTTTCGAATGCCCATTATGAGTAGGTTTACTCTTATGTACCATGAAAAGGACGTTAAGTGGCTGGTTGCAGTAGCTTTCCTCACATCCCGAGCGTGCTGATGAAGGTGGACAGGGGCCATCCAAGCGACAGTGCTATGCTTGGCTTCATCTACGTGTCGTTCACTTCTACGGGGATCACACCGATCCCTTACCTCATTAGGCAGACTGCCATGAAAACAGCCCGTTTCCAGAGAGGGCTACGAGGAAGCCGAGATGAGGGTCTTAACCAGTATATTTTGCCTGAACCTGACTAATATGTCTGATGAATACATTTTGCCTGACCAGACGTTAGTCTACCTCCCCAATTGCCACTGTAAAATCTTACCAGTTTTACTCGCCATGTATAGATTTAAAAAGAGAAGTGCGACAAGGATGCGCACTGTCACGGTGTCTGTTAACATTTACACAGATAACATTTTTCAAGAGATAGAGGAAATGGCTGGACTCATTATCGGCGAAGTGTCAATAAATAATATCAGATTTGTGGATGATGTAGTTCTGATGGCTGAAAGCGAACAAGAATTACAGAAGTTAAGTATTCAAGTAAAGATCAGAAGTCAGGTGTATTGATTGGACATTTAACACGGAGAAAACGTGAAAAAAAATAATCATCAGCAAAGTAAAAAATATATCTGCTCTATTTAATAAAAATAGATGATCTTAACACTAGAAAAGGTGAACTCTTTATCTTGGGTAGTGTAATAACGGAGGATGGAAGATACCAGAAGCAAACCAGGTTGAGAAGAGGGATGGCGAAATGTGATTTCACCATGATGGATCATATACTGACATCCAGACTAGTAGCTCATACATTTACAAATGAGAGTAATCAGGTCTTATGTATACTCATCATTACTGTATTGCGTAGATAAGTGGATAATGAACAGACATCTCGAGAACAGAACGGGTGCTTTTGAAATGTGCATAAACCGAAGAACTTGCGCATCTCGTTGCTAGAAGAAAAAACAGATAAGGAAGTCTTTGAGAAAGTAGGGGTGCACAAAGAATTGTTTGTTGTTTAATGCCCACAATGAGTAAGTTTACTCTTTTGTGCGTCCTGAGAAGAGAGTTAAGTGTTAGGTTGTAGTAGCTTTCTTCACATTACGAGCGTGCTGATGAAGGTGGACCACGGTCATGCAGGCGGTTTCTGCTATGCTTAGCTTCATCTACGTGACGATCACTACTATGGGGATCACGTCGATCCACATCTCGTCATCCAGACTGCCTTGATAATGGCCTGTTTCCAGGGAATGCTACATAGAAATAGTGGTCTTAGTCTGCATATTGTGCCTGACCGGACCAGCATCTTAGTTTCCCATGATAATTGATGAACGACATGAAAGTCAGACAGTTAAGATAATTTGGTCACGGTAAACGGACGAATGCTATCAGTGGAAAGATAACACCAAAAGATGGACATGGAAACGTCTGGAACAGGCATGGCGCTGGAGAATCATTGCAGCCGACCTTAATGGGGAGATGGCACAAGATCTGAACTTACTTTTTCAATGGTTCTTATCCCCAATTTCAACGGTCAGCGTTACCAAGGCACAGCAGACATTTGGGTTATCGACATCACAGCTGCTCTTGTAGATAATAAGTTATAATCCCAAACATAGTTAGCTTCCTAATGGTCAAGGACAAGGTTAGTCACATGGCCACAATTGTCGTCGGGGATGAAGATAACTCTTCGTGGACTTAAGCCGCAGCTCATATACAGGGACAACTGGAGGAGCGGTCGCTCGAAACGAACCACGCCAGAATTCTATTACTGTCCGTCCGTAATTTCGAGCCCTCTCGCGCTGTAATCCCAGCCTTAGTAAGCCAGCTTACTGTCGACTAGACGCACCTTCCTTATGGACTACCTAAAATGATATGGCTTGAATGCGTCTCATGTTACTTGACAAAGGTCCTCTGCTTGACTCAACATAGACTGTCCTATCAAACTTTCCTGGTTGATAGCCATATCTTTGGTCATACATTTGAATCACTGCATCTTTTCTGTTTTTCTATGTAACATGTCCAATTCCTGCTCCCCTTAAGTGCTCTTCGCTTTCTACATTTACACAGTATCCAAGTTCTGAGATTCATACGTTCTGAGCGTATTACCATCTTCATCTTTTAAATTACTTCATTACTCTCTTATGCTTTGGCCTTAGTTCATCACGAAATTAAGCAAATAACGGTGATAACATATCGAGTTAGATGGTTGGTTTTCTTAAGTACATCCAAGCCTTCATTGTTGTTAATATAAAAGAACAGATGTAAAAATGCATAAAACATCATTTCTGAGATCAGCAGGTTCTGATTTAATCATTGTATTGCTATGAATATTTATACAGGCTTTACTTGCAACGTAGAAAACCGTACAGGTAAAGTCCAAGGTAATATTAGAAACACGGCATCATTTTTCTTGGCTCATGTGTACATAAATGAATTTTTGGAACGCTAATCATTGGCAGCAAAAAAAATGTGTTTACCTAACGCTGCGCAAATCACGGACATCTCTAGGAATAAAATGAATTACACGAAGGTAGTATTCAAACAACAATCAAATGGAGACAACATTCATTGGACAGATCTATCCATAAGAGCAATCTGAACATTGGCGCGCACGCACGCACGCATACACACATACATATATTGAATAGTTGTCCATCACAAGTGATGAAGACCACTCTCTTTGTTCAGCCGTGTGGACAGTCGTATCTCTTGCTGTGTCCGCTGAAATGGGTGACTTGCGAGGAGATTTGGATTAAAGTGAGGAAGAAACTGCGCCTTTTGTCAACCTCACTCACAGAGCCTAAGCTACCTTTTGCCAGTGGCAAGACATTCATCGAGACGACTGGAGATAGCATAGGATGCAGAATTTGCCTCAGGGTTACCACCGAAGCCTTTCCGTAAACATGTAACCCGCAGGGTAGAAAGGTGGGATGACATCTAACGCAGTTTGTCGTGCCTTTTCGATAACCACAAGAGGTCGTATGGACAACACTCAGCGTGTGAGTGGGTCTGGCATCTCTCCCCAGCTGTATTCAACTCATCATAGTAGCATCTAAAATTCTCACACGCCAAATTCGCGAAGTTGAACCGGCAGAACTGACCCGTGAAATACGTCACAGGTATAAGCGTACTGCTATTCAGCCGGCGTCCAGACCAGGATAAACGGATGGAAGAAATCACCCAAAAAAAGAACTAAATAACAAGTCCAGACGGAAAACAACACCACGTTTCAGTGAACACAAGTGTAAGTCGTCGACTAGTGTGAATTCCAGGCAAATCCGTGGTCTAGCGGCATCCATAATGATCCAAAACAGTAGAGAAATGTAGACTCGCAGCCAGTTATGGCGCCATCTTTGCCAGATACATACATACATACATACATACGTACATACATACATACATACATACATACATACATACATATATATATACATACATACATACATACATACATACATACATACATACATACATACATACATACATACATACATACATACATACATACACAGGATGGAGCAGCTATACATCATGTGATAACGTTGAAGATGTAATGCAAAATAAGGGCAAAGAGGTCAAGGAGCACAATCTTGGATTAAGTAAAGTAAGTTATATGGTATTTTCAGAACTTCGTTCTAACACCGTCAACCTATTTGGCTGGTATACGTTTCTTGGCAGGTGTGCAGTAGGGTAGTGGTTGGCATGGCCAAATGGAGAGGGAGGAGGTAGACGCAGAGCGGGAGAGGAAGAGATGAAAGTGAAAGACCACGTAAAGTATGTGTACTATATATAATAAGAATAAGAATAAGATTATGGAGGACATTTGTCTACATCGTGGGAAGAGGAAGGGAGGGGGGGGGGGTGGTGAAGAGAAGAAAGAGAGAGAGAGAAACAGGCAGAGACATATATGAGAAAGTGAAGAGAAGGCGACGCACGATGATATACCGTGAGCATATAATATAGAAGCTAACATTGACGTTAATAGGAAGGATAATGTAGCAGCTATTCCATGAGCCGAGAAAATCCAGGTGCGAAGGACGAAAATGAGCAAACCAGAACACTACTGACATTAGCGGGTTCTCGTGTTTTAGGTATATCGTCAGTTAAGTTGTAAAACCTGTAGAATACAGAGAAAAGTGGAACACGATACCTGCTTGTTGCTCGGTGCATATACCTGTGCTTATTACAATCACAATGTAACCGCTAAACGTCGTTGCCTATATAACGAACAGATTGCTGGTGTTTTGACAGCAGGTATAAAAATGGCGGGCATTTGGAAATGATGATTTGTAACGAGAAATTTTTAGTTTTATGACGAGTATTTTCTCCTCGCTCTAGCAATGAGGTGTCGAAAATACCGCGCGACTGTTTTGAAATAGAACAATCAATTGTAGATTAAATATAACCGTCGGTCGTTACAGCGATTTCAATATATTCTATTGACATCACTCTATATAAAGGTGCCCGAACCGTCCCATTGACTTATACTATACAATAGTTTCAATTTCTCAATATATGCATATTCCAATTAACCCATCCCCGATTAGGAACAAAGCCAAGACTGACAATACGAGCTGCAGTGTGTGTGTGTGTGTGTGTGTGGGGGGGGGGGGGGGGGGGGGGAGAGTGAGTGAATGACTGAGTGTGTGTGTGATAATGTGTGTATTTGTGTATATGTGTGTATATGTACGTGCGTGCGTGTGTGTTTATAATCTAAACTATAGTTAGAAATTTGTGTATATATACTGAGACGCGAGACATGGACCATCACACATTAGAAATAGAATCGGGGCCTTTGAGACACAATGTTACAGAAAAATCCTCAAAATACTTTGTGTAAAGATAACAAATACAGCCATCCTGCTAGATTTGAGTGTCGAAGAGAAATGGCTTATAAACCACATTATGTCTCAAAAACTGAGGGTTTTCGGCCACATCAAGCGCCATGACGGACTGGAAAAGGCAGTTCTGGAGGACATTGTTGCAAGAACAACGAGGCAGAGTCTGAACAAGACGTAGCTGGACACAAGACATCAAGGAGAACTCTAAACATGAACATGGAGCAGGCGAGTAAGCTGACTGCTGATCGAGATCATGTCGAATGGCTGTGATGAGAGCGACGTTCTACCAAGAACATGCTAGATATTGATGATGATGATGATGATGATGATATGGCCCTGTAGAGAGCGGCTTCAAATAAAACTAATAGCTGTCAAACATAGCCTTGCTAGCAGTCCGGTTAGCCGTACACATAAGAGGGAAAGTCAAAGGACAAAGAAATATAGGGAGAACAGCGAAATTCCGTAGAAAAATATCAATGGAAATGCCAAGTTCTGGCAACTTCGTATACACGTACCCAGATGTACGATTTATAACAAACACTATTTCCTTTACAGAACTGGTCGAAGGTCAATAAGCGGCCCACAAGTTTTATGACTAACCCCCGGATTAATACCCCCTTTCCCGGTCTACTTCTAGACCCGCCTGACAAGGTGGAATGTCTTGTCTGGCGTCAGCTGACAGAAGGCGCCACGGAACTGACAAAAGAAATCTGCGTACACCTCTGTTGACCTCAATGGAAGAGTTAAAGGAGAACCCTAAGGCAGGCGAAGGCACTCCAAGCTGATTTACGATCAAATGTAATGGGATTCCTCTAAATGAATTATCAGCATCATGTGGCTGGCTTAACCAACTGGTGTCGTTATGACGTTGATATATAACCTCACATACTGTCTGAGGTAGAAAGGTCCGCTCATTCGCCAAAAAGAGAGTTAAACGTTTAACGAACAATAACTAAGGCACGATACGTGCATCCTTTGTGGTAGAAGAGTTATCTTTCTAATAGCGATACCTTCACATCTACTCATGTACATGTGCACCTGGCGTAATCTGGAAAAGAAAGGCAGCCATAAAATTGATCGCGTTAACCTTGTCATTAAAAATGATAATACCTGAAAAAAAATGAAGTCTGCACCATTTCATCACCGACGGCAACGTTTGCAATGTGGCTACTGTTACATGTTTACGCCTCGTTGAACGACACAGTCCTGTTGGTTATACTAGGGTGTGAGGGTCATTACAATATTTCATATACAGTCTAAACTCTTGAGTTGCGCTAAGAAGTGGCACATCCAATGAGGAGTTTTACTACATATAAGCTGTTAGGACGTATCTGCAAAACTTATGAAAACTGGTCACCGTGGATATCCGCAACGTTGTGTTCATCGCACTATACGATGTGTGCTCAAAAAGTATCCGACCTTAATTTTAACAGCAGAAACAAATAAAGCACAGGTTTTGTCCTTCGGCAGGGACCGTCATGCGCAGGTGTGAGATTTTTCCAGCCAGCAAATTGCGTCCGTCTCTCTCAATCAGTTTTTCAGCGGTGAATGTAGTGAGCACCGGTCAGGTTTTCATTCACCACGAAATGACGGAAACAATTTAACAGCGATGTTGCATTAAATTTTATAAAATCTAGGCGATACTGGACTGGATTACCGGACAACCCGTTCTTCAGATGCGATTAAATCGTTCCGGGTCCCAACTTCTCTTCCAACGGTCTCTGTCTTGAGCCAAGGTGGACCAGTGGACAGTGAGCCGTCTATCTGTGGCATCGTAAATGTTGTTGCGGGATGCAAGGGAGAGAAAGGTCAACATGTTGGTGGTCGTTTCTTATCTCTAGGGTACCAAATTGCTATCACTGTGATCCAACGATCGTCCGTTCTTCGCAGTAAGTGGCCACCCCAGCTATGTTTAATCTTTTCTGCATACATAACTGCATCTTTCCCTGGGGACAACTGACTATGTCCGAGTTGTGAAGACCTTTTGTGCGCTGTCTATGAAGCGCGAGGCCGACCATGAGTATCTCAAGGGAGACGCATGGTCATTCAGTGTTTGGACTCCATCTCTTTCATGAGTAACCATGTTTCAGCAGCACAGCATATTGCAGGTAGTACTGTGGAGTTGAATAGAGAGGTGCGCAGGCTCTGGTCGTGAATGTTGTCAAGTATCGACTGAAGAGAAAGTCGCCCAACCCGCGCGACGCCCTCTTGTCAACTCTGGGCTCAAGTCGTTCTGCACGATGAGCAGGCGTCCAAGGTAGATGTACTCGTCCACGTCCCCGAGTCGCTCTCATCTAGGAAAACTGGGACGCGGGAAGCGAATCAATTGTGCATGACTTTCGTCTTGGACGTGTTCACTTCGAATCCCGCTTTCTTTCCCTCTCGGCGGAGCGCTGCTAGCATTTCATTGGCGTGTGTGGCTATCTCCGTGATAAGTACTAAACCATTTGCAAAGAGAAGGTGATTTATCAGCCTGCCATTTGTGTTGATGCCAAAAGTATCACAGTCACACAGGCTGATGACGGATGCCAGGCATGCGGAAAAAAGGTTCGATGAGATGGGGTCTCCTTGGCGATACCTAAGTGGAAACCATTCAGAAGAATCAACAGGCTTTTGGTAACGATGTCATGAGCATCACAGAAATTAAGAAGTGGTATAATAGCTTAAAATATGGCCGCACGTCGGGGGAGAGCGGATCACGTTCCGGAAGGCCATCAAAAAGTCGCAATGAGAAGTCATTTACCAAGTACGGAACCGTCGTATCAACATTCGAGAACTTGCGGATGAGATATGATAAGCATTGGTTCGGTTCACTCCATTTTAAGCGAGGATTTGGGTATGCGAAGAGTGGCTACGAAATTCGTACCGAAGCTGCTAACGATGGAGCAAAAACAACTTAGTATGGAGGTCTTATAGGACATGATGATCCGCGCAAACGGCGACCCCGACTTACTGAACACTGTGATCACTTGTGATTCGTCTTAGGTTTATGGGTACGGCCCGGAAAACAGGCTACAGTCGTCACAATGGAGACATTCATCATCCCCGGTGCTGAAAAAAAGCGAGGCAGGAGCGCAGTAATGTAAGTCATGCTGCCCGTTTTGTTGTTCTCTCGTGGGGTTGTGCACAAGGTCAAAACATTACCAAACGGTACTACCTGGAGGTCATCCGTTGACTTCGTGATGCTGTTGACAGGCAAACGAGCGGACCTGTGAAAATCGGGAACCTGGCAGCTCCAAAAATGAAAACACATCCGCCCATTCTTCGCATCTGACACAGACGTTCTTGGCCAAGGTCAACACTCCTCTGGCTCGACTACTCCCTATTTTTGGCTTTTCTCCTGGCTGAACATGACATTTCTCTAGCTCGACAGGCTCCCTATTATTTTTGGCTGTTCCCCTAGCTGAACATTACATTTCTCTGGCTCGACTACTCCCTATTTTTGGCTGTTCCCCTGACTGAACATGACATTTCTCTGGCTCGACAGGCTCCCTATTTTTGGCTGTTCCCCTGACTGAACATGACATTTCTCTGGCTCGACAGGCTCCCTATTTTTGGCTGTTCCCCTAGCTGAACATCACATTTATCTGGCTCGACAGGCTTCCTATTTTTGGCTGTTCCCCTGACTGAACATCACATTTCTCTGGCTCGACAGGCTCCCTATTTTTGGCTGTTCCCCTAGCTGAACATCACATTTCTCTGAAAAGGGTCCGATCTGAGGCATGAGAAGACATTATGCGAAATGCGACGACCCAGCCAGTACTCAATTTCCAAACATAGCTTCTTGAAATGCTTCCAACAATGGCGGGGCCAGTGGGAGAAGTGTGTGGCGTCATAAGAAGAGTGAACGCCTGCTGGATGAGGACACCGTAATAGATGACGCAGCAATCCACAGACTGCAAAGTTTCGACATTAAACGAGGTTCGAGCGGAGTGGGGCGCATGAGAGGGCGGCGCAGGAGCGTGTACAACCAGCGAGCTACAGGGACCATCAGCATCCATACCTTACGCCATTTGATGAGAGAGACTGAGCCCCTATGGTTATGCCCGGAGTGCAGTGACGTCGATTCTTAGAAACAGAAACAAGAAGAGTACTTTGAAGGGGATTAGGGTTTCAAACATTCAGGTGAGTAATTGCATTTTCCCGGCCCAAAGGTCGATTACTTTTTGAACACATCTCGTATTTCAGGTTTATATTTGTCGTTTTCTATTACTATAAAGGTACTAAGGCGTTTCGATGGGTCTGCTTAATTTTATCTTCTACTTTTTCTTCTGGGTTCATCCTTAAATAATTGTGACGGTGTGTCCTAATTTACAGCGGGGCTGCGATATCTGCGCCTTTCGGCCCGATACATACAATTTCAGCTCGGTATTTTTGTACTTGCTTTGTCTTTTCTATTCTCTTGTTAGCCAGACTACACAAATGCAGCCTATTTTTCGGATCACCATATAGAACCAAAATAAAGTGTTGGTCAGCTCTGGTTCACTGGCCCTGATGCAAGCAGCGAACTTTGAGCTCATTTCGTACAGTTCACGTTTTACCTTCAATTACAGTACACTATCGGGTGCAGCTATCTGAAGCTTTCTGTCTGCAGCCCAGTGCGTCTATTGAGTTCGTGTAAGGCTGTGATGTTGTTGTATTTGTGCTATACCACAATCTATTTATCTATTCACTTTGTTTGTGCTTTGTAGCCGGATCAATGATATATGCGTGCAGTAGACGTCAACTGGGTTCTTTTTCAATATAAATTATGTTACTGTCTGATTTATGATAATTCGACACAGCAAACATGTCTTACAACATTTCTTATGTTATTATTGTGATATTTTTTATTATTTGTATTAATCTTGGTGACAGTGATGACTTTTCTCAAGCATATCTTTTCACATACCGTAAACTATATTCTACTGTGCCGTGGATAAGACCCATATCTCAGACTGGTAACATTGGGTCGGTAAGAATGCATTTATCAGTTGTCACTATGCTCTGACTGAAAGCAGGAACACCTCAATAAGTGGCAGACATTGACAGGCAGAGAATTAAATGCTTTGGGCATATTACAAGAATGTCGTACGAGCCTACTACGTTAGACAGCATGGCTTAACGCTTTACAGTCAAATCTAACTAACAAGATATTAGTCTAAATGTTAACGGCAAGAACAGTAATCGTATGTGTTTAGGGGTTAACAGAAAAAAAGTCATTAATACTAAAATCATATTTTTGGATTTAAAGACACTGGTTCTGTTTAAAAATCAAAATGAACATTATATATGGTTGATATGCGACATGTGGCTTCATATAAATCGGACTGTGAATGGTGCTACTCTAGTTCACTGCATTGGGCAATTTGGACAGTAGAATGCTAAGGGCAGGAATAATACTAAGACCATGAGGGATTTGTGGGTTTACGAATTACTAAAAATGTCGCAAAGATGGCACTAAAAAAAAACTACCAAAAAAATCGTTATCTCTCAGCGTCTAACAACATTGTTGGACGGGTTAGATGAGTTGATGTTGTTTTGTTCCTTATGTAAATTTGGAAACTATCTAGCCAAAAAAAAAAAAAACACTCATTGTCAGCTTTATCTTCTACAAACAGAAGGCCATTTCTCCTACTATTCCAACCTGAGCTGACCCAGTACATTTCAACTCAAACAGTGTAAGACTGGACTTCGTTAAATCAACGCATTTATTTACGTTGATGGGCAAACCTTGCTTGTTGGTTCATTTTTCTTCAACTCTAACCATCACAATGTTAATTAGCCCTGTGGTAGCAGAGTGCGTTCATGATAGAACATGTTGAATAAGACGTGAAGAAACTACAGTATTTAAGAAAACTCAGCACAAGAAATGGATCATAATAGAGGCATTACATAAAAATAGAATGAAGAAAGCTGTGCTCAACAGTTGTAGAATCCGGGTCATCAAAGGAAAAGCACAGAAAGACAATGATTCTACAAAGAAATGCGTTAAGGAACGAGACAGAGAAAACAGCAGAAAGATAGAGAAAATATAACAAAGATAATGACAGATATACTACGAGAGATTAAACCAATCAAAGATACACAAGGCAAAATATTGACATCATTGGAGGAACAAAGGAAAACGATGGTTTGAGTATTTCAAAGGAAATTTAAACAGACTTCTGTAGTAAGAAAAACAAAACGTGCCACCAGCAGAGGAGACTCTGGATTTAGACTGCAACCTATCAAGTAAGATTGAAATGCAAAAGGACATATGTAACTCTTGAAAGGGAAAATCAGCAGACTCAGGCAGAATAACAGCAGAAGCTATAATGGCAGATTTAGATACGGTCACATATCCCTTTTTTTTTCTTTTTTTTTCTTCTTTTTGTTTGTGCGTTTGCTTTATTTTTTTTTATTCCCCAAGGCGGTGTGCGTTGCACTGTGGTTTTTGTTTTGCGCCTGTCGGCCCAGTGCATCCGACTTCAGCATGCATTTTATGTAAGGGTCAGCTTCCTCCTGCATTTTCTAAGGGTTTGCTTCCCCGGTGCTGTGATGGGGATCGAACCCAGCACCTTCGGATTGTGAGCCGTGCCACTTAACCACTAGGCCACGCCGTCCCCTTGGTCACATCTACTTGACAAGAAGATATAGGAAGAAGAGAGATGTCGCAATAATTTTAAGGAAATTACATTACTACCAGTGCCAGGGAAAATATTCAACATAATCATTTTGAGCAGACACAAATGTCACAAAGAAACAGGCAGGGTTCCGACAGGAAAGATGGTGCACAGATCAAATAACTACTCTTCGCATCATACAACAAACTACTGAATGGAAAGCATCTGCCAACTCAAAATGGGGATCAAGCTGCTGAGCAGTGCATTGGATGTAGCGATCAGTGATACAAAGCAGGCTGTTAGCGTAAAGACCAGCTACCTAGAACTGCCAAGACCCATATCCACGTTCCGATCCTGGATAACAGGATGCAACAGGTGAGACTAATTCAGGAGAAGGGATCAAAGAGGGAAGGCCAACCCGGTACCCAAAAAAATGTTATTTTGAAGTCGGACGTGTCGGACCGAAAGGTACAAATATCGCAATCAGGCTGTAAATTACGACACAACGCACTCCGTTCTGCGGACTACATCCTGCTACTTGCAAAGACCATATCAGGGATTGGTACCGGGAGTTTGAGAACGACAAAAGAAGAAAAGACAAACACAATGCAAATACATATACAACCACATAGATCGAGAGTGTATCAAAATCAGTTGCCTAAAAGTGATAACAATAAATTCGGCACCTAACGTTTTGACAACAATAGTTCCAGGAATTATAAATGAAAACACACATGACAGGCATCTTTGGAGTGCTAAAACCTTCATCCTGGTTATCACTATTTTGGGGGGAGGGGAGGGGGAGGGATAGTTTTTTATTTATTAAATGGTCAGTACTATTTTGACATCTCCCATTGGCTGGACGCTGCCATACAACATGCCAGCATTCTAACATGTCTATAGAAAACCAAGGGATTAGCAGTACTGCCTTAAAGTATTTTTTTATGTGCGTTGAACCAAGCTCAGGTCAGGTCATCCCGTGACCGGTGAGGTCGTTGGGGCACACATGAAGACATCCACACAACCCCACGCCACCCCACTCTGTCAGCAGCTGATGCCTGTGCCTCTTCTGGTCGGAGATTGGTCCATTCTTTTATGTTCTCCTCCCATCTCTTTTTGGGCCGGCCTCTTCGTCGTCTGCCTTGCACCTTTCCGTGGAGGATCGTATTTGCAAGACCATTTCTTCTTCTTCTTCTTCGTTCGTTCTTAATCTCCCACTACCATACCTTGAAAGGGCTTAAGTAGCAGAATGTAGTCCAGAGAACGGAATGCGTTGTGCCGTAGTTTACAGCTTGGCTGCGATATTTGCACCTTTCGGTCCAATAAGCATTTTTTGAGTACCGGGTTAGCATTCCCTCTTCGATCCCTTCTCCTTAGCCAGTCTGCCTTCTGCGGCCTGTTATCCAGGA